>JAWNMO010000557.1:2695000-3895000 GCA_035043915.1 Drosophila paramelanica | reverse complement strand
TTAAAAAAGGTTCTGTTTACGGATCGTGGTTGCATTTTACTGATTCGTACTGACATATATATATATGTGTGTGTGTATGTATGTATGCAGGTATGTTTGTATGTATGTTCGCTGACTAGTTTCGTGAAGAAATAAATCCACATTTGCAACCGATTCGAGACGAAAACGAGCCTGGGAGAATGCAACTTGTGCGTTGCGCTTCCGGACCACAAAAGACAATTGCCCAATTGGCCATGTGTTGAGTCATTGACGCAGCTCGGGTGATTCGGCTCCATGGGAAGCGTTTTTGGCGGCGGCTATGAATAAGCCGTTGAAGCGCCGTTGAGACGACCTCCAGCCTCCCGAAGCAAAACAAAAAAGTGCAGCGGGCCAACGTGAAAAAAGCGGCAAACGAATCAAGTTGGCGTCATTGTTGCTTGGCATTCCATTGAATTCCAAACACACAAATGCCAAATGCCGAAAACTGGCCAAAAGCAAAAAAAAAAAAAAACACAACAACAACAATTGCATCATGCCATGAAACCAGTCATGGAAGCAGCGGAGCGTGCGCTTCGCTCCCTGAACTGGAGAACTGGAACGTCAACTTGGCGCAACAATTTGGAAGGTTGTTTTCTAGTTTTCGCTTTTTTCCGCCACAAGAAGAAGAAGAAGAACGGAAAAACCAAATTGAACAATATTGTTATTGGTTTTCCTGTGCTTCGATTTATGGATTTATGGGCCAAAGAGCGTGTCCGGCTTTATATTCTATCGATTTTGTATCAAACAGCGAGAGTAAAGCATAACAAATTGATTTTGTTTATGTTTATTTTTGTGATTGCTGTGCGCACAGTGTACAAAAAGTGGACTTTTTTGGTATGGTTATTATTTAATTTATCGAAAATCTGCATGAGGAATTTGTGCATAAATGAATTTGTAACATCTTGACAATATGATGGCATATTTTCAGGTAAGTTTCATAAGTGATCGATATATATCGAATAATTCAGATCGCTAGCTATCGATAGAGTCGAGACATGTATTTATGATTTAGGCCAAGAGAAATATATTTATTTTTTTTTAAATCTTTTTTGCTTCTTTTTAACGTTAATAGGCAATATAAATTTAAAACTTCTTTTAAAATATCAGTACAATAAATTTCAAAATCGTTTTGCTGATTAAATGTTACAACAAAGAAATCTATATTTAAATTAGTTTCAACAAATGATCGTGTTCTTTTCCCCCTTTTCTTGAATTTAAATCAAAAATACCAATTTATTTCCTTGCTGTTAAAAAATCTATTTTGTCCCATTGTAAATCTGTTTTTTTTATTGTTTCTTTTTCCTCTGGGGCATATGTCAATCGCTGATTGTTTCTTTATGGTCATTTGTCAATGAAAATGAAGCGTCAATGGGCAAACAATGGATCGTGTATCATAAACATTTGCATACGTGTGTGGGCGTGTGTTTGTGGTAGTAGTCTGCTAAGTGGGCGTGTCTTATCATGCGGCATGTCCAAAATAGTTAAATTTAGGTTTTGTATCACATTTTAATTAATTAAAGCTAAAGCTGGCGTTGGAGCTGGGATTGGGGTTTGGGCTTTGGGGGCTAGAGTTACCTTCACGCAAGCATAACTCGGCGATGGGGGCCGTTTGGGCAGCGTCAGAGAGTAGGATTTGTGTAGGGTGCCATGGGGTATGCCCTCATGCTTGGCGGCCACTTTGTAGGTGTGGCGCCAGCCAAAGAGGCCGCTCAATTTGTTCGCCAGCGCTGGACACTTGGGCGGCACGTCGAACATTCCAATGCTTCTCTCGCCCGTTAAACGCTTCTCGCTGTCTTTGGTTTACTTTGGCACACGATTGTGCAAAACTTGTTGTTGTTATTTGATGTTTAGATTTTTTTTTCTTTAATAATTATTATTTTGATTTGTGTTAGTTTTAGTAAGTTTACATTTTTACACACTTTGAGCAAAAGTCACAGATTCGTAGCTCGTTTTGTTTATGATTTGTGGCACTGCCATTTAAACGCTCGCTGAGGAACATTGCACCGTTTCGTAACTATATTTATTATATATAATTTATAATTATTAATCATATTTTATTCTGAGTCACACACATAATATTTGTTGTTGTTGTTGCTGTTGCTGTTTTAGTTGAAGGGAGACCACGCGCGTTTCCGCTCTTATCGATGATGCAATTACGAGTGTGGCAACAGAATTTACGTTATCAATGCAATCGATGTTATCAATGCAGAAGCCATACGCGTTTATCACTCGTCATTAAATTGAACAATAGAAATCGGAAATCAGTGAAATTTCTGGCTGATAGCTTCGAAACTGACTTCATACTTCAGCAAAAAATTTACTTGATCAAAGAAACAAAAATAAAAAAAAATTAAAATTTCAACACAAACTTTAGTTCGCATTTCGTAGCAATTGTTTGGCTAAGTAATTTATTCTTTTATTTGCCTAGAACATGCGATTCTTTTCAAATACCAGAGTACTCATGTATTACGTTACACTTAATATAAACAATTTACGTCCCTTTTTTTTGAGAAGCAACCAAAAAACTTGCAAATTTGTTAGGATATTTAATAGCCGCCTTATATAATCCCAGTAAATTCAAAAATTCTAGCTAAACTAATGTGCAGCTGGCATATAATAATATATAGAGTATAATAATTCAAACTGAGAAATTTTGTATTTCATTTTAATCCAACAAAAACTTGTTTTAATTTGTATTTTTTTTTTACACAAAAAAAGATAATCTAAGAATATATCGGGTATATTTACAGGATATCTGCTTGTCTGGTGCATTTTTCTTTAATTTTATTGTTTATTGTCAGTTTTTTTCTATTGTTGGCCGCTTTCTGCTCTGTTTTCCCACCTTGTTGCATTTGCTGCAACATTTTCTATGAATGCATTTGTTGTCTCTGTTCGTGCAAAGTTTGCATTAAATTAAATATGCGATAAAGACATATATATATATATATATATATATATAAGTATATATGAACATATATAAATCGAGGGTGAGTTGGGTAGAGCAACAACTTGAGCTCAATTCGTACAGAAATTCACATTGATTATGCACTTGTTCAGACACACCTGTAAAAAGGCGACGTTGACTGACACACGGCAGCAGCAGCAGCTACTAAAACAACAACAACAACAACAATAGACACCCATTTGGTAGCGCAGCAAACGCACTGAGGCATAAAACTCACAGCTTCTGTCGCTGATGGATTGTTGAGGGAGGGGGCGGTGGGACGCTTTCGATTTATTTGCTTACTAGAAATTTTCGACGTAAACAGCAGGTAATAAAAAAAAAAGTAAACAAAATAAAAAAAACGACAAAAAAGGTGCCAATTAAGGTATTACAGATGCACATACAAAACGTATATTTGGCAATTTCTGAAAAAAAAAAGCTGACAAAATCAGCAACTACTGCGGCTACACGGCTATATTCGCATTCAAATACGCTTGTAAACAACTGTAATTATTTGTGTGTAATATAATGAAAGCAACAACAGTTCAATAGCAATGACAAACAGCTAAGAAGATTGTGTTTTTATTTGGCTATAGCATATATATAAATATACAATTGATTTAGCCAAAATATAAATAAGATACTTTTATTTTGAGTGAAAAAAAGCATATACAGAAATTGTCATACCGAAACTTGGAAGATTCTTTGTTTAATATATATATTATTATTATATTTCTATCATAATTTTCATAATATCCAATAAATAATTTCATACAAATTCGTAAAATGAGAAGCTTAAAATAGAAAAAAGCATTTACACAACAACAGCAACAACAATGGCCAACAATAGTAATTTGCCTATTCATTCATCATTCACGGCTCAAACACATGCATTAACAACTATTATTCACTTGCAACAAAAGAGGTATTCAGGTATTCAACTAATTCTTAAATGTTTTTAAACAAATTAGCAAGTTTTGAATTTGAACTTTAAGAATTTGAATCTAATTCTTAAGTATTGTAATTATTTCTTTTCAATTTAAATCAGATATTTACTACAAGTTTAAATTCAGTTAGATTCTTTCATTAGATTCAAGTCAATAAGGTATTCACACACACACACACACGCACACCTAATTGAATAATTCAAATCGATTAAATCCTTATTCAGCCCTAACAGCTACACATTTAAAATATTAATTGGTAAAATAAAAATTCTATATATACACAAAAAAAAATCCTTTGTCATTGCGACGTTTTATGCATAGAAACTACTGTATTTCAAGTAGAAAAACAACAACAACAACATAAGCTTTGTAAACTGCAAATTGAACGAATGGTTTTATACTATAATGTACTGACAATAGGCATTGTATCGTGCCTTCCTTTTAGGGACGATCCAAAGAGGGGCGCTCGAAAAAAATTAATTAAAAATTGCAAGCGCAAAGGCTGAAAAATATGTGAGCACACTCGTAAATTAGCATAAAATGCCATTCAGACCATTCTGATATGAACGAGAGAGAGAGAGAGAGAGTACAACTATAACATGCAAGCGACTAGCGAGCGGAGCCACGCCCACACCCTTAAGAGCGGAGTGGTGCCCCGTTGAATTCCTCAGGTGGTCCGTCGGTCTATCCATATAATAATTTGCAATCAGACTTAACAACCGACAACGCCAGCGTAGACGCCGCCGCCGACGCTGACGATGCAGCAAGAAGAAGAAGAAGACGAAGAAGCAGAAATCTAAAAAGAAACCCACAACGAGAAAAGTGGCAACAACAAAGGCCAAGAAATATGCAAGCCAGCAAAAAGAAAGGCCAAATTACATGTTGTCATTATGCAAAAGTGGGCAGGAGAGAAATACACACGCACACACACACACACACATACACACAAGCACACTCACAAATGCATAATGAAGTGTAGCAAAAGGCATGCAACGAGTGCATTTTGCTGTTTGTTGATTCAAATAACGCCATAGTTAGCTGCAAGTAGAGGTATGTATGAGTGCAAGTGTGAGTGCGCATGTGAATGTTGAGTGTGAACGTTAATGTGAGTGCGAGTCCACGAGGTGCACTCATGAAGTAAACAGGCCAAAACCAACTACAGTCTTTTGTGAATCAAGCAAAAGAGCCACTCGATGTGCATTGGCATTTGCTAATAAGAATAATAAAAATATGCATGGAATGCCTAATCAAAAAGTTAAGTTATTGATAAAGCTTAAGGTAGAATCTTAACTTTGTGCACGTAGCTAAAGTTGAATATCAATAAATATCTATCTGTATCTATATCTAACCAAATAGAAGAAAATTGCTTTAATTTAAAAGCTTCTCAATAAATCTGTGCAAAACTATTTAGAAATTAAAAACAAAATGTTCCCTGAGGTGAGCAAAAAGAAAATCATGTAACAGGTAAAAAAAGGCATCTCCGAGTATTTTATATATTCCTGATCAGCATTACTAGCCGAGTAGATTTGTCCATATTCGCCTGTCTCAAATAAAATGGTAGTGTGGCTCCGCCGGCAAGAGCGGAAGTTAACAAGTTGGGTGGTTCGAGCCCACGTAAGGGACGGAGCGAAATTGTTATTTTTATTTTTGCTTGTTTCGTTGATAATTATTAATTCATTTTTTTCATTATTGTATCCACCTCAATTGAATAAGTTTTGAAAAAAATTAAGCAAAAATAATTAAATTAATGCGCTTTTGTGTATTTGTGTAATGCTGGGTTCAGGGTATCTCCTAGTCGGACGGTGCCGACTACAGCAATCTCTTTAAAATGCTCTAGCATCTGACAATATACATTAAATTTTTAAAATTTCTCATGTTTTCAAAGTAAAAATAAAAAACTATGAAACTAGGAAAAGCTTTTGTTTTTTATGTTTTCCATAATTAAAAATATAACAGTTAAATGTTACAAAATTCCGAATTTGTTGTTTAGGGGTTTTCGCATCGAACACCCCTCGTATGGGCCACATCTGAGCATGTGAGAGGCCAAGTGAAAGGAACAGCTGCAGGCCACTCACAGCCCACAAAATGCCTGGGCGCAACGGGCTTTTAACTAGCTATCCGCCCAAAACATAACACTGACTCGGTGTGACCAAAACTCCGTCAGAGATGTGGCCAGCTGATTTCCATATGATTAACGAGATATAAATAGGGGTACACATATAATTAGCGGCCGATGCGGAGCGCAGTTTGTTTTGCGATCTCGAATTTAATGACTTTATTCTTTCCTTTTGAACTTGTTTTGCTTAGCTTTATTTTTTTATTTTTTTTCTTTCGCTTAAATACAAAAACAGCTGAGAACACATGGGCGCTCTTTTGTGACGTTGCCGGCGTTATCAGCCGAGCTCTGACTAAACAATGGGAGACAATTTGTTGGCCTGCTAATGCTGGCCATAAACTAGAAATTATTTTCCAACCTTTAATCTCTACCGCTTGCTTATCGTAGAGATATGTATATAAAAAATATATAAATAAAATAAAAATCAATGGCAAGTGAATTTACCATTTAAGGTGATTAATGCCAACGCTTTCTAATGGCCAATGTGAGTTATAGTCGCAATGCGGCGATGTCTCATTGTTTCTTGAGTTAAGTGGCAGACTTGTGTACAAAACAAAAAAAATACCCTGCAGATAAAAAATGTGCCAAATTTTTAATACCCTTACTGCCAAACATTCATTAAATATATAAAATTAGCTAATTTTTCCGAGCAAGAATATACATGTCAATATACAAATCAAAGATAATACAAAGCACATATATATATTATATATTGATGTATAGTGTAATTACTAGTTGACTAGTGTGCATTATCACTCGAGTGGTTGTGTGTGTGTGGTGGGTGGATAGTTTACGGCTAACAGCTTAGTCAGCTCAGAGGCTACCCAAAAGCGTTTATCGCATTTGTTTTGAGTCAACCCAAATGATGCGTCGAGGTCGCTGCCATTGACAGGCAACAAATAAGGAAAAATAAAAAAATACAAATAATAAAAAAGCAAACTGACTATAAAAAATTTCACAAGCGGTGAAAATGTAACAAACGACACATACACACACACATATATACATATATATAAATATATATATAGATATATAGCATATAGTACATCACAACAATTGCAATAGAAACAAGAAAGCGCAGTCATAATTACGTTCAGAGGGCAAAAATTAAAGTTGACTGCTTGGGTGGCTTGGGTTCCCATAAGACAAGAAATAGAGTATATTGTGTACAGAGCATATAGAGAGTGCCGCGTGTAGACTTAACTCAACTTAATGCTAACTTAGCGGCTCATCAACTTTTGCTCTGCTATCTTCTTTTTTTCATTTTTTTTCCGTTTTCTTTCATATGAAAGTGCACTTAATTGCGTTTAGACTAGATGAACAATGGGCCGACCGAGTAGATCGAGCAGTTAGACCGGGAAGACCGGCTGCATACTTCATACAGGTGGCATATGGGAAAATATTAAAAAAAAAACGAATGAAAAAAGCATAATAAACTAAAAGAGAGGCTAAAGAACTTGTACAAACTTGGGTAGAGCTAATCACCAAGAGGCACCAAACCGATGAAGTTGTTTGGCTCACTTGTTGATGACGATGACTAAACACGTTTCGCTAACAAACATAAACACCAGCAAATCGATCAATGAAGTTTAACAACACTCTGACTCTTTCTCTCTCTCTCTCGCTCTTAAGAAGTTGCGTCTGGTTATAAGCATTAAGTGTGGACAATTATTAGATTGTGGCAGCACTGATCGATTCCAGTCTGTGAATGATACTTAATGTTTAACAAATGTTTTCATCAAGCTTTCTCTAATTCGCTGAAAATGCTTTTGCTTTTTGAGCTTAAGAAGTTGAATGCATTGGAGAAAATGTTTTCTAAATCTTTTAACTATAAATTGACTTGTTTTACAGCAGATAGCTAAACTAAGTCCGTTTCTATATGACGTTCGAGCTTTTCTCCCGTGCATTTACTCTTTCTCTCTCTCTCCTTAAAATGCCGCTTTGTGCCGCATCCGCACTGTTTCAGTGGCAATATGTTATCGATCAATTTTTGTACTATTAGCTGGAGTAATCGATGGTATCGATTTAATCGACAGCATGAAGGTATTTCTGCATAATGCCGTTGCCCTTAGATATGGGCAATTGCTTAAGATGACTATCGATAGCCAAACTATCGATAATAAGAACGATAATCATGGTATGGTATTATCATATGGTTGTAATAATTCTTCTCTTTTGCTTATCGGTTATTACCCATATCGATCGCAATAAGGCATATACGAAAATTAATTAAGAAACTAACAACACAACAAAAAATTCAGTGAAAATTAAGATCAGTTAACAAAACACAAAACTTGATAACCTGAAGCAAGTGTCGCTGATTGACAAACAAGCTAAACAACATCTGATTCTGTTTGATATATGTGAAAGGGGATGGGATAATATGGTATAAGATGGGTTGCCTAATCGCTTAAAGCAAATTGTTATGGTTTAGTCATAACAAATTGCTCGCCTGAGTTTTTTTTTTTTTGGCATTTGAATTGACACATTCCACATTTTCGTGACGTGTGCCTTTAACTTTTGGATGAACATGGAAAAGCTTGGACAACAACAAATAAATAACTTTCTTTGGCAGTGCACTCAGTATATTACAGCAATATCAAAATATACAAAATAAAAAACTTAAAAATAAACCTAAAAATAAACTAAAAAGAAAAACAACAAAAGCCGCTTACAACATTTTCTCGTAATTGCGTTTGCCGAAAAAGCATTACCCAGGGAATGGGGCGGGGGCGGAGAGGAGGGGAGCTGAAGCGTGTGTGTTTGGAGAATGTGTAATAGGTAGGATAGACAGTAAATGTTAGGCAGCCAGGCAGCCAGGTAGGTAGGTAGGTACACTACAGGTATGAACCGGTTAGCTAGTTGGGGGCCCCCGAAAAGTTGATTGAACCTCGCGCCGCTGATTGAGTAACACACATTTAATTGATTTAAATGTGCGGCGTTTGCTTTTGCTTTTGCATTAGCTTTTCTTAATTGCACATAAACAGCTGAAAAGTAAAAAAAGAAAAAACGACGGCCAATTATAATTACAGATGCTGTGCGCACAAGTCGAAAGTGAAACGACAACAACAACAATAAAGAGAGTAAACATTAAAAAAAGCTAAAACAATAAATGTGCACCCTTTTGGGCAATTGGACAAACAAACAGTCATATGTGCACTCGCATGAGTAAAAGTAAATAGTGTGTTTACGACTGCCAAATACCCTGCATATATGCATCAATTTAGCAATAAATTAAATTGTTTACTTATTTTACTAACAATAATCAAAAAGAAAGACAATTTATTGACTTGAATCTATAAAAAATATATAAATTATTTTATTATAAAATTTTTCATTTTACGACCCAAATTTATTTATAACTTTTAACTATTTTTATAATCCAACTTTATCATATCTATCGATCTACAAAAGCTATTCAAAAATCGATTACAGTCTGTCTTAAGCCCATCTATAAATTAACAATAATCTATTTAAAACAATTTAGGCTATCTTATCTTATCTTTATCTCTCTCTATTTGTGTATCTTGCTTATTTAGCTTTCGACAGAGTCAACTGTTTTAAGAGAATCTCATGTGCAGGGTATACGGAAGACAACGCAACGGGTCAATTGAGTTCACTGTCACTTTCACTCACTGCTGCTGCTGCCTCCTCCTCCTCCTCCTCCTCTTTCAGCTTTAACTTCTCCCATTGCTCTTCGTCTGGTGACACTTTTGCCGCAGCTTTAATCAATGTTCCGCCGGTCAACAGCTGTGTACAGTTAATCAGAGCGGGTGCTGGCAGCAGCAGGGGAAAAGGGGAGGGTGGAGACACCACGAAGAGATGACGTGAATTGACCGCTTCAGCATTTAACTGTGCATTTCGAGTGTTTTGAATGGGTTTTTATGTGGTAGCTTTATTGGTGTTTATGTTTCCACTGTTTGTTTTTTGCCCACTGTCCAATGTGCGCCGTGAGCTTTGTTAACTGGTTTCGTTTTATTTGCGTGAATCGTTGCCAATTGCGGCATCAAGAAAAAAAACACTGTTGGCTTAAGGGATTTTTGGCTAATAAGTCGATTGACTGATGGGAAAGACAGTAGCCAAGATCAAGTTAATGTGACTCCATAATTGAGTTGAATGCACTGCAGTCTGAGTATTCAAAAGTTATTCATGAATGAGTTAAATGCGCTTGTAAAACTTGCAAATATGCAAGTTTCTATTAAATTGATCCCTGTGAAGTAAATCAAACTATTCATGAATAAGCTTTAATTATGTATGAATACGCACAAAGTATTCATGAATGCACCCAATAAATAAATGGAGTAAACTTGCGCTTTTAATGCCAATTATTTATTTAAAGACAGTCTACTCTCTATTTCTCAACATTAAATAAATGTTTATATTCCAAGTTTTTTTGTGATTATTCGCAAGCATATCAGAAAAACATTCAAAGTGCTCAATAAATATTGTTAAATCACATTTTAATACATTAACTTAGATAATATATTAAAAATTCCGTCAAATATGATTCACCAAAAATGCCCATCATTCATATGGGATTTTTGAATTGAAACACATACTTGAGTTTATTATTCGCAATCTTAAGAGCTTTACAACCTTTACCAATTTCATTGAGCCTTTAAATTGTTTTCGCCAATAAAAACAACAGCAACAACAATTGAGCTGAGAATATAATATCTGTGGCATAAAGCACAAATATTTTATCAGCATATTTAGTCAACGTTTGAAATTTTATCTACGAAGGACCCAACTGAAAATGATTAGATTAAGCAAACACCGTCAAAGTTACGAAAATAAACAACTTGGCGTCTCTTCTCTGATACCCAGCAAAGAATATTAAGTTATATAGGAAATGAACGCTAAGCAGTTAATATGAAAACGTTATATTCGTTCCAAAATGGAAATTCTACAAATTTTCAATATATAAGGGAAATCTCAATTAATGCTTAACTAAAATATATTAACATAGTTTAGTCATTAATTTAATGACTTCAAGGGTTGAACCATATTCTTAAAAAAAATTGTAATTTTAATTAAAAATTTTCGAAATTTGTTAATTGTAAAAATTCTAAAGAATATATCTTGAATTTGCAATAACTGTACTTATTAAACTGGTTAAAATAGGGTATCTGAAAGTCGGACAATTGAGTTCTAAGCAAATTAACTTGTTTGACTTATGATTTGAGCTTTTGGTATGTGGCAAGCTGCACACTGGGTCAGCAGCGATTTTCAAGCCTTCAAGGCCAGCAACAACAACAACAACAACAACAACAACAGCACCAGCAATAACAACAAGAAGTAGAACAAGAACTGCAACTGGTGGCAACAACAAAATCGCCATGCACATGTTGTTAAATTGTTGTTGTTCCGATGCTTGTTGCATTCCTGGCCAGTGAAAGTCGGTCTGGTCAACAGATCTCAAGGCTGCTGCCTGCCCAGCTGCGTAATCCGAGACCCAAATAGATTTATTAGCTGTCGCGTTAAAATGCAGCCCCTCTGTGTGTGTGTGTGTGTGTGTGTAAGCAAAAACAAAATTTATAAGTAAAAATAAAAATAAATATCCTCACAAATTGTGACTTCTGTTAGGTAGGCACAAAATGAAGCCATCAACAAAAAAGGTAAGAAACGAGACAACAAAAAAAAGAAAACAAGAACAGAAGACAGAAATAATGATGATAATGCCTGGGAAGCCTGGGATAGCACTTGAAATTCTTCCTTACAAAGGCAAACCCCGCCCCCGCAGAAATACCCTACCGCTCCCACACCTGTGTGTGTGTGTGTGTGTGTGTGTGTGTGTGTGTGTCTTTCGACATTTCCTGCTGCACTGGAACGCACGTCATGGGAAGCTAAGCACAGCTAAGACGGCGGAAAAGAAGACAACGTAGAAACCGAAGAATAGGTAGAAGGAATTTGTGGCCCCTAACGACAAGTACCAATTGTATTACATAAATATATTTTAGATACAAATATATATATATGATTCAGTAATAATTTGCGTTATCTAAAATTTAATCTGCATATATGCACAAAAAAAAGGCACCTATATATGTTCATAGATAACGCTTCAAGTTAAGATAAAAAAAAAGAATTCACTTAAAACTGCAACATTTGTTTTTCGAATTTCATTTCAGACACAATTAAATGTTGAGTTCGCATCACTTTTTAGCCAAACACACTCACAAAATTTGCCTTCGCAAACACTTGTTAACAACAAATAAAAAAAATGACGAAAAAAAGTTTAAAAAAAATAAATTACGCGCACTTGTGTTAAATAAATGACAGCAACTAAAAGTAAATCAACAACAAAAATAAAACTGCGTAACAAGCGCAAAAAACCACAGCAACAACAATGCCAACAACAAACGAACGTACGAAACTACGAAAACGACGACGACGACGACGACGTAACGACGTAAAGTGCGAGCGAGCGAGCGAGCGAACAATGAGCGTAGTGCGCTGCGCTCGCGCTTCGTTTTAAAACTGAAGTCGCGCACAAAACCCAAAGCGACGCTGGCAGCGGCGATCGTGCAGCGCGACAGGTGAACAGAGCAAAAAAGAGAGAGCACACAAAAACAAATGTGAGAGAGCGCGCGCAAGCCGGCGCTGAAAGAGAGGGAGAGAGAGAGCACCGAAACAAGTGCAGGCAAACCTCAATGCCAGTCAAACTGTGCATTGCATACGTGCATGGCAGCCAGTGGCTGTCAAACGTGACCAGAACCGCGAGCGAGCGAGAACAATGAATGACCGGCCAAACAGCTGAATGCGCCTGTTGACCAGGCCGGAGCATGGGGCCAGCCAGCGGGTTTGTCAAGCGTAACGCAAATAGGCACGCAAAAAAAAAACACGGCTAACAAAAAAAAAAACAGCAACAAAGCGACAATCAAAAGCAGCGCAGTCAAAGCTGGTCGACATTTTGATGCTCTAACGAATGCAGTAAAAACCGAAAACATTTAAATATCTTAAATTACTGGTGAATATCGATATCGATAATATATATAACCAATTTTTATATTTGCGATTTTTATATTTACTTATATTTGCGATATTATATGGAATGTGATATTTTCCCCGATATTTATATCGATGCTTTTTTGTCAATATGCATTTTTAAATTAAGTAACTTTTTATTCAATATTATTGAAATATTCCATATCAATAACAAATATAAAAACTTTAATGCAATTTTGATGGGTATAGAAACTGAGTTTATATTCTTTACACTAACAATTTAATTGTTTTATTCGTTTCCTATTCATAGCCGCATACGAATACCTTTTGCTTTTGACTCTAATTGAATTTATTTGTATTCAGTTAAGCATGGCATCAATTTTATTCTATCTCTTCCCGTGTCAAAGCCGCTGACAAAGTCAAGCGAACCAGCTGTAAAAAGAAGCGCATAAAAAGCGCTGCAAAAACGAAGCGAAGCATAAGAAGAATGCAAATCTGTCGGCAACCACAGGATGGCGACAGGTGGCAACAGCACACACACACACACACATACATATATAAAATAGACAATTGCCGAGGGCGGCAGATGGGCGTGGCACCGTTAAGAGGGTTAGCTCGGGTTAGCTGCGGGTGCCAGGGGTATTGCATAATTGCCAAGAACGTTGCAAAACGATGGCAATCACTTCCTTTTCCACTTCCCCCTTTAGACGGCAGCATAAAAATGAATTGGCCTTCGAATGCAATTGCAGTGGTGTTGTTGTTGTTGTTGTTGTTTTTGCTGCTGCAGTTGATTTTAAAATGAATTCTAGCCTGTAAACGTAATGAAATTAAACGAACTGGAAAGCTTCCTTTTCCATGAAAAGCCTCCGCATCGTTTTGGCATAATTAATGAGAGAAAACCAAACCAAACCGCAAAAAAACAAATGTATTCATACATACATACATATGTATATACATATATTCACATGCATATATTCAATTTGTTATTGTAATTTTAAAAGCATAAATAATGAAGAGAGAAAAATTGTTATCTATGTGTGTGTGTGTACAACTATAATTAGAAACGAAACGGGAAGTAAATAGAAATGGGTGGATTCGTAACACACTATCCATAACATAAAAAAAAAACAAGTGAGATTGCTCTAGTCGGGACCGCCCGACTAGAAGATACCCTGAACCCAGAAATGAACACATACACACAAACTCTCGGCAGTTGATGAGTATTGAGCCTGTTAAAAATAAAAAATAAAATTTACTAATAATTACCAACAAAAAAATAAATACTCCACAAGCGGGAGTTGAACCCGGTACCTCCGTGATAAGATGCACAACTCTTACCAACTGCACCACACTACCGCATTTTTCGCGAATGATATAACATTACTTAAAGTCGCAAAAAGTCAAGGAAAACGAAAAATTTTGCGCTTGTCATTAAAACGATACAAATTAATAATAATTATAATTATGAATAACGAAAAAATAAAAGAATTCAACATTGCTCTACTATACCAGCGCTGAATTCGAACCCGGTCCTCCGCGTTATGGGGCACAACTCTTACCCACTGGACCACGCTCTTACTTTACTTCGTTGTGTTAAAATTCAATTTAACCGTTGCCTAAAAAAATTCCTAGGAAAACGCAAGACTTTCTGGACGTGCATATGTATGCGTGCACATGTACACAGAAATTGCCAAGCAGCTGCGCTTGCCCCCACTACTGAAAATAGATTCTTGATTTGCTCGTAAACTAAATGTACGATCGTTATGAAATTTTCAGGGCTTATTCAGATCATCGAAATGTATCTACAAACCAATTTGCACGTGTGTAGTATTTGATTTACTTTGTTTTTTTGGTTTTATCAATATTGTGGGCGATTGGGGGGAGGTATCCAAAATCCGAAACATTCAAATTTTTCGTATGTTTTACGCGAACATAAAAAATTAATTTGGGTGGCTCTAGCTTTAGTAGTTTGGGAGTTATGCTTAAAAAACCGAGTCAAAAAAGCGATAAATATCGATAATAAGAAAACGGAAGGAGTTATCGATGTTTTGAAATAAACTTGATCTGCGTATGGAATATACGAACCGAATGAGACCAAGATCAGCTTTCTAGCTTTTGTAGTCTCTGAAATCGACGCGTTCATACAGACGGACGGACAGACGGACAGACGGACAGACGGACAGACGGACAGACGGACAGACAGACAGACGGACATGGCTAAATCGACTCGGCTAGTGATGCTGATCAAGAATATATACTTTATGGGGTCGGAGATGCTTCCTTCTGCCTGTTACATACATTTGCACAAAACCATTATACCCTTTTTTACCCATTTTCAATGGGTTCAGGGTATAAAAATATAGCTTGCATATTTACTTAAATTTTTTACATAAATTAATTTAAATAAAGTCTGAATAACAATACTAATATTAGAGTTTACTGAACCAAGCAGTGCCTCTGAAACTGTCACAATCAGCTGTTCTCCAACCATGGCGCTGCCAAAGCTTTAACCAAAGACAATATAAACTGAACAACCGTTAATTTGATTGTGCTCACTTTGCCGTCTCATTAAAAGCACACAAAGACTTCCGTTCGACATTATTTAAAGACAAAAGCTGGTGACACACACCAGAAAAAGCGGGAGAG
This sequence comes from Drosophila paramelanica, assembly GCA_035043915.1. NCBI lineage: Eukaryota > Metazoa > Arthropoda > Insecta > Diptera > Drosophilidae > Drosophila > Drosophila paramelanica. The sequence goes on along the minus strand of JAWNMO010000557.1, from coordinate 3,879,381 downwards.
ACGTCTCCCCCACCCACCCAACGAAACAATAAACACACGCAACTAATGAGTAAAAATGAAATGGAGAAGAAGAAGCAGCAGAGAGATGGCAACGGCAGTTTGGCAAACTCTCAATCACAGCTTTAAAATGTTAATGACAATGCCCGCTCTCTTGCTGCTCTTAAGCTTGCGCTCTCGCGTCGTTAAGCCGCTCAGCTGTTGTTTTGTATATTTATCATTTTTTTGTTGTTTTTTTTTGTTTCGTACATTTTCAGAGCTGGTCTCGTTTTGGAGTCGCGTGTTTGCACAGTCCAAGCGGTTTGACTGGTCCATTTGGCGGCGGCTGATGGTTGTTAAAGGCGTCACTCGGTACGTGTAAATGTGTGTGTGTGTGTTGTGTGTGTTGTGTGCTGGCCTAAACTAAAACAAAAGGCGGGCAAGTTCATTCACCATTTCACCTAATTTTTTGTTGATGCTTTTTATTTTGATTTGGGTTCCGTTTTTGCATTGTTAGCAGCAGCTTTAACTAACAATTGAGCTTTGCAATAACAGCAACAAAGACGCACACACATACGCACACACAGCGTTTGTCAATGCAACAACACGTGCACGTCGCGCCTCGCTGCGCTTTGACATCCGTCCTCAAGGTCGCCGGAACAACAACAAAGTTGCCCACAATAAAACACAAAAATGTTGCAAGCTCAAGCCGATTTTTTATGCCCTGAACCCATTAAAGATGGGTACAAAATGGGTATAATGAATAATTGGGCAATTTACTTGCAACACACAGAAGGATAAATTGATAAATGGAGTCGATTTAGCTAGAGAACTAAGCTTGTTGACTATAGATTCTCATTCATCCCTTGTGGGCTAACAATAAGTTTAACAGATATATTTATATAAATATATATGATGTTAGAAAGAGAGGATCTGCATGCCACACTCGTTCGAAAGCTTATTGAATTTCAAGGTATGCTGCCACCGGATACTCTTTCCAGGAAAGGGATTGCACGGACTTTCCTAGATCCTTTTATCTTGACTCTCTCCAGAATCTATAACATATAACTATTACAATTGGGCTTAGGGTATGTGTTGGTCGGGCACTCCCGACTAGAGAAGTTTGACAGTTGTCGCCTCTCAAATCTGAACCTAATTGATTGCGGCATTCGTTGCCGTGTGAATACTCCGTGAATCACATTCAGAACAATCAGCAACAAGTGGAACATTATTTGTTAATTTGGCTTTTCCAAGCTCTTTTTAGCATTTTAAGCAAAACACACCAAATAATGGAACATATCTAATAGATAATAGTTCTAATCAGCACAACTTAATCGCACAGATTTGATAAAGCATACAAAATTATATATAACCCGATCTGATTTTTGTGTTGTTCAAATGCATGAAGCTCTAATCAAAATATACTAATAATGTGTAGACAAGATATAATTGTTGAAGATAATTATCTGGTCTAACAAAAAGATATTTACTTGCAACGGTAAAGTTAGCGTTATAAATTTTATATAGTTTCTGCATGCATTTTTTTTATATTTCTTAAATAAATAGCAAAACATTTAAAAGCTTAAAACTGCTTTCTGCTTTTGTATACAATATTTGTAAGCTACGATCTTGCGCGCTGCTAACTGGCGCCATCTAGCGCTTGCTGGCGGCAACAGTCACTCATAAAGGTGTGTGTCTTCGCTACAGCACTGCATTTTGGTACGCTGCACATGCTAAAGAGCTTTCACGAAAGCTCTTCCCAATCGATGTCTAATTTTCTATTTTGACTGTTGTCAACAATTTTTGTTGTTTATTTCGTTATCGTTGTTTTTTGTTGGCCCATTTACCCAAATATTTGTCCAATGTACTTGCAACATTGCATCGATATGATGGCAACATCGCCAGCCAGCAATAAAGATTAGATAAAGAAAGCAATCGCAAACAAACGTTGCACGGGAACTTCAGTTAGTTCAGTTACGAATCGATATTTGTTATTCCTGTGGCAACCACGTGGCATGTGTCCGTCCGAGCACTCCACTCGCCCACTTCAACTGGGTCATCAGCGTTCAATTCGCTTTTATTAGTTCTTACCCATTCCCAGACAATTGGCTGTTATCAGTGGCGACTGCGATTTCTAATTTCCAATTCTTTCTTTTCCACTCGACTCGACTCGCTTATCGGGCCCACCCAAAGCAAGCCACAAAAAACCACAAAAATAATAAAACGTTGTTGCTTACCTGAAAAGAAATGAAGAAAAAATTATGTCAAAATGGGTCTTTAATCAATGTACCGAAAATTAGATACAATAGAAATTTATATTGGGGTAGGTAGGGTGAGTTCTAGATATGTTCCCAATTGCTTATCTATATAGTACATAAAAAGGAATGGTATGTGAATACACTCGGCGAAAAAGATTATTCAAATATGAAAATGATAGCAGAAGAAAATAAATACAGTTTACCATTTATATTCTGATTCTGTATTTATATTTTTTTCCAAAAAAAAAGACTTTACTATATGTGGAAAAAAATGTTTTTTTCAAAATTTAGAATTGCGAATTTTTATTTTTAATTAATTGCGGGTATCATAATTAGTATAAAACGCACATTAAAAAGTGATTCTGGGGGGTCGATTTTTCTGTCAAAAATCGTGTTAAAGTTTAAAAAAAAAAGTTCCCGAATCCATACATGCTAGACTTTAAAGTCCCATAACTTTGTAAAAACTCAACCGATTTTTATGATCTTTACCATTTTCATCAATATTTGACCTACAGATTGCTTCTGCATTTAAATATATTTCATATTTAAAAAAAAATATATTTTTTTGATTTTTTTCAAAAAAATCCTTTACTCCCCCTTACTAATTTTGGAAAAAAAGTGATTCTGGAGGGGTCGATTTTTCTGTCAAAAATCATGCCAAAATTGATAAAAAATTTAGACACGAACAGTTCTCAAATCCATACTTGATGCAGTTTAAGGTACTATAACTTTGTCAAAAGTGAATCGATTTTTATGATCACCATTTTTATCATGGTTTATTTAAATTTAATTCGTGTTTCAAGCAACATTTTTTCTCAGTATCTCTAAGAATACTCACATTATAGAAATGTGAACTTTGCTCATTATTCCGAGCACAATTGAATCATGGAATGGACATGCGAGTGATTTATAAAGGTATTTGAGGACCGATCCCAACTAACTGCAATGCTTATCACGTTTGCTGCATTTCCAAAGCCCGTCAAATCAGCGCGATTCATTTAGGGGGCTAGGCTCATAGCAAAGCTGCCACTGTTGCCGCACCGCCCCCCACCACCACCAGGCAAAGACAATACTCCAATTTCGCCCAGCCAAGCTGCGCCCCCGCCTCGGGTGTGCGGCAATACGACAATGGCCGGGGCGATAACGTCACGAGCCGTCGACTAAACCGCTTGTAATTGATCGTGTCTTTGACATTAGAAAACATTTTCGTTGTCTGCCTGTTTGTCCGTCCGTCAGTCAGTATGTCTGCATGTCTGCCTGCCTGCCTGCCTGTCTGTCTATATGTTTGGTGGCTATGAAAATGTAACGCGAAACACGCCAAGAGACGCCGCCAACTGGTGCACGGTGGCTAATAAAGCGCATGGAAGGCGAACGCACGCAGCGACAACAAATCCACTTAGGCGTGCAGCAGGCAGGAGGAAGCCAAACAAGGCGCTCGAGAGCGTCGGGTGAAATGAGACGTGGCCGACGTGGCAGCAACAGGCAGTCAAGTTTCGCTTCAGCCTCGGCTTCGGCCCGGGCGACGGTGTCCAAGGCATCGATGTAGTTGTGATGTCACAAGATATTAATACATAAATTTATTGATTTTTATTAATGTAGTTTCGACAAGGTTACAAAACATCAGCTTATCGCATTTATCGATTTTTATACATCTTGCGTTGTATATTTACCAAACTATTTAATATTTAGAAGTAGTTTTTTTTTTAATTTGGGATTTAACAAGATATCGAAATATCAATCTATCGATTTTTATCGATATATTTTAATCGATTTTTTGACAAACATATCGCAGATATTGAATTGTATAAATTTTGCGTTATACTTTTGGCAAGTTACTTAATATTTATATGTATTTTTTAATCTATCGATTTTTATCGATGTATTTTCGCAAGGTTTCAATCGGTTTTTTTTACAAATTATCAGTTCTACGGATTTCTCGATGGTTATAGACTTAATGCGATGTATTTTTGGTAAATTTTTCATTATTTATTTTTTTTATTATTTGGGAAATATATATTTTTATAGATCGATTTTATTAATTTTAATTACAAATTCTTCATGTGAGCGTAGGCTAAAAATCCGTACACTTTATAAGAGTATATATTCCCAGTTTCAAGCTTATAGCTTTTATAGCAGACATTGCACAAACCCAATATACAATTATACCGGAAACGAGTGCAAAGGCTTCTTCGCAAATCAACAAAACATGAATAATCCTTGAGATTATTGTAATGCAGTCATCAATTGTTGACCAAACTACAGCATCGTATATTATTTTAGACAGTTTCTTATTTACTTTTGAGTATGAGAATGCTGAGCACGTGATTCCAATAAAGAGAGATTTTAAAGAGGAAGAAAGAGAGGGAGGAGCGTGTCTGGCAAGTCATCCTGTTTGCCGTTGTGCTGCTGACCTACAGACAAAAAAAAAACCACTAAGTAAGTGCTTCAAATTGCTAAGCGGCTTTGCTTATTCAGCGACAGATTGTGTGCAGCAGCAGCAGCAACAACAAATGCTACCATCCGATAAAACAACAACAACAACAGCGACAACAAAAACAACGACAACCTAAAAAACTACGACAACCAATCGGATATTGCGCAATCGAGTTTTTTTTTTGTTTTCTCATTTGATTTGTTGTCTGTCTGCGAGTTTCCGCAATGCCAACGTTAAGCGACGCCAACGTCGGGTCAAAGTTCATTGCAAATGCTCGGCGACGGACCAGCCGCCTATGGGCGGTGAGGGGGGCGGGGGGGCTACGGATCGGAGTTGGGTGTTACGCAAAGCGAGTGAAAGTGATGGCAACAGGTGACGAAGACGAAGGCGAAGAAGATGACGACGGAAACGAGTTGCGTTTTCAAGGCAAACCAGCGACAGCCGCATCAATCAATCAATCAGCCAAGCAGTCAACCAATCAATCAATCAATCAACTAGCAGCAACAACAAAAGCTGCGCTTACAGCCTCTTCATGCGAAGTTTGTCATCCGTTTGTGAAATGCAAAACGCAAAAAAAAAATAAACAAAGCAAAACAAAATTGAAATAAAACAAAAATTATCAAGATTATTATTATTATTATCATTATTAAATATGCATGCACGGGTGTGTGTATGCATGTGTGTGTGTGTGTTTTATGAAAAGGCAGTATTTAATGCTGGTAACCGGATTCGAAATCGGTTTCTCGGATTCTCTGCGCGAGACCAGACACAGCCAGAACAAAGCGAATCCCCATTTGTTGTTGTTTTTTTTATATGGACAAGAGCGCCACATCGAGAGTTCAAAACAATATAATTTATTGTATACCTTGTAGAGAAAGGAAGACAGAGACAGAAAGAGAGAGTTGTGGGAGACAAAGACAGCCAAAGAAAAAGTCTTAAGAACGTTCAAACCGAAACCGAAGCATAAGTTGAGTAAATGATATTTAACCAGATGACAAAAGTGCAGAACGAGCACAGTAAAAGCTGCAACCAGTTGTAATTGAATATAAACTACAGTAGGCATTCAGTTTAATTGCCCAACAAATTACTAACTTGATGCTATTGAGCAACCAAATGTTAATACGTATACAATTCTATATATTTATGAGATGTTTAAGATCTCTGTTTGCACTTTTTCAGCTTGATTCTAAAACAATCTTAAACAAAATTCTTTAATTATTATTATTTTCTTTGAATTTATCATATATATTCACATATATCAAATGGTTATAATCTAGTTTTACCAATTCCAGTGTTCACTGTATTGTCGAAAGCGTTAAATGCTAAATGCCTCGGCCCAACCTCAACTAAGACAACACAAACCTTTCACAGTAATAACAAAGGATGCCAACTGCCACTTAAATTTCAATAGCTTCTTGCAGAACAATAAACTCTTTAAAAATGACAACGTCCAAGTTGAAGGAGCGAAGGGAGACAACGGGGGGGAGTCGGCAAGCGAGTAAAAATACGATTACGAGAGCATGTAATGCCAATCATTGATCATTCTCATAAAGAGATGAGTTTCTAAGAATCCGAACACATAAAAAGAGCCTTTGAATGACAGACGACAGTTCATTAAAAAGAAATTAGAGGGTATGAAAAGAACAAGAAAGAAAAGGCAGAAAGAGAGAAAGGCCGCCGCGATCATAAAACGAAAATTGTCAGCAAGCAGGCAAAAATCTATCCTAACCACAAATTGAAAACGTCAACATGGATGTGTGAGCGAGAAAGAGAGGGGGAGTGAATAAAACAAAGAGAGGTGCGGCAAAGGAACTTCAACGGAAAGGCACGACTATAGATAAAAATAAACACACACACACAGGGAGAGAGACATTCCAAGCGAATTCCTAGAACCAACAATTTTGGTAATGTAATCAAGTTTTCCTTAGAGGTTGGTCTATCGATAAACTTATGGAAACTTAAGCATAGACAAAGGGTGTGCACTAATGTTGAGTTTCCTAAGTTTCCAAATAGAACATATCAGGTTTTGTCTAGTTGGCCACAGCAAACACAAAAATACTCTATGAATTTGTTTACAGATTGAACATTTTTGAAGGCGACACAACCCTGAACCAGGGCAACTCTGCGCTTAAAGTTCATGAGTGTGTGTGTGTGTGTTTGTGGTGACAGACGCGCATAAAGCATAAATAACAATAAGCATAAACACGACGAAAGACAAAAATTAAAAGAAACAGCAACAAAACTGAACAAATAAAACATACAAAATTGCGTTTAACGCATGCGCAACAACAACTACTCAAAACAGCAACAACAACAACAGCAACAACATTGATGACAACTGTTTCACTTTATGGGCGTTTGTCGGGCGGAAAAAGTCGGCTTGCACACAATTTCTATAAAAGCAATTAATTTTACTTTTATTTATGATGTATATACTTATATGTATATATACATATATATTTTAAAACTTTTTATGGAAGTGAAATTAAGAGCGGGTACAGCGGGGCTGCGGGCCACCAAATTCCCATAACATTTCGTACGTTTTATTGTCAACTGCCATGAAAACATTTTTTTTTATTTTTTTGAAATGAAAGCGTTGAGCAAGAAATTGTGTAAAACTTGTGCAAAAAAAAAAGAAAAACTGTAAAAGTATTTTGAAAGAATCATAAAAATAAGCTATGTTTTTTTATAATAATAAAAAAAAAGCAAATATAGATTATACTTAATCTTGAACTGATTCATGGACTAGACTGGATTATTCGAATTAAATTAATTGAATTAAGTTTCAGGCAGGTTTTTAATTGAAAGCCTTTGCGAAAAACTAAAGTCTAAAGTCATTGAATTTTATTCCATGAGATCCGATTTGAAAGTAAATTGAACTTGAACCAGTTCATGTGAACACACATTCAATAGTCTATAACTATAACCCGTTGTAACCTGTGCCTCATAGCGATTATGTTTGGACCGAGAGAACTTTGTAACGAACCAGTTAAGAAAAGCGCAGCACATTAATTTAAATATTTCAATTGCAACTTTTAATGAATTTACAAGGCGAGCGCAAAATATTGTTGTTATTGTTATTTTCATTGTTGTTGCATAGCCAATTTCAAGGCCAAGACGCAAAGGCGTCGTTCATGTGGGTGTTTTTTAGCAGGTGTGTGTATGTGTGTGTGTGTATGTGTGTGTGTGTGTGTGTGTGTATGTGTGTGTGTTTTACATAGCAAAGGTTGATAGGCACTCAATTGGAACGTAGCAGCCGGCTGCGACCACGCCTCGACCGAAATTTACGCCGACTGTTTTTTGTTTTTGTTTTTCTTTTTTTGCTTTGGTTTTTTTGTTTGGGTGTTGGTGTTGCCGGCGTCAAGTTTGTCGCTTGAGTCTTTTGTTCTGGGCAACCAAAATCTCAATTATTTATTTACGTATTTAATTAATTAAGCGTTCACAGACAACCACAACAACAAAAATAGCAACAACAACAACATCTCATGCACAATTATCTACGGCTTTGGCATGGGGCGTGCCCTCGAGCCCAGTTGGGTTCCTTTAGTCTTTGGCGTTGTTGTTGGTGGTGTTGTTGTTGCTCGCTTTGCGCACGTGCAGCGCCTACGCAAAACTAAAAAAATTCAAAACAGAAACGCAAAAATAAAAAATGCTTCAAAAAAATAAACCTGGCAAAATGACGGCCACGAAAAACGCTGCAAAGCGCAAGCTGATAAAAAATAAGTTACACAAAATCCATCTGCTGCATGCCGCAAATTAGATACCCTGTCTTGAATTTACTTTTTTTTTAAATTTATTTCAACGATTTGTTTTTCAGATAAATAAATTAATAGAAACCAGCATAAGCTTAGTTAAATTTAGTTAATAAGGGATGCAAAAAAAAATAAATAAATAAAGGATTTTCGGTGATTTTGAGGCCCATCTGCCCAGCAGATGATAAATGATAGGGTATAGTTAATGCTTGGCAGAAGATCAGCCATTTCGTGACAAATTTATAATATCGCCTGAGAGGGTATAAAAAGAATACTTATAAAAGAAGGTAATAAACGAATTTAAAAAATTAATGTAAGACGATGCCAAAGTCGAAGTCAAAGTCGAAGCCGCCGTTGGCATCAATGTGCGCGACGCCGTTTGCTGCATGAATAAAAAAACGAAAAAAAAACAAAGCCAACAAAAAAAATACAGATCCGAACATTTTACGACCTTTTGTGGCCTTCAACATTCTTCGCGACGGAGTCGTTTGGCAACACTGGCGAACGCCAGTTGCTTGCTCTCCTGCTATAGCTCACATTTTGTCTCTATCTTTCTCTTTTTTTCTGTCTCTCTCTCTCTTAGTTTCCACTCCCACTCTCAATGCGCTGTGGCAACTACAACCGCTCCATTGTTGCTGTATTTGTGTTGCGTTGACTCCACCGAATGATTCATGCATTAAATTTCACGTTTTTTTTTAGAGGAAACACCTGGATAAATACTCATACGATCTCGTACACGTACGCGTACCAAATAAATTGCTTATTCTGTGGCACTCACTCTGTGTGTGAGTCAACGTACCCACTAATTCTGGATGCTGTGTGACAACATAATGTAGATAAATATACCCTATAAATACAAATGTATTAATGTATACACAAAGCGCCGAAAAAGTATTTTATTGCGTCGTGTCTGCCAACTTCGATGAAAACTCTTTTTTTTCGTAATTTTATACTTTGGGCATTTTTGGAATGTCGGCGAGAATTTGAATGAAATCTTTGATCTACTTTGGATGACATTTGTTGTTTATGAATCATTGGGAACCGATATATATTGTCATTAAAAGTTTGTAAACTCTTTATTAAAAACTTTCAACTTTTTTTAGTTAATAGTTTTCAGTATTGAAATATATTAAACCGATTTTAATAACACAAAAAATACGTGCACTATAATATTTAGTTACGCTTGGTTGTCAGTTCGATCGGATCAGAATGCGTTTCCTACTGCAAACTGCAAGTGCCCGCGCCCAGGCCCTCCCCTCCCCTCTCCCACTCACCCTACCCAGCAGTGTGCAACGCGCTGTGGAGTACAGTGGGCGTGCATCTCTGTGGTTTGTTTTTTATTTTATTTTATTTTTTTTTATTTTTTGGTTCAGTTCTGTTCGAAACGGTGCGCTATTCTGGCACGTACAACGTTTTGGACAAAGCATTTTTCACTGTTGTTGTTGTTGTTGTTGTTGCTCAAACTGGGCACCGGCAGAATGAGTAAGCGCGAAATTGGCACGCTATGAGTGGTACTTGCACTACCTATGCGCTGGTACGGCGTACAGGGTACGTGGTACGGGCAGGGGGTAAAAGTGTATGCGCTATAAAGCCGCACCGCCCGATCGCATTTGTCAGATATGACGGCATGTGTATGTGTGTATGTGTGTGTGTGTTTATATGCCGAAAGGGTTGGCTGGGCCAACAAACCGTCAACCGTCAAAGCAAACCATCAGCAACAACAACATCAACGCGATCATCGTCAACGTCATAAACACAATCAACTGTTGTTGGTCGGCATCAGGTAGCACTGGCTCTCTCTATCTCTCTCTCTCACCACACCGCCACCCACCTGCCCCTTGCATAACTGTGGACAAGCTATTCAACCATTCCACATACATTTTCACAGCCCGGCCGTAGCGAATGCATTCCACAAAATTGCAGCGGTGCAAAAATATCAACAACAAACAAACGAACACAACAAAAATTGTTAACGAAACCAAAAACCTCGGTTGCAAAATATTCACAATATTGAAGCTGCAACAATTCAATCGCAACGTCGCGCACGTTTCAGCGATAAAAGCAAAACAAAACAAAACAAAACAAAAAAAAAGCAAAAAATAAAAAAATACAACAAAAAATGTAAGCGACAATTTTCGATATGCAAACGTTGTTTATGGGATAAGTAAGAATATTAAGAGTGTTATAGAAATGTTTACTGCGTTCTTTTAAAACAGATCAAATATGGCAAATGTTATTAAACTAAAATTGCTTTATATATATAAATAATATATGCATATACCCTCTTTCAGCAGAAAGAGCAGAGCGTAACAAGATTAGAGATGAACTACTTTAAAGTTAAGTATCTTTCATTTTAATCTTATCAGTACGCTTTGACAATGTTATTATCATATTTTGAAATATAGAAATCTCTTCGAGAACGTTAAAATGTGCTCAGCTAAAAATCAACAAAAAAATCTTTTCTAGCGATCACATTTTATCAGCGTAGTCAAATGTGGTTTAAATAAGAGAAAAATTCTAACGAAACTAAATAATTTTAATAAATTGGAAACAACTAAATGAAAAATAATATTTAAATACAAATTTTCTTTTTACATTAAAAATTTAAATAACTTTTCAAAGCAATGAAATCTGTTAATAGCTGATAATATTTAACACGTTTTTTATTTATAGAAAAAAAACAAACACAAAAATCTTTTACTAAAATTCTTTTGGAGTTATTCTAATATTAAATTAAATTGAATCATTAAATTCAATTAAATTAACTACAATTAACTCGGCCAAGGCGACGGACGTTAAGATATTGTTGTACTAATTACATATAATTATTTAATATAAATCGAACCTCGATTGGAATTACTTCACCTTCACCTGACAATTGACATTTACTTAATTGTTGCACTTGACCCGCAGACGTCAGTCAATGGAGCATATCGCTCTGGCCGAGCCCCTTTCCCGTCTTGAGGTCAAACCAGCGATGCGTGGCAGGCACATGAGGAGAGCATAACAGGGTATAGTGAAAGAGGTGGAGCTACTTAATATTCACCTTGAACTCGGGGCAAAGGTGAAGCCACACAAAACACAGCTCAATTGATTAAGAATAAAACCCGACAACAAAATGGTGAACCATAATAATAAGCAAAGTGAACAAATTAATTAGAATAATGATAATACATATTGGATGCACTCAGTTGTTGTTGTTTTGTTGTAATATTCCATTGTTATTTTAATAGGTGAGGCACTGTGGGGAGCAGCAGGCAGTTTTACAGGGGGTGGGGGGATGAGTTGTGTGGCGTGGCGCTTCCGTTGCGTTTGGTTTGTCATTAGGCGGAAAATATTAAAAAAAAAAAAATAGTTTTTTGTTATATTTTAATGATATATTATTGCCAGGGCAACGCATGCAGTTGTTATTGGCGTGGTTATTCGAGCTGCATTGCATGCAACAACAACAACAACAACAACTAAAACTAAAACTACAACAATGAATCAAAAGAAGAACTGTAACGGCGCTTGTCACGCAAAGGGCAACGGGTGCAGTTCTATTGCCACGTTTCAGTTCCTGCCCAGGCAGGAAGTTCGCTTAATTAATGTGTCAGGCACTCGAGAAGTCGGCATCGAATCCAAATTCGAATCCTGCACAAAAAAACAACAAAAAAAAGAATTCAAACACAATGCAGCGTGTGTGTGTGCCTGCCGCAGTCAAACAAAACAAACAAGTTGGCATGCATTAGTCAACAGAACAAAACAGCACATACCCTATAATAAGAGAATAAACGCAGCCTAATAAATTATGAACTCTAAATAATTGAAAAAAAAATTGTTTTTTATTTCTATAGATTTTTTGTTGTTCAAGTATACAAAAATCAATCTATGTATCGATAGCAAATCTGTTGATTTTAAATAAAATCCAGTTATAATTATTGGTAAAAGTTGAAATATTGCATATAGGTTTAAATTCTAACAGATCAGATATACAAATTTCAAGACAAACTTTATTTCTGGAGGTAAACAAAGTATAGATTGGTGTTGCTATTGATACCAATGGATATTATTATATTTATAATATTATTATATTTATAATATTTATAATATTATTATATTTAAAATTTTTCTTAACATTCTATTATTAATTTATGCATTATTTCAGAACTCACAAAATATACTCAAGTTCCAAAAGAAACTGCGCCTTTATTAATCTGAATATTATATCCCACTTTTAAACTAAACAGGGTATAACAAACAAAACCGAACAACAAAGAAACAAACAAAACAAAAGCAAAACCGAAACCGAAACCGAATAGAACACAGAAACTCAGAAGGTAGACAAGGAGGGACACACGTGCGTGACCAAAATAGATACTCAATTAGTGCAGCAATAAAAGTATTGTAATTGTAGAAGATACCAAATGACCGAAAAGAGGCCTGGCCAAAGAATTCGTTTGGCTCTACCCCTGTAGCAACCACAAAATGCAACAACATCGTGCAGTCGTGTGGCATGTGGCATGTGGCAGGCATGCAAATAGATACCTAACCGCCCCAAAACCAAACATTTCTTCTTTTTAAAGCTAAATGCAGTTAACAATACGTTTTTTTTTGGGGGAGAAACATTTTTAGTAGCGCAAACGCTTGTGGTATACCCTACATAGTCTGTGCAATGGCACATCAATTGCCACTGACAGTTGGTCACAAATTCAATATACGAAATCAATTAGAACAACTATATACTATATAACCAGAAATGTCTATGAAAGTTATATTGTAGAGTTTAAAGAAAATATATAAATATATGCACAATTTGTAATAAATCTATTTATAATATAATTTCTTTAAAATTCAGTAATAATATATTTATTTATTTTAAAAGTTTATTTATCTTGAAAGTTTATTGAGAAGGCAAGCATTTTTTGCGCTTAAATTGAAGAACATATAAATGTTTATATCCAAATAGTATATAGTATCGATTTATATCCAAATAGTATATAGTATATCGATGACTTCTGCGCAAGTGCTTATACAATTAATTGTGGCAGAAATCAATTGTTAAATTTCGTTTTCAATGCATTTCATTTCAAATGCAGCACAAATAATACTCGTATTAAATTCGAGTTGTGGGCGTTTCGATTGGATATATAATAAAAATTGTGTCGGCATGTGCTCCGTGGGCGGGCAATTGATGTTGAAAATTTGTTGTTTACAATTGCAAAGAAACTAAAGGCAAACTCCAGGCCCAGACCGAGACCGAGACTGAGACTCAGTCTCCGACTGAGACAATAATTCAATTGAATTTCGCGCCTAATTTGGTCAAGCGGCATGAATCAACCCAGGCTTAAAACCAGGCAGCCCACAACAATGCAATCGTTATATAGATATGAATAGGGAAACGACAACTGCGAATAACAGTATGTGACTGGGTATCGGTGTGAGTGTGAGCATGAGTATCTAGGTAGATATTGTACGACAATGGCAACTATTGGACGCCCCTCAATGGGCAATGACGCAGTCGCAACTCTATGTATGCCAGATATACTGGATATATATGTATATATATACACATTTCTATGTGTACATGTTTATATATGCCATATGTTGTGGTTGTTGTCATGACAGCACAACAACAACAACACAACGCAGCCAACCCTCGTGAGTGTACCAACTACCAAAGTTGCCCGGTCGTCAACTGACTTTTTTCCATTTTGTCAAGGTGGGCGCACAAATTAAAACGCAATTGATTTTTATACCCTGGAAATACAAATAAGGTTATCTATATGCTTAAAACTAGGACATATCGATTGTGGCTTCCTTTTAGATTTGTGAAAATTTTAGGAAAACATATTTAAAACTTATTGTATATTCCCCTAAATGTAACAAAATCAACTATCTTTCAATAAATTGTCAAAGTGCATTTTTTGATCATGTTAATAAAAATGTATTTGGAAAAAAACGTATTCTAGTCAAATTTGAGCATTACTCACAACAACAACACAACAAATTCTTATAGAAATAGAACAAATGTGTATTGGCTAGAGTATTTTATAGTTCGGCATTACTACGTATTTATATATATACATATATTTTCTTTGCGTTCCCATTCTGTTGCATTGCACCGAGGTGATAAAGTTGGGGGACGCGGGGGGTATTAAATGTTAGGCCATTATGGCATTAGACCCATGCTCATAATTGGCTTGCATTCTGAGCCAAACGCTGCGGAATTTTGAGGTTAACAGCAAAGAAAGCCTTGAAGTGAACTGTGCAAAAAGGGTTTCGCATATGGAATTTTACTAGTGCAGCATGAAAGCTGATTAAAAACATAAACAGCAACAAAATAATAATATACAAATCAAATGGAACATTAATGTACATTTGCAACAAATCATTTGGCTTGTTCGCCGCACATAATTAGATCTTGTCTAGAATTATATTAATAATTGCTTTATATTGTTATTAATATGCGTTTTATACCGCAGTTTGGTTTGCATTTTGTTTGACTGCGACTGTTGCTGGGGTGTGCGCAAACCGGTTTTAGATTTCCGGTTATGCACATGAAATTATTTATCTTTACAGTAGCCAATGGCAAATATCAAACAATTATCACCAACAACAACTGCAACAATGCTGCAACTACACCTTGCAACAAATTCTATAAACGTTTAACCTCTCCCCTTCAAAAATAATAATGAAACATTTTCTACCGATATGAGTGTGAAACTAAGACACTTAATATTTTAAAAATTATATTATTAATATTTAAAAAAAATTTAATTTCTATTTTTGTTTAAGAAATATATATTTTTTTTTATGGAAAATATAGAGTTTGCAAAACTTGGGATTTTGTTTAAAATTAAAATCACCAATTAGCGAGTAACTACTGTATATGCACACACATGATGTGTGTTCGCATTTTACAATAATTATTATTGTATTCTTTTTAAGAATGTGTTTCAAACAGGTGTTGAGTTTTTCCAATCGAATAATTGTTAAGTGTGGGGCCCAATTAGAGCGCACTTAAAATGTGCCACAATTAGCGTGCGCAAATTTTCAAATATTTAACTGGCAAAATATTTTTGCGCCAGCTTCGCGCCAGTTCCATTGAATATTCCGCTCTTACTGTTGTTGCTTTTATTTTTGTATTATTATTATATTCCTTCTTCTTTTATTTTTATTTTTTACGCCATGACGAAATAATTTACAAATTGCGCAAAACAGGTTTTCTCACAGTTGCCAATGGGCAAAGAATTCATAACAACAACAGCAACAACAAAATGCTCAATGAATCTTTTCAGCTGCCAGTTCGCGACCAGAGCGATTCCCCAGACGATTTTCTGTGCCAGAAAAAGACAAAAAAAACCAAAATGAAAACAAACAAAAGAAATGGCTCAAATGGCACGCCCAGTTGTCCAGTTGTCCGTCTGATCAGTTGCCCGACTGAGTTCTGGCGATAAGGCGATAAAAACGCCCACCGAACGACAATTCTAACTAAGCGCCGAGACAACAGCTAATTGAATAACTAACCATGGGAATTTATTATATAATAAAGTGGGCTTGATCAATGTGCTTTAAGTCCAGACCAAGAAACTCGATTATTGGGGATGCCAGATAATAAAACATTTTTCCATTTCAATTTGGATTATATTTGATTATATTTGTAAAGCAAAAAATATATAAGGAATATGTTTTACTAATATTATGACCGCTATAAAGAATCTGAATATTTATTTATTTTTTATTTTTTTTTACTGAAGTTTTTATCAGAAGTGTACGAATCCTAAGCAAAGTTTATATCAGTTAAATATTGATTAATTTTTATTTAAAGCATTTTTTAGGAGTATAGAAAAATTTATAATAGTTTTAGGCTCATTTAAGCCAATATCCTATTTGAATGTTTGATATCAGTTTCTCTTTTAATGTTAATACTGGTTTTTTTTCTCTTTTATTTCAGATCTATTGGAATATATTTCAATTTTGCAATGTTAATGGCCAATAAGCATTCCGCATACGAAACTGCAACACAATCGCAGCACAATTGGCCCAGTTAGAAATGATTTTGAGATCAGTTGCGCATCATCGGCTCAGAATTCCGACTGTGCAGATGCTGAAAAATAGCAGCTGCGAAAGCGAATCCGTCCATTTCGAATGAGAGAGAGGGAAACTGTTGCTAACGGCTATTATCGTGGCATGCCATGTGCGAGAATTTGAAATCAGAGCTAATGTTTTTTTTGTTTTTGTTTGTATACCTCTCTACCCATTAAAAATTTCTAAAACGGGCATACCGATTTTGTGCAAATTTATGTTATATGCAGTTGGAATCATATTTAAAATTGATAAAGTATATATATTCTTGGTCAAGCTTACTGTCGATAACACGTTTTCAGATTTACTCAGAAGTAATTCAAGAATTTAGTTTCTATAGTGCGTGAAATGGGGGTTGAAATGTACGTAACGACAGCTCGCAGCTGGGTTCAGGGTATCTCCTAGTTGGGCACTCCCAACTAGAGCATTCTTATTTGTTTATTTTGCTTTTGCTTTGGACTTTTTTCTCGCTGATGTTGCAATTTGTGCGCCGTTGAGGCATTAAATTGCATAATTAGCAAGTTCGCCGCGAAGAGCTTCAGAGCCGTAGATAGCTATAGAGCCGTATAGCAATGGGTCTGGGTCTGGGTCTGGGTCTCTTGCGCACACGTGATCGCGAAATGGAAAGCGTCGCCTTATCTTATTTATAGAGTTTCGCATTTGCAGCTGACACAGTTTTTGCGAGCCACACACAGAATACAATTGAGAGTGCGGCCAATTCACACGTTGCACTCAGATATACACCGAAAAAAAACACACAACAAAAATAATAATAAACACAAGAAGCAAGTAGGAATGCTCTCATGAAGATTGCCAGGCTATATAATATATACTTTGGCCAGCAACAGCGAGTACTGTGGTCAAAAAGTTGGAATTCCTTCATTAAAATAATTGAATGTATATGTAAAAAAAATCCTTTTTTCAACATAAAACACTTTTTTTTTTAAATTAATCGAAAATTAGTAATAATTATTCACTTGAGTTTTTTGCCAAAAATTTCAACAAAAAAATGTAATTTCAATAATATGCATAAATATGAATACAGATTTAATCTAGAGGACAAATCATAAATAAAAAATGCCCCCGAACATAAAAATCGGTTTAGTTTTGGCAATGTGCGAGTTATGGATCTTAGAGCTACCATAAAAAATATAAAAATTGTATTTCTTAAAATGCTTATATTTAAATTGCAGAATCAATCTAGAGAACAAATCGTGACCAAAATGCCATCAAACAGGAATTAGGAATTATACATCCGAGAAGTTTACAAATAGAAAACTAAGGTAAATATAAGTTCATTCGTATAAACGGAAGGCAAGACGGACATTGCACAAATCCAACAAACTCCTTTCACTTTATGAGCGAGCATAAAAAGTTAAAGGGTAAAAATATTATACGACTATAGCAATAAAACAGTTTCCTAACCGGAAATACCAAAACACCAAAATCGTTATTATGACATGATCAGCTGAAGAGTCATCATCATTATGATCATCATTATCTCGATTAGGTTGATCATTAAGATCAGTGTGATTAACATAATGAAATTGATTTGATTTTCCCCTGGGAGCATGTTTTATTAAAGGTTTAGAGTGGAATGTTGTTTCTTTTCTTTTTTTTTTTTTTTGATTAATTACAAGGCGCTGGAACTGGATGCAACCGCCCGGAACCCTTCCCCCCCAACAAGAACCCTCAATTCATTTGTCTTCTTTTTCCTCTTATGCATTACAACAGTGTACCTGTCCCTGGGTCTGAGATTGGACCCTTAATTTGGCTGTCCCTGAGAAGTTGGATAGTTACAAAAGTTGTGTGCTCTTCGCGGGTTCAAATGAGTTCAAAATGCGTTCGTCTTTAGTTTTCAAAGGTATTTATTTACATTATTTTTGTATGTTTTTTATTCGTATTCTGTGGTCTTCGCTTATGCTTTGCTTTTCGTTTTCGATTTGTTTGTTGTTGTTATCAATTCTTCTTCGACATTTACATTTCAATCTCATTTTTTGATACCCTTGCGTTTAGGTATTCGAATATTGATCGCAGTGTGTGTGCATTGCCATTGAAAAATGTTACTTTTGATTATCTACATTTTTTGATCTGACTAAACATCTTGAACACCGGATAAGTCGAGCAAACATGGCTGTACGCTTATAAGAATAGTAATATAATAATTAAATGAAATAAATACCAATGATAAAAATACCAGAAATACCAAACAAAAACCTGTTTTTATTTTTAATTAAGAGTTTAAATATCTTTTAAAAAATGTTCATCCATCCGCCTCTGGGGTTGGCATTTTGCTTTCTTCACGAAGTTGGGTAAACTGGGAATTTTATATTAATGTATAAAGTACAACTCCAAAGAAGGTATTTAAACTTCGGTGCAACGATTTTGTTCTATCTTTAATTTTTTTATTTGAACTCATTTGTTTGCCTGTTTCTTCTTCTTTTTTTTTTTGTGCGTTTTTTATTGGGCCGCCGCTTATCATTATTCAAATATTTTACCTAGACGCACACATTCCGATCCGATCTGTTCTACCATCTTTTTGAGGGCGATAGTAATAACATGTGCACACACGCACACACACGTAACAGACACACCTATTGTCTTTCGACTCCTTTTGGGTTCGGTTTCTGAACATGATCACGAGATGAAAGGAGTCAATCTATCCGTACGACGGCAATTTTTTCGACAAAATGCTACAAATTTTTTTGGCTACGGCCACGGTAAAATATAAACATATATCTACCGATGTTTCCCAGTTATTATAATAATGCTTAGAACATGTTTTGGTTGTGATATACTGTAAAGAAGTATTGTCTTGTCGGTTACACCCGACTACAACTTTCTTACTTGTTATAGTTTTATTTTTTTGTCTCGTAATTATAACAACTGACGCTCAAGTGCAGCATTTCCGCTGTCCAATATTATATTTAAAAAAAAAGGGGGATGAAGAGTGCTGCGTAAATGTAACGTGAGTGGGGGAGGGGCGATGTTACTCACCTTTCCGGCTGCCTTTTTATAGCGTCGCGTGGCCTCGCTGATCAAATCGCGGACGAGCAGCTCACCGGCGCCGCAAGGCACCAAAATGCGAACATCGCCGAAGCAAACGGTGACCTTCATAGTTTCGATAACACGTTCGATAACACTTTCGATAACACTTGGGATTTATTATATATAAATAATGCACTTGTGGGAAATGTATTCAATTAGTTGCAGTTGCAGTTGTTGTTGTAGTTGATTTTATTGCAGATGCGTTTTTTGTAATGCACGTTGCTGTTGTTGCTGGCATTCGGCTTTGGCATCATCTTCTCTCTCTTTAACTGCACCTTAGCAGCTGCATTCAGTTGTTTCCATGTGCCTGTATGTATGTGTGTGTCCGTCTGTGTGCGCGTAGTCTAGCTGGATGGAAGTGCGAGCGAGATGGCCTGCACTGCACACACGCTCGAAAGGACTTTGGCGTCGCGGCTGCGCACTTGACAGCAGCTGTACACGACGACGGCGATGTGAAAAATACGTTTTTTCTTTTGTTGTTGTTTCACCTACCACCGAACAGAACGAACTAACGCGCGCGCGTGCGTACGTGTGTGTGTGTGTGTTTTGTATGTGTGAGAGAGCGCCGCTTTGTATTGTTTTTATTCGGTTATCGTGCTTTATCTCTCGCGCTCTCAATGCAGGATGCACTCGTCAACGCGCTCGCCTCGCTCTTTTTGCTTTTGCTTTGTTTATTAATTTAGCATATTTCACTGCATTTACTGGTAACTGTTATTGTTGTTGTTGTATGAATCACACGCGCAGTCATCATACAAAACGAGTTACAATAACAACAACACAACACACACAAAAATAAGGCAAACAACAACAGGCCAAGATCATCGGAAACGTCGAAGAAAAAACACACGTTAGACAACAACAATAACACAAGCTGCAACGGCAATTGCAATTTTTGTTGTTCCACACAAAAAAATTTCGCTTGATTCACGTTTTGGGTTGTTTTTTTTTTAAGGTAAATTGTCTCTCTTATTTTACCAACTGGTGGCACACATATTCCGTTCGATCATTTTTCGTCGCAACTTCGTTTCGTGGTTATCTTCGCTTTTGTAAGCGTCGTTTTGCTTATAATTCTTTCGCTTTTGTTATGCTTGCACTTACAGTTAACTATGTGCGTGTTGTATTTGCACTCTACACAAATATCATTTAGAGTTGGTTCTTAACGTGTTATTTCAAAAACCAAAAAAAAAACAAAAAAAAATACATTTACTAGCGTTAAACATCGCGCTGCGCTGCGAACGCTGTCTTCGCGTTAAATGCCAACAACAACTAACGAGCGCTACGAATATGTATTTTTATCGATAAGCAATTTATCGCCAGTTATGAGTCGATGTTTTAAAAGGTTTCGATAGTTGTAACAATACATCGATATTTAAATACATCGAACATAAGCGGCCAGTTTTTAAAGAAAACTGTCGTTGAATAAAACAAATTTTAATTTAAATGTACAGATTCGAATTTAATAGTTCCGATTATATCTGACCTGCAAAACGTAAATGTAACGTATTTAATATACTAAATTGGTCAATAAGCATTTTGTTTTCATAGGAAAACAACAATTATTATTATGTTGTTCCGCCCTAATTGGAATTGCGGCTTGCTCTAGAGGCGGCTGTAAAAAAAACTCCCGCGCAAAAGTGTAAGAAGTTTGGAGTGACCATATTTACCAGCTGTACGTAATATCGAAACGAAGCGGGCTATCGAATGAAACGTACCATGTACATTGCGGACAACAAAAAATTTAAGTGTGCCCGAAGCCCTCAAACTCACTAGTCAACTACTAAGCAAGTCAAAGGAAACGAAACAAAATTGCCAATTACTAGATTGGTTATAATGTAATAAAAAATAACTTGCATTGAATTAAACTATTATTGCGACATGGCGGAAACTCGCTCAACCGGTGGCTACAACTATAAAACATTACTGTAAGTATTTCGAACAGAACCCGTGGGCCGGTAACAAATCTCTGGCTTGCAGATGCACCAACATACCGGAACTCTTCCTCGATAAGTTTGTGGCGCGTACGCACTTCGGTCGCTTTGGTACACTGGTGAACTTTGTGCTGCGTCCGCGTCGCATGACCTGCACGGTCAGCTATGCCACCGAAGCGGAGGCGGCCGTCGCGCTTCGCGAGGGCAGCGTCTTCAACGGTCACCAGTTCGAGATGAGCTACGCGGAGATCGAGAGCGCGCCGGCTCAAAAGACCGAGGAATGGGTCGATCCCGATGTCCAGGCCGAGCTGAGTGCCCTAAGTGCCGGCTGGCGCAGCGAATATACCGGCAACAAAGCGGTCGCAACTAACACGAGCAGAGTAAGCGGCAATGCTGAGCGGGAACGGGACCGCGAACGCGAACGTGAGAAGGAGCGTGAGAAGGACCGTGAACGGGAACGCGAACGAGAACGGGAACGTCAACGTGCACCCGCACAATTCAAGGAGTTGGAGATCGCCATGCGCAAACCGGCCCACACCAGCGAGGAGAAATATCGGGTGCTGGATGCACGCGACAAACTGTTGCGGCTCAGTCAGCGGCGCGGCACAGTGGTTAATGCACAGCGCTTGTCCGGCTACTGTCCAGACATGTGTCCGGAGAAGGAGCGTGTGCTGCGCGAATTCCAACGCCAGGTGGCCATCTACGAGCTGCAGCCGGATTCCGATGAGCTGATCGCCCACGAGCTGGCGCTAAAACAATATTCGCGCAGCAGTGCCGATCAGGAGATGCCGCTGCCGCACGAGCTGCGTGGAGAGCCGGCACTGCACATGACCATGAGCTATCTGATGCACGAGATAATGGACTTGGGTGAGAAGCCGGATACGCATTTGGGCGATTGGTTTCATTTTGTTTGGGATCGCACACGCTCCATACGCAAAGAGATCACACAGCAGGAGCTCTGCTCTCTCGGCGCCGTTAAACTCGTCGAGCAATGCGCCCGATTTCACATCCATTGCGCCGCCCGTCTGGTTGCCGAGGATCCCAGCGTCTTCGATACGAAAATCAATGCCGAGAATCTGACAAAGTGCCTGCAAACGCTCAAATACCTGTATCACGATCTACGCCTGAAGGGCGTTCAGTGTCCACGCGAACCCGAATTCCGTGGCTATATAGTGCTGCTCAATCTGGCCGATGCCAATTTTCTGTGGGACATTGCCCAGCTGCCCGTCGAGCTGCAGAATTGTCTGCAAATCCGTCGGGCCATTCAATTCCATTTGGCGCTGCAGGACACAAACTTTGTCCGCTTCTTTCAGCTGCTGCGCGAACCGGAGACCAGCTACCTGAGCGCCTGCATCCTGGTCGGCTATTTGTTGCGCCTGCGCACTCTCGCCCTGCACCGCATCGTTCAGGCCTATCGGGCGCCACGCAAATACGAGTCCTCCACGCTGCCTGTCGCCTATATACGCCAGATGCTGCTCTTCCCCACCGACGAGGAAACGGTCGAGTTTGTCGAGTGCTGCGGCCTCAATGTGAATCAGGCGGAACGCGTCGAGCTGACCCGCATCCACAATCCGCAGCAGTACAAGCTGCGCCGACAGATCGAGGTGAGCCCCAAACATAACCAAAATTTTTCTTCGGCAGTCGCCGACCATACGCAATACTCTGTTCCCAGGGCGAGAGCAGTGTTCCAAATTTGTTTAAGTAAAGTCTGAAAGTAATCTCAAAAAAAACAGTGGAATGCCTGACCAAAAAAAAAACATGAGAAAATTAATAATAAGAAAACGGAAAATTTAAGAGTAGCAAATTTAAATCAAAACCACTTTCAATGGGGTTCAAGAAGAATGAAATAGTCCTCCACAATTATTAACAGCTTAAAACACTCGAAAACGTTCTTAATAATTATTCTTAATTTAGAAAAATATAGATTTTTGTAATTTGAGGTCAAATTGTGAAAATTATGCATTTTGCCACGCCCCCAGTGGGCGAATCCACACAATCATTATGCCAGCTTTAGAGGAGCTTATCAGTAATCAGACGGCACAATTTGAAGTAACTCGGCTTTAAACTGGGGGAGTTATATAGATAATAATCGAAATCAAATAAACTCTCAGCCCCTCACTTTGACTCTGACTTACCCTCTCTGCATCGCGCTCTCATTGTCTCTCCCTCTCTGTCTTCGCCGTGCAGCTGGTGGAATCGAAACGTGAACAGAGCGTTGGCGAATGCATCTGCGGGGAGCCGCTGCCGCCCAAGTCGCTGTACCGCAATCATCGGCCGCACAACAGCTTCAATGAGCAGGGCTATCTCAAGAGCAGCGCCTGGACGGCCAGGGATCAGCTGCCCAACAGCGACGAGCTGGAGGAGGAAGCACCAACAGCAGCAGCAGCTGGTGGAGCAGGAACAGCAGCAAAGGCAACCACTGTTAACAGAGAATTAGCAGGGGCAACAGCAGCTCAGCCGGCCACACAGGTGGATAATCTGTTTAAGGTGCCGCTCTTCTCGGCGCCCGTTTCGCCCAAGATCAAGGCGACAACGCCGCCGCCTCAGCCGGCAGCAGCGCCGGCGCACAACAAAGGTTTCAGCCTATCGTCGGGTGCGGAGACTGCTGCTCCATTCACGGGCAACATATTCGAGACGAAGCCCAGCCAGAGTAGTTTGGGTGTTGCTGGTGGCTTCAGTTTCGCACAAGTCGCAATGACGCAGACGCAGACGCCGCCGCCGTTGCAGCAGCAGAAGGCCGCCGAGGAGGCCAAATTGGCGGCACTGCAGCAGGCGATTGCGGCGGCCAAGCAGCGCGAACTGGAGCTGCTTGAGCTGCAGAAGAAGAAGGCCGAGCAGGCGGAGCGGGCGCGTCAACAGCGACTGCATGAACAGCAACTGGCCCGGGCGGAGAAGCAGCGTCAACAGCAGGCAGCCAAGGCAGCGGCGGTGGCGGCAGCAGCGGCAGCAGCCGCCGCAGCAGAGGAGCAACGTCACCGCCTCGAACAGCTGGAGGTGGAACGGGCGGCGGAGTGCAAGCGGCTGCTGGACGAACTGATCGAACAGCAGCTGGAGCAGTTGTGCCGTCACGAGTGGCGACTGCATCGCGATGCCCTGGACACCTACGAGACGCTGCTGCAGCAACAAATCGGCGAGATGGTGCGTCGCCAGCTGTTGCGCGCCGACTACGAGCTGGGTCTGATGCGTCATTACTGGCGACGCTGGCGCAACTATCGACGTGTCCAGCAGCGCAAGGATGCGCTGTTCGCCTGCCTGCCGCTCAGCTTTGGCGGCGAGTCCAGCCAGCGTCTGCTGGACATCCGGATGGCCGAGCAGCCGTTGCGTCTGATGCGACGATATCGTCAGGGCGAGGCGTGCGACTATCGCCAGCTGCTCGCCGGCATGGAGGACCACTGCTGGTTAAAGCTGGATCTCTGGGAGCTGTTGGCCCGCACACAGCAGCAGCTGCAGCAACAACATCAGCAGCAGCATCAACATCATCAACATCATCAGCTGTTCACGCCGGGCGCTCGTCTCTTTTTCAAGCTGTTGCTGTCGCTGCCCGCGGGCAATGCGGGTCTCGTCATGGAGCATGCGCTGGACCGTGGACTGCTCCAGCAGCCAGTGCAGGGCATTGCTGGCGAGGGCTACATTAATGGGCTCTCGCACGGCGTTGCGCTCTGCGTGCACAAGGTGATGGGCATGCCGTTGACGGAGCCGGAGTCGGAGTCGTGTCCAAGTCTAGCCAATGCGGATGGCATTG
This sequence comes from Drosophila paramelanica, assembly GCA_035043915.1. Lineage (NCBI taxonomy): Eukaryota > Metazoa > Arthropoda > Insecta > Diptera > Drosophilidae > Drosophila > Drosophila paramelanica. Next base: position 3,854,176 of record JAWNMO010000557.1, on the reverse strand, counting down.
TTTGCTTTGTGGACGCCAAACAGCCGATGGAGGCGCGCCAGCGCTTGCAGTGCCTGATCCGCCGCAGCGGCTGCGACTATGTGGCGCTCATTGTGCAGCACCAGGAATCGGAGCCGGAGCAGCTAGCCCAGCAGCTGCAATTAGAGACGCTGCGCGCGTATCGCATCTTCGACTGCCGAACGATGGCGCGCGGTAAACAGAAACTGCAGCTGGTCGCGCTTCTGCAGTGTGCCGTCCAGTTTCTGGCCAGGCAGCCGCATCGGAGTCGTGGCTCGCTGCAGCAGGTGGAGCTGCGCGATTGGCTGATGGGCCATTTGGGCGATGAGCTGTTTCAACGGCTGCGGCACGCGGCGCAACATGATGCGACCATCGGGCAGCGGTGCCGTCGATCGCCTCAATTCTGCGCCCAGCTGTATAATGAGGCAGTGCGTCGCCTGCAGCTGGTGGCCGGCGAGCCGCTGGAGGATCGGCCACAGCTGGCGCAAGAGCTGCGCGCCTATGTGGAGCCGCTGCCGGCGGAGGCGCCGCTGCCCAACCGACTGGAATACTTTGTCAACGGTTGGCAGACGCGTCGGCAACGCGCTCAGTTTGTCCAACTGCTGGAGTGCGCCAAGTTACCGGCGATGATGCCGCTGCCCGCGACTCCGACGTCGACGCAAGCGCACCAGGAGATTTGCGAATGGCTGCTCAACTATGCCCAGCTGAGCGAGGAGGATACCCTGGTCGAGTCGGTGGCGTTGCGTGCCATCCAAACACTCGAGCTGCAGCTGCGCTCCGGCGACACCAACTACCTGGACATTGTCGAAATCTTCGCCAAGGAGCGCCTCCAATTTGTGGTGCGCCGCAATGCAAGTGCGCTCCCAGCAGCCATTGTCTATCGTCGCCACACGATGCAGCGCTTCTTCGAGTCGCACTGGTACTACGAATGGCAGCCAGCAGATCAGCCGCCACCAGTTGAAGAACCGGAGCAGGAGCTGGAACTGGAGCAGCCGCAACGTCACCCCGAACTGGCTCAGCCGGAACCGCTCAGCTTTGAGGTGGTGCTGCATGAGGCACAGGCCGTGCTGGACAAATGTCGCGAACAGCGCCTGAAGCGCAGAACATTAACTGTGCTGAACGAATCCCTCGAACGCAACGATCGCCAGGACATTGAAGCATCCAACGAGCAGCAACAACAACCATTCGATCAGACTGAGAATTCACCAACGTCGCATGTCTCCAAACGACAGCGCCTCCTCCGGTCAAAGGCCGACGAATGTACAGCTCTATTGGTTCGCACCGAGCGCCTGCTCAACGGCCATCAGACGAATGAAGAGCGGCGCCTTCAATTACTGCAACGTGCCAATAAGCTTTTATGATTATCCGCATATATTTTTAATTTTCTAAGTTTTGAGTTCGTAATAAATATTTTTAAATTGTGATTTCTGCACCAAGCATTTGTGATGGTTTGTGGGTAAAATTAATTTTTGAATTTGGGGCCAATTTGGACCAATGTGCTTCGCTCGTTATGCAACACTGCAAGCCAAGCAGTTCCCATCTCTAGCTGCCTTTATGTTGAATACATAGGTTACCTTTTTAACTATTGTTTGAATGCACTCTAGTGCTACAATAAATAATTGTAAAAATTTTCAAGATTGGTTAAAAAGAAAACAAATTCCACAAGTGCAAGCAGTGCACGTATGCACACACATATAACTAATATTTTCTCTTAATTGTGGCGCTAAAAAGTATGCTTACAACACTGTTCGAATAGTAAATGCTATCGATATTCAATTTTCTCAACATCGCAGTACACACTAATTTGACAGTTATATTTGTACATACAAAATCCAGGTTAGCCTTGGCTTCATTTCATTCTCAAATTTATCAGTATTCAAATCAAAATTATTTTAACAGGATCACTAACAAAAATATAAATTTGAAAGTTCCACATTTTTTTCCAATATATCAAAATTTATTACAAGCAATTTATATTTTATGATATCCCCGACGCCTTACTAGTGAAGAATAACAAATTCTTTGCAAACTAGAATAAGAAGCTCCCAGCTTGCAAATTTGGAAAGTTCTATAAGAAAAGAGCAAAACGTAGAAATTTCATCGGTCTGTTTTCAAAAAATAATTTTTGCTGCCAACAAAATGAATAACCTGCCTGGACTTGGCGCTCTGCGCATGCTGCCCCTTCAAGGAGGTATGTATTAGTCTATATAGACGGTATTCTATAATTACATATTCTATTTTTATTTTGACATACAATTATTTGTGACGTCTGGCAAGGGTATTCCATGTCAAACTAATTGTTCTCGCTGTTCTTGCAATAACTGTGCACTCCCCCTCCAGCTCTTGGTCGCTATCAGTTGTGGCAACGTGCGTTGGCCAATTCGATAAAGACACCCATATTTGAGGCATACAGATCGGTGCGGTTTCGCCTGATGCGCAAGATGTCAGCGGCGATGCTCCAGAGGCGTTCCAATTTAAATTTTTTGGAAAGGAGGCCCATCGATGCCACATCTGTGGCGAATTACGGATGCGCTCGTCTGCCAGTCTCGATGCGTTACAATCCAAAGACGCTCGCACAGAAACGGCTCAGCGTGTCCCAGATGCCGTTAATAATGCCCTCGTCGAACGTTTGGGCCGGTTTGATGGCCCAGCGTACGTTCGCTACGATGGCAAATGCGATTGGCAGGGCGAAGGATGAGAAACGACGATTCAGGTCGCACATCGAGCGTCCAGTGGTGCCCATACTGGAATTCGTAGAGCAACCGGAAGAGCAGAAATCGATCAAAAGCGAGCACAATAAAATTAATGCAATGCCGAAGAAAGCGTTCAAACATCAGCGACCGGTGCCCGCTGTGCGTTATATGGACGGATTGAAAGAACCTGACGCAAAGTCGGATGGGTCGCAAAAGCAGCGACCGCTGGTGCCCACTCTAGAATTCAGAGATCAGCCGGAGCCGTTGGGTGGACCCAGGAAAACGGGTAACGCTTCACGGGGGGTTTACCGTTCGATGAGTACGCGACACGAAACGGAGCCGTTGGCCAAGCGCCAATTGAGTGCCAAACTAAGCAATTTTGCACTGAAACGGTCCAGCAGCCTTCAGTACATGTTGTCCAAGTATCCACTGATGCACAAGCTGGAAACGCCGGAATTGGAATACCTGAGTTCGACCAACGCTATACCCCAGACGCTGGACACGTTCGAGACGCGACTCCGGGCATTGCGAACGGCACAGCCAATCAAATTGCGGTTGCCCTCGCTGGCGGATAGCGATAACTTAAACGTAACCCAACAGTATCGACGCTACTGGATGCCCCGGTTCGCCAGCATGAGTGGTAGCAAACGATTTGGGCCGGCGCAGAACTTCAAATCGTCAACGCAAGGGCAGCCTCGCATCAAAGCGTACCAGAAGCGTAGGCTGGCCAACAAATCGATGCAGAAGAAGCCCCCGCAGCAGAAGAAGGTGACCAAGAAGGTGCCAAAGCCACCAGTTAAGCCAAAGAAATTGTCGCCGGCTGGTGCATCGAAGCGGCTCGAACGGGAGGACCTCAACTATCTCCTGGGCGATCTGTTGGAAAAAAACAGGCCCGAGCCGCAAAACGTTAGCATCGAATTCAATAAGACGGCGCCACTGTGTAAGCTGGTCACCGGCAGCTGGGAGGGTCGCAGCAAGCTCTATAACAGGACATTTGACAAGCAGCTGGCTAGCCCGCAATTATATCAACATCCGACTATTCGGAATATGAGCGGATCGCCACGCATCCAACGACCGACTGGCTTTCTCGGACAATCGGCCGTATTTCGAGCTAAAACATTACTGGAGAACAAGCTGAGCATGCTTTTAAACGCCACCCAGGAGAAGGAAGACGACGAGGTAGATGACTAGTATTGATGTTACCGGGGGGCACTGAGGAATATAACAAATTTAATATTCATAGTCAACAAATTATTTTCTTTAAATTCCCATGTAGTTATTTAGTACACACTTTACCTATTTGGCACGAAGACTTCTCCTAAATTTCTTCGTGATCATTTCGTTGTAATGTGTATGAAATATTTATTACAAAGTAGTGCTTAATGTTAAATTCGTAAACTGACTGGTTTTTTTTTTTGGTCGGAAACAAAATGCTTGGAATAACATCTGAATTAATCCTGTGATAATTATATTTGAGATTTTCAATCCTATCTTGGGTAAGTGGGCGGAGGTATACGAAATTCGAAGTATTCAAAGCCTGAGTCTGATTTACATAAGACACATTAAATTTGGTGCCTCTAGCTCTTAGAGATTCTGAGATATGCCAAAAAAACCAAGTATTAAAATCGATATTTATCGATATTATGAAAACGGAGCAAGATATCGAAAAAGTTCTGCACTTGTTCTGCGTAAGAAAAATATTTTTTATAGAAAAGTTTCTCTAGTTATATATATATACAGACAGACGGACCCTTTATAGTTAATGATTTCCAATTTTGCACATTTAAAATTGTTAAATTTAATTCAGCCAAAAATTTAACTTGCACTTGCAAACAAAGCATTATATATTGAAACATTTGTTTGACTTATTTAAAAAAAAGAAAAGATCATCTAATTTAAGCCTGATTAATATACAGGGTATCTGCTTTAAAAACATAGTTAAAGAGCCTCTTCTTTAAGAGTTTTCTAGGAATTTTCTTATATTTCATTTCTGCATATATTTCAGAAGCTAATAAAAACCCTATTACAAACTAACATGGAAAGATAGAGGAAGGGGGAAAGCGAGAAGGCGAGCGCCTTAATGTGACTAATCACACAGACACACACACATACATACACAAGCACACTTTGTCGCCGTAAACATGTTGATTATAATTGGTTTTGTTTACTTGATCATTTCACCAAAACTAGCGTCAATTGGTGCAGCAAACCAAAACAATGACAACAAAGCCACGTCAGAATTGTTTCAGTCGGGTGTCATAACCTTAACAGATACCCTGGCATTATAAGCGCATAAACCTAATATAGTATAATTTAAAAAAATTTATAAATACCTTTAAATAAAAAGTAAAAATATATTCTGAAAATCTTTAAATATGTTCCTCAGCAGACTATAAGAATTTGGTGTTCCAGTTTTTTAAACTCCATACGGAAAGACAATGCACAAAACCAATATACCGTGTTCACTGCGTCAACAAGTATAAGAACAAAGCGTCGCACGCGATGTTTGCGCAACCCCCCTCCTCAACCCACCCACACACACTCGTAATGAATCGGCACAACTATTTTTAGACGCACTGCGTCGCCAAAGTGCAAGATCATCCAATTTCTTCTTTGCTCACGTGTTCGACCCCCTTCTTTGGCGAATTGGAACATTTCACAATTCTATGCAAAATTACATCAAAAAACACAATTTTTTTTCTTTTTTTTTTGGCAGAGTCGCCGCCAGCTCTGTTTTTTTTTTGTGGGCTAGCGAAGGACCCTGCACAAATTTCTATTTGAACAATTGACTAAATTAAACAAATTTGCTGTCGCATTAACAATATCATGGATATTATATGTGTAAAACTAATCGAAAGAACAAAAAAAATATTATAGGAAGGTAGGAAAAACAACTATAGCTCAACATTTTCGCCATCAATCGATGAAAGTTTTGTGTGTGTTGTTTTAAAATGTCCGATATTGTTGTTGTTGTTGTTATTATTTTTGTTGTTCAAGATGTTTGCAGTCATATTTTACTGGAGATGATGCTGCACCTTGCACTGCCGCAGCGCCTCATTAAAGCCCTCGCACAGGGTCAAATCGGACTGACCCTGGGCACATTGCAGGAACTGTTTGATCTCCCAGGCGCAGGCGCCCTGGGGCTCATTGGCCTGACCCTGCTGGGCAAAGTACGGCTGCTGCTGCTGGGCAACTGGTGCGGCAGCGGCTGGTGCTGCTGCGGCTGCCTCCTTGTCACCGGAGCCGCTAAACAGCGATGTGAGTCCATGACCGACGGTGTGGCCAATGGCGGAGCCAACGGCAACGCCTCCAGCGGTTGCGGCCATTTGCTGGAACATCGATGGCTGCTGTGGAGCCGGCATGCCAACGGCGCTTGGTGGCGCCGCCATCTGTGCCGGTGGTGGTGGTGGTGCGGCGACACGTGCGGGCACATGAGCCGGAGCGGGCGCGGGTGCGCTGCTGTAAAACAATATAAATCAAATGTAATTATAGTATTTGCTATTTCGGTTGTTGTTGTTGTTGTTGCCACGCGTTTGAACTTTGGCCGTTGCACAGTTTCCGTCTTTGTCTTCGTCTCCGTTGTCTGTTTTAGGTTACGTAACGACTTGCGGCGCGGAAACTTCCAGAGCTTGCGTTACGTTACGCGAATTTTCCATTGCATTGTATTCACAAATTGGCTCATGAGCCACAAAGAGTTTACTTGCAACCATTACACAAAAGTGCAAACCAAAAACACGTTGATTCTTTACGGCTTTATTTTTCTTTTGTCCAATTGGATCTTTCTTACGCTGACAGGTGCAACTTACCGTCTGGCCGATGGTGGGGGGCTAGCAGAACGTCCACGGCGTACCATTTTGTTTTGATTTCTTTTGTCGCTTTTATTAATTTATGGAAATTCGAAACAAACAAGTTATTTGGTTATTTACGAAAATTTTACTGTGTGGCTTCTGATGCTTGCTCTGCTTTATAAACTTTTGTGCGAAACTAGGGTTGTATAATGTCAACGTCGATGTCAGCATGTTATCGATGTTTTTTGTATAGTGTTGGTCAGCCGCAGTGTTGCCACATACAAAAATTAAATGCCGATGTATCGATATATATGCGATATAACGGTTATAACGGTTAATGGCGCCTTTTTGCATTGCATTGCAAAAATCTTGCACGTAAGAGAAGGGTTAAAATATGAAATTGATATTTATTTTGCTGTTTGGCTATTGTTTCCTCAATGCAAGCTCGGCCGATGATCTGCTCGAGCTGAGCTGCACCACAGACGAGCACTGCAAACAGTATGAAGGCGGCACATGTCAAGATTCGCGTTGTGTCTGCACGGCACGTGGCAAAAAGGAGCACCAAGTAAACTGCCAGCCAAGGGACGGAAAGCTAAGCAACATAATTGGCGGGCCGTGTCCCTGCAGTCAGCCGCATTCGGAATGCGATAAGGAGATGAATCTATGCCTCTGTGTCGCCGGCTACACGGCCAGCCAGGATCGTCGCCGCTGCTTAGCGCTGCAGGTGCCGCTGGACGGGGCCTGTGAGCTGGCGCACCAGTGTCAGTTGAACGATACTTTTGCCGTGTGCCACATGCCCCAAAAGCGCTGCATATGCAAGGAACACTTTGAGCCGCATAAGGGCCGTTGCCTGGGACTGTTGGGTGAGTGCTTCGGGCAGTCACAAAAAAAAAAAATATCCATAATTAACCACATTAATCACATCACAGATCTAAGCTGCAGCAACGACACGAACTGTACAACCATTGGCTCAGCGATTTGTCTGCCGCTGGCCCAAAAATGCGCATGCACCGTTGGTCATGTGCCCAATCAGAAGATGACCGCCTGCGTCCCGGCCGCTGCTTTTGGCGCCAACTGTACGAGTCCGGCAGAGTGCCAGCTGGCGCTCGGCGCCGGTGCCACTTGCCACAGCAATCGCTGCAGTTGCCGCATCAAGCACTATCCCCGCATCAAACAGGAGTCGAACAGTACGATTTGTGAGCCGCTTGTGGCATATGGCGCCTACTGTCGCCACACCAAGGACTGCCACCAGATGCAAACTGATGCGGATGCGGAGACGGATACGGATCGGGAGCGAAACACGCGTATGGAGTGCATGCGGGGCGAGTGCGGTTGCCGTGCTGGCTATTACGCCGTGGACAATGAGTTCTGTGCGGCGGCGTTTGCCGAAGTCAACCATTTGGATAAATTCCTGCCACTGTCGATCCTGTTCACATGGCTAATTTATTTTTGTATATGGTAGACAGGGATGTTGCACAACAAACGAATACACACACGTATAAGAATTGAAATTTGAATATTGTTATTGTTATTGATATACATAAGTGAATTAGGTGCCTGGCGGCTAGAGGCCGATACGGGCTGGTGTCCGGCGTGGCGTTGCGTTGCCTGGCGTGGCGATTTCCTGTTTGCCAGCCAGTTGCTCCTCACGCTGGGCGGCCTGCTGTTTGCGCTCCTCCATGTCGTGCTGGGCCTGCAACATTTGCTCCTCCATCTCCTTCAGATGCTCGGCGGCCAGTTTCTTCTTGTCGCGTCCGCTGCGACCGGTCTCCTTCACCGAGAAGAACATCGGCCCCAGCTCGGCCAGCCAATAGCCGTCGACAGCGGTGGCACACTGCATATACTCCTTGGCGGTCATGATCAGCTCATGGTAGACCACATAATCGGGCGTGGTGCCCAAGCCGTAGAGCGCGGATGTCGGATGCAAATGGCAGGGCATTCCGGTTCGCAAGTTCACGTATTCGCCAATGCCCTTGAGACGGGCCGCCTGATAGAAGTACGCGGAGCAGATGCACTTGCGCACAATGTCCCAATCGGTGCCGCAGGACTTTACGTTCATCTTCTGTTGCGTCATAATGTCCTTCAGCTGCTGGCGCACCTCGCGCACCTTGCGCATCGCCTTGATGTGTATGAAGTGCTCATTGCACCATGTGGAACTATAGCTGCGGGTGGGTGAGGATGGGAACGCGGATGGGGGTGGATTGGTATGTATCTATGCATCAATATTGAAATCCGATTGTTCTTACCTGTTCTGCTTCCACTGCAGATAGACATTGAGGTAGGTGAGATGATCCGATTCCGGCACTTGGAACTTTTCGCGCACACCATCCGCCTCCTCCTCGCGCCCCTTAGGCCTATAAAATATCGACGGCACGGACAACATGGAAACTGAAAAGATTAACAAAGTTTGTATTAGAAACGAATTCTTAATATTGTAAGATCAGCATAATATGTTGTCTTGGGCGTTGAGAAATTAAAGAGTGGCTGGTTGGGAGAGAGGGAGAGTAACTGAGAGAATGTAACTAAGACAGAGAGAGAGAGAGAGAGAGTAACTAAGAGAGAGAGAGAGAGAGAGAGTAACTAAGAGAGAGAGAGAGAGAGTAACTAAGAGAGAGAGAGAGAGAGAGAGAGAGTAACTAAGAGAGAGAGAGAGAGAGAGAGAGAGTAACTAGAGAGAGAGAGAGAGAGAGAGAGAGAGAGAGTAACTAAGAGAGAGAGAGAGAGTAACTAAGAGAGGAAGAGAGAGAGAGAGTAACTAAGAGAGGAAGAGAGAGAGAGAGAGAGAGTAACTAAGAGAGAGAGAGAGAGAGTAGCTAAGAGAGAGAGAGAGAGTGTAACTAAGAGAGAGAGAACTAACTGAGAGAGATAGAAACTAAGAGAGAGAGAGAGAAATTAAGAGAGCGACAGAGTAACTGATAGAGAGAGAACCTGACAGACAGAGAGAGGGAGAGAGTAACTGAGAGAGAGAAACTGAGAGAGAGTAACTGAGAGAGAGAAACAGAAAGAGAGAGAGAAACAGAGAGAGAGAGAGAGAAACAGAGAGAGAGAGGGAGAAACTGAGAGAGAGAAACAGAGAGAGAGAGAGAAACTGAGAGAGAGAAACTGAGAGAGAGAAAAACTGAGAGAGAGATAGATAGAGAAACTGAGAGATAGAGAAACTGAGAGAGAGAGAAAAAAAGAAACTGAGAGAGAGAATGAGAGAGACAGAAACTAAGAGAGAGAAGGAGAGAAACAGAGAGAGAGAGTAAATGACAGAGAGAGGTAGACAGAGTGAAACTGAGAGAGAGAGAGAGTAAATGACAGAGAGAAAGAGAGAGGGTAAGGGAGACAGAGAGAAAGAGGCAAAAAGAGAGAGAGAGAGCGGAAGCTTAAGACACAGCGAGGAGTAAAACAGAGAGAGGGAGTAACAAAGAAAGACCGAGAACAACAGTAAAAGAAAAATCAAGTAAGAGCAAGAAAGAGAGAGAGAGAGATATAAAAATAGACTAAGAGCAAGTAAAACAGAGAGAGAAAATCGGAGATCAAAAAAAAGAGCGAGAGAAATGGAAATAGAGAGTTAAGGCAATAAGCGAGAGATAAATTTTTAAACCGAGAGAGAGACACAGAGTGAGAGAGCCACTTACCTATAGAAAAAAAAAAAACACAACTTTACAAACAAAACTTTTAAGTAACACACACACACATTACTGTTAATAACACCGAAATCACCAAAAGTCTGCAGGCATTACTTGAATTCATGAGAATCGCATAGAGGGGCACAAGATTCCTGTACAATTAACATGGGGCCAACGACTACAGACAACATTTTCGTGAAGAACTTTTGTGTGTATTGTTAACAGCTTTTTAAGGTCTAATTAAGGTTTTTTTTACCTATATTAATGGTTTCAGGGTATAAGAAGCTAAAGCTGAGCGTGGCATTTAAGGATATTGTCTGATCAGGAGATCTTCAGACAGAGTTGCCCGGTGTCTTATAATCTGGATAACCCACCTATGATGAGCACCTCGGCGCTGCACTCCATTTGGCAGGCAACGATGAGCATCTGGCACTGCGGCGGATCAAGTGGAAACTCGGCCATTTGCCTGCCCAGCGTGGTGAGGGCGCCGGTGTGATCGAGGGCGCCCAATATCCACAGCTGGTACAGCGAATTCAGGATGTTGTCCTGCGGCGGCGGATCCATAAAATGGAACTGCAGCAGATCGACAACGCCCAGTGATTTGAGCAGCAGCACCGTATTGGCCAGATTGGTACGCTGGATTTCGGGCACGGTGAGGGCCAGCAGCTCGTCCTTGTACTGCCGCTGCGTGTAGAGACGGAACGCCTGGCCGGGACCCGTGCGGCCGGCACGACCCGAACGCTGATTGGCATTCGCCTGCGAGATCGGATAGATCTGCAGGGCGTCCATGCCGATGCGGGGATTATACACCTTCAGTTTGCAGTAGCCGGAATCTATCACATAGATGATGCCGTCCACGGTTAGCGATGTCTCCGCTATGTTGGTGGCCACCACGCATTTCCGAACGCCATCGGCTGACTTTTGGAAGATCTTCGCCTGCAGATCGGAGGGCAGCTGCGAGTAAATGGGCAATATGCACAGTTCGGGCGCATTGTCGATCTCACCGAGCCGCTCCTCGAGCACCTCGCAGGTGACCTCAATATCCTCCTGGCCGGGCATAAAGATCAGCATGTCGCCCTCGTTGGGCGTCAGATGCACCTGCAGCGCCTGCTTAACAGCCGACTCCACATAGTCCTCGCACGCATTCTTGCTGAACATCACATCCACTGGAAACGTCCGTCCCGGTATGGTGAATGTCGGCACATTCCCAAAGAATGTCGCAAACTTGCTCGAGTCCATCGTGGCAGACGTCACAATCAGTTTCAGGTCATGGCGACGTGCAACAATCTATGAAGTTAAAAAAAAAACAAAAAACAGAGTTTTAAAATATTAGCTTGAAATTGAATGGTCAAAAGTAAAATTTGTAATTAACATAAATCAACAAATGTTATTGATAAATTTCTCGAAACAAGCAGCTTTGTTGCTCAATCTAATATGCAAAAATGTGTTCTTTAAAAAAATATATGCGTCCTGATTGGTTTCGAACCCAGGTTATGGGCTCAAAACTAACCAACCTTAACGTCACCGAATTAACTTAATTAACTTATTTTATGCAACAAAAATTATTATTAATTTTATTACAGAAAATTAAAAGATATAATAAAAATAATATAAAAAGAATCCAAAACAGAAACACGAAAAATATTCCTGTAAATAATACATATACATTATTATATATATTCATGTTAATAATACTGTAACGAACCAAGGCTCGAACCAAAGCCTGTGTTCATTGATATGGAAAACTAGATTCATGAACCGAGCGTTAATTCGAACGAGTTTTTCTTTTGCAATTGAATTGCAACCTATGAATTTTTAATGTCAAATCGATTTAATGAATGAACCTTGAACGGATTGGAAACCAAGCTATGACCCACGTGTGCATTGGGAGCGTAATGGTAATGGTCAATAGTTTCACATAATAAAGGACTCTATAATGACGTTGCGGCCACAGGTCACGCATTCTGGGGCATTCCACTAAAGGCTACTTGATTTGCTGGCCTTGGGGCCACTTGCAACTTGTTTCACCACCCACCTCGCGCCCAGACGTGTAACGATAGCGTACCGAAAAACAACAACAACAAGAAAATTGTGTTTAGTCATACGAGCATGACCCAAATCCCAAGCGCCGGCCCCTGAGCTGAGCACCGCATCAAGTCAAAGTCATAAAAATCCATGCAGCAGCATATCCTGAGCAGTGCCCACGTCAAGTGTGTTGAATTTCGGCCAAACGAAACTCAACACACACGAAGCGAAGAGGGCGCGAGAGAGAGAGAGAGCTCGCATCGTGTAGATAGTAGAGAACACATTCAAAGTTTCGGCTGAAACTCAAGCGATTTAACGATTTGACGAATCGACAAGTCGACACACGAACGAACACCGGTTGGGTTGGCAACGTTGCCACCTCACCCACCGCCCACCCCCGTCGTGTCGAGAGACAAAAACATGCTGGCAATCACGTACGCAGCTTACCCTGAGATGAGGATGTATAGAGCAGATCCTGTGCGCTCTTTGTGCTATGTGTAGATTATGTACACATGCATATGTATGTGTGCGGGTCTGTGCCTGCATTCCTGGGCAAAGCAAAACAACAACAACAAAAAGCTCACAATGCCGTTAAACCAATTCCGTTGCAGCACCTGCTGCAGCGCTGCGCCCCGCTTGAGTCACGGGCAACTTAACAAGCAAATTGCGCATTAGTTTTCAATGCGGTTAGAAAGAGAGGTGGGACGAGCCCACAAATACATACATATGCATATACACACATACGTACATGCATGTTGATTATTATGCGGCTTATCGAGCTATGCACATACCTTCACAATTTGCGCACTTATGTGCACATATGTACATGCACACATATTGAGAGCCAAGTATTTATAATACTCCCACAGCAAAGAAAAGCTCCAACGCCAACGCATTGATTCAATTTTATCTCCGTTGAGCAATGTCCCATCCACGGCAATATTGCGATAGTACTTCGATATATGACAGTTATACGGCACATAATTTACTTTAGATGTTTGTACATGCATAAATAAATACGTACATATAAAATATGTACATACAAATATGTATGTACGTACATTAAGCGTATGGGAATTAAAGATAACTACTTACTTTCAGAGCTGAGGCATATGCGGAAAATGTACCAAGTGGAAATGCTGATAGATAAGCTAAGAGAAATGCGACAAAAGTTTCAATATATAGAGAAAGAAATAAAAAATGTTGCAGTCGGGTGTAACAAACAAACATAAAAATCAGTTAAGTTTTGACAAACTTAAAGGAGCTATGGAGTTTTATCTGCCAGCTTTACATGCCAAAATTTGTATACATATTGGAAACATTTTTGACAAATAATTTCACAAGATGGAAAATTTTTTTAAAAATAAATGTATTTGAAATAAAATTTGAATCTGTACAACAAATCATGAGTAAAAGTCCAGTAAACATGAAAATCGCTTTAACTCTGAAATTTTTTTGGGAGTTTAAAGTTTAGGAGCTATGGATCTGAGAGCTTTACGTGTTAATATTTTTGTAAATTTTGTTATGATTTTTGACCAAAAATTTTCCCCCTCGGAAACACTTTTAATGTTGTTTTATACACTAACTGTGATAAATAAAATCGATTAAAAATAGAAATTTCAAATTCGAAATCCATGATGGGTCCATGATTTTTTTTAAACTAAACAAAATTAAAAAATAAATTTTACTTTCAGAAATGCATATATTTGAAAAGCAAATTTGGTAACAAACATGTAAATCAGTTCAAATTTGACAAAGTTATGCGAGTTGGTAAAAAAGACATTCGAGCATGATATTAAATACCCTGAATTTTCTATTTTTTTTATTTTTTTCCTTTTAGGTTGTCCTAATTTGAATAATTACATGGAAAATTAAAATCAAATATTTAATTTTATAAATATATTTTATTCTTTACATTAAATATCTGTTGTTTACGCTTGAAACTTTTTTTCGAAATCTAAAATCTTAAATCTAAGAATTTTTTCAATGATTTTCGAATACTCATTCACAAGATTGGTAAATGGGTGGAAAATTACTGAACTTGTGAATAAGCTTGCCTATTCTATGAACTTTGAATCATATTCGGCGATTAGTTGATCTAGTTACGGCATTTCATCAGCTGGATCAGCTGTGACTAAGACTGACTAGGACAAATCACGAGCTTTGGTCACACACCCACTTAAGATTACCGTGCACATATACCTATATATATATATATATATGTATGTATTTCACTGATAGTACTTATTCGATTGAAGTCGTATAAGCAGAGCATTTAGAACATTTATGAATGTATATCAATGTTTACGTAGTACGAGTTCTATTTTCTTTTTTATTCTTTATTGTTTTTCTTTTCGTTTATTTATTTTGATTTCTTTTCTTTTTTTTAATGTGGAATGTAGTATATCAATCTTGATAGCGATAACGCGGCCAGTGAGCCACTTGAGTTGAGTTGTGACTTTGGTCGAAATATTAACATACACACACACACATATGTATGTATATGCATTGGTATATGTATGTGGATGCAACTGGTTTAGCGACTGTGTCTCTTTCAAAATCATTCACACAGTGCCAGTCGACAGTAAACGCACACACACATGGCAATTATGTATGTGGAAACAGGAAATGAAATACCATAAATGCGGCTTGATAAAGATAAACCTCTCGAAATGAGGCGCACGCGTTTCGAAGCCAATAAATCAACAAATATTTGCTGTGCCTATATTTTATATAAATTACAAATCAATGCATATAGATCATATATAGCAGGAAATTGCATGCAACTCTGGCAATCAAAAATGCACAAAAAATTAAATAAAAATGTATTTATTTATACATATTTAACAACAAAATAGAATGAATAAAATCAAAGAAAATACAAAACATTTTCGTCGTCATTTGTGGAATTTGATGGGCACAGAGCCAACAAATATCTTAGATGACAAGAATCGGGGCAAACGAAAATATATATGTATATACATAAAAATGCACAACGATGCTTTAGGCATGATAAATACAAATAAAGACTTTTAGATAGTGGCCTTAAATAAAGAAAAAACAAAAAAAAGCACCAGAAAAAAGTAAAATAAATAATTATGATATGAATTTATATGAGAAATTATGACAATCTATTTTGATTGAAGGGCATATATAATGTAATGTAATAAATCATATAATAAGTACATATCTACCTATATCAGAACTAAGTTAAATACGTATATATAATTATTATGGGGCGTTTACTTTTCCCGTAATACCAAATAAACTGTCAAATTTGATTATCGCGGGTTTGTGCTTGATCTTGAGACTAAACGTATATCGCGATCCGACAGGTAATTCCCAGTTGACATATATTTGATTTACTGATCGCATACATAAATTACAACGACAAAAACTCAGACAATCGAGGCTAATTAAATATATAATTTATGCATCAAATAATTTACACAATAAAAATGTATTTAAAAAATGTATTTAAAGGGTCAGTCAAATCAAAATCTATTTAAATCACCATTTAGAAGAAACACATTTAGATTACTAAATAGGGTTCAAAATATATATTCAACTTGTGTATAAATTTGACAATATAAAAAAAAACTTAATGACAAAGTCAACGTCTGTTTCTTGGAATACGCTTATATACGGTATTTCTGTTAGGTTATTAAATGTGTAACGTTTTCAAAGGAGAAGTTTGAATTGAATATAAGAAATCAGACAAGTATAATATTCGACATTATCATATCCGTTAGCTCTTGTACAGAAACAATCCCTTAAATTGAATTTTTATAATTAAAGAACATCCAAAATTGAAACCTGTGGGTTGGGTTTCCTTTGTGTATATTTATATTGATCATAATAAGGATGCAAATTTTGATTCTGAAGATCATTAAAAGAAATATATGCATATTATGAATAACAAAGAGTATTTCAATATCGGCATGCAAGATCTGGCGATAATTTGTTGTTGTTGTATTTGTTTGCCTGGCGCCAGCCAGCAAATCTATGCGATATGTCTGGCCATATAATTGATGTCCGCATGCAATTTTCAGTGCATTTGCATTGCAAAATGTCGGAATGGGCGAGCGGGGAAAGCTTTTGACGTGAGTCTGATGAACTGAGTGGGAAGCGGGTGTTTTTTGATACAACAAACAGTACAAAAGCAATTTTACAATTTCTCGGTGCAGGCTCAAAACTTGCAGGCAGCTTTTGCGGCGACAGAGCGCCACGAGTTGACAAACCAAGTGAGAGCGCAAGAGAGTGAGAGGATGAAAACGAGTGCGAGAATACGAAATCGTTGCTGCTGTGGTGAGTTTCATGCGCTGCTTTTTGGAGGTGTGGCAATGTCGCTATGACGTAGTCATCGATAAAAACAACCATTTTATTTTCCTTTTTTTTTTGACAAAACTACTACTTAAAATATGTAAACAAAACAAACACACAGATACACATTCAAGAACACATGAAAACATTTTTTTGCAGTCACGAGCAAAAACACGAGCCAACAACAACGGCCAAATACGAAAACAAAAATCGCAATGCAAAATATAAACATATAGTATACATATTTAAGACAAAAACAAAACACTGTGGCAAGCCGACACAACAATATTCGCAATCAATGGTTGGACTTTTTTGCATATTTTGTTTTTATCCGCACATTTGCAAGGCAGAACAAACGGGCAAAGGCAAACCAATGAAGCCGCAAAACAAGTTATGAGCAGCGGTTTTAAGCAGCAGATGCCGATGTCGATGTCGATGCCTATGCCGAAGGTGAATAACACCCAGCAGCAGACCGACAGAGAGCTAGAGAGAGCGAGGGAGTGCGCGAGAGAGTTAAAGCGAAAGTATGAGTGGGACGCAGGCAGTGGGCAGGAGGCAGCTTGAAACTCGAGTGGCCCATCTGCTTGCTTAACAGCTTTTTCAATTCGATTTTGGTTGTTTGCTGGGCTCGTCCAACAACAATAGCAACAAAAACAAGCAATGATGTACAACAGCTGTAGCCAAGTCCTTTTCTTCCGCCATGTGCGAACCTACAAATATCGAAATTAATCCCCACACACCTTTTGAAGCAGCAACAGGAAGAAGTGTTCGGCTGTAAAAATACAAGAACTTTTTTGTTTTGTATTTTTGCATAATTTATATACGAATATTTATTTTCTGCGTTTGTGTCTGCTTTTTGCGGTTGTTTTTGTAGTCGCTGTTTTGTCTCGCAATGTTCCGCGCGTTTTATAAGTATCTAAAAATAGCTAAAAGGCAAAGCGCACATGACACGCACTGCTGAAGCTGACAGCGACGTCAACGTCAAGAGACTGCGGTGGTTTAGGATTACAAATATACAAATATACACTCATACGTGAATAGAAATGGCAGCCGCCGCAGGTGGTCGGCAAAAGCAAGCTTAGAAAAAGAAAAAGCTCATTGAAGTTAATGCACACTCATACAGTGAACATTTTAGACATACAGCTAATATTGAAGCTGCCCCTTTCACTAACTCACTTATGCCAGTAGAGGCTTTCGCAGAAATCTATGCTACGGAAAGCTCACCTCAGACAAAATAATAAAGATCTACGTAGGTCGCCATTTGCAAGCTTTTCAGTTGTGTTTGGTGCGCAATAAAATAAATAAGAGAAATGTTAACGAATTTCGTTAACTAGCATTCTACAAACATCTAGCATCCTTTTTGCGCAGCACTTCGTAGTGGTTGTTTTTTGTAGTTTACGTGCCAAGCGGCAAGCTTTTAAAAGCTCAAAGAATTGCCGCAAATATTGCCGTGCATCACGTCAATCAGATTCCATGTTATACCCAGACCTAGACCCCGACCCGGGCCATTGTCAATTTCATTGTTCACGACATGTTTTGACTAGACACTCAATTTACTATGTGTGTGTGTGTGTCTATGTGTGCTCATCCATTCTCTTCTAGTTAGTTTTACAGCTACTCCTACTTGGCGTCTGTTTACTTAAACCTGGGTGCAAAGAAAATCAAAAAAAACGAAACGAAACGGAAATAGCTTTTAGCTATTTGTCTGACAAGAAACCAAAGTCCGGTTATGGCCAGATATCGACGGTCTTTGCCGGCGTAAGCCGTTGTGCGAAGCCTTTAAATCAAAATGGCTTAAAAAATATTAAACAAATGAGCGCAGACAAAACGAGTTTTATTTTTTTGAGTGTTGCTGTGATTCGCATTAGATATGTATGTGCATATATAGATAGGATAGATGTACATTCACACATACACACATGTATGTACATACATATACATACATACGTACACAATTATGTACTTGTAGGCAACTGGCCTGGTAGCTTTGTTTCCCTGATAATTATTCACTTTCGCACGAGCTTTGCGAGTGTTTTGCATTCGTTTATTCATCATTTATTCAGCTCCTACCCTGCCACATGCCAATTTGAATGGTTTGGCCCAATGGACAACAGGCTGTAAACAAACACAGGTGGTTTAGATCGCTTTTATTTCTATAACGAAAAGCACACACATACTAAACCACGCTCTCACACTCAACTGCAGAGAGAGAGCAGTCAAAGAGCGAGAAACTTAACGAGACGAGAGTCCATAAAGAGAGCCGTCGCGACGTGTATTCAAATACACACAACAAAAGATAAACAATGCAATTTGCATTAACTAAATTACACAACGAACACTGCATACACTTGAACTTTAAGAAAATACTCTTAATATATTTTAAAGAGCATGATCTGTTTTTACTGGTCATAAAACTAACTATACGAAGCATATACAATTATTTATTATGTATATTTCGCAAAAAAAAGCCTTTCAGTATCGCAATTGATTCTTATTTACGAAGATTTCGATTTTTAGCATACCCTATTTTTCTATACAAACAAAAGTTTATTAAAAAATAAAAATGTTTCAAGGTAAAAATTAAAGAGAATTTTTCATTCTAGTATTAAACAAAACTGTAAAAATCCTACAAATTGGGTTAGCCATTATGCCGGATTCTTGGAAAGTGTATAAAAATATCGAATATCTTGTTTTGTTTTTAAATATGTATCATGTAATGAGCACGAAATCTAAATATTGGTATATAAAGTATAGTTATTATCTTTCTAAATATCGGAAGCAAACCGATCAGTTAAAACTATACCTCAAAACTTCGGCTTCAAAACAGATATCTAGGCAAAGGTATTGTTATTTTAAATAAAGTTTAAGCAACCAATGGTATATATACTACAGAACAGCTTACTTAATCATGTGTTATATGCTGACATGGAAGATATTTTATGGTAATGCAAGGGTATTCAAATTTCATTTCTCACTTCATTTGTTATCTTTAATGTCCGTTTACGTTTGCATAGTTACATTAGCAGTGTGTGTGTATGGGTGTGTGTATGTATGTGGGTGTACATACACATTTATTCCGATCAAATGGACGTATCTGTGCTTGTTGTTGCCTTTGGACACTGACCTACGCACATGCATTCAACGTGCGAGTTTGATTGCGCAATTTTTGAATAAAACTTCAATTACAAGGCATCACAAGAGAGAACACGACTAGAAAATACCCTAAATTGCTACAGAAAATTAAATAAAATAAATTAAATAATAGAAACTAAAAAAAAAAAAATATGATATAATATTTTATAAAAAGTATATTTTGATTTGGAAAAAAGATATTTCTTTCAAGACTGCAATATTTTTCTAGCTAGAATTATTTTTCATAATTTTGAGAAATTGTTTCTTTAATTTCCATTGTTGATAATTGAGTAAAATGTGTAATTTGTAAGACGTAATAGTAAAAGAATTTTATGAAACATCAAAAAAAGCAATTACGTGTTATTTTAAAACCGGATAGAACACAGGGCTATAAAGATTACGAGAATTAACTTTCTAAATTGGATGCCTTTAGTGTTTTGCGTTGCCAATCGAATAGATTATACTTTAGAGCGTATGAAATGCCTCCTTTTTGGGGAGACAGGGTATAAGAAGTGAAGTGCATGCAATCAAAGAAACAATTGGAAGTGGGCGCTGGCGGGGGAGCTGGTTGAGCGTTGAAATGCTTTGGTCTGATACTGAAACCGAGTAGCTAATTAAACGCAGTTCAAGTGAACGGCGCAACAGTCAATTGGCAGCGAAAATGCGAAACGGCATAATAATGATAGCCCTACACCCCCTCCACATCAGACACACACACACACACATACACTTCCCTTTGGCTCGCCGTCGCCCCACACCTTGACATGCTCCCCAACTGCCGGCAAGGTTAAACTAAAAATAGATATGGAGAATAACATGGCAAACAGCAACAACAAAGTAACAATAACAACAACAAGTTGCAGAGCTGCGGGTATTTATAGCTACAAAAACAAAAACAAAAACAACGAAAACAACAACAACAACAACGGCGACGACGACTGTAAAATACTCAAGCAAATGAAAAACCTGAAAACATATCAAGAAAGCAGAGCTTTAATCGACACACCGCACCTGTAATACTCTTTACGAATAAGTACATTAAGATTTATCTTTTAAACTACTTTTATAATTTACTTAACCAGTATTTTAATATATATTAATGCAAGAATCAGTTAAAAATTGGAACTTTTAAAAAATTATTATTAAAAATTTTTCTAATTTGAATTATGAATATAAAAGCTGTACATCAATTTAATAAAATTGCTCAATAAAAAAATTTATATTTAACATTATTAATTGTTAATTTTATTTATGAAAAAATTGTGTTTATATTTGTCAGTCAATGTTGAATTATTTACTTTATGTGGACATTAAAAAAAAAAGTAGTTTAATATTGAAAATACTACATAAACCATATATAAATATTAGCTACTTTTATATATTGATATAACTTGCTTTTTTCTAGTCCACAACACTTCAAAGCTTTATTATTATTAGGTCAATAAAAGAGGTTTACAACTTTGTATGACAAGCAATTTGTTGTAGCCATAATGACCTTGGTAAGGGTAGTGGAAATGAAAAACTCGAAAATAAAATACGAAGTAAAAATAAAATAAATAAAGAATAATATTAAATAAATAAAAAAAGAGCTGCGTCAGCAGCGACGCTGCGGTTGGCGTCGCAGTCGCCGTTACTTGGCCTAGTTTTAAGCTTTGGCAACTTAATAGGTCAAATTAATTGTTGTGTGCAATGTCCCCAAAAAACCAACAGAACTCATTATAGAAACACAGGGAGAGAGAAAGAGGGGGGATGAGAGAGTATGTATTGGTGCGACGTCACGGCGAAAAGCTTTGCGTGGCGCTGATAAAGCCAGAAAACTAGAAAATTCAGAAAACGAGACGATTTCTCATTAGGCAGCACGCGACCTTTCAGTTTCAGCTTTTTGGGCGACAATATCGATCTGCCTCTGCTGAGGGCGGGCATCAAACGCTAGCGTTATATGGCCTCTGATAATGTGATTATGGATTGCCAATGCCCCAGTCCAAAAGGGGGTTTAACCAGCTGCGGTTACGTTAGGGCTCACTTTATACAACAACAACAACAACAACAACAAAACAATAAACAAAGAATTTATTTTAATATAAATGCCAGATATACTAGAATATTCTAATGCAATTGGTTTTTACAAGCCTTTTATGTTTGCTTCGAAATCACTGTAGAGTGAGCAAATTGATATACCATGTACACGTATATATATAATATACACAAATCCATGTAAAAGCGGGACTGATTGTACTCGTAGATATTTTAGCACCATGCGAACCATGGTTTTGTTTTTTTAGTGTAAATGGACTAAAATGAACTATAATAATAAGTGTTGTTGTGCACACAATTTTCGCATGTTCTTTTTTATTTTCACATGTTTTATTTATTTTGCCCTGCATTCAAATTGGTCACTTAAATACATGCATATATGTATGTATGTATATGAATATCTGTTTCAGTATGTATCCACATATATGAATAATCACTAACGGATTTGACAGAACACTGAAAAAGTCCTAAAAATTGTCAATTATACAGAAAGAAAAAAAATGTAAATTATAGGGTTGCCGCTAATGACATACATATCGTAAATTTCTGTATTTAATGACAACTCAACTTTCAGTCCGATAATAATCGGTATAATTATACCGAAATAATGATTGGTAAGTTGAAACAAAAAATGTTTCACAAAAGCAGACTTTTCTATAAAGTTATATGCTAAAAAAAAAAATTATACATAGTAAATTAAATAAACATATGATTGACTCCAAAAAAAGGGTTTCACTGGTTCCGAAAGATCATAACTGGATCAAAATCGAATCCATTGCAACAAATGAGACAAATGACAATGGTGTTAATTCAAATATGTACATACATATATACATTTGTATGTATGGTAGTAATCAATAACATATTCGTAATCAAAATTATCAACAATTGGCAATACAATAAAAACCATCATATTTCTCACAAAAAACAAAATCAATCATTTATAGATTTATTTTCTTTCGGTGCCATGTGACGTACGTATGTATGTTTGTATGTATGTGTACGACTCTTTATCCATACACACACATATTAACATGCTAATTTACATGCACTGTTACATATTACACATTTTGTTGTTGTATTGCGTGAAGGGCGCGCGAAGGCATTGACAATTATAACGAAAACTACGCCGCTAACAATACAAGTTCAACAGGACAATCTTCTTATAAGAATAAATAATTTAAATTCAACTCATCATCGAATTTAAAACTACCAATTGGCAGACGGTTAAGGGATTGCAATGATCACAGGTACACTACTATTTTGGCATCCAGATAGGTATGTTTGTACATACATACATATGTATTTCTAGAACGATTAGCTGTTTACATAGTAGAAAAAAAGAAGGTCAGGCGGCCAGAGCGTTGTTGGCGTCAGGTGAGCAATTTATTTACTGCATATGCGACAAGCACATAATTAAATTGATATCTCAACAAATTAAGCGATTATAAATAATAAAGACAAAACAACTGTAACAACAACAAAGTTTAAGCAGCGTAGGGTGCAAAGCCTAACGGAACGTGCAACAAGCCCGTACAACGGCAGCAACGTAACTCACCACACCAATAAGAGACAGCGAGCAAGAGAGAGAGAGCGTGTAAAAGACCACCACAAAGAGAGCGAACGCTGCCGACGACGACGACGACGCAGCCGACGACGACTCGTTGGCTAGCTGACAAACCGAAACCGGCTTTGGTTATAAATAAACGTTTGCCATGCTGGTATTTGGCTTTCGAGTCTCTAGCGGTGCAGTAGCAGCAACAGCAGAAGCGAGCAAAACACACACAAAAACAACAAGCGGCGTTCAGGCGAAAAACACGAACAAACCGAAACGAAACCGCTGTGAAAAGAAAATCAAAAAAAAAGAGACAACACCAAACAAAACAGAAGCAAGGAAAACTTTCAGACACTCTCGGTCACAGACTTTACAACAAATTAATTTGTTTTTTTTTAATGTTATTGAAAAACAATTTTGTATTTTGGAATACCTAGTGATTTGTTGTTGGTTTATTTTACTGCTGTCTTGTAGAAAGACTAACAAATTCTAATTGGAGCAAACAACATAGGACAGACTCACGATAAAGCGATAAGCGGGGGCGGCAAAAAGCGTGTTTTAGAAATAGAAAAAGGGGGAAGAAAAGAAAAACCATATTAAAAAAAAACCGCGCGCATTGCTGCAAGTGTAAATTAGTGAAAGTTACGCGCGCGTGTGCAACGATACGGGACACGCCCACAAACCGTTCGACGCCCACAAAATGAACCGATCAAACAGTTTTGTCAGCTCACTGAAATGGTGGCCACTGCAGGGCCACAACAATCAGGCAACGCCAGTCGCAGCGCCCTCAAACGGCGGCTACTCGCAGTCGGCGCCCAGCTCGCCCACATCCAATTGGCCGCCGTCGCTGCAGCAGCAACAGCAACATCATCACCACAAGCTAAGCGTCGGCGCCAATGTGAATGCCACGTTTGGCAGCAGCGTCGCCGTACAAAAGCTGCGCGAATCCAAATGGTTCAAGCACGAAGAGCAGCGCATTTTCTGCGCCGTCGTCGAGTGCGGTTTCATTGTGGAGGTGCGCAGCAGTGCCGCCGCCGAGGCAGCGGCGGCTGCAGCCGCTGCCGCCGCCGCAGCGGCCGCTGCCAATGATGCCGATTCCCTGGACATTGATTGCCCGCCCCTGACACTGGCGCCCCCGCTAATTATACCACGTAACGGCAGCAGCAGCATAAGCTTTCTCGAAGCGCAGGACGAGAACGAGACGCCGGTAGCGTCATGGTACGGCATTGTGCTTTGCAAGGTGGCCAAAGGTGAGTACAGAACAGAAAGCTTACCCCCCAACTGTTGTTGTTGCGCGTAAAGCTCACAGCAAACAGTTATATCGTGTAAATATCGCGCATAAGCGTAGTCAAAATTGTCAATTGAAGGCAAACATATTCTGGTATTGTAATTCGTATAGCCCATTTAATTGGTTTTTGGTATACTTGACCCAAATAGAAGACCAAAAAATTGCTTTCAAAGTGGGTTTTCTTTCAGTTAATTAATCATATTGCAGACGTCAGAGCAATTAAGCTAATCTCACAAGTTCGGTAAATGCTGATATTTCAAAATGACATTCAATAAAAACCGAAATTGTATGTACGCATGTTTGTATATGTATGTATATGTATAGGCGCTTATTTTTATCTAATCGAAGGCAACAACAATGCTGATTGCGGGCGACAAGAACAATGAGCACTTCTCAGTTTGGAGGAGGCAACAAAGCAAAGCGCCAGCAGCGCAGCAGCACACACACACACATAAATGTTTGGCTCACACTTAAGTGTTGCTGCAGCAACATGACCATTCACAATGCTGCGCTGACAGCTGCCAGAACATTCCATTTGTGTGCGTGCGCAGAGCGAATACAAAATGTAAACAACTCAAATATTTAAGAAAAGCCCAGTTATAGTCATAAGCAGCAGCAGCAGCATCATGTGCTTTGAGTCACGCATGCAGCTTTTGTCTTCTTTTTCTTTCTGTTATGCCACCCGCGCCTTAGCCAAGCAATCGCAAACAGTCTCAGTCTTGTGATGCGTGGTGAACTTTAGCAAGAGTTTTACGTGTTGTGAGAGAGTGAGAGAGAGAGAGAGAGAGAGACAGCGCTGCTCTTTGCTGAAAAGCTTACTACATATGGGCATTCACCACTGCGATGGCGACGGTTGCATCTCGTGCAGAGCCAACAATTCACCAGATGTTAGCTTTCGTGTGTGTGTGTGGGTGACTTGCTTTAACAAGCAATGGTTAAAAGCTTTAATCACATGCGTGGTGATTATCCTGTACTTTGTAGCTGACATGACAGAACAAATTGCCATAGCATGTAATTAGCAAGTGTATATACAAAAAAAAAAATACTTATAAGAACGTTTCACTCATTTTACTGTTTACACACCCTTAGCAAACATACACATATAAAGAAGACAAATACGCACCGATAAGAAGCAGTGCAAATTTAAATTATAATTGCTGCATTTACATAGAACCGTTCGCTTAGTGACGTCACAAATAGCTCTTATCGGTTTTACTTCAACAATGCTTATCGCAGAACACACACACACACACACAAAGCGCTTCAACAGGTGCCGCTTTGTAATGCGTTCAATGAACCAAAAGAAACAGAAAATAAAAAAAAATAATTCACATTTATGTATGGAGATTTATAAGCAATCTGTAGATGAGCTCATAGGCAAGTGCATTCTTCCTCTTCCTATATTTTCTCACGGCCCGCGATTGCAGTGTAGCAAAATGTCGAAATATAAATAGAGCTGTCAGAGGGGGGATTACAACATTGGTATTGCTGACATAAGACAGCAACTAAATGCACCTAATAACACCTCAACGGCACCCTCATCCTTTCCCCTGCCCCACTCAGACACGAGTCACCTACACAATTCGCTAAATAATTTAAAATGCGTGCAAATTAGTTGCGCATGGCAAATACTAAAAGCCGTTAAAGCAACGACCGAAACGAAGAGAATAGAAATATGGAGCACTAAAACGTGAAGTATCAACGATGTTAATTATAGATGATTAAAACCCATGTCGCTCATAAAACAAAACAATTGCGCAACAACTAAAACAAAACACAATAGCTGGATATCATAATGCACTTTGTCGCTTGGTAATGCATCTAATGTATGATATAATGATCATCGGTTTATGCAAGAGTATAAAATGGAAAGTTAATTATTGGAAACATTAACAGAATTAAGCAAATATGAATTCGAGGATTTTATTTTCTTTCGAAATTGAGAACTATTCAGAAATTAATTTTAGCCATATTTTCTTCAATAATTCTGGAAGCCAAAGTTTCTATTTTAAATTATATCAGAAATTATAATTGGAAATTATAACTTTTTAAAAAATACAAACTCAATAAAAATAAGAGCTTGTCGAAATTAAAACATATAGCGCATTAAACAAAAAGAAACAACAAAACTATACAATAAATTTCCAAAGCCACAATTATCAGAGGTTAAATAAACAGTAAATAAAACAAATATAAATAAGCTGGTGAAATAGCAATGGATGCATATAACGCTGCATATAAAGTAGGTCAAACAAAAAAGAAAATCAAATTACATGAGAATTTCGACAAATTGTGTAAATAATTGTTGTTATCGTCATCGTTAAAACAATCGATTAGAGTGTGGCCATAGTAGTATGTGTGCCACTAGTGCTCAACAGGCTAGTGTTGTATAACACAGAGGTGTGTTTATATTGACGCAAATGGGCAGCACTGCAACAATTTAAAATTGTATTTAAACAAATCAATTGAAAGGCAGCAGAATAATTCACCTGTTTGTAGGCACTTAATGAAATTGTTATGTTAAATTGTTTAAATTGATGTCAATATAAATTAATTATATATCTAAATTACTAATAAAATTTTTTCACTTTTCATTGGACAGACAACAAACCAAAACCAGATACCATTGAGATATTTTCTGTGAAAATACGCGAAAATGGCACATACAAGCTGATCAAAATGTCATTGGCCGATATTTGGAGCCACGGCTGGGAGTTGCGCATCAATAATTTCGCTGACAAGGAGAAAACGCCGCACAACGAGAAGGACATACGCAATCAGGTAATTTCAATATACATCAATATATATTATCATATATTTGTTGTTGTAATATCATAATAATTGTTGCAATTTAATTTACAGGTGTCACTGGCACGCAAGGCCAGACAGAGTCTGTGGAATAATAACAAGCATTTTGTATACTGGTGCCGTTACGGTAGTCGCCAGCAGGATGTGCGCAAGCGACAGGTAACGACGAGCGCGAATCACGTGCTGCTGCATTTGATCAATTGATAAGCCCCGCACCTATATACTACTCGAATTGTATATAGGTAGCATTATATTGTATATTCCAAATGCCCGCCACACAAAATTAACACACATCAACACATTGTTGTAGTTGCAGCAGCAAAGACTTTTTCACACACACACGCACACACACACACACACACACACACACACACACACACACACACACACAACACAGTTTTTGGCCAATTGACAGAACAAACAATGAAAAACAAATTGTTAGAAAAAAATTGAATTCATGTTTAATATTTGAGCATTCGACTGATCTGAACAAGAGCTGAATATATGTTGAACCGATATATGTATTTATATATCATTATGTTAACTGAATATCGAATCTATATAAGAAATCATTTCATTAATTGCATTTTGGATCGCAATTGTGTCAGGATACACAAAGAGCCCCACCTTACCAAAGCCAAAAAAAAAAAACAAAAAAAGATGAAAAAAAAAGCAACCATATTGTGTTGAGTACAACCAAAATGCAAATCTTACAAGTTATCCTATATCTTACAGATGTCCGAGTGCGTGAAATGGGGCAGCGTTGGCATGAATGCGGGCATGTTGCTGGTGCTCAATAATAGGCAGAAATGCCACTCCCACTCAAAGTAACTAACACAAAACACAATAAAATATTACAGATATATACACATCACACACACACACACACACACACATTTGCATTAAATAATTCTTTAGCTTTGGCCCTGTTTTGGAAAAGTAAAAAAGTAAAACATACAAAATCCAAAGCAAATTGTGATAAGATAAATCATGTTTAAAACAGCAAATGCAAATACATTATTTGCGAGCGAGAGAGAGAGAGAGAGAGAGAGAGCAGGCTCTAAATTTGTTAGTTCATTTAATTGGCAGTATTAAAATAAAATATCAAATAAATGGCCCAAAAAAAGCGTGTCTTACATACCCCCTCCCACACACACATACACATACACACACACACATACACACGCACACACAAATCAAACACGCCAAAACTCTTTTGTTTATTTGCTGTTGCAACTTGAAGATAATACAAATTGTATTTATATTTGTATATTTGACAAAGAGAGAGACACACTGTGAAATTCGAAAAGACTTATTAACAATTTGTTGATTTTTTTTTTATTAATATTATTATCATTATTATTATTATTAGCTATTATAATATACCTATTACATGTTATGTTGTAATAGAAAATAAATAATATGCAGGCACTTTTTTTTTGTTTTCGTTGATATAAGCGCGGTCTAAACACAGTCAACATACAAAATACATAAGTACATACAAAAAAAATTTATAAATATGGCGGCGTGCAGTGTTGCTTAACACTTTTTTAGCAGCAAACTTTTGTGCGCCGCTTTAAAACCTGTACATAAGCACGAAAGCAGAAAACATAGGAAAAAAAAAAAACAACTCAACAAATATTTGCACAGACACACACACACACGCTAAAATTCACCAAACCCACATTCATGCATTACGCAACGTAACGTAACGTAACGTAACTTAACGTTATAATAGTTGCAATTAAGCAGTTAGTTGTAAGTTTATCTATATATGTGTATTTTTTTGTTTTAGTCTTTTAAGCAATTTATAAAATATTTATATATTATATATTATACGATATACATTTGGCAATACGAGATTTCAATATGAAACGTTTGTAAAATGCTTTATATTTGGATATTATTAAATGTTTACCAACAGACAAAATAAAAAATATTAAACACAGACAAACATCTTTAATTTCATTGTAAACCATAAAAATAAAAATAAGCGCCATCGTGATATTTCAATATGACACGTTTGTTTGTCAAGTTTTATATTTGGATATCAGAGACAAAATAAGCCTTTCATTTAAACGAAGTGAATAAACATATAAAGGTGTATTTGATCTTCATCGCCTGACGGGCGCATTATAATGAAAATAAATAAAGAAATATATATAATTTTTAGAGCTTTCAAAGTAAAAAGCTATCCCATATCGCAGACGATATGCGATCACTGTTACAGTAATCAAAGTACTTTTGTAAATGAACTTTGAGTTCGAGTTTGTTGTCTATTGCGTCTGTGAACTATGTATAGAAGTTTTAGTCTATTTTTAGACTATCACTGAGGTGACATAACGGCCCTGCTCAAATATTAAAGCGACTGATCGAACCAGTGTTGTAAACTAATCAACTAAACCAGATTGAAACACACCTCAAATTCATTGAACTCACCTCACGCAGCAATCCGAAGAGCACATCCGTTGAGAGCGAACGCTCGTGGGCCTCGTCCATTATGATGGCCGCATAGCTGTCCAAGTCCGGATCGCGCAGGCTCTCACGCAATAAGATACCATCGGTCATGTATTTGATGACGGTGCGCTCCGAGGTGCAGTCCTCAAAACGTATGGCATAGCCAACATCCTCGCCTGCAATAAATCGAATCTTCATTAGTTGGGTCTACGCGTCTGAGTACAGTGTGCGTTCGATATGATGCACTGACTGCGATAAAATCATATAAAACTGTTTGAATGAGTGATTAATCATCATCATTCCTATGGTAGCTATATATGCAGAATTTGATGAAGATACCTTCACAACAGACAAACGGACTTATATCATTTATATTGAAAAATAAATAAATCAATATATTTTTAAATATCTGATTTTTAATACAGAATTGAAATATTTGACTGTTTTAACTGCCTGAAGATCGATTTTGATCAATATTGAACAAATACTGATTTTTAATACAGTACGCACCCAATTGTGTGTCCATCTCGTCGGAGACGCGCTTGGCCACGGACATGGCAGCCACGCGACGTGGCTGGGTGCATCCGATCATGCCACGCTGGCTGTAGCCATCCTCGTGCAGGTATTGGGTTAGCTGAGTGGTTTTGCCACTGCCCGTTTCGCCGACGATGATCACCACGGAGTTCTCGCGTATGACATTGAGCAGCTCCTGGCGCGATGCGAAAACGGGCAGGAAGCGACGCTGTTCGCCGATCGTTTTTTTGCGCGAGAATTCGCTTTTGCCGCCGCTTCGGGTGTCCTGCATGTCGCGCATGTGATCGGCAAACTTTTGGTCCTTGCGATAATCGGCGGTATCATTGTCCTTGTCATATTTGGCATCGTCCTCGTCCTGCGGCCGCTGTACGCCCATAATGTTGCCCAGCTTGGTGCCACCTAGCTCCCAGTGCTTCTTTTGCGCCTTGCGGCGCTCCTTTTGCTCGCGATAGTTGCGCACGAGGACGCTGCCCTTGCGCGCTAGCAGCGCCATATCCGAGGTGGGATCCTTGACGGGCACCACCGGCTCCGGCTGTTTGGTGAACACAATCCGGCCGTCCAGAAATGGCGGCACAATGTGATGCACCAGCAAATGGACGCGCTCCAGCGCCTCCTCATCGAAATCATCGCTGACATTGATCGAGGTGACAACGCCGGACGTGAGCATCCGATTACGCTCCCACAACTCATTGTCGCGATTATTCTGGCGCTGCTGGGCGCTGATCCGTTTTTTGCGCTTCTGCTCCAGCTGCTCCTCACGCCGGCGATAATATTCGGCATTGGTGCCGCCAAACGGATTGTTCTCGTCGTCGTAGCCCTCATCGATGTTGTACCATTCGCGGTCGAGGCGGCGCTGCTCCTCCTCCCACAGGTCACGCGATTCGGCATCGCCGGTCCAGGGTGTGGCACCGCTGCGCTTGCGATCGTGCGCCCATTGGTTATATCGATGCGCTGGCGTCGCGCGTGCCGTGTCGTCCGTATGATGGCTGCGGCCACGACTGCTGCCTCTATCGGAGCGATCGCCGGTGCCGTAGCCGGAGCCGGCGCGGTGTGGCGTTGGCAGATCCCAATCGGATTTCCGTCCACCGCCGCTGCCATCGGCATCGTCATCATCCCAAGAGGTGTTGGACACAACGCCGGCGGCACCCGGTGTGCCCGGCTCCCTGGGCGTGTGCAGGCTGCGCGCAGACGAGGAACGGTCCCGATTGCGATCGCGATCACGGTCACGACGTCTGCCGTCTCTGTGACGCTCCTGCTCATCCTGTTCGCGCGCCCGCTTACGTCGCTCATCGCCGCGTCGCTGTCTGTCCCGTTCGCGTTCTCTATCCCGCTCCCGCTCGCGCTCCCGCCTGCCAGACGGATCGTTGCGCACCTCACCCTTGTGCCGGTCCCGATCGCGCTGGATGTGCTCACGCAGTCGCTCCCTGGCCTTCTCGGATACGCCACCCGTGTGCGACGGCGTCTCGTCCTTGTGCTCGCGCAGCTGCCTGCTCAGCTTCTCGAAGCTCTTCGTGTCCGGCTTCTTGAAGGCGAACTCGCTGGCGGGCGTCGCGGCATTGGGTGTGCTTGAAGGCGTGCCGCCATCATCGTACTCGTTGTCCTGAAAGGAGATCAGGCGATCGGCACGCGCCTTTTCCGCGCGTCGCTTGGCTGCCAGCTTGTCCAGCCCCAGCAGCGAGCCTTGCGGAACCTTAAAGCTGCCACTGGCTGCGCCATCGTCCTTGGGCTTCTTCAGCACCAGGCCGCCGCGTTGCACTTGACCCGTGGTGCCCTCCAAGCGATGCACGTCTGCATCATCCTCGGACATGCTGCAATTACGCGATTATTCAGTTTTCTTCTGTAAGCGCAAAAATGTTTCATGCGCGTTTCACAATAGAGGTGGTAAACTATCGTTGCAATAATAAACATACCGATTAATTCTTGTATCACGAATATCGATAGGTATCTAAGCCCGATTCCACTATTCCCAATATTGTTTACAGCAAGTGCATGTTGCAGGCAACATGTGAGTGGCAAAATTACCGCCTGCATTAAATATTACAGCTTACCAGCTGTTTGTGTTAATCATTATATTTTTCATAACATCCATAAGAAATTCGATAAATAATCGCCAAAAGACCATGTTAAATATGTATGTGCAAAAAAAAGAAACTAACATTTTCTCAGAAATTTTTATTCTATGTTATATATTTGAATTGGCATGCGTACAGGTAACGCAACGAACACAAATTCAATGGAACCTATACAAAACGATTCGATAAACTCTATTTATCGAGCACATCTGCCAATAGCGGCGAAAGTTAGACCCCCAAGGCACATCTTAATGGGCTTTAATCGTTTATTATTCGTTATTGCTTAAATATTTAGTCTTTTTTCTACACTTTCTCCGGCACCGTTTGGGCAATCCAATTCAGATATGGTAAATTTCCAGCTTGGATGGGCAACGATATCACCTCGGCCACACTATACGGATGATTCTCACGCACAAACTTGCTTAGCTCATCGATGCGGGTGGTGCGGGTCTTGATCATCATCAGGTATTCGTTGTCCTCGTTCACTTTACCCTCCCACATATAGATCGACTCGATTTGCGGTATAATATTCACGCAGGCCGCCAATTTGCGTTCGATGATGCCGTGCGCCAGTTTCTTGGCCGACTCCTTGTCGGGTGTGGTCACATACGCCACGGAAGTGCTGCCGGCGACGTATTCCGAGTCGCAATTCTTGTCGGTCATTTTGCTAATTTGATTTGAACTGGTACCGAAGCAGGGACTAGACGAAGTGTGAGTGGTTGTGGCAAAGGCCGTGCGACTTGTGACGGCGGCAGTAGCAGCGACAAGCAATAAATTGCTAGCGAATGACCAACGACAGGGCACCGACCTTGCCTTTCCCAGATATTGCATTAAATGCACTTTGCTCGGCCAATGAAACGTTGCAGAATGAAAAAAAAAAACAAACTGTTTCGATGTCAACAGTTGACATCGTCAAGTATCGTCAAAGTATCGATGACTGCCGGCTAAAAATCGATAGATTTAGTTTGTTTAAGTTTACCCAAGATTCAAAACTTTTTTAAGCGCACGTAAAAACGAGATTCGTTTATTAACAGAATCTATGTTCAGTTGAAAGTATTTATTCATTTGATCTGTGAAATCGTTATTAGTAGTCCAAAGAATCATGTCAAAATTTACAAAAGTTTAGTCATGTAAAGTTCCCGACATACTAGACTTCAAAGTCCCAGAACCCATACTTGGTAGATTTCAAATAGCCATAGCTTGGTCAAAACTGAACCGATTCTAATGATGTTCACCATTTTAATCATGATTTGACCTCTAGATTGATTCTGCATTTAAATTTCATTCATATTTGAAAATTAATTTTTTTTGGGTTTTTTTCCAAAAATATCCTTTACTCCCCCCTTATGAATTTTGGAAAAAATTTTTTTTAAAAATTTAAAATCGCGATTTTTTATTTTTAATCGATTGCGCGTACCAAAATTAGTATAAAAATCAACTTTAAGAGTGATTCTGAGGAGGTCGATTTTTCTGTCAAAAATCATGTCAAAATTTCCAAAAATTTAGACATGTAAAGTTCCAGAACCCATACTTGGTAGATTTCAAATAGCCATAGCTTGGTCAAAACTGAACCGATTCTAATGATGTTCACCATTTTCATCATGATTTGACCTCTAGATTGATTCTGCATTTAAATTTCATTCATATTTGAAAATCATTTTTTTTTGGGTTTTTTTCCAAAAATATCCCTTATGAATTTTGGAAAATTTTTTTTTTCAAAATTTAGAATCGCGAAATTTTATTTTTAATCGATTGCGCGTACCAAAATTAGTATAAAAATCAACTTTAAACGTGATTCTGAGGGGGTCGATTTTTCTGTCAAAAATCATGTCAAAATTTCCAAAAATTTAGACATGTAAAGTTCCAGAACCCATACTTGGTAGATTTCAAATAGCCATAGCTTGGTCAAAACTGAACCGATTCTAATGAGGTTTACCATTTTCATCATGATTTGACCTCTAGATTGATTCTGCATTTAAATTTCATTCATATTTGAAAATCAATTTTTTTTTGGGTTTTTTTCCAAAAATATCCCTTACTCCCCCCTTATGAATTTTGGAAAATTTTTTTTTTCAAAATTTAGAATCGCGAAATTTTATTTTTAATCGATTGCGCGTACCAAAATTAGTATAAAAATCAACTTTAAAAGTGATTCTGAGGGGGTCGATTTTTCTGTCAAAAATCATGTCAAAATTTCCAAAATTTTAGACATGTAAAGTTCCAGAACCCATACTTGGTAGATTTCAAAGTCCCATAACTTTGTCAAAACTAAAGCGATTTTCATTATCTTTACCATTTCTAGCATGATTTGACATTTTGCATTTCAAAATAATTAAAAAAAAAAAAAAATCCCCCTGCTCAGTCCTTTGGTGATCTGTTCTAGGTGCTATCCTAATGTCCATACGGTGAGCTTTAACCCAAAAGAGGAAAACAACAGTAAATGCCCGCTATTGCATATATAAAAGTGATTTTCGTACAATTTGTTAAAAATATCTATTTCCAATCGCACATAGTTATAATGTATGTATATATATATATGTATATTGGTATTAATCATAATCATGTATGTGGCTCACGCAAAATCACTTAATTGATTTGCTAAATGCGAAAAAAAAGAATATTAATAAAATAGAACTATTTAATATAGTTTTTTTGTGCCTAAGACTAAATGATGTTTCTGCTGCTGCTGCTTCTTTTTAATGATGGAGCTGCGCTGTGCCGCCAATGGGATCAAATTTACAACGCGCACATCGCAGTGCTTGATATTGGAGCGAGTGGTGTGTGTGTGTGTGTGTGTGTGTGTGGGTGTCTACAAGTTTGTTAAATCTTTGAATTTCCAGTGTGCATCTTAGTCCGTTTCGTGTTTGTCCGTATCCTGTTTCGCAGTCGCATCGCCAGCTGGCGCCGGCGGCGCTGGTTGCGTGGGTGCCTGTGCAGCGGGCGCTGCTCCAACTGTTGCCGCTGCCGCTGCTGCTGCTGCTGGTGGTGTTGGTGGTGCTGTTGGCGGTTGGTTGGCTGCTGCTGCTGTCGCTGGCTGCAACTGTGCTGCCTGCTGTGGCGGCGGCTGCGGCGGTGGCTGCTGTTGCTGCTGTGCTCCATAAACAGCGCCGCCCACTGAGGAGGCTTCGTGCATGTGTCCCGGCGGCGGCTGCTGTGGTGGTTGCTGCTGCTGCTGTTGTTGTGGTGGTGGCAGTGGCTGCTGCTGCTGCTGTGGTGGTTGTTGCTGCTGCTGCTGCTGCTGTGGTGGTGGCTGTGCCGCACCTGGTGGCGCATTGACGCCATGCTCCCTCGCACTGGCAAAGTGCAGCGGCGTATAGGGCTGATAGGGCGGCAGGTGCGTATAGTAGGGCTGCGGTCTCGAGTGCGGCCCAAACTGCGGCTGATAGTAGTGCGTGTGTGAGTGCTGGCCGGGACCGGGTCCGCCGTAGTTGCCATAGCCCATGTGGGGCAGTGGCGGCGGCAGTCCCGGCATCCCACCTGGTGGCGGCTGCTGTTGCTGTTGTTGTTGTTGTTGCTGTGGTGTCATGTGCGGCGGCATGTGTGGCGGATGCGCGCCTGGCGGCGGCGGTGGTGCTACATGCGCATGCGGATGCATTTGTGGCGCTGCCGCTGCTGATTGAGGTGTTTGAGGTGGCCCCTGCTGCTGTTGTTGTTGTTGTTGTTGCTGCTGTTGTGGTGGTGGTGGTGCTGGTGGCTGATGTACTTGTTGTTGCGGTTGCGAGGGCGGCGGCGTCGGTGTCGTTGCTGGCGGCTCATTGCTTAGCGGCTGCTGGGGCGGTGGTGGCGTTGCCGCTGGCGTCGTGGTAGGCGTGGCCGATTTGTTGCCGGGCACGGGTGGTGCTGTGAGCAGCACTGGTGGTGCCGTCGCTTTGATCGGCTCCTTGCCGGTATCAACCATTGCCACCGGCATGTCCAGTTTGTCATGTTTCACGGGCGGCGGTGGCGGCGGCACAGACGGCTTTGGCGGTGGCTCAATGTCCATGGGCTCCGGATCCGTTTTGCTGGCCAGCTCATGCACGGGCGCCGCCGTCGGTGGCGGCTGCAGCGGCGCAACTGCAACTGGCGGCTTCACCGGCTCCGGTTTGGGTGCAATGCTCGCCTCTGGCGCCGCCGGCTGCTGCTGTGGCGGCTGCTGTGACTGTGGCGGCTCCTCCTTGCGATTGGGCGCCTCCTCGATGCGCTGCCGATCGCGCTTGATGTCCTCATACATGCGATGCACCATTTTCTGAAATGTCTCCTCATCGACGGCGGGCTTGCAGTGGCGTTTCAGTTCCTCCTGGAAGGCATCACTCGACTCCAGCATGCGCTGCTTTTTCGCCTCGAACTTCTCCTCCATCTGCTGCAGTTCGGCCTCCAGCTTGGTCTGGTGCATGGTCAGGGAGCTGACCTGCCGCTTGAGCACCTGCATGCGCTGTGTGGTGACCACCGAGCGCACATCAGGCACCACGGCCTCCGAGAAGATCTCGTTGATCAGCCTATGGTTGCGCAGATACCGCGCATAGGCCATGTGCTTGGCCGTATAGCCCTCGTCCAGATCGTCCTCGTCCTCGGCCGGCTGGATGTCGATGCGACGCTCGTGTTGGCTTTTGCCGCCACCGCCGCGCGATGGCGTCTCGTGGACATCGGACACTTCGGGCTTTACCTTGGACTTGGCCGAGATGTACGCTTGATAGGCGGGCGTCTGGTGGTAAGCCTTCAGTGACTTCTCATACTCCAGCTTCTCCGCCTCGTACTCATCAATATACTCGGTCCGTTCGTCCTCGCCCAGCTGCTTCCACATGACGCCAATCTTTTTGCCCAGCTCCCACAGTTTCAGCTCCGGATGTTGCGCCTTAACGCTGTCCCACACGCGCTTCGAGTAACGCATATACGGCAGTATCGGTTTCTCTGGGGGCTTCGGTGGCTTTGGCAGCCGCGATTCGCTTTGGCTCTTGCTGCTTGACGATTTGGTGACCTTTTGCGGCGTAAACGCTGGATTGCCATAGTTGCTGTGCGTAAATATTGGCGTCTGGTCTTTGTTCCGATCGCCAGCAGCACCACCGCCAGACGAACGCGACCGGCTACTGCCGCTGCCGCCGCCTCCGCCGCCGCCACCACCTCCGCCGACAACGCTGGGTAGTGGGGTTGCCGGCCCAGTTGGCGCCCCAACGGCGATTTGCTTGTAGTTGCTGGGCAGCGCCATATTGAGTAACATATATGTAAATTAATGTAGTTTGAACTGGTTGCGACGAATACAATTGGCTTATATAGCAAGTAAAAACAACAAAAATAAGAATAGGTAAATTCACGCGGACGCCATTGATGGGTTTTTCTCTATACTGAAAATTAGAGATGGCACGCAACGCGTCACAACAATCGCAAATCGATAGTATTCATGAAATATTTTTTGCGTTTGACAGCACTGAACGATTGTTTGCTAGAGTTGCAAGTTCTTGTTCAATAAACAGGTTCAATCGTTTATTTCTGACTGGGAACGCTAGCAGTTATATTTTATATTTTCTTGTAACACAATCAGAAAATTTATATAAACGTATTATAATAGCTGACACTATTATGTCTATATAAGTAACTAAACCAAGTGTATCGACTTTACTGAACAATTTCGTTCACAAATTACTTAATTAGTTCATTTGAATTAAACGTGTTTTGAACGGCGCAACACTATCACTGGCTAGGACAATACGTAATGCAATTGAAACATTAATAAACATTTCAAAATATGACAAATACAAAAATGAACATTGAAAATATGTAATGCACATTTCTCTTCAGGAGAGTATATTATCTTCTGCCCGTGAAGCCATCGTTTGTTTTCGGTTTAGAAAGCCCAATAAATCCCTATCAGTTAGCTCCCAACACTAGACGAAGGCAGTTGTTAAAAGTGTAAAATTAGTTTGTAAAAATGAATAGAATTCGTTGGTATTTCCGCATCACGGCAGCATTAAAAACCAGTCACCGGTTTATGCGTCCCGCAGCGCTTCGTCCTCATAACATTTTGGCTGCACAGGCAGCGATTGGACGCAACAACAACTGCAGTCAGGAGCTGCACACACGCCGATTTTACGGGAACCTGGCTGAAACGGAATATGTCGTGGATAGCATAACGTACGATCGTGTGTGCTCCGAAACCTTGGATGCCCTCTCCGATTACTTTGACGAACTAATCGAAAATGCCACAGAAATTGCCGGCAGCGATGTGGCCTATAGCGTATGTTAGAAACATTTACGATGCACTTTAGTTTTGTTAACAAACTTGCATTTTTTCGTGACAGGATGGAGTCCTGAGTGTCAATCTGGGCCCGGTTAACGGCAGTTATGTCATCAATCGCCAGAAGCCCAACAAACAGATTTGGCTGAGCTCTCCGACCAGCGGACCAAAACGATTCGATTATGTGCTAGCACCAGGCCAAGCCACCGGTCAATGGATCTACAAGCACACCGGACAGACGCTTCACGAGCTGCTCCAAACGGAAATATCAAAGATCCTTAAAGATCAATCCGTCAATTTTACTGGGCTGCCCTAAGCAACCCATTCGCGCAAATTCTCGTTTGTAAATGAGTTGAGTACTTCAGTTAGTTTAGATGCAATGGGGGAAATATACAAAAAATAATGTTATAAGAAAAAAAATTAATTTAAAAGTGTTGCAAAAACGCAGTTTGTTTGTTTTTACTATGTGAAACTATTGTAAAGGAGTCAGTTGACTTGATTTTGCCTATTTGCCTAATCCCGATAAATATATTAAAAGGGAAAGTATCTTTAGTTCTCTGTCTGGGATTATATAAGCCAACGCCAAAAAAATATGATACTCATTAAGAACATGTGTATATATATATTTTCAGGATACGAAGTCGCCTCCTTCAATGCGCAGCACATTTTGTGAATTGGCTAAATCGACTGGGTTGTTAATTTATGTAGATAGAAAATAAATAAATGTATGTGCTTTATGGACTTGAATGGTTTCTTTTCGTCATGGCTGTACATTTAAGATGATTCTACCCGATATAAAATTAAGAGGTATAACATATATATCTTTTTTAATCAAATTCTGCCTCTGCCCCTGAAATAGTACTTACCCATCGAACTGAAGATTTGTTTTATGATCAAATAAATGGTATTCCGGCATTTGAACCGGGCGGGTTGAGTTTTCACCCGAATTGCTGGCTATAATGCGGATAGAAGTCTCTGCCACTCCTGTTAAGCTCGTTCGCTCTCAACCCGAGTTGGAAGCATTACCCCGAATTCTAAAATATAAAAAACATTATATATACATGTTTTAACCCGTACAAAAAAACAACAAAAATAAAAACGTATTTGTGAAAACAATTATGGAACGAATTCGTTTATTTTTACGCGTCGCGGAAGTTTTGTGCAACGATCAGCCGCGTATCCGACGACCGTTAACTAAGCTCCGGTTGCGACTGGGAACACACGTGGACTGCAGACTTGCGCACTTTATAGATGATGATACGTATGATCGCGTCTGTGTTGAAACACTGCACTCGCCGTCCGATTACTTTCAAGATTTTGTTGGCGCTGCCATTGAGCTAACCGATATCGAAGTGATCGAAGTGTGATCCTTAAGTGGCCTAAAGTTTGCCCATTGTGATCCTGTTACAGGATGACGTAGTCACTTTCAATTTGGGCCCAGTCCACGGCATCTTTGTCGAACAAACAGATTTGGTTGAGCTCTCCAATCAATGGCACAAATCTCACTATGATTACTTGGTTAAGCCGGACAACCCGACCGACAAGACCGGAAATTTGCTGCACGAGGTGCTTCAATCCCAGATTGGGAATATCTTTCGCTGTCAGCTCATTAAACTTATGATAACATGGCCCAAACTAAGGCGGGGAAAACCCATTAAAAATGTTAAACGAAATAAATTGGATTGAGTTCAAGTTAGGTTGGGCAAACAATATTTATGGCAGATTGCGTACGTATTTTTATATTAATACCAAAAAGTACAAAAAAGAAATGAAAAAGTATTGCAAAAAACGCAACTCGCCTCGTTTCTCTTTATTGACATATTCGCTGGCAAATCTTTATTTCAATTTATGTACAAGAGCAAAAAAAAAAAAATAGTTGGATTTAAAAAATAAACTCAAAAATTAAGAACAAAAAATAAATGTGGGGCTGTGCTTGAAATATAAATATATATAATATATCATATCAGCTTCAAATTCAATTTATCCAACACGCTGTATTTGCTGTCTACAGCTTAGTAACTTAAATTAGATTATATATAATATTTTAATATTAGTTTATTTTTATATTTTATTTTATTGCCACATTTACTGATGTGCACCAAACATGTTGTTGTACTGCGGCGGCGGCTGCTGCTGCTGCTGCTGCTGTGGCATAAAGCTCTGCGGCATATTATTGTACGGTTGCGGCGGTCCGTTGAGCCAGGGATTCATTTGGCCCATGGGCGGTCCATAGGCATTATAATTGCCCATATTGTAGGGCGGCTGTTGTTGCTGTTGCTGCATATTTGGGTAGCCGCCGGACGGACCGCTCGACATTTGATCACCGCCATAGTTATAGTAGCCGCCATTGCCAACACCACCACCACCACCACCACCAACACCACCAGCATTGTTGGGTCCAAATTGTGGATGCTGCTGGCGCTGTTGCATCAAGCTGGGCACATTTCGCATTTGCTGTTGTTGCTGCTGTTGCTGTTGTTGCTGCTGCTGCTGCTGGCGTTGTTGTTGCTGTGTTTTGGATGCCTGATTGCTGTTGTTGGCCAGCGTGCCCATCAGATTGGCTATAATGTTCTCTGTGTCCTTTAGCGAGATCTTTGGTGTTGCCGGCTTAAAGGTCAGCGCATTGGGTGACATCGAGTCCGGCACAATTGGCAAGCTGGCATTTTTGCCATTCGAATCGTTGGCCTTCATCACCAGATCATCGAAATTGTAATCATCGTCGTCATCATCGTCCAGCATTATATTCGGCGAGTTGCGTATGCCGACGCGACGCTGCAGCTTCGCCGCCGTCGACAGATCACGTTCAATGGTCTTGCCTCCGGCGTTGGCAGTGGCGGTAGTGGCTGATAGGCCGGACATCCGGCTGGCGGGGATGCGATCGTTGCGTTCGGTGCGCTCGTGCTGGCCGGGCCGGCCGATGGCAACGACGCGTGTGAGATAATCGCTGCAGGATTCGCCGTCGCTGCTTAGCTCGGCAATGTTAACATACTTGCGCAAACGTTCGACGCGCGTCGGCTCCAGTTTCTCCAGTTTGCGCAAATGGCCGATGAGATGCACCTGCTCCTCGTTGGACAGAAACTTGAAGTTCTGCAGCAGCGTCTGCAGATCGGAATCGGTTAGAGATTCCATGCCACTGCCGGCATCGCTGGTGCTCGGCTTGGCCGCCAAATCGTTGCCAGCCTCCTTGGCCAGCTGATGTTCCACCTCCTTCATTAGTTCACCTATATCAATATCGAGATCAGCGCCACCACCACCGCCACCACCACCGCCACCACTGCCACTGCCACCATCGCTGTTGTTGTTGTTGTTGTTGTTGCTTGTGCTGTTGCTCGTGTTGGTATCGAGACCCAAACGTAGCGACGCCTCGGCAAAGCTGAGTCCGCTGCTTCTGTCGTTCTGGCGGCGCGCCTGATTCGTCTTCGCCAGCAGCGTAAAGAAATGCAACAGCTTGTTCATATCCTCGGTGCTCAAGTCGTCGAGGCCATTAAGGACCAGAGCACTGGCCAGTTTCGAGGAGACCAGCTGTCTATCGAACGGCAGCTGGTACGCTTTCTTCTTCGCCACTTCCGAGTGCTTTGGCTCCTGCTGTGCCGCCTCCTTAGCGCCTGTGCGTGTATGTGTGTGTGTGTGTGAATGCGCATGCGTGTGTGTGAATGGAAAGGAAGGTTGAATTAATTAGCATTAATACATTTATTCAAAATAAATTGTTACTATCTGTTTCTCAGCTCAGAATCGAAAGCAAATCAGCCAAAAGGATTACATACAATTCATACTTGTGCCGTTGAGAGGAGCTGCGGCGAATGCGACGCTTCCGGCTGCTACGAATATGGGCACTTAAAACAGAATGCATTTTTTGTTTATATTTTATTTATATATTATTTTTGTTGTTTACGTTTTTTTTTGTTGTCAGCACTGTTTGGCACACTAAACTCTAACCTACGGACGATTGAAATGGACCGATATCACCGATAGATAGCCCCGAAAGAACTGAAGCAACAACTGCAGAACTTAATGGGGTTCTCAGCGATATATATATATATATATCAGTTCAGATATCGCCGTAATATATTTGTAAAACGATTGATATCATTTTCATGTCATATTCGAACTCTTTAATAATAAGAGAAACAAGTTTAAAAATCTTTTTTATTAAAAAAATGAATTTTCTTTTGTTGAGTAAAATTTCAATTCGATGAGAATCAACTTTAAAACTTTTTATTTGATCTTTCATTATTTGAAAAATCGTTGTCAAATCATAAATCATCTTTTATCTGAAGATGACTCGAAACACATAGTATATATATACAAATATGTATCTTTAAAGTACTCATATAGTACACGTATTTCATATAGTTTTAAAACTAAATAATTTCTCAACTTAAACTTAATCAAAGATTTGTTTATATCAATCAGATATAATATTATGAATAAATACATGTTTTTTGACGGAAATTTTGCGCAATTCTTATAGTTGGTAATTAATATTCGTATTCGTAAAATTTGTCATAGAGGTCGCTATAATCAAAAATGATCGATATTTTATCGTTATCGATATCTTAAAGTTAACTTTATGTGCAAAGTGAAGACCCCTAAATACCCCAATACAATCCATGCTAAATAGTCAGCATTTTAGGCTTAAAAGTCTTAGCATAGAAAAAAAGTGATCGATAAACGTATCGTTGCATCCTTAAAGCATCCGAAAAACCGATTTATACAATATTTCTTAAAGAATATATATAAAAAAATATATATTTTTTTTTTTCAAAAACTTAATTAAAAAATTGAACTTTTTTTAACGAAAACTTGTTGAAAACCAGTATTTAATATAATATCGTTTATCGTTATCGATATCTTAAAGTTAATGTTATATGCAAAGTGTGGGTTGTACCCCAGTAAGGGTACATTAGTGAGCATTTAAAGCATCTGAAAAAAGACTATTTACACGATATTTTTTAAAAAATGTAAAAAAAAATTTTTTTAATTTAAGAACTTTAGTCAAATTTGAACTTTTTTAATGGAAACTTACTGAAAACCCAGTATGTGTTTTGCACGAATAATAAACAAGCTTTTAAAAGTAGTCAAAA
The DNA here is from genome assembly GCA_035043915.1 of Drosophila paramelanica. NCBI lineage: Eukaryota > Metazoa > Arthropoda > Insecta > Diptera > Drosophilidae > Drosophila > Drosophila paramelanica. The sequence goes on along the minus strand of JAWNMO010000557.1, from coordinate 3,810,564 downwards.
GCCAGGAAAACGCGAAATCACATTGCACAATAACACACACAAAAAAAAAAAGAAAAAACTAAACTAAACTTTGAGCCCTGCACCGAATCATGACGCACATATGAAGGCTAAGATAGCCAGACAGGATCGCAATATGGTTTGAATATTTGTGACATTTCCAAGAATTTGTAAACGGGGCTCCAAGTTGAGCAAGGACATAAGATTTGATTTTACAAAATCTCTTGGTAGGCAAAAATATTCGCCCAAATGATGCGTAACTGTTTGGATAGCACCTTGCCCCCCCATTGCACAGTGACCATACGGATACTTACCGTGGATGAGATATATGGAGCCTGTAAAGTGTAAAGGATTTGTGTGTTGGGGCATCGTGTTTTGAACTTACCTTTGGAGGTCACCTGGAAGATGATGGTCGCAATATTGCTGATTAACTTTTTCACAACGCGCACTTTTTGGGGATCATCGAGCACTTCGGCAATGAGTATACCCTTCAGTTTTTCCTTGGTGGTTTCCATGAAGACGCAATTGTCCTCGTTCAATAGCAAATCATCGGCAGCATTCGGTTTCACCTTCTCCATGGCCAGGGCTTTACTGAGCAGATTGAGCGCCTTGGGACCGAGGCTGCCTAGTTGATCCTCCAGAGCGGAAAGCATGCGCAGCACACTGACCACCGTCAGTGGACCCTCGGGCTCATCCGCCGGCTCCGTTTCCTTGGTAGTGGCTGATATGATTGTGCCTGCCGGCGATGAGGATCGACGGCCGGGCTGTGTGTATTCGGGATAAAGGCGCGAATCTAAAACACGGAACGACTCCATCGGCTCATAGCTGCGTGCGGAGCGTGTATAACTGTCGCCCCTGTCCCTGTAGTAATCGCCACTCCTTTCGCGTCCCCTCTCCACATAATCGTCGTGGCCGCGCGAATGATGCGATCTATCGCGGCCGCGACTGTACGGCGAACGGGAACGCCGGTGCGACGACCGGGATCGGGAGCGCGAACGTTGTCGGCGCCTTGGGCCCGGCGGGGAGCGTGTGCGGGAACGCCGACCCATCCGCGGCGGCAGTGGCCGTCCACGTTTGGGCGACGGGGAGCGGGACACTGAGCGCGCATATGGTGGACGGCGACTTGGGCGCGACGATGGCGCTGCCGGTGGCTGCTGTTCGTCATCGCTGATATCGATGACGGCATCGCTGCCGATGCTGCCGTTGCCGGTGCGACTGTTGGGGCCGCGATAGTTTGGCTTGCGGCGCACAGCGCCGGCGGCGGTTGGTGACGGATCGGTTGTGTTTTTGGGACTGTTGACGCGTATTTTGTAGCGCTCCATTAGCTCCTTGGTGTTCTCCTCGTCCTCGTCGCCGAGCTTGAATTTCTCTTTAAGCTCCTTCTTTATCTTGTTGACGGATATGTTGAACAGCTCGACGCGTCTGTCTTTCCAGTAGGTGATCCATTCGGGCTTATAATCATAGTTATTCGGATCGCATTTCTTCTCCTCCTGCAGCTGTTTGTAGCGTCGATTCCAGAACAGTTTCCACTCCTCGGAATAATCGGGATGCTTCTCCGGATTCGATTCATACGTTTCGGTTTCATCGCGCAGCTGCTTCAGCTGCAGCTCCAGCAGGCAACGGAACTTCTCCCATTTGTAGCGCTCCTGCGCAATATGCGATGCCTGCAGCGACAGTTCCCTGGGCGTTGGCAGCTTCTGTTTAATGCCCGTTCCGGCTGTTGCCTTGGGCTCATCGGCGCTCAACGATGGCGGCGATCGATTGACGGCACGGTATGCCGGCTGTTGTTCGTCCTGTTTTTTGCGCGACTTCTTTGCCAAATGCTGCGGCGTCTGCTGTCCTATGTCATCGTCATCACTGGAGATGGCATCTAGTGCAATGGCCATCGACTCTGTTTTGTTTAAATTCACCGTGCCCCGCATCATCTCCGTCGGTTTTGTGTCCCGCATCAGTTGACGCACTTCGTCCTGGAAATCGGGTCCCGCACATTCATCGAAATGAAATTTATCGCGTACCTGTGAACAGATTTTAGCACGAAAACGACGAAAGTCATCGCCGCCAACGGCCAAAATTTGAACGCTCCGACCATAATGCTTTTCGATCTGTTGAACCAACATTGTGGTGGCGTTCAGCACTACTTCACTCGAGTTGCTGGAGGAGCGGCGCAGCTGATGGAGCAGTTCGAATGCCTTTTGAAAGTGCGTCTTAAGATAGTTGGAACGATGCGACACCGATGTCCAGTGCGTGAATATCGATCGGCTGTCGTTGCACGTGTTGCACAACACACAAAAATAATCGGGTCGCACCTGACCGTTCTCGTGCAGCTCCACAACGTATTCGGTGCCAATTAGTGGGCCGCCTTTAAAGCCATCAATCTGCTTCTGGATAACCGCCGTGCGCGCCATTTCATCCTCAAACCCGGGCGGCACCGGCTCGCCCGACATATAGCTGCTCATTTTGGACAAACCTGCAAGAAGGCAGCGTATTGGTGTCTAAATTCCAAACAGAAGAGATGGGCGCATGTCGTGACACGACAAGGATCTCGCAACAACAAAAAAACAAAGAGAATGTGACGTCACAATTATGGCTGTGCTTCGTTTAAATTGCTTTGATATTTGCATTGATAATTGGCATAGAATAGTTTATAATATTTCGATAGGTAAAGGCTTTTTTGTGATATATTGTGGTCAGCATTATTCTTTGAAAATATTGTAAGATATTGTTCTATATTTCGCAAACCATTTATTTACCATTAAACATATAGCTTATATATTCTGTATACACAAATGCAACGATATCTTAAGCCAAAAAGTTAAATATGAGTTTTTGATTGTGGAACGCTTTTCTTTTTCAACTATTTACTTTGTTTTGGAGCCTGCATATGTTGCCATAATCGCGTATCTTGTAAATAAACAATTGCGACATGCGCCGATCTCTTAATTACAATTTATGAGCGCCGCCTGGCAATTTACCTGATCTTCACTTCGGTAGTGTCCTCTCAATATGGTCACAATTTTTTATAAGTTGTTTTATTGTGATATGCACTAGAATTGACACGAGAAGAAACTGACAAATATGTATACACAACACATGCACACAATCACGCACAATTTCACAGTAGCGGCCCCTTTTCTTAACCTTTACTTTTGTTTGGTTGGCCGCAACAAAACCTCGACGTCGTTTCGCACGCACCGAAAGACGTTTCGATATGAATATCTTTACTTACAGTGCTAATTAAATAATTGCTCACTTACAATATTCATAATGTCAAATGTATCGGTAGTAACACACTTTTTTACAATAGTCCTCAAATATACATATGCACAACAAAATCAGGAGTATAAATCAAGAAAAATGAGCACAGCTCTAGTGTAGCCAGTAGTGGAACATAAATTGTACAGTGTTGGCAAGTGCGTGTCAGTATTGTTGATATACTAACTATCGCATAAACGCAATTTCGATAAAGCTATCGCAATGGCGGGCCAAATCGAAAATTTCAAATATTATATCGATTAATTTTTCAAATTAAAATTTTTAAATTTTATGAAACGCATTTTAAATGCTAATAAAGTTGACTTATATTAACACGTTTTCCATTCTTATTATAGTAAATATATATACAGGCAAAAAATATATTTTTTTCTCCATTTTGCTCATGTACATTCTAGACAGACTTTTTATGGGGTGCTTACGGTTGAAGATTTGATTTATTCATTCATTAATCAATTTGTAAGAAATGTGCCACAATTTGTGAATTAACTTTCCCTGAGGGCGGACTGGTCCGCACCTGCCCTCTGGCTACGCTCAATTTTTCTAATCATAGCCCTATGACATTTTGATGAAGTTGCTGCACTTGAGTTGAAGCTTAACGCACATTGCCTTTGAAAATGCGTTAATGCCTTCGAGCATCCAAGTATTATGTGCTCGGGCGTACATATATAATTACATGCTCGTATATTATTAGAGTGTGCCGCCACCACCACCAACCACGACGGACAAATGGCAATGTGCCGGGTCCACGTCCCAAAACAATTTCGCACCCACCCCCTAGAAAAGACCAGCTTCGTGTACTGTGATAGATGTATCACGTACATTCATATCTGAATGGAAGAGTCACATTAATCGCTACATGATGACGATAATGGCAATATAAGCGACTATACAATGAGCTGACCATATGCGCACATAGACAATAAAATGTAAAGCGGATGCCACTCGAACTGGTACAACTGGTGCAACTGGGAGGCTGGCAGGAGTATGAGCAGCAGGAACAGACGGGTGGGCAGCCAAGTCAGTTCACATTTAATGAACACAACGGTGACATGAGTTATGGGCCAGTTTTTTTTTTCGTTTTTGACAACACGAAAAATTGCGAATCAGCACAGCTGTTGGCTCTGCGGTAAGATTTGCGCAAAATGCGCTGCCTAGAGCAGGGAAGACTGGGTCTGTACGGGGGCGCGGACAGGGGCTCAAAGGGGGAGGGCGGTGGGATTGAGGGGAGGGAAACGGCAGCAACTCGACACCGGCATGAATGCAAATGCTATTTTGCATTAACATTGCGAATGAACGTAGCACAGCCAAATTCAAAGTCCGTCTGCGGTCCATTCGCGCCACGCTGATGAAGATGAGCGCATTCCGATTACGGTGAACACAGACAGACAGAGAGAAGACAGTGACACCCCTTCGGGTTCCAAATCGAAATCAGCTTCAGATGTGCACGATATGGCCGCATAATGTGCTTTAGACAAAGTGGCAGACGCAGACATATCCCATGTTTATGCCCTATACAAAGTCCATTAAATATCTGTTATGCACCGTGCGTTGCATAAATCATTCAGACTTCAAATCTCCGGCATATATGGGGGATAACAGTTCCAAGGAAGTGCATAAAAATACACCTCTAAATTATAGTATTTATGTTAATATTTGAATTCATTCAATCTGATTATAAAAATATATGAAAATTATAAGTATTTATTTATTTTAAATAATTTAGTTGAATATTTTAAATTTATATTCAATAGTTATTGTTAAATGTTTAATTTTATTTATTGGCAATTGAATTTCGTAGAAATGTTATGCTATATATAAGTTAACACGCGCAGAGCTAAAAGAGCTGACGGCGCACCGGATGCCGTTGCAACAGAGTTGCGGACGCAACCCGACACTTGCACGCGCAAGCAGCCTGATCGCCCGCAAGAACCGCGGACTCAGCATTCGGTCGGCTCGCCGGCCGGCAGCGATAGCTTCATAAGTTCATTTAAAGTTCTTTAAGTTTTTGTTTTAATTTGGTTCTCATACGGCTCAAACGAGCTTCAATAAAAATCAATAATAAATACACAGTGTGCTACTTCTTAATTTATATAAAAAGATATACATATAAGTCGGATATAGTGGTCTATATGCGAGAGTATTCAATTTTCGGCAACTTGCAGATAAAAGTTCTTTCATGTTTTTTGTGCTGCTTTTGCAAAATAAAAAAAAATTTCTTGGCAAGTTGTGCGCAATTCATTAAGCGAAATCTGCCCGAATGCGAATAATGCAAATTGCTCTATTTCGGGCTAACTGCAAACGACGACAAATTTATTTGCGGCCCATGTGGCAACTAGAAAGGAGCCATCGCCATTGCAGGCTCCATCAATGAAATGAAATGAATGCCGTGTTCTTTGCTGACTTCGGCATTTGCACCAAAAGTTCAAAAATTCCATTAATTACTTTTGTGGAGTTTTTTTGTTGTTTTATTTTGTTTTGTTTTGTATTATTTTCGATCTTGTTCTGTTTGGAGTGCTAATTTTGAAGAATTTCAAATTTCTTAATGGGTTCGCCAGCCACAGGCGGCGGCAGCGGCGGCGAATAGTTTGGCTATTAGCTTGGGAAAGCAACGGTAAGAGTTGTTTTTTGACTTTGGTCCGCTTTTAACCCTAACCCTAGCCCTAACCCTCTTGTGCACAGGCACTTCTTTAATTCCCATGCACCCCATGCCCACCCCTCGCTGGACCGGATGTGCTCATTGTGCGTCACTTCTACTTATCACCCTGGGGAATATGCAGCTTGCCGGAAGCGTTCCATTGCCCAGCTGCAGCTGGTGTCAGTCCCAATCTGAATCTGAATCTCAATCCCAATCCCAGACCGAATACTCGAGTGCGACGCAAAACTTTGCCGTATGCGTAAATCAAACTAAAAACAAACGGCAAACGGCAAACGACTGCCCATGAATTAGTATTAGTGTTAAACGGCTTTTAATAACTCGGACAGGCCCGCATCTACACGGACATAGAGTGGACACACAATGTGCGGGGCTGTGGTGTGGGGCGCTGTGGTGTGGTTGGGGGGGTTGGGGCATCCGCAACGGAAAAGTCAATTGCGGTAGCCGCAAAATGGAATTTTGTTTTAAAAAGTTCCGCACTGCAAAATGGCTCGCTATGGGCGCATAAATTTCAAAGCTCTTGTACAGAATTTTTCCCTTCTTTTTTTTAGAGCTGGTGGGGGGAATTCCATAACTTTGCCAACAAGCTGGCAACGCTTTGACATATGTAAAAATGTGTGTTCTGCAACTACTAATTTAAAATAAATATGGTTTATTTATACAAAACATATATCATGTAACATTAAAAACGCTTCTAAGGTGGCTTAAAACGTGTTTCGCAGTCATTACTCAAAAAGTATATTCCTAAAATTCCTACATATATGTACATATACATATATATATATTTAAGTGCACACATGGGTTAATGTGGCTTCATGGGGAAATTCATCTACATTTAAGGCACGCAAATAAATGTTTCTCTTGCGAGGATTTCAATTGATATATGATACCAGGCCAGTCGCATCAATGTATTAACATAATTTTTTCCTTCTTTTTTTTTTAAGCACAAACTAAAAAGCAAGAGAAAAACAAACAAGAATGTTGAAAACAAATTATGGGGCTTATGTAAAAGCTTTCGTAAGTATTTACTGGTATATTGGACTTTTAAGGTATGCATGCTTAGATAACTGATCTATGTTGTTGCTTTTCTTTTTGCTTCTTTTTGTTGTTGTTGTTTTTTTTTTGCCAATTTCAAACATGCAACATGTTGCAATGGAGTTATAAGCCAGCCCCAAATTTCAAACTTTTCAGACGACTTATATAGGGAGTGTACATAGTCTGTGGATAGGTGTTGCGCGGGGGTGCGAGGGGGGGAGGTCCGCGCGTGTGAGGGCAGCATGCCAAATGGAAAAAAGTTTTTTGCCTTAATTTTTGGCGTCTTTTTTTTATACTCTGCTGCTTTATTAACGTTGCCCTGTTATAGGAGGGGTGACCTGTTGTTGGGTACCGGCAGGGGAGGGGGAAGGAGTAGGTGGTGGTGGTGCTGGTGTTGTGGAGGGGCTGTTTGTTTGCTGGCGGCAGCGCAGCAAGTAATATTTTTGCCGCATAAAAGTCAAAATATGCAAATAAAGCAGGCTCTTCATGTTGTTGTTGTTGTTGTTGCTATTGTACGGAGTGGGGCAGTGAAAGGAGCTGAAGGCGGCGGGGCAGCTAATACACCAGCAGTCAGACACAGAGACAAACAGACACAAACGAAGTCCCTGGCTAGAACAATGTGCATATAGATGGCTATTGGGGGGGAAAAGGTAAGGGGGAGGGTTATGGAACAGGGCGAAAGAGAGAGTGAGAACAGCGTGGCTTAAATAATAAATGTAGTACACGCTTTGAAAGAATTTACTATGCTTTGGCAAATGGAAGTTATAAAAACCAAACGCACACACACACTCATACACATTTGCACACACACACACACATGCACGCACACATGTGCATGGCATATAAATAAACAATGCTCCTATATAACCCGAGGCAGGCCGGAGTAGTGGAGAGGTAGCGGCATTTCCATATTGTTGCTATAATCAGCGGCTGCTTTGATTCATCTGCATGCACGCGCGATGCCGGGACATTGAAACGGAGGGTGCGGGGGGCCACCACCAAGTCAAAGCCATATCCACGGCCGTAGCCAAAGCTAAATCCATAGCCAAAGCCTTAGCCCGGTGCCACCCCATCATCATCATCAAAGTCAACCCAACTGGGCGAAGCAACCACCAAACAACAGACACACAGACTCCGTTGGCCCAACTTCAACTCCGACATTTTTTGCTGTTCATGCAATTTAGTGCTGGCATCGGGTGCAACTTGAAAAGGCACGACACGACACCATCACGACTTTGCCAGCTAACACCTTATCAGTTTACTAACCTGATTCAAAAATTATCATACTATTCTAAGTAATAGTTTCTTAATTTTTGTATTTTACATTGAATTTGTTTTATTAAGCATATTGCCTTGATTACGTTTTTGAGTTGTCTCTCAACGATTAAAAATCACGACCCGCACGCATAGCTACTGCAATTCACATTTCATTTCAAACATGTTCGTGTTCGGTGTTGGCAATCATGTTCGAACAACAACCACTGACTGACGCCCCTTTTAAGTTTGTGCGCTGAGAGATGTATTTTCTTGCCGTGGCCTTGCTAAAAAACTAGCCGAAAAAGGCCAAAAAATTAAGTAAATGTAGCTAAACTTTACGAACTCAATCGTTTTCACAAGAAATACGCTTAAAAATTTGAATAAATTGTATTATAAAGATGGAATCCACATAAAATTAAGTATTTAAAACACATTAACAAACAAATTTTACATTATGCTTTATAAATAAGGTTGAAGAATTTAGAGTATAGAGCTAATTATATATAGTGTGTAAATAAGTAAAAGGCATAACTAATATATAGGAAAACAAGTAAATAAATTTAAAAAACATTTTTGATATAATGTATATGCATGTAGTGTTTCCTTTGCAAAAAATTGAATTTTAGCTATTTTCCGGCTGTAGCAGCTGTGAATGTAGCAGCCCTTTTCTTTACTCTGCTCTCTAGGCTGCTGTATGTGTGTGCGCGTGTGAGTGTGTCTGTATGTACTTGTGTGTTATCTCGCAGCCTGGTTCTGGTTCAGTTTTCGTTTTCCGTTAGTGCAGCATTTATCCTCGACGACGTTGGTTGGTTTCGCCTTCGCCCTCAGCCATTGTCACTGTCGCCGTCGCTGTCGCAGTCGCAGTCGTTTGTCGCCTTGTCGCTGGTGTTATTTATTTTGTTTTTTTTCGTTTTTTTTTTGCTGCCGCTGCTGCTGCTGCTCTTGTCGTGTGTGCACGTTTTATTTATTGTTGTCGTGTGTTGTTTGTTTGTGTTTTTGTTATGGTGCCAGTGCCAACTTACCTGATATAAAGCAACAACAACAGCAAAACTCAAACAAGGTGCGCAGACCCGGAGTCAGGGCCGCAGCACATGTTGTTGTTAACCAGCGCCCCAAATGCCCGACCCCAGCCCGGGAGACTATCCAATAAGTAAACTAAAAAGAAATAAAATAAATAAATAAACGAAACTAAACGACGCTGACAACAGAGACGCCCCCCACTTCCACACACTTAGCGGAAAAACTACAGTTACTCTCTGCGTGTATCAATCGCAGCATGCTTTTGCTTTTAAGTTCAGTCCAGTTAAAGTTGTTGTTGTTGGTGTTGGTGCATTTGAAGCAATAAGCAATATCGCCAAATCACACAAACAAGCAAACAAACAAAAACACACAAAACGCGCAGCGTGCGCTGCTTCACTAAATGCAGTCGACGTCAACGCTGACGTCGCTGTCGTCACAGTCGTCGCGTATTATGGGCCTAACCAAACAGCAACAACAACAATAGCACTTGATACGAAAATAAACAAACAAAATCAATCAATTAATCAATCTGTGAACAAACCAGGCGTACGCCCACGTACACGCCCACGCCCACGTAAACGCCCACGCGCACTTCCCAACTGCAACAACAACAGCAACAAACAAAATGTTCCAGTCAATTGCACTAGTGCTGATCCTGGTTGCCGGCCAAGCACTGGCACAACAGGCTCCTAAGGATGCGGATGCAGATGCTGCCCAGCTGCAGGCGACGGATAGAGAAACGCAGACGGCAGCAGCGACGCCATTCGGCAGCAAGCAGCTCACGAGATGCCGCCAAAGCTGCTATCAGCAGGTAAGCCCCGTTCAGGTCACCAAAGATAAGACGCACTTGATGGACACTTGTATATGCGGCAAGACAGAGAGAGAGAGAGAGATAGACCCTCAAGCGCGACTTCAAGGTTAGAGAGCTCCTCAGCTAGCAGCGGTCCAGTTCGGCAATGACAATGGGCCTGACAGACAGCACACAAGCAAAGGGTCGGGCGACGGGAAAACATTATTTTTTTTTTTTTTTTGAATTTTTTTATGCGGCTGCCCGCCTTTATCTGTTGGCTGACATCGCTGCCGCTGTCGCTGCTGCTTCTCAGGTAGCAGTCGCTGTCAGTTGACAATGTCAACTGGGTGGTCCACGCCAGTCATAGCGCTGCTAATAGAGATTAGGCAACTGGGAGTGAGATCAAGAATAGCAGCCACAATGCCGCAAGGGCAATTTGGTTGGAGTAGGCAAAGCTGAAGTGAACAAGCGCTTTTCATTCAATGACTGTAAAAAAAAAACTAGTATTTCAATAAACTCAAAATCTAATAGTTTTAAGAGCCGAAAACGGGTTTGATTTTCATTGTAATTTTGAACCAAAAAATACAGGCGGAAGTGAAGGATCTAAAAAGGGTGGTTATCAGAAAACTGCCTGCAACATTTTTGATTAGATTTTGATTAGATTTCTAAGTTGACCTGCTACCAAGACATATAGATTTGATTTGCCACGCCCCAAATATTATTTAATGTATCTGGCTTTAAAAAATACGTATAGATTAAAATGATTTTCCACGCCTGGTTTTTCACATTGATGAACCCTGACTTCGGCTCGAACCTATGTATGTTCATTCGAATTCTGTTTAGCTTCAATTTAAAAATATATTTTTAGTAACTAGAAATTTTTCTGGTAAATTCTCCCTGATACGGACTCTGAACTAAGGCAATTAAAATATTTTTGGGGTTCAAGTTTTATGATTATTTTCACTCTGTAATTTTTTAGCTATTAGTATTCACGAAGAACTTGAGCTAATTATATTTGCTTTGTCAGTTATTGGAAAACAAATTTATTTTCTGTAATTTGAGTCAAAGTGAATTTATTTTTATTTATAAAAGCTCAACTTTTAAATATGATTTCTGCACTTTTGTTACTTTGTTTTAACTTTTCTCATTTTTAGGAAAAATGTATTGAAATTAATTTACTCAAGCTTGATCTTAATTTAGCATATTGATGAATACATAAATTTTGAAAATTATTTTTTGTAAAGAATATTATTTTTAAAATGTTAAATATACTAATATATTTGGGAATTGATTCCTGATTTCCTTTTTGCTAGTAGAAATTAGTTTAGTTAAATCAAGTTGTTAATTTACAATAAAATTATTTTCTAAAATGATGACAGCCATGAAAATATTTATCAGACCATTTAATTCAAATCGTTTTTTCTTTTTTTCGAAGATTTAGAACAATTTATTTTTCCAGTTGGTGAATTTCTTTTCCTTTTTTTTTTTGGGAAATCAATGGCGTTTCCCTAATTCGAACGTGGTAAATTTTGTGCCGTGATCCATCTGGCGTCACAAATGCAATCCGTTGACCTTTAAGGGTGGCATGCAATCGGCTGCCGTATGCACAGTGGCTAATTTCACGCCTGTCCGGATCTAATCCCCGGCAGAGACCGCCAAGCCAACCCACGAACGTCGCTCAATCAGCGCCAAATTAACACCATAAAAGTTGGCAGCATCTGAAGACTTTGTTCCTTGCATTTGCTGACATTTTCTGGGGGGGATGTATGTGTGTGTGTGTGTGTGTGTGTGTGCTAAGAAATCTTCTATGTGTCGCCCTCGGTCTCAGTGCTCAGTTGAATTTGTAATGTGCCAGATGCGTATGCCGGGCACGTAGCCTTTGGCTGGTGGTGGAATCTGTTCCGACAGAGCTTCAATAATTGACAAGCGCAGCATTTGGCGACTACGTGCCGCTGAAACTGGCCGCTGCTGAGCAATAGGCCGAGGTGGCAGCGGCAACCGGCAGCTCATAAAACTGCTCAAAACTGACCTGGATGGGTAATTTATGTGGCCTGGGTGTGAAGCGATGTCCAATTCCGTGGGCAATTGCATGTAAAAGTTGTCCGCTGCCTGCGTTTAATTTATATCGGCCAACAACTGTGCCAGGTAGCCCACAAGACAGCGGACGGGGTAGGGGCAGAGGCGGTACAGAGCGGAGCAATGTCGACTGGACTTGCCTGCTCAGCGTTTTCATTGAGCGTGTGGTGCGTTTGGTTTTCATTGCCAACTAAAGATGACAGCGTGACACGCACGACTCACGCCAATTTGCCAGCCACGATATAATCCATAGTTAGTATATAAAATATATTCGAAAATTGCCGATTTATTTATATATCAGGCAATCACAACTAGTCAGAAACTTTAAAATTTGCAATGAGAAAAATCTATATCTATAGCTTAGAAATTAGATATATAAATAATTTCGAATATAAAAATAAATCGAAAACATGTATATATTGTTGTTATAAAATATATAACTGCCCAGTTAGCTTATAAATTTATATAAATAAATTATTTAGAACATAAATTCGATTCATATTATAATTTTTATTGGAGTTTTTGAATACTTGAGTACTTGAAAAATAAAATTTAATAAATTTCAAATCTTTCTAATTTCGTTTATTGCTTTTGATTAATCCTTTTATAGAATATTCTTATATCATGATTACATGTTTGACTACAAATTGATATTTTAATACATGATATATCCAATTATTTGCTACATACTCAATTAATATGGGCATATCGATACAAATCCTATCTATATAAAATATATTGTTGCAACCGTAATCGTTTATTAAATGCAATTACAATTACAATTTCAATTATGTTAACGATCCGATTTGGCAAACGGTTGGCAATCAAATCACGCTGCCATCTCTAATTGGTATTGCCCGGGCCATTCGTTCACTTATTCACTCACTCATTCGTTCATTCATTTGCCGCCTTATTGTTGTTACTTATCGCCCAAGTTGTTTCGCAAAGGCCAAAAATTCAATTGAGCGGAAAATATGTTGTCTTTGCGATTTTCCTTTTGGCATGCTCGTTTATCTGGCCGCCTTATTGTGTAATGATGACAAAGTGCTCCTGCTGCTGCTGAATGCTGCTTGAATGCTGGTTGCCGGTTGTCGGTTGCTTTATGCCCAGTATGTGATGCCCGCCATCTCTCTTTCCACACAGTCACAGTCAAAGCCATAGTCCCTATTCCTGTCCCTGTCTCTTTCCCATTCCCATTCCCATTCTTGGTCTCAGTTCGCATCAGCACATTCATTCATTTGTCTGCGTGCTCATTCATAAACTAAACGGACACGGACGGGCACTGGGATCTGGGCCTTAGCATTGCTTTGCTAACCAGAACGTTGTCCAGCTGTCGCTGCTGCGTAGCTAAAGCGACAGTTGACAAAGGCTAAGCAGGCAGTCACAGTCACAGTCGCAGTCGCAGTCGCCATGTCCAGTTAGTCCACAGTTTCATCTCCTGCCGACAGCGTGAAAATTTCAATTCGCCATACAACTTTGCGGTCATTTATACAAACACACACACACGCACACGCATACACATATACATGTATATATGTATATTCGCATATCTGTGTGCTTTGGCCTTTTTTGCAGCCAGGCCTTTTATATTACAGTTACAAATTTGCGTCTATTGTTGGTAATGGCGATGCTGTGGCGTTGTCCTCGTTGTTGGACGTTGCTTGTTGCCTGCGGCGCTGTGCCTGATTACTTTTTCTAGCTTACTTAAAATTCGATTAGGCCACGCCCACTAACTAACTTTTTTGTTTGCGCCTGTTCCTGGTTTTGTCCCTGGTCGCATCTCTAATTCACATTCTCATTCCCATCTTTTCATTCATGTGCCTTCTCTTCTTCTTCTTTTTTCAGTTTGCCAGGGATTGGCATTATTGCACGGATTTCGTTGATTGCAGAAATGTAAGTACATCGCCCCACTCTAAATAATGATAAGCATAAATACAGCGGATGGCAGCGATATCAGCAGCCCGAATAGCCCCAAGCCATGGCTCTATCAAAACAGTCAAGCAACAGTTAATAATTGTTATGGTCCCTTAACCCATCAACGTGCCCCATAAACAAATTCCTTATTTCTTTCGTAGTAAATGCTTCGCTTGAAATATGATTATAAAACCTATTATAACGTATTTTACTACAAATGTCGTTAAAAATAATAGCTTATTTAGGTCATTTTGGGGATAGAAACATTTCATATAAATTATTGAGATTGAAAATAAATTTTCAGTTATATTTGCCTTAAACTACATTGTAACCTTAATTTAGCTTACCTATTTAGTCTGTTTAGTTGGATGGCCGAAAAAAAGAAGCTTATGAATAATTGAATTCATTTAAATAATTGTTTTTTGTGAAATCAAAAAGACTTAAAAAAAATATGTAGCTTTTAGTTCAAGGTTTAAAGAAAATTCACTAACACTAGCGACAAAACTACAGAAATTGCTTAATACTAATTGCACAGTAAGCGATAGCTAACCTATCGATAACACACCATTTTTTGAACAGTGGACTTGTCGATAACTTTTGATGTAGTTATCGACCACAATTGCGCTTAAATGGAATTTGCTGTTAAAAATATTGTGTTATTGCATTGGGTGTCTTCTCAGACGTAGTTATGAAATTATTATTGAGTTTGTCGCGTGCGTATTCGAGGACATGGGCACGTTAATGGGTTAAATGCTGTTGTTGTTGTTGCTGTTGAGTGCCGCGGGCAGCTGGCGAAATTGCGTTGGAAATTTGCGGGCACCGCAAATGCGACTCGCCTCGCCTCTCCTCGCTCCGCCTCGTCACGCTTCGCTGTGTGTACCCAGCGACACTTTAAGCAATGTGTTCATGTGCTTGTATGTGTTGTATGTTCAATGCGGCGCCGAAACCCTTTTTCCTAACGCTCCATCCATCCACAGTGCTGGCAGAACTGCCAACGGCAGTTGGCGCCATTTAAGCTGCGCGTTCACCACGCCCAGCGACAGGGTGCACTGGTGCTGACCGACATCGGGTGGGACGAGCTGATTGCGAACGCATCGCGCCAATGCCTGATCACCTGGGAGGTATCCGGCGGCGGACTCATGGGCAACCTGCTCACGGACACCGCACGCGCCGAGCTCTCACTCTGGCCGGATACGGTCTACAACATACAGGTGACCTGCAAGCACAAGGTAAGCCAGTCGCCAGTTGAGCTGTCGTAGCCCCAGTTGAAAGGCTGCAAATGTCATTTCTGTTTCTGTTTATAGCTAACGGGACTGATGCGTCGCTCGCTGAAACTGAATGTGGACACACATCAGCTGCTGTCAGCGGCAGCGGCAGCGGAGGCAACCAATCGTTGGACAAATCCGAGCTTGTTGTTGCCAGCGTCAACGGCAGCTGCAATAACAACAACAACAACAACATCAACAGCAACACAAACGACAACAAGAACAACATTGAAGCGTTCTCGGCCCACGGACCGCGTTTACATCATCAGTGCGCTGCCGACGGCCAGCCAGTTGAGCGGCGTTGTGTATCCGGCATTTGGTGCACTGGCCTTCTTCCTGGCACTGCTGGTGATGTTCCTCTTCCTGCGTCCGCAGCGCAAGCGTGCGTCTGACGGCGACGCGGACACCGCTTCTCTGCTCAGCGGACGTCGTTCACGACTCTCCATGGACAACTCCACGCTGCATGTGTAGACGCACCAAAGCCAACCAAGAACAAAGCAAAAAAAAGCAAAAACAAAAACAAAAAAGAAAAGAGAACTTGTAGTCGTATATGTCTGACTATGTGATATTCTGCACCCAAATTGTACATAACATGGACACACACACAAAGACACACTCACTCACACACACACACACATACTAACACGCACAAACACGCATATAAATAACCGACAACAACTACATCATATACATACTTAACATATACACATAATATACCATATGTAGTTATCAAAACAAATATCTCACATCAAGTCCAAAAAACAAAAAAAGAAAAGAAAAAAAAAACAAATGAGAAAAAAAAAGTTCGCTCAATCGTATGTTTAAGTTTTACCTTTTTAGTGTTTAGGCCAAACCACAACAGTCATAAATATATATATACATATATATATATATATATAAATACCTATATACATTAACGCGTACCCTATAAACATGCATACATAAATCATAGTTATATATACATATGCATATACTATATATACATACGAGTATTTAGACATAATTTAGGGGCCGCGGCCAACCAACTACATACACCAAACTAAATGCAACAAATTGCTACAAATTTTTATGCAACATACAATTTTTTTTCTCGTCGCGTCGCTTTTTCAAAACTAACAAAACAAAATATAAAAAAAAACAAACAAACAAATCTTAAAGATCGCATGTCGTTTTCAATTTGTCGTCTATATAATATATAAACAAAAAAATATATAAATAAAACTACATGAAATCATAACAAATCTTAAACTAAAATCAAAATGAAATATTTTTCAAAATTTTTAAATGTTTATACCTAGCTGAAATGCATTACAAATTAAAAGAGAAAACCAAAAAAAAAACAAAAAGAAAACATTAAAACGTAAACTACATACATATAGTGAACATGAATTATGTACTTGATCATCTCAACAAAAAAAGTTAAAAAGTTACAAAAAAAAGCTTCGCTACGCAAATTGCCTGTAAATATATAAGCGTCATTAAGATAAGGAATTTATTTATTTTTTTTATTGTATTATCTTTATCCGTATCAAGCTCTTTTCCAGGTCAAAGCATCCTATATAGTTTAAGCACCAGTAAACAGCAAAAGAGGCTACGCAATCAACTGGATTAAATATCAAGTATAATTGTTCAATCTGTTTGTCTGATATAAACACATATATATATATATATGTATATGATAATCTACTATCTGTAGCGTATAATTCCTAAGACTAGCAGCGGATTGCTTTTGAAAATCGGACCAACTTCGAGTTTTTTTTTGTTGATATATCGTTTTTATGTAATACATATGATTATTTTCTTGACTGACAATGCTATATACTATATATACAGTAAACTTAATTCCCAGATAGGCGGCCAAATTTAAAGTTCAATACGCTCAACTATACAATGCTATAGATAGGTACTGCAAAGGAGTTCAGTCTAGAGACTAAACAAAAACTATATAACAATAAAATTCAACATAAACCATACAAATACATAAATACATACATACATACATACATGTATATATATATATATATATATATATATATATATATAGATATGTAGCCCAGAGTAGTTAGAAGTGAAGAGAAAAAAGAAAACATTTTTGTTGAGTCTGAAACATAGATTAATTATAACTTCTCAATATACATATATGAATCAAATGATTAACCGGAAAAGAGCATACAAGATTCGGTACGCACCGAAATTAATAATATTAATATAAATATAAATATAGTACAAGAATATTTCTTGATTTACATTGTTTTTTTTTCATACTTTAATTATTCTAGTTTATAGTTTAAGTTAATTTTTGGTCGGAATAAGAATGTGTTTGTGAAAACTTTATTGTTTATTTTTATGAATATTATTATTATTATTATTTGATTATGTAAATATAATTTGATTTGTTATTGCAGCGCATTTTGGGTTTTATTTGTTGGGGTTGGCATGGGAATATTTTCCATAGCGCATGTTGCCCAACTAACTCATCGATTTTTTTTTGTTCTCTCTTCTGCGGTGTGGCATGGATGTTGATAAAAACAAAATGGATAACCACTTACCATATAAATTGGAGCCGGAAAATATGCCAACGATAAAAAAAATAGATATATATATATATGTATATGTAGAAGCAGCTTTTGTCGAGGGTGTGCGTCCGTCCGCCCCGATTGTTCATGGCAAGGCGTTGTCCCTTATCCAATTGGTATGCCTTCTCGCCGGGCTTACCTAGTTATGGAGCTGGGATTCGACACCGACGTCGCCGCCCCGCTTATTGTATTGCAACATTTACATTTACATTTACATTTATGTATTTGTGCGGTTTTTTTTTGCCATAAATATCTTCGCTGTGCTCCATAGTTACACTCTGCCCTAGTTTAGCTCGAGAAACTTGTTTACTTAGTTCTAGCCTTTATTATCATTATATTTGTTTTTGTTTTGGTTTTTTTTTTTTTGAGTAGGAAACTATAACAGCTTTTTCGTAATAAATTAAACGCTGACAAGATGTTCTTTAATTGGCTTATAATAGTTTCTTAAGATCCCTAATGGATTTTGATGGCTTTAAATGATTTTATTTTTTATTTTTATGCCATTATTTTTTTTGAAGCAGTTGTCTGCTGATGTTTAAATGGTATTTTTATTTATTCAAGCGGCAGCAAACCACATGTTGTTGTTGTTGTGGTGCTGTTTATATAGCATCATTTGCTGTAGGAATTTCAACTCAAGAAATTTGAGTTGCTGTACAAACATTTCAAAAGTGACTGAGCTCATATAAAGCTCTTCTATCTTGACGCAATTACATGATTTGTTCAACAATGTAACACTTTCCCTTTTTGTTTGTGTGTTCGTGTGTGTGTGTGTGTGTGTGTGTGTTGAGATGCCGTTACCTAAGCCCTAACATCGTTACAGATTTTTCCACTTGAGGATTTGTTTTGAATTTCAATACAAAGAAAAATGTATAAAAAAAAAAATAGATGCCATGTCGAGGCTTAAGGTACCCCAACTGGGCACCCACACTAAACAAGAACAATCTCAAGTTGCATTATCTCAAGTTCCATTTGGAGTTAGCCAAGGGGTTGGCTTCACCTACACAAACAATAAAAAACAATAACAGCTCGAGCTTGCTCTACCCGCTACCCCCCTCCCCCTCCTCTTCCTCGTGCTGCACTTGGGGCACTTGGCTGGCATTTGTTGGTTGGCTGGCCACTTGGCTTTCAGCTTGGTCTCCATTCTACTCGTTCTCAAGCACTTTTTATAAACCAAATTAAATTTATATGGCCCCCGGCACAGGCAGTGGCACCCACAACCAACCCCCAACCCCGCTCTCTCTCTCTCTGAACAAAGTCCCATTCCCATGCTCTCAACGCTGTCAACTGCCAATTAGCTGAGCATTTTTCAACATTTTAAATTGTCTTGCCGAGTGCGTGGCCCCAGCTCTGGGGCAACACTTGAGTGAGTCGTTTTGTGCGACAGCCTCAATGCCTTCAGATTTTACTCCTATTTGCTGCTGCTGCTGCTGCTGCTGCGGCTGCTGCTGCTGTTTACTCTTGTTGTTGCTGCTGTCAGCTGTGCAGCGCGTGCTTCATTTATCAAAAAGCAATTACAATGTTATGGGCAATTCGATGCCTGATGCCTGATGCTTTTTCCATGGCCCATGGGCTATATATATGGTTTAGCATGCCAACATCCATTCAGACACCCACCTGCTAGAAACAATTGTAAGAAGCAGAGACAGCAACTTGATTTCTTTATAAACTTTACAGCGGTGATTCCATTTAATCGCATACCCTATAAAGTCAAGCCAAGTCGAGTTTATTTAATTCGATGTAAAATTTTGAAATTTTAAAAAATTCCACACTGTATTTTTATACTTTTCATAGGAGCAATCGATCGAAAACAAGAATTATTTTGTTTTTTAAAAATAACATTTCTGAAAAATTTAATCAACCACAGAAAAACCTTTTTTTTATTAAATAAATAATAAAGGCAATTGTATGAATTCTTGCTTTCAAAATATTACCAACATTAAACTATTTTTAATTTGCAAGGGTATTTAATCATCATCATCAAAAGTAAACATTATTTTTTGTTGCTTTTAGCATTGTTATTTTTTTTATTTTATTTTTTTTAATTTCTATTTTATTATTTTCGACTCTTTTGTACAAAATAGATGATATAAATATTTATATACATAATATATACTTATAAAATAAAGGAAAGAAAAAAAGATGAAAATTCAACTTAAAAAACCGAAAAGCATATAGCGCGTACCTACAAACATATTGTATTACAATAACAACACAAATTATTAACTTTAAGTAGACAAAACAACAAAAACAAAACAAAAAAAAAACACAAATAACAAGACAAGCTGCAGAAAGGCAACATAAAAAAAAATAATAAAATTAGACTACAAAACTCAAAACAAGCGAAATACTAGAAACACTAGAAGAGTGGGGGGAGGGGGGAAGGGGGCAAGAGGAGGATGAAGCAGCGGATGAGCGGGAACAAGCACAAGAAGACAAAAAGCGAGCATGTGTTTGTGCCATAAAAGGTTTCTCATTACAATTTTTGGCCAAGGGTCGCATCGTTGCACAAAATTACTTTTTTTTTTTGTTGCTGTTGTTGTTGTTTTTGGTGCTTCAACTGCTGCTGTTGCTGCTGCTGCGTCGCGCTCTCAACGCCAGCGGCGCTGTCAGAGAAAGTGGTGGGAGGTCAAAGGGGGGGACGGCTGGAGTAGGTGTTTGACTAAGGCGGGGGCCGTTGGGCGGTCGGGGACTGGCAGCCGCCCAAAGGGCGATTGATATACAACACACAGTTGCGCTGCCATAGATATACACACGCACAAACACACACACACACACACATGCACATAGTATATAGCACACATAGAGATGCTTATGCTGTTTATAGCCAGGCAGTTGCTGTGCCACAAACAAACACACCCACACACACACAGACACACACACACACACAAAAGTAAAGAGCACGTAGCCGTCGCTGGGGCGGTTGCACGTGACAGGGTCGAACATGTTCGAAGGTTGCGAGCTAGCGTCGAGCTCGATGCAAAGGATAAAACGTATCCATATCCCAATGGCAGTGCGTCGGCGCCTCGCTCGCACACACACAAACACAAAACACAAACACACACACACACACAATGGGCAGGAAACGGGCAACAACGAGCACAACACAATGTGAAGCCTTGCCTTTTGCCTTGCTCTTGATGCTGTTGCTGTTGCTGTTGCTGCTGCTGCTGCTGCTTCAGTTTAAGCTTCAATTTCAGCTTGCTACTCTTGGCGTGGCACAATTCGCGGCCGCTGCGCTCACATTTAACCTTACCAAAGGTTACGCGCGAGAGCTGGCAACACGACGACGCTACCCGACGACAGCTGGCGGGGACCGAAGAGCTATATTGAAGTTTTGCCCCGTCACAGCTGTCTGTGCAGATATGGAGATGATGATGATGATGAGCTGATACTTGGCTAGGTTGGCTGCTGGGTGCTCCCGTTGCACTTGACAGCTGTGACGGGCGGTAACATGTTGATACGGGCAGAGATTTCATCTAATTCGCTTTGCCGTTGTTACACTTGATTTTCGGCTTGTCTTATTAAAAGACAATCTGATTGGGCTTTGGCTTTATTAAGGGCATGTGTCACTGTTAATCTTCTCAAGCATTTTGCCAGCGATTCCCAATGACAGCCACTTGAGCTCTAATGAGTGATTTTTTAATAGCACTCGTACATCACGGCAGCCCTGAAATCACAACACCGAGTCACAGTGACGATAAAATACGTATCAGTAAGTATATATATATATATATACTATATATATTTGTATATATGGTAAAAACTTGCAAGGCTGTCTGTCAATGGGGCGGCATTTTATGTGCTTCAATCAATTATCATGAAAATGCAAAGGAGAAAAAATTCGAAGGACATATTTGTACACAGAAGTACAAATATGGCAAACTAAATTAAGTTTAACAAAATACACTCAATTATCTTTTTACACGATAGAATTTTTATACAAACAAATGTGGAAGAATAAAATTCTTATTGGAGTTCACTTGAGAATTTATACGGATTAAATTAAATAATTTATAAGCAAAACATAAATAAATTAAAATAAAAAATTATATATATGCAAAAAATATTGGTATGGATCAAGTATAATTATTGTGCTTGGATTGAGTATTTCAATTCAATTGGGCCTCGAATTAAATATATAGACGATAATCTGAAATCAGTTATTGTCTACTATCATCAACTTTTTCAATTCAAAACAAAATTTATATTTCATGAAAATTTTTAGAAAACATAAGCATTAACAAAAACTTTTTATTTTGATCAATTACAAAATTTGCAATATTTTGTTAAGAATCTAGGTAAAAGAGTTTAACGATAATCATAAGGTAATTCAATAAATAAAAAGAAAAAAAATTGCAAAATTTATTTCTTAAGCTTATCTAAAACAGAAAAATTCCTGTTATGAGTACTTTGTTTTCATATTGTTCTATGTTCGGTTTCTCAAAAAGTACGCAAATAGTCAAAAATTTAAATTTAATTATTATTATAATTAGTATAATGTAAAAGATGTATGTTTGTTCATTGTTGTAATTATTATTATTATTATTATTATTATTATTTTTATTATCATTATTATTATTATTATCATTATTTTTTTTTTTTTGTTTGATTACTATTATTATTATTGTGGGCTACAAATAAGCAGAAGGCAAACAAAATAATATTAACGCAGTTTTCCTTACCTTTTTTCGATTACCATTCCGTGAATAGAACCAGAAGAGGGTATTATATTATTGTCACGCAATGAGTAGAGCATTAAAATAGGCATAAAATGTATATTGACAGGACACACGAAACGTTTTCGACCATTCTTATTGGGGCAACTCAAAATTAAGTTGAGCATAAAGATTAAATATAAAATTATATTGAAAGTGCTTTTAATATAAAATGAATATAAATTTGCTGCCTAAAATATGTAATATATGTTGCGATGCAAAACATTTTCAATAAGAAAATGTATTCCCAGTAAAAGGTGAATAAACTATAAAAATAAACCACTACTAGGCCTCAGTCTATATATTTTTTTAAATTAATTTATTTTTATTTTTTTCATTTAATTTTTAATTATATACACATATATAATTATATATATGCATAATATATGCAACTAAAATTTGCTATGTAAAAGCTGAGCAAAGCTTAGAAAACGGAAATTTGGAGCACGTTCGCGATATTCGATGTAGACGGAAGTGGACTCGCGACAGCCGCCGAGCTGAGCGGAATGATGCGCGTATTTGGCTAAAATAACAGCCTGGATGATGACTGATTACGATTTGCCATTTTGCCAATGCAATTATGTACTGATATATGTAATATATATATGTATATATATATATATGCTTTACAAATTTACAGTTGTTTTGGATCACTTTCCTGTTCGCAGTTTAACTTTCGAAATTTTCTTAAAACAAAAATATAAAAATAAAATAAACATTTAAAATTTTTAAACAACCAATTTTGTAGATGTATATGAACCATTTCCATATATAGTCTAGTCTACGGGTGAGTATTAAATATCACAAACTAGTTGGATAGTTAGGCATGACTGAACCTGAACCTAATAAGCATGTTTAAAAAAATATAGCATATTTTGCAGGGCAAAGGGTATTTCAATTAATATGCGTTACCAATTTCATAGCCGCGTCGATATAGCCATTACAGACTCTCTGTTCTATTAAAAATGTTTGCTTTCAAAGAGATGTCAATATAGCAAATTTGACAACTAAAAGTGGCACTAACATATAAGCAAAATATCACCAACATCCAACTAATATGCTATGATCTCCATAGAAACAATCGATCAGAAATTCAGTGTTCAGTTAAGAATAGATTCACATTTCAGGGTACTTAATCTTCGAAACACCAAACATTCTCAATTTCGCTAAATTTTTATGGAAAAATATGTCATACAGTATTTAAATTTCTAAAGTTGTAAGATTACAGGTGGATAAAGCGGGCATTCAATGCCCACTTTAGTTTTATAATGAAACCACTTTTCAGAAACGTAAAAGCAAATATTCAAGTGTCTTGTCTTTTGATAAAACAAAATGTTGGTGTTTATTTCAGCTCAAAGGTTCGATGAATACAAAAAAAAATTATATATATATATTAGATATTGTACAATATGTTAATGTTGTCTTTAATATTATTATTAGTTGCTGCTGCTGTTTTTGTTTTACTCAATTTGCTGCATGACATATTTATAATGCTTTTAAATCGTACATACATAATAATAGTACATAAATCTTATTATTTTTGTTTTAATAACCCCCCCAAAAATATTAAACATAATGCGCATTGACTTGCAACTAAATCTTGACCATTTTTCAATTATATAGTTTTTTTTTAGTAATATATTTTGTTAAATTTATTAATATAATATATATAGTTATATATTATAATTATCTAGTTTTCCACAGTGCTGTCTGCTGTTGCAGTTGATTATTTGCTGTTGCAGTTGTCTGTTGAATCGTCTTTAAGTACGTGCGCACAGGAAATAACAATTTATCGGGTGATAGGTTGTGGAAATGTAGGCCACACGGTGTGCTGAGCTTAAGTGCCGGCTTCCAAACACTGCGCTTCTTCTGCGTGTTTATGTGTGTGTGTGTGTGTGTGTGTGTGTTACGGCAGTCACCGGCTACTGTGTGACGTCACAGCATACAGGTCAATCCTGCGAATTGTGCCTGCAGGCAGTTCAGCTACTTGCGCCGGCGCCAGCGTCTGAAGCCTTAATTGGTTTCAATAAAAAAAATTTGTTTAATACATATTACATACATACATAAATATAACAAATTAAGTTTTTTGTTTTTGTTTTCCTTTTATATATATATATATATATATAATAACTATGCGCTCTGCGAAATCAACGTTTTGTTAAGATCGATTGACATGATCGATAAACGGCTGCCTTCAATCTGAAAATGCTAAGCTTGAATAAATGCGCTGCGTTTTTGCTATACACAATCTTTCACATTTGTGTGTCTGAGTTTGGGTTTTGTTACATTTGCTGTTATTGTTAATTGTTGCAATTTACAATTTAGTGTAGTGGCTATTATAAAATGTAGCATGACGCTTTCAAATGACTTTATTGTCTTACATTAAAACTGAATGTTGTCTTTTACACAAAACTATTACACACACAAAAAGGCAAATCATAATCATTATAATAATAATAGTAATAATAATAATAATAATAATAATAATAATAATAATAGTAGTAGTAGTAGTAATAGTAATCAAGAATTGCTTACACGCAACGCGGACATTAAAGATGCTTTAAAAATTATAAGTGCATAGATATACATATAAATATTTATATATATGTATACATATATATATAAATTATAAATTATGATTTAGGTTTTTTTGTTGTTGTTGTTTTTGTTTTATAGCAACTGGATACGCGCACACACACATCTGGCAACGCTGCCACGGACTCTGCACACGGACTCTGCTCTGCTGGTGTCACTTTAAATGAGTGGATGTTGTGTCTGTGTGTGTGTGTGTGTGTGTGTTGTGGGTGTGTTAACTTATTTTACAATATATGCGTGTGGCAACCTCTGTGTTTAGCTGTGCTCTGTATGTGTTTGTTGGAGTGTGTGTGTGTGTGTGTTTGTTTGTTTGTCTTTAGACTTTAAGCTTAAACGCTCGCTTTACGCTGGATTTATTACACATTTATTCAGCTGACGGCTGCTGTTCCGGAAAACCGCTAACCTCCGTCTGCTCTACTAATTGCTGGCCATCGAGCGTGTATTGAATGCGCAGACGCATGCGCAGCACAGCCTATAAAAAAGAAGAGAAAATACAATCAGTGACATTAGAAATAATATAAATATGTAGGCCTAAAAAGCGACGAAAAAGCGATTATACTGATATTTTGTTACGATAGTCGACCTCATATATCTGTTATATTACTCTATACGATATGGTCTTATAAAGAGGATATTTTTTCCCTACCAGCAGCTTTGTGGGATACAACCGATTCTTCTTCGCATTTCTAATACAAACTCGTAGGTTTTTTTCAGGTGTCTGCATTTTACAATACATACACTCCCGATCTTTAAGCTACTTACATTGGACGTAGCCACAACGCGCATTTCCTGCGTTATGACGCCACCTGGGGGCAGCGCGGAGCCCGACGGCGTCGACATTTGCAGTTTAAAACTCTTTTGCACAGCCGCCTGGACGAAATAAAAATAAAGAAGAAAAACAAAATTAGTAAACATTTAAGAAACGTAATCGATTAATCAATAATCGCACCTGCAGCATATACTGCTCCAGTGTATTTTCTGAGTTATTTGTGGTTGTCATAAAGATTTTCATGCAGTCACTGCCCGGCACCGCCAACAGCTGCACCAGCAGTCCGTTCTTGTCCAGGGCCGTCAGTTTGGGACCCTGCGGAGGCTGTAATCGAATTAAACATTGATTTAGATTGAAATGAATGCGTTAGCGATATTTGTCTGTCATACCACTGTCACATTGTTGGATGCCGTCGTGGGATTCAGTTCACCCAGCAGGCTGCTGCTGTTGACATCGCCGCCAATGGGCAACACCACATTGACTGGCGCACCGCCAACGCCAACGTTCAGGCCACCCAGCATATTTGCCAGATCGTTGCCGTTAGTGGGTATACTGTTTGGCATAGAGTCGAGCCCGCCAAAGCCACCCAAATCCAGGCCACCGAGCATGTTATTCATATTGGCGGCACTGTTAGGGTCAGCTCCCATACTAATGCCCATGACGGCCCCTGAGCCCGGCGCCGACATGTCCAGATCGAGCAAATCGAGCAGATCCTGATTGTTGGACACCGCCACATTGGACGTCGCATCGTTGTTCGCATTGCGTGTGTTCTTTTTTTGCACCGCATTCGACAGATCTGTGGCCATGGCCAAATCGCTGGCGCCCGCCGACAGATCCGTGCTGCCCAATAAGTCTAATAGGATATTCTAAACAAAAAAAAAAAAAAAAGAACAAAGGGTAAAATAAATTTCGATGCAGGATAACTAAAAAGGTGCTCTGACTAACCGTATTGTCACCCATTGTGTTCATATTGCTTTCGATTAAAGGATGCGTGCTGCCGCCGCCAACCTCGATGCCATTCTCGATAACTTCCGGACTGTTGTCATCGAAGGAGCCGCCGCTTTCGCCATTCTGTGAACTGATGCGACTGATCTGCATGGCGGGCATCTTTTCCAGCAGCGGCGGACGCAGATGCTTGTAGCTGCCAAACAGTTGCGTAAACTCAACGCCACGCTGCTGCAGATCCACATTCAGATGGCTACCAAACGAGGTAATCAATGCCTGAATTTCTCTGCAATATAAAAGAAAGAGTATTAGCTGTGGACCTAAAACTGAGCAGATCGATCTGAGATCCGTCACTTACTCCACGCATTGTTGCAGGCGCGTGCTCAGCTTGGCCAGGGAGACGAGCGCATATTGCTTGCTTGTGGTCGACACTTGAGCAGAGGTTAAAAACTTATGATACACAGCGATCAGATCGCTCTCCGTGGGGCGCTCAAACTCTGTTAAATTTATGATAAAATCATACTAATTTATATAATATATATATATTGTTTACTCACCATCCTCGTTGGCGCCATACATGAACAGATCACCGTACTCGCCTATGGCCCAGACGGCGACCTGCAGCAGCGGCTGCTTGTCTTCACAGTGATTGGCCACCTGCAGTGACTCCCAGAACCGATTCGTGATATATGTCTGCTCTGGCACTGGACTGCTGGACACCAGCTGTATGGTGGAAGAGACAACATCGTCGCGAACATAATTGCCAGCCGCTATCAGGACGCTCAATTGCGTATCCAGATGCCAGCGCGAATTTGGCGAATAGCGTTCAGCGGCCAGAATCATACCGGAGCTGCATTGGGCCTTGAACTCAGCGTCGGCCTTCTCAAGGAACAGTAACAGCTCCTTGGTCATTGTACGTATATTTTGTGCATTGATCAGTGCAAACGATAGCTCCATCGCACGTCGCCGTATCGACACATCCGGATCCTTGAGGCACTCCAATATGGTTGTGCGATGCCGCTGCACCGCCGACGTATCCGCGTGCACCGTTCGCAGCAGCGTATTTAGCGCCACATAGCGTATATTCTTGTCCGAATTGAGTAGGAATCGTCCCAGGATGTTAACAGCCAAGACGCGCAGGCCACCCTCCGAACTGTAATAGAAATCAATTAAAATATTAATATTAATGTTCATATTGAATGTAGCCTTAATATTGAATTGAATAAAACTCATTCTTTAGGTTTAAAGCTTTAATAACTAATAGTTATAAATTCGATAAATAGAAATCGATTTTTTTTATCACTTACCGTATATCCATAATGGATAGCACCGTCTCATATAGAATGGTATTGCCGACATTCTTGCTGGTTTCCGTATTGGTGGCCACTTGCGCCAATATATCATTCATGGCCTCCGAGGCATCCGGATCGTTATGACCGAGAATGCGCAATAGGCGCAGGATTTTCACCTGCAGGAACGGATCACTGACGCCGCTGACATCGTGTTCGGGCGAATAGCCGCCCAAGATAAGGCTCTTTAAAATTCGCACCAAATTCGGCACGATCTACGTTGCGAAAGAGAGAGATAGAGAAAAAGAAAGAGACAGTATAGATTAGCTACGTATAATATATATGTGCACGAATGAGAAGGAGAGAAAGGGTAGCAATCTAATGGTTGTTGTGTGCGTGTGGGCTAAAGCGAGTCAGCGCTAGCTGGTGCATTGTTGGGTGTAAATGCAAGAGAGACAAAAAGAGAGAGAGAGAGAAAAAAGAATAGAGGGAGATAGTAGAAAGAAAGAGGGTGGGAAGTGCAGCAAAATTCGATCTAATTAAAAAAACTAAACTAATGAATTTTCAGTTTTAAAAACTGGTACAACTAGAAGAGCTTTTTTAAAGAATGCACTTTTATAAATTGTACATTTGTATTTTCGATTTGAAGAAAAATAGAATTAGCAAAAGGTGTGTGTGTGTGTGTTTATAAGGACAGTCACAAAAAATTAGGAGCAACAGGTACAACAAGAACAACAACAAGAATATCAACAGGAATATAATGTTTAAGGCACAAAACACAATCATACCTCTCGATTTCCGCTATCCTGGCAAGCAAATTACAACAAATTTCATTTTGTGTTTGCGCGGTATTCGATCAAAAACAAACAAGCGTTAATTTGTAATTACAAAATGTCGTTAGGTGTCAAAATTAGTATGTGGCAAAGCGAGAAGCGATAACGATAACGATAACAAAATAGATACAATTTCTTTAGCAGAAGGCGCAAATCAATAGAACTTAAAGGAAATCAAAATATATATTACACAATTAACTAAAAATGGGACTGGTTCGGAACGTTAACGATGCCTGGAGAAGCTGTTAAAGCTCTTAATTCATTTTTCCAGATGGAATACCGTTAGCTGATATGATAGCCTGTCTGTCTAACCGCCCTCCCGCCCGCCTGTCCATCGGCCCCGTTTCTTTGACAAACAACTTACCTTTTTGAAGTGCATCAACGTATCCGAACTGTTCTCGCACATTTCCGTAATGAGCGTTACGCCGGTAATAAGGATGCCTAAAATATAGAAAAACATACATATATAAATGGTTATATGGAGAGGTTCGGTATTTAAATACAAATTCAACATTACCGTGATTCTTCTCGCTGAGCAGAGAACGTGTAGCCGGCAGAAAGATCTCCATCAGCTCGGGCACGCGGCGAATGACTCGAAACGCGCAAAGTGTCGCCTTTTTACGGATATACGTGTTGGGCGATTTCATAAGGCGCTCCACCTCACTGGCCAAGTCACGCGCCATCTCCGGCGATGCGATGGCGCCCAGTGTGCACAGTGCTAATCCAACCACAAATTGCGTCGAGCTGTTCAAATCGCTGTTTTAAGAAAAAAAAAACAATTAATAGTTGTAAAATAATACTTGTTTTTTAGCCTATTTGGTAAGGTCAGCTAGGTATAATTAATGATTGTTTATTAGCGGAGCAATTAAATAATTACAAATACTTGATGATTATTATTACGGCAAGGGGAATCACATATAAAATAATTTACTATTTTGTAGGTTTTAAATTATTACCTCGCCGTTAATAACTTTCAATAAGGGATTCTGATCAAGAAAGGCTAAACTTAAAGAAATAAAAACTACATGTTGTATATACAATATACGATTTTTAAGAAACTACTTGACGATGCGAGTAGGCACGGTTCTACTTCTGCCTAATTTGCGACTTGAAGTACTTACTTTTTCAAACAATTCGTAATCAGCAAATGGACATCCTGACGCTCGTCCAGCAGCAGCATGGCACCCAGGTAGCCAATTCGTTTATCTGTAAAACGCGTGCTGGCCGTCAGTTTGAGGCACTCGAGTTGGCCAAAGTGCGCCGGATAGCCGAGCATGTGGATGTACAGCAGCTTGGCAATGTTGCGACAACTGCAGCGAGAGGTGGGACAAAAAGAAAACGGGTTAAATTTGTCGGCAAGCTAATTAATGCAATTTCACTGCCCACTCACCGCCAGACGGAGTCCTCCTCGCGGAATGTGCTGCGTATGTAGGCGCACTCTTTGTTAACGACGGCCCGTTCCTCGGCTGCGGTGCGGGCGGCGCGTATCTGTCGGATAAGATCACGCAGTCGTGTGGGCGTCGGCATTCGGACTGCGCGTGGGCGGCAAAAATGAAGGCACAACAATTACATCGAGGAAAATCAATTGATTGGATGCTGCTTACCTCTTTCGACGGCTTCTGTGAATGCCTGGCGTATGGTGGCCATATTGAAGGCTGGATTGAATCTGTTGAGTACAAGAATTGAATAATAAGAGGCTGATGGAACCAAGTGAATAATAAGTGTGCAAATCTATACATATATGCATATATATATATATGTTACAGTATATATTAAAGCTGCATACCCATGCTCGGAATTCATTGTGAGGCGTTGCGGCTGCTGCTGCTTCTGCGGCTCTGAAGCACTTTGGTTGTGGCACACAGACTAACTGCTGTTGCTACAATTGTTGATGGCTCTTTTTATCTTGTTCGACTGCTTCTCCTTACGCTTCTTCTACTACTGCTTGCCGGCATATGCTTGTATGTTGTTTTTGTTGTTGCTTCTGTTATTGTTATTGTTAATTTTACAGCTGCGTTGGCCAGTTGGCAACAATAACAGTTCTTGATCTCAAGTAACTCAAGTTTGCGAACTTTGCAACACTCGCTGTACACTTATAACAATAATAACAACAACCACAAAAACAACAACAGCAACAACAAGAGCGTTGACAGCCGGCCGCTATTTAATTGTAGTTTTTTTCTGCTTTACTTGTGGCACTCTCTCACTCTGTCACACTCGCACTCTTCGACACGCGCTCTCTTTGCAAAACTGTTAACACTGACAATCGAACTTTAGCGCGCTCTCTCTCTTTTGGATCTAGCTCGTGTTTATTATTATTAACACAAATCGCAGTGCACAACAATATCACTGATGTTATGAAACGTTATGTACATATATGCACAGATGCGTTTGTGTGTGCGTACACTGAGGCTTTAACAAACATATATACAGAGGGGTACACATGATCAGTCGCCGCTCAATGCAAACAAAAAGCTGTACGCTCGCTTACACACCTACATACTTGTGCGTACATATGCATGGACATTGAAGTGCCTTTTAACTGGCATCGCTAACATACATATGTATGTATATATTTATGTAGATGCCAGTGCTGGCCAACGAAGCGCAGCGTAGCAAAATTGAAAAGAAAAAAAAAATGAAAATGAGAAAACTAGGCTAGGTGTGTGGGGTGTTAATTAAGACGACAAAAATGTGGAGGCTCATACAAATGCAAAGCGGCTACTGCTGGTGATGAAAATACAATATGATTAATTCACTTGTGTGAATAATGCAAAAACCGCACTCGAAGCATGAGCAGAGCCAATAATATACGATTAGCGCGCATTGAGCTGACAGCAACACACACACAAACACATTTCTTTGAGAGGCGTATTAAAATCCAATTGTAACATGGACGTAAACTCGTAAAGTTTTTACATGCGCTTGATTGCATTTGTTTGCAATCAAAGTTGCCACAATAATCGCTTGAAACTGATTCAGCGTTTGTGTAAAGGCCCAAACGGCACACAGTCACCAGTTATGGCCAAAACCAAAACAGCTGCCGTCATTGCTGGCACATATCGATATTCGATATCGATAGCACGTATCGAGTGCATTGCATGCGTTGCAAAAAATTTTTTGTATAAATCACAGAAAATACACGTATGTTTGTGTGCATGTGCACACTCACTGTAACCTAATACGTATTATTGTTAGGTATTGTATTACTTTCTGCTCTTGTTGATTAGTGATTTCATTGGAAAGCCCAATTACACACACATACACATACATACACACACAAATACAAGGCTCACACACGTACACTAACACCCACAGTGTTAAGCGTATGCTTCTTTCTGGCCACAAGAAAAACTAAACATAAATTTATTGTATGTTTTGCACAAAACACAGCTAGTCGCGTTTTCTTCACGTTTTGCACTTTTGCTTGCGTTAAATTTCAACGCTGGATTTGTTGCCAACACCTGCCGCATTCGACTTCCAATGCAAATTTTAACAACGCGACAAAAATGCTCGTCGAATGTTGATGATGAGCGCAACAGTAGTAGTAGTAGTAATAGCAGTTGTAGTAGCAGCGAGAGCGAGAGAGCGCTAGCGAGCGGTTGACATTTCAGTTTTTTGACATAAGCAGCACTGTAATCGCAATTCTACGCAAATATCGATATTCTTGGCGATATATACTCGCTCATAACGTCATTTTTCAAAATGTAAGAATAAATCCTTTGCTACTTGGAACTTACCTGCGATTGTTCTCCGGCGGCAAAACACTCCAATCCTGTTCATAGTACGGATACATGATTTCGGCGTGACTCTGTCGCTTGTATCGTTACCACACAACAATGCCCACTAACTAAATACACAAACACACCCGAACTCCGCACAGGTACTCTCTGACACTGGAATAATGATAAGCGGCTAACGGTGCTCCACATAGACAGTGTGCGTACGTGTTATCTAATGTACGTTTATAGGTAATTACGGTTCCAATCCCCACACTCACACAGACAAATAGAAATACACAGTTACTTTAAGTTTAACCCAGCTTGGGCAACCATATTTCGCTGGTTAGCAGTTGATATGCATATGTGACGGTTTAAAAAAAAAAAGAATTACAATAGTAACAAGTCGCCCGCGCGTTTGAAACTCTGGCGAATGACTGAAATCACATAGCTCAAATCCCTCAGTCCTCATTGACGCCTGATGCATTTAGCGACACATATGTAGATATAGTTATCGTACTTGGCCGCTCACATTGGTGGCATGGCAGCCGTGGACATGACATACCACACAAGAGAGTACCTCGTTAAATACACAGAAACTACAACTAACTTATCTCCGAGCAATGCGCGCACTGATAACAAAAATCGTGAGAACGCCAATAATAAAAAAAATGCTATTTCGTTATGGATAAAGCAAAGTCGTCACCGACAGCGCTGATGATAAGATTTGATGCGAGCCAATGACAGGTGAACGCCATGCACGCTTGCAGCAATTGTCTATCTAGGTGCACAAAGTTCTTTTAGGGTATCCTTTGATAAAAATGTTTGCTATATATGTATTTAATACACGCTTATCGCTATTGTATACCTAAAGCCAAGAAGCTATGTTACAACGTCGTCACTTGTTCCGTGTTCTGTTCTGGAATTTTTCGTTGAATTATCGTTTTCTTTTTAATTGCAGCTCAATCGTTTTCACGCGGCGGACGCACTAACGCATGCCGCTTAATGGCCTCCACTAGCCATTTGATGCCCTCGTCGACGCCTTCGCCGGTCAGCGCTGAGACGGGTATCGTAAGGCAATCGCGGCGCCCGATTAGCGCGCCAGCTTGTTGGAACACCGGCTTGATCTCGCGCACGCCCATCACATCGGGCAGATCCTGTTTGTTGGCCAATATCAGCAGCGGCACACCTGACAGCAGTTCGTTTTTGATCATTTTATCTGAGGAAGGTCAAAATCGTTAGCATCTGATAAAAATTTGTGTGGAAAGCGCATTTACCGAAAATGATTTTGGACTCGTCCATGCGTTCACGATCATTTGAGTCTATCACATAAATAACGCCATGCGATTCCTGATAGTATTTGTCCCACAGTGACTGCAGCTCCTGCTGGCCACCCAGGTCCCAGAAGTTAAGGCGCACGCCCTGCACATCGATGGTGCCAATGTTGAGGCCCACCGTTGTTGTGATCTTAGCCGGATTCAGGCCCTTGTAGTTTTTGGTGAACTTTGTTTTGGCCGCCTCCAAATAAGTCTTTGCGCGTCAATAGAAAAGATATGGGATACATTGCAGACGTGTCGGCATTGGTCATATTCTTAATATGCCACTTACCGTTTTGCCCGCATTGTCCAGGCCAAGGATGACGACACAGTAATCATCTTTCTGAGTGAGGTATCTGTAAAAGCCGTGCAGCAACGTGTACATCTTGAGGTTTGCTTTGTTATTTTCGAATAGTTAATGCTTCATTGCGAATCAACAAACAACAACAGGTAAGTAATATAACAACAATATAGACTTAATGCTGTCAAAAATGTTGCAAACAAACGTATAAGATTTCGTTGTGGATTTCTCGTGTCGTGCACCTACGTCATCAACTGACGTCAACAAAAATTCGATTTGTTTTGTATGCACACTGCATGTTC
Organism: Drosophila paramelanica; assembly: GCA_035043915.1. NCBI lineage: Eukaryota > Metazoa > Arthropoda > Insecta > Diptera > Drosophilidae > Drosophila > Drosophila paramelanica. The sequence continues at coordinate 3,775,924 of JAWNMO010000557.1, read as the reverse complement.
TTTTATCCCACAGCTGCTTTGTTTTCGTTTAAATATTTGCTTAATTGTTATAATAATAGATAAGTTAGTTTTTATATTTTTTTTTAATTGCGAATTTGATTAACATCGCTCGTCAACATCTGCTAACTTATCGATAGTTGTGCAGAGCGTAACCTTATGAAATTACAGCTGATGGTGGCAGCTCTTTTGCTTTGTTTACGTTTTTATCTAGACGGTCTGGCAGCGCTGTTGAGTGCTGGCAACGATAAATGCAAAGAGCGCAAGCCTTCGATCAACTACCGGTTATTTTGATGTTTATTTTATTATCAGCACGGATACATAATTATGTAAATCGAATCTGCGAATCGAATCTGCGTGTCTCATGTCATTATTGCTTTCATAAAAAAACTAATATAACTAAATTTTTTTTTTCAAAATTCAGAATCGCGAAATTTTAGTTTAAATCGATTGTAGTATAAAATTCAACTTTTAAAGTGATTCTGGAGGGGTCGATTTTTTTGTCAAAAACAAAAATCTAAATTTAAAAAAATTTAAAAAATGTTTTTGAATCCATACATGCTACATTTCAAAGTCCCATAACTTGGTCAAAACTGAACCAATTTTCATGATGTTTGCCATTTTTATCTTGATTAGACCTCTTGATTGATTCTGCATTTAAATTTACTTCATATTCGAAAATAAATTTTTTTCGATTTTTTTTCCCAAAAAAGTCCTTTACTCTCCCCCTTTTGAATTTTGGAAAATTTTTTTTTATCAAAATTCAGAATCTTGAAATCTTATTTTTAATCGATTGTGGGTATCATAATAAGTATAAAATGCAACTTTTAAAGTGAAAAGGGCGGGGTCGATTTTTCTGTTAAAAATCATGTCAAAATTTAGACATGTAAAGTTCCCGAACCCATACTTAGAAGATTTCAAATACCCATAACTTTATCGAAACTGATCCGATTTTTATAATGTTTACCATTTCTATTATGATTTGATCTCTAGATTAATTCTGAATTTATTGAATGAATTCTATATACATACAATATATTTTAAAGACAATCAGAGTACATGCTATTCAAAATCTCACAGTAGGTACAATCCAAAGCACACTTAATCATTATCGATTGATCAAAAGGATACAATACGCGTTTTTTTTAAGTTCAGTTTCTTTTGGCATTTAAATCGTAAGCTCGTAATTTAAATTTGGGTTTAAACGGCATCATAAGCTGATAAGCTGACACCAACAGCGCCAAGCGGCCAAGGTCAGTGCGATTTTGCGTGCATTTAATTGGCCAACTATTTAAGCGTTAAAATTATAACACATTATTGGCAGCTGCGCATTTCTTAGGCCAAAGCGTTGACGTTGCCGTCTACGTCTACGTCTACGTTGAGCACCGACGTATTTAGCCTTGCTAATTAGCAGATACATTGATGGCTTAAAAGGTGCACTCAAAAGAAAACCGCGGAGAGGCCAAAGCCGAAGCCGAAGCTAAAGCTGAAGCCAAACAAAGCAAACCCTTGCACCTGAACTGGCTCCTTGGCTTAGAGGCTTAGACAAGTTAGTAATTATGTATTTGGACACATTGGCCAAATACAAATTGGCTGTCAAAGCAGTCAATACAAGAACATTCGACGACAGTAAAAAAGCAACAACAATGCCAATAAAACAGAACTAGTTCAATGACTCTTCGCTGCACGGAAAATGCGTTTTTTGTGTTACTTCTACTACAGTTTTAACTGCCTAAAAGAAAACTGAACAAATCAAATAAAATCAGGTGGTCATTGATAATTATATTGACGAAATGCTTAGTTTCGATTCAATATAATTTGAAACTTGTCTGAAAAGTGGTTTTGACTTTTCTTTGGCCATTAAAAAATCAATAAAATGTGTGAAAATATGTTTTTAATTGAGGTATTATTTAGAAGACTGCATTTAGCGGCCTTATTATTATGATATCGTTGTAATAATTATGTGCCAAGTGTCCGTTATAGTCGAGTGCCAGTTGTAATTATAGCTAAACACATATTTCCACAATTATTTGTGAATATTATTAATAAAATGCATTTGGTTTTGCCATTGAATTGACAACTTGGCTGCCGCAGCAGAGAGAAGCGAAGAAGTTCGGCACGCAAGGCAACAGTGTGCAACGACTTTGGCATTAGCTAAACCGTTAGAATGCTCAAGTTGCTCAAGTTTGCTGGCGTCAGCCCCACAATCGACTAACAAATATTTAAATATTTAGATAATGAAAACAGTTATGCCCGTGTATTTACGTTAATGGCTTCTTAATTGCCCATTGCTGCTGCTGTCAGCTCGAGTGCTTGTTGTATGGTTGGCGGACGGAATGGGGTCGTGGTGGGTGGCCGCTAAGTGGGGTTTTTTTTTGGGCTTAAAATAATGAAGATTGCTTACCTTATGAAACCCCACCTCATCGCCATCGGCCACGCCCTCCAATTCGCGTACGTACTTGGGACAAAAAAACTTTGACCGATTCCAGAGACTAATCGTAAATTAGTTCAGCCAAAAACAAAGATCTAGTTTACGAAGTTGAAATATATTCAGAAAAATTATTAATTTAATGTAGCTATTGTACGCATTAGTCTTATTCCTTAGTATTTTATATTTGCTATTTGTTTGTTTATATTTTTCGAACCATTTATTAAATGAGTTAAATTTACAGTTGGTCGTATAAAAATGCCACCAAATGCTTATCGATAAGGCGAGGCTGATCCTTTTCGCGGGACAGTCTGGCAACGCGGTCCAGTGTTGGTAGGACACGTAAAACTAACGATAAAATCGAAGCGAATTTGAAACTGTTTTTGTTTAACTGCTTTTATTAAGCAAATATATTATATATATATATAAATTTTAGCTACAGAAAAAAGCACACACACACACAAATATATAATGTACTTAAATTTATAATCGCTTTAGCCCAAATTGTTTATTGTACAGCTATTTGTAGAGCAGGGGCAGAATGCAGTGCGGCAAGGTGCAACTGGGATTATCGGAGTAAAGCGATAGGGTTTTGGCATTCAGATCGAATAGGCCGATAGCAATAGTTTTGACTTCCTCAGTGGGCTTGCCATTATCACGAAAGACGCAGTAGCAGCCGCCGGAGACATCGCCGAGCATATTACGGATATCGTACTCACTGGCCGGCGGCTTGTACGAGTCAAAGGTGCGCATGCGCGAGACGCTTGACTCCATCATTTGCTCATTGGCCTGGTCCAGGCAAATCCGTTCAAATCTGTGCAATATAAACAAGTTAGAGCTGGGCCCAGATTTAAGCAGCGATTACGTACTGATTGGCATGGAAGTTATAGCTGCCCAGCGGCACCTCCTTGATGCTCAGGTGCGACTCATTCTTTCTGTCCGGATGCGGCGCCATCTCGACATTATAAAACATTTGCCTCGGATCCCTGCCAGACACAAGTCGCATATATATTCTGTATTCGTTTCAAATTGGAACCGTCGCATACTCACGATAAAAAGCTAAAGTTTATGGAACAGGCATCGGCAGCGCCAACACCGGCATCAGTGAGCACCCGGAAGGCATCGTCCACGTTGCATGTGGCCAGCAGAGCGCGTGTTAGAAAATGACGAGCTGCAGATACACGACACTATATATAGCATATATAGTTTATTGGAAGGCAACTTTTGAGCAACTTACGTGTTTTGCCGCTGCGCAAAACCTCTGCGCTAATTGTGTTGATGCTAAACACGAGGCCGTGGTGATTGTGACTCATTGTGTAGCCGGGCAGGTGGCCCGCATAGCACAGCGACATGAAATGCTCCTCCTTAACATTATATTTGCCCTGCGGCTTGTCACTGATGACGTGCGCGACCACAAAGTAATAATGATTCAGCGTCTCCGTCAGCGCATCCTCCGTGTGGCCCAGCATACGCTGGACACAACACAAATAATAATCAGATATATATACATATATTTAAGTATATTTTACTACTTACGCAATGATTTTGATTCACAATGATCGAGGAGCAGCCAGTGGGCTGATTCTTGCAGCGTGGCTGCAGTTTGACCGCCTGCGGTAGGATCTCGTCCAGGTGCAACAAAAACAACTGCACAATAGAAAGAAAGACGCATCGGAGTTTGCAGTTCGATTTAGCAAAGATATATATCATTATATTCTTAAAAGATTATAGAATCGATATACATTCTTATTTTTAAATTTGAAAATTTTCGCGTCTTTGATTTTTTTCAAATGTGGTCAAAGTGTAGAATAGAAATTTTAGCATAGTCCTGATTCGTGTGAGTCTAAAAATATTTATATTTCGACGATATGGCATTATTTGCGACTTTTAGTTTTTCTTCTTTAAATGATATACATATATTGGGTTCGGGCAACCTGAAAGTAATTCAATTTTTTCTCTTTCTTAGCTCTGTTTTAAAGCTAGTTGCATCAAATTTAACAAACAGATTACTGAGAATTATTTCGAAAGTTTGCACAAAAATTGTTAATTAAATCATTCCATATCTCCCACTCATTTACAGCTGGAGACAGCAAATTATACAAATTGATATTTAAATAATCTAAATAGTAATAATTAATACCTTTTTTTACTGTCTCAAGCTTCTATTTTTTTGTTATATATTCATCACTTTGAGCGCTTTGACCGCTAACAGCATGATTCATTTATTTACATGTATACCCTGTATTAGTCAAAAATGCGTGCATGGGGTGCATCCACTTTAAGCATATGTATGTAACGTGAAAAAGAATTCATTATCGATCACATACAGTATATATATTATTGATCTATCTACAAATCATATTCCGCAGAAACTAAAAGATAAAACAACTAAATTTTTAATCTAAATTCGAGTTCTAGAGGCAAAAAGTTATCGTAATTTTTTTTGTAAATGCAGGATATCTTTAAGTCGTATTTTTCGATATGTTTAATGATGAATTGTTTATCCATTGTTTCTTTATTTTCTTTTCTTTCGATTTTTTGGTAAGCTGCGGTTTAAAGACCATTTAATGGTGCTCAAAATACAAAAAAAAAATGATCAATTATTATTACTTGCACGTACAGGGCTCAGAATTTTAAATATTATCGATATATATGTATATCATGTATTAAATATTCGCAATTTTGTCATTATTTATGAGAGAAACCGACAATGTTGCAAAGTAATTAATTATTGCATTATATTTGTTCGTAGAAGAAAATAAATATGTGTTGAAAATGCTTCAGATGTGGTAAATATATGCAAAACATTTATTAAAATTCCAATTGGAAAAATATGCTAAACCGCAATAAGCATTGGTAATTCAATATGTTGCCAATTATGAAGTCTCAAGTCTGACAATTCTGTGGCGTCGTTATAAACGGCATCATAAGCTGATAAGCTGACACCAACAGCGCCAAGCGGCCAAGGTCAGTGCGATTTTGCGTGCATTTAATTGGCCAACTATTTAAGCGTTAAAATTATAACACATTATTGGCAGCTGCGCATTTCTTAGGCCAAAGCGTTGACGTTGCCGTCTACGTCTACGTCTACGTTGAGCAGCGACGTATTTAGCCTTGCTAATTAGCAGATACATTGATGGCTTAAAAGGTGCACTCAAAAGAAAACCGCGGAGAGGCCAAAGCCGAAGCTAAAGCTGAAGCCAAACAAAGCAAACCCTTGCACCTGAACTGGCTCCTTGGCTTAGAGGCTTAGACAATTTAGTAATTATGTATTTGGACACATTGGCCAAATACAAATTGGCTGTCAAAGCAGTCAACATTCGAACATAAGCAACAACAATGCCAATAAAACAGAACTAGTTCAATGACTCTTCGCTGCACGGAAAATGCGTTTTTTGTGTTACTTCTACTACAGTTTTAACTGCCTAAAAGAAAACTGAACAAATAAAATAAAATCGATAAATATATTGACCAAATGTTCAGTATCGATTTTAGATAAGTTAAAACTTATTGCCTGAAAAGTCGCTTTGACCATTGAGAAATCAATAAAATGTGTGAAAATATGTTTTTAATTAAAGTATTATTTAGAAGACTTTATTATTATCATATCGTTGTTATAATTATGTGCCAAGTGTCCGTTATAGTCGAGTGCCAGTTGTAATTGTAGCTAAACACATATTTCCACAATTATTTGTGAATATTAATAATAAAATGCATTTGGTGTTGCCATTGAATTGACAACTTGGCTGCCGCAGCAGAGAGAAGCGAAGAAGTTCAGCACGCAACGCAACAGTGTGCAACGACTTTGGCATTAGCTAAACCGTTAGAATGCTCAAGTTGAGCCAATTAACAAATATTTAATTATGCACTTGCACTTGTGTTAATCGCCACTTAATTGTCCACTGGTGGAGCTGTTGGCTCGACTGCTAATTATGTGGTTGGGGGAGGGACGCTAATTGGGTATTCGGTTGAAATGGCTCGTTTTGGGCTAAATAATCATGGAGATTGCTCACCTTATGGAACTCCACCTCGGCGCCATCGGCCACGCCCTCCAATTCGCGTATGTACTGCGGAAAGCTGGATTTGACCGATTCCAGGGTCTCATTGTAGATTTGCCCTGTGAATGTGAATGTTGATGAAGAGAAAACAAGTGACTCACACCATTCAGTATTCAGTATTCAGTCAGACACTCAAATCAGCGCTGAAGTACTCACTGCCTTTTGAGGTGCTGTAGAGGGGCAAGTAGGTTTCGTTCAGTGGCTGAGATAAGATCAGAAAGTTCTTAATCATCGAGCCAAAAGTGCGGCCCTGTAAGGCAATTTAATAAAAAATATTGTGAATAATAATTATTAATTAATTATAAATTTATATTTGAATGGCTTTCCAAATATTTTTTTTTTACTGGAACTCCGTTTGCAAATTGGTCTCTTTTATTGTATGCTAATAGACACATGTTTCTAGCCATTGTTGGATGCTGAACAAAGAGTACAACTTAAAGAATATATATATATATATATATAAAAAAAAATACCATAATCGATCACGACCGATCTCAGTGCAAACAAACAAAACGGCCCGCTAAAAACAACAATATGAATAATGATTATTGTTAGTCGATATTTGTTGCCATGCTGCTCCGTTGTAATTGTGATCTGCAGAGAGAGGAGGAGAAGAAGGGGGGCGCGAGACGGTGATCCGCAGGCTGGCGACTGTCCATGAATATATATAGGCATTCGAGTTAAGTACGGCATTTTGATTTGGGGTGGGCCGCCAATAGAGACAGACCCCCATCGAACAGACTGACATTGATTTCGGGCCTGCATGCTAATTGTTGTTTGCCCTTGATATTGGCCATTTGCACAGTTTTCGCTACCAATTCCGGTTTAAAGACACAAAAAGCCTGGCGAGGGGGGTGCAGCCAGTGAATTGAGTGTGCGTGTGTTAGTTTGAGTGAAGGTTAGAAAGGAACTGGGTCACGATATAGTATAGTAAAAAGGTATAAAAAAACATATACAAGTCATGCATAGTGCTTATCAGGAACAACGATTTATCTTTATAAATCCGACTTACGTATATGCACAATTGTGTTTACTGCAGCTAAACTGATAAGAGAGAAAATTAATCAAGTAAAATAACTCGACGAAAGAGGAGAAGGGTCCAGAAGGGTTCTGATAAAGAGAGATTTGCAATAATATTTCTTAATATTATTTAACTATAATTAGTATATAATTAAAAATTTGTTTTATAATTGGAACAGCTATTGAGGCTGGGTCAGTTTGCAAAAAAAAATAGCTCATGTCTATTTTAAGATAAGATTATTCTACTATAAATGAAATATATATGTAAAACTATATAAAATTAAACACCTACTAATTATTATTTTTTATAAATGAAAGCAATTTACAATTGTTGTGTTGTATATTTTGTTTCTATTCATTTTCTATAAATAACAGATACTTTTTTATATTTTTTTTCTTAATGCACACACATTTATGTAATTCCCTGAGATATAATTTTGATCAGAGATATTAATTTATTCGATATTTTATATAAAATTGTTCGATGATCAGAAAAACAATTTGCCTCACATTAGAAATGCAATTGCAGTTTGTTTTGTTTTTGTATTTTTTTTATGGACTGTAAAGTTTAACAAATAGAATCGGCCAATAATTAGTTAATTTTTAATTAGCTTTACAGCTACCTGTAGTCATTATCTGTATAGCTATCAATTTTATTATTGTTGTTGTTGTTGTTTTTGTTGTTGTTTTGTTTAAAGCAACCAACCCAAGTGTCGTCATAGCCATGTTTAAGCTCTCAAATGTTCAGTTTACAAACAACAAAAAAAAAACCAAAAAGAAAACATTTTTTTTTATTTTTAAATACTGTTTTCTTGCCCATGTGTGTGGGCACATATAATTGAAGTAGCGTGACTTTGCTAACGGTTCCTGGGGGTTGCCAGAAAGGTCAAAGGACTAAAGGAGGGCAACTGCTTACCATATCGAAGCCGACCTCATAGTGAGTGCCGCGGGTGTATAGGACTGGTATCGCCTGGCGACGGGGCAATATCTTGCCGGACGACATGCTGGATGACATTTGGTGGGCCACCGGGGAGGTACACTTGGCTTCCTGGTCGTTCGTTCTCGTTTATGTTGTGTGGAGCGTTTACCGTGCGTCCCGCTTCTTTGCTCTGAAACTCGAGCAAGATGGACAACAATAGGTGTGTGTGTTTGCTGCTGTTGTTAATTTTGTATAGTTTTCCTTTTATTGTTTTTTTTTTTAATATTGCTTTGACTTTTCAATGCTCGCCTCTTATCAACGATCACACAGTAGGCAAGAATGAAAACCCCGCCAACAGTAAATCAATAATTTAGCTGGAATTAACAATGCGTCAAATTAAAATTGCAAATGCAGCTCATTGGAAAAGTGAATTGCAAAAAAAAAAAAATGAAACAAAATTAATAAATTAAAATAAAATACAAAAACACATTCAAACAATTGAGCTAACAGTTTCTTTAAACAAAACTTGAACAACACACACACACCAAAGTTGTGCAAACAGATTGTATACAAAAACAAAACAAAAAAAAAATGATTTTAACAAAATTGTTCTAAAGCGCTTGAAGGCAGAATTCAAACTGAATTGGTTGTGTTTTGGCGGCGGCAAGTCGAGGTGCCGAACAACCACCCAGCAAGCAGCAAAGTAAATAACACGAAGACAGCTGACGAGGCGACGTCGACGACCGACAATCGCTGCGATAACGGAGGAGGCAACAGCAAGAACAACAACAGCAACAACATGATCAGCCGACGCCGACAGCGACAGCACTGCTGACGCTTATCCAGAGATGGAAACCAATCGAATTTCGAATATGAATGCGAATTGGAATTCGAATTCGAATTTTATATTTGATTTCAGTTTCAGTTGCGGTTCGGTTCCCATTAGCCATTCGATCTTAATGTGTGCAAATCATATTTTGATAACAACAAATGTACACCTTCAAAATGAATATGCATGGATACATACATACATATATGCTTGTGTATGTAAATTAATCCAGTTCTAATTAGCTCGTTATATTTGCTGTTTTAAAGTCTAAGAAACTAGACAAACAATAGTCAATGTTGTAAAAGTTGGGAAAAATCGGTTCCCAATTCAATTCAGCGGCAACATATTTCAATTGGAGAAACCTTAAAAATTCGATTTAGAATGCAAGTTTTTTCCATGAAATTTTTTTTTCTCAGCTTTTTTTGTTTTATTATTTAATAGCTGTGCAACCCTGGCTATATTCTTGGCAAAATGCAACGTTTTTTACTTTTACCTATTTCTAAGTCGATTAGCCGGCTAATAGGCTTTTCCCTAAACAGATGTTGTTTATTATTATAGAGCCCTCAATGTTGTTTTCCGCTATTTATAGCCATTGACTTTTGTGCTTTAATACCCTGCTGTCAAAGTGCTAATGGGCTATTTTGGTTGAAATGCACAGATGCCAATAGAAATAAAGAATTCAGTTTCAGTTTTAGCATAAACGAAACAAAAAGCTTTTGAAAACCAGTTGTTTGTATAAGGAAGCTCTAAAATTCATGTTCGATTGTGTTACGATCAACGAGATTAAGAAAAGAAGCTAAAAACCAGAACCAAATGATACATTTCTTCAAATTTAAGATTAACTATAACAGATATGTTTACGACGATCACATCAGATACTCGTTTTGGTGTCGGTGATGCGAATACTTCTGTTTCTACTTACTTTTAATTATCGCAAAAGTTTTGCTGGGGCAGTCATAAAAATACGGCGGGGTATGTATAAGCGTCTGTTCCTTAAGTAATTGATGGGTCTCGCTGCGTATACGTAATTTTCAGTGTTTACCATTAAGCCGTTATAGACACACACTCACGCAGACACCCACACACACACACACACTTGCATACACATATCCATTTTAAACTGACCCTGATAATATATGTTTGTTATGTGTTACCGCTTTCCATGGAAACACGTTTCTTGCTGTTAGCCATGGCTGCCACAAATTTCTTGCCGTCATTTCGTCATTTAATATGTTTAAATTTTCCTTTCTTTACATATATATTTATATATATTATTTAACTGGGTCTGGTTTTGCATACAGAGGCAGGTGGGTCTCACTGTCAGTGATCGCAGTCAGTGTCAAGGATAGCCGGTTCATATATTTCTGACTGAAAACATAACCAATGATTAATTTCTGAAAATTAGCTCATCTCGCACACGTAAACAACGGGTATTCTGTTCTGACTGATTCAGTGGAACTTTGTGCGAGAGACAAGTTTTGACATCGTTGTTGATTTTCCGATCGTTATTAATATTTCGAGACATATGACATTCTTATATATAACCCAAATCAAGGTGTATGTTGTGCTGTATTTCATTCGCAAATACATCGAGAAAAAACGATTTAAAAACAGAAAAATTTGAAAACAATTTTTTTTTTTTAACAAAAATACTTTTTTCGAACAAAGTTTTTGTCATTATTTGCATGATTTCAATAAAGTCAAGCAAATGTATTTTGCATTTATGCAATCTATATGACAAATATGATTAAAATTATATCACAAATAAAAATCGATTGCCTTTTAAGGAAGTTGTGGGAGTTTAAAGTCTGGGAATCAAAAATGAGTGTATTCAATCTAGAGGTCATGAGTTTACCATATGCAAACTGAAAAATACGATTTGGCGAAAGTTGGAATAGTAGTTTGTGTTAAAGTGTAACGACTCAATTTGAATTATGTTTAACAGTGCGTGCAACGCATGTGCCATCACTTGTTATCCAGCACTTGATATTGTTATCGATATATTGGCGTGCGATAAACTGAACGCTGCATCGTAAAATTGTACCTGCTCCGCGCGCAGCACGCGCAAAGCGTCAAAAAAAATTAAAAATAAAAAGTATAACTGCATATGTTGTCATCCTGCGTTTTCTAATTCTAAAATAACAAATATGTGTATATGAAATATGAAGCGAAATGCATGCGACCTTTGCGAGAATGAAGTGCAGCGTGCAGCACCCTTAAATTGACAACCAGGCTGCAATCAATTGGGGATTGCATCTGGTTTTGTTGTCATTTGTATATAGTTTTTTGTTTTGTGAACATTCGGCTTGTGTATTCTGGAGTACACAAGAATGGAGGAGCCGGTTATTCCCGTGGGCGTTACCCCAACAAAAAATGAGGAGAAAAATCCGCTGGAGATTTCAGGTGAGCTGCTCCAACGATTCAGCATGCATATAAAAAAAGCAGAAGCATTTGTTTGTATTTAAAGACTTAAAGACAGATGAGGAGATCATGGACCTCGCTATCAGTCCGTTGACACAGAGCTCGCAGAGCGTCAGAGACAATAACAATTTACCCGCCAGCACAACGCTCGCCTACAATCTGGACACATATTTATCCGAACGCCGGCTCCTGCGGCTGGTGCGGAAGCAGCCCGCCCTCTACAGCCGTCGGCATCGGCGTTTCAACGATGACGCCTACAAGGATCAGCTGTGGCAGAGGATTGCGCAACAGCTGTCGCTGGAGCTAACCAAGTGCCTAAGTGTCTGGGCCGCGTTGCGTTATAATTATCAGCGTCATGTGCGTCGCTTGCGCGTCTATTGCCGGCAAACGCAGGCGGGTCGCGGCGTGAAACGGCCACGGCCCACCATGCTGCACGAGGAGGATATGCTGTTCCTGTATCCACACGTGGCCCGCCAGCCGGTGCTGTGCCAGAAGCCCGGCAATGGGCACGACACGGAGGTGGCCAGCGGGGATGATGATGTGACTATTGTGCCAATGCAGCCCGTCGATATCATCGATGTAGATGCCGTCGATTGTGAACAGTTCAAGATTAGCGCCGATCAGCAGCGTCTCATCGACGCCGTGCACGCCTATCCGCAGCTCTACGATACCGGTCATGTGGGCTATGGCAACTATCGGCATCGCGGCATCATTTGGGGCGCCATCTCCAACGAGCTGCGCGAGAAAGCCACCAAGCTGATGAAGGTCTGGCTGCAGCTTAAAACGCGCTACGAATGGGAGCTGCTCCACAACAACGGCGCCAGCAGTCAGCTAATGGAGCAGCTCAGTTTCCTGGCGCCGCATATACGCAACACGCCGGGCACTGTGTGCAAAATGTCAATGTACCTGCAGGACAACTGGTTCGATCCCATTGAACATTTCCGGAGCGTCATGAACCTGATCAACGTGCTGAAGTCATTGCCCGAGCTTGCCCAGATGGTGGATGATTACGAGCACAGCGAAGAAAAGCCAAAGCGCTATAATGAACACTGGCTGGCCGTTTCGGCGGTGGTCAAGTGCAGTAATCAACGTTGCGAGGTCACTTGGCTGATGTTGCGCAACTTCTATCTGGAGCTGGCCGAGATGCGTAAAGTTGGCTATCAGCTGCAGGACAAGTGGTTCTTCGAGAACATCATTGGCTGCCTCTACAAGGTGGTCGCTCAGCGCTCGGTGCGCCGAGCACAGAAACGTAACGCCAGCACATTGCCCATCAACGGGTCGCCGCCCAAAATTAAATTAATGCCGGCGTTTAATGAGCCGCAATTGGTGCCGCCGCTGCCGCTGGCCATTGTTTATCCGGCGGCGACGCGTGCTCCGTCCATGGGCACCACAATAACCGCAATCACCAGCAGCGGCAACATCTCGACAAGCATCACAACCAGCATCACGTCCAACAGCATCAACATCCACAGTAATAGCTGCAGCAACGGCATCACAGCCAGCACTCCGGCCTTCACCCTGCCCCGCATAACGGCAGCGATTAGCGTGGTGCCTAAGCCGCCAATGAACACAGCAGCAGCAGCAGCACCAACAGCAGGGGTGTCCACGCCCAACTCGGTCCTCACGAACCTAATTCCCAAGCCGTTGGCCCTGCCCATACCGGCTACCGTGCAGCTGGCCAGTGTGTCCGGCGTGCGACCGAGTCCATTGCGTACTGGCCTCCAGGTGATGGTGCGTCCCAAACTGCGGTTGCCTCAGGCGCCGCTAATATCACCGGTGACGACGACGACGACAACAACAACAGTCACAGCGATGCCCCCACATCCGCCAACCGGCACCACCATTCGCGCCATAACGCCCGCCAGCGCTGGGACCTTTATACAGGCCATAACACCAGCGGCGAAGGTAGCCAATGCGGCCAATATGCTGGCGACGATGTCACCTTCGTCGACGCCAAATGGAGTGCCATTGCCCACACTAGGACCACCGCTGTCCAAGCTGGGACCGCCGCTGCCCAAGCTGGTGCCGCTCACCGTACGCAATGATAAGATTACGCTGCCCTCTCCGTGTGCTCTGCCCAGGCCATGGAGCACAAGCTCCTCATCAGCATCATCATCAGCATCACCAGCAACAACAACACCCAGCCAAATGCCGCCGCTAACTGCCACCACGTTCGTGAGAATGCATCAAAGCGCTCTGAACAGCGGCTGGGATGACATACCCAATCCGCCGAAGACCATCAAATGCATCAAAATAGCCGCCAGCGGGCCACCAAAATTGGCCATGGCCAAAACGGCACCGCTGCCGTCACCATCGCCATCGCAGGACGACAATGAAATCGTGTTGCGCAACTGCTCGCAATCGGGACGCATCAAGATGGCCAAGACGGCGCCGTCGCCGGACGACATCAAAGTGGAGTTCCGCGACTGCCCGCTAACGGGACGCGTCATTTATGCGGAGGGCAAAGCACTGCCCTTCCCACCGATCCTGAATATGTCGCGGACGGCGGTCTTCATACGCGAGGTGATGGCCGTGCCACAGCTGCACAGCTCGGAGCCCTATCTGGCGGCCAAAGGCAATCACTTCTGGCAGCAAATATCGAAAAAAGTGCACGTGCCAGGCAAGTGTATAATACCCTGTACTCATTGAAAAGCGGCACGATGGATGTGTATGTAACACGCACAAGGCGGTCGCTTTGACTAATCTGTCTGGTTAATATGGTTTCTGGGTCGCGCATTTGATGCTTTTCATTTATCGATCATATAAAAAATATCGATATTTCTTACATCTCTTCTGATACTCTTTTATAAATTCTTTCTGGCTCGCGTACTAGATGCGTTTCAATTATCGATCACTTGAAAAATATCGATATTTCAATATTTTATCGATATATCTTCCTTAGTTTTAAGGATTTTTCCAGACAGATTACAGACCTCTCCAAAAATTGTATAGTCAACAAATTTAAAAATGTAGCAATGTGCAGAATAAGAATGGACTTATATAGAATCGATAAATATCGATAACATGCACATATCGAGTATTCCAAATTTGAATGGGTATCCACCTGTCTGAGCATTCCGGACTAAAGCACTTCTAACTGTATATATTGCAGAGCACGCGTGTCGTGCCATCTGGGCGTTTCTGGTGAAGAACATGAACCAGTTCCCGAAAATAGCGCCCATGGATGAGCTAATGCGTCCCTTCAAGAGCAACCTGAAGGTGTGGGAGAAGTCGCACCGGCTGTTCAGCAAGTTTGATGAGATTGCGCGCAAATATCAGTGGATGCTGCACAAGGAGAAGCTGCCGGCGCTGATGCAGCACTTTGAGAAGTACGATCATCTTTACTGGGAGCTGCGGCGACCGCGACCCGGCGAGTCCGCACAGCCGCTGCGACCGCCGCGCTATTACAGCGACAAGGAGCGCCAGGAGGTGTGGCGTGTGGCGCGCGAACGCTTTCCACACAGTAAGTGCACCAAAATTGGCAAGGATTGGTTTTTTTTATCAAATATTCAATATTGCAGTGAATCATCGCGACGTTTGGTCCATGTTTAAATTTGCGTTTAAAACTTACATGGAGGACTTGGAGCGCGGCATCGAGAATCCCTGGCCGCAGAACTGGTGGCATGCGCTCGAGCAGCTCAAGTTTCTGGTGAATGTGCGATACCATCCGTTGGAGCCGTACTATTACATTGTGCACAACAAGTTCGTGGAGGAGGTGAAACGCTGCACAATGTACGAGGCGCTGATGCAGCCGAATAGTGGGTTGCCACCGACCAAAGTGGTTGACACGCCCGCCACCATGCCCTGGGAGACAGAGGAGGCCAAGCGGCTGTTGGCTGCCAATGCTGTAAATGAGTCGCGTGCTCTGAACGCCGAATTGGACCAATTGAAAAAACAACAGCAGCTGTGGGAGAAGGAGAAACAGCAGGAGGAGCTCGAATCGGATTTGGTGGCTGAGGAGGAGGAAATGCAGCAGAAGCAGCAGCAGCAGCAGCTGTCAGCTGAAGCGGAGCTTCGGCTGGAAACACAACCCACGGTTAATGAGCTGGTCAAGCATATGGCCGGTGATTATCGCAAGTTGCCCAACATGGATGCCTTCCAGTTGACACGCCTGCTGCGCTGCCATCCGAAAACGTTTGGCAAGGCCAGCACCATGGAGAAGCGCAGCGCCTGGCAGCATGTGGCCAAGCAGCTAAATGCCACAGGTAAGTGTTTGCTTGCAACAGTTGCAAGTTGATTTGTTTGTTTACTGTTATAACTGCTTAATACACACACACACAGTTACCGACTGCCGTTTGAGCCTGCAGCATGCGCTGCGCGAGTTGCGCATCCTGAAGATCAGCGATATCAATTGCCGTTGCGTGCTATCGCAAAAGTATTATTATCACATGGACGAGATTTACAAGCAGGTCAGGATTGGGGGTCAAGTGCTGGTGCGCACGCCGCATCAGCTCAACAAGACGCTGATGCAGCCGACGGAAACGATATATCCGGAACGCTATTTACCCGAAATCAATATGATCACCTGCAATGCCAGTTTGGTGGTCAAAAACTGGGCATATGCGGTCAGCAATTTGCCCAGCAGCAGCCAAGACGATATACGTTTACGCCTCAGGCAAATCTTTGCCAAATACGCCAGCCTGGCGTGCATCGAGTGGCCTAAAGTCATTGCATCCAAGCGGCCAAATGGTGCACTGCATCAGCAGAAGTAGCAGCTCGCTGAGCAGCGACCCAAGCTCGAGATGGACACATAGTTGTAGTATTTTGTTTATTTATAGTTAAATGCTTAACATTTATATTTTTGCATGGCTGGACAAATGTCCAGAACCGGCCATTGTTTTGGAACCCAATCCTCGCCCTAGAAACATAGTTGACATTTTATGTTGCGATTATGTTGAATATTAATACATATATGTATATTATAACAGTTATATGGTATATTAAGATCAATCAATAGTTTATTCAGATTTGTATATCTATTATTGCAACAAAGCATTACAACAACAATTGATGTTCATGCTATTTTTTTTGTACCTAACTAAATATAAGAAAAAAATGATGTAAATGACTGACAACTTAAGGTTTGGGGTAGTTTAGTTATGGCACAAATATAGTTTTTACCGTTCGACGCCCACTTTAACGACCGGGGCGGTGCTCGGGATCAAAGTAAGCCGAAACGCAATTGTCTGTCCGTTCATAATTTGATTGCGCGCCGGACAAGGGCGGGTTTTTGTTTATTTTTTGCAACGCATCCAATTTGAGCGTATTAAATGAGCTTAGCAACAGAAATCACGTATTGTTGTCGTCTGTTTTAGCCTAACTGTGTCCTTGTCTTCGTCGGGCAATATTTTGCCGGACTGTTTACGATCCCCGTGCGCCTCGAATATGCTGACCGCCAGCTTGGCGAAGAGACGCTCCACGTTGGCGCCGGTCATCGCCGATGCTTCCACATAGTCAATGGCCAGGCTGTCGGCATAGATGGCCGCCGATTGCTGGCACACCTGCCGTGCCTGAAACGCGTCGCATTTGTTGCCCACCAAAAGGATGCGCACATTGCGCGCCGCATGCTTGCTGATCTCCTTTAGCCAGTAGTCCACGTGCATGTAACTGCGCCGGCGCGTTGTATCGAACACGAGAATGATGCCATGGACGTGCCGATAATAGGAGCTCATTATCGAGCGGAAGCGCTCCTCCCCGGCCGTATCCCAGATCTGCAGTTCCACCTTGTACCCGGAGATCTCAATGGTGCGCACCTTGGAGTCAATGCCCACCGTGCACTTGTAATTGCCGGTGAAACTGTTTTCAACGAACCGCTGCAGCAAACATGTCTTCCCCACCCCCGCATCCCCCAGCATCAGGATCTTAAAGACGCGTCGCTCGTCCATTCGGAAATTCGCAAAGTGAGTTTGTAGAAATTTGTAAACAGAGCTGATGAATTCGTCTCCAAAATATTTTTATAATTTTATTCAAATCTATTCATACGTTCCTCTCAGCAAGCCCGATGTTTCAATTTTACAATACCAAAGCAATAAAAAACGGGAAAGAGAGCGAGAGTAGAAGAGAGGGTAAGATATATCAGAGAGAGAGCAAAGAATAAGAGAGTAAAGAGAGAGAGAGAGAGAGAGATAAAGATAATGAAATAGTAACATAGAGAAAGATACAGAAAGCGAAAGAGAGTAAAAGTAAGAGAGAGAGAGAGAATAAGAAAGTAAAAGAGAGTAAAAAAGAGAGAGAGAGAGAAAGTTAAAGAGAGAGAGAAAGCATGACAGAATAAGAATGAGAGACAGAATGAGAGAGTAGGAGAGAGAGAGAGAGGGAGAGAGAGAGAGAGAGAGGGAGAGAGAGAGAGATGGAGAGAGAGAGAGAGGGGAAGAATAAGCGAAAGAGAGAATGAAAGAGTAATACAGAGAGTACGAGAGCAAGAGAGAGAAACAGAGAGGAGAGGGAGAGAATGCGAGAGTAAAAGAGATGAAAGTGAGAGAGAGAATAAGAGAGGGAGAGAAAATGAAAGGAAGATTAAGAGTAAGACAGGGGGAGAATGAGAGAGAGGGCCAGAGAGGGAGAGAGAGAGTACATGAAAGAGAGTGAGGGAGTAAAAGAAAAAGAGAAAAAGCGTAGGACGGTGCAAGGGTAAGAGAGCGAAAAAGGCAGAGAAAGAACGAGTTAAGCAAAAAAAAAAAAGAAAATGAGAGAGAGACACTTACCTTAAAAAAAAAATCGAAAGTCTTCAGCTTTATCTTTTCAATCACACACACACACATTACTGAAAACACGCAAAGTCTGCAGGCACTACATGAATTCATGAGAATCGCATAGAGCGGTCTAAAGTGCCCTGCTAGACAACTAACATAAAGCTGCAATGGAATTTTATTTATGCAGAACAAACAATTCCTGTGTAGGAGTTTTTCGTGAATCAATAAAAGTTCTTAGTACTCTCGAATGTGAAATGTTTTTTGGAAGTATTTTTTTTGTTGTTAGCTAGACACGAGCACACCTTTTGATGTTTGCTAATGGCAAAGTAGTTTAATTCAGTTGCTTCTTTATTACAAAAATAAAATTAAACACAATTGGAACTAGTTCTAACCCAAAGTGAGACATAGGGCACATGGTTAATGGCTTCAAATGATGCTTTTGCCCAGCTGCGCATCAAGGCACATCAAATTAACATTCTAATGTGAATCGCTCAACGTTTCAGGTAATCCGCCGTCCCCGCTCTTGGACAGATCCAGTTCTGAGTTGGAGCCACTTTAAGGTCCATTGCACAGCAGCATTTGTCAGAAAGAGGGCAATAATGTTTGCTCCCGGTGATTAACGCAATTAAACAGGTGCTCAAAATGATGTTTCCAGTGGATTAGCCACGACTAGCTTCAGTTCACTCCACGGACATTTTACTGCTATTCCGGCACGCCCGCTAATAAGCGCCACATTAGCAACATGCGCCACATTCGCATTAATTCAATGTGGATTTTGAGCATCAGCCACCGTCCATTACACGGGCCAGGGGATGGGGCACAAGGGGGGTCGATTGTGCGCGACGTCTGACGTTAAAATTCCATTAGCCCTACAATGGACGACTCCAGGGTGGCTGCCCAGTGTGTAGACGTTTGGGTGGTTGGGGGTAATTCTAGGCCAATGCTTAGCCTGCGCCTTTTATGATTTGTGAGTGTTCCGGCCGTGAGATAAAACTCGTAATTATGCATCCTGCGCCCTTGTCTACCTTGAGTATGGGAGCTGAACCTCAGCTGGCTTCAACTTGGACAAGTTCTCAGGTAAGATGATGACTAATTTGTTGGACTAATTTGGAAACATTTATAATTTACAAGCACTTTAACATGAAGTCAAAGTTGTTTTTGTTTTTTTGTTTACCAGTTTTAAGACACAAGAGTTTAGGCTATGTAAAATGAACATTCAGTTGACAGGAGATCAAATCGACTTCTTGTTTACTAGCTGAGATATTTATAGCTATATATGGAAACTATTTAATTGGTCACTCAATAAAAGCAAATGGTTGCATAAAATTTAACTTCTTGTCAGTTAACATGAGCTCAAAGCAACTACAAAGTTTAAAAAAAATTAACTAAATTTATAACTGCAACTCAATATTTCTAGCAACCAACTAACATGAACTTTAGCAGGAACATGAGCGCCTTTTAATTTGCAGTGCGAACTAGTTGCCCGAACTTAAGATTTTTGAGTGCTCACCTAATGAACACTCTTTTTCTTTGCCACCAACAATGCTTGACATTCTCTCCCAAGCCCTCTACCTCTACTCATGCCATGGTGACAATTCTACTGTCCAACTGTCCGGCAATTGTGTTTGTCCAACTGTTTCTCATGACCTCCGTTATTGTGAGCATAATGAGACGCCAGCTCCATGATTGGGTGGCGTCTGTTCACATCGCAGTTATGCCCGAAAACTAAAGCCATTGTAAGGTGATTTTTGTTTTTTTCATTAGAAACAAAAAAAAAAAAATTCGAAATTTTTATTTTTTTTTTTGTTTTGTTTTGTGCGGTTTTATTGTGCAGTCCAACTGCTAATTGAACAGTTTTTTTTTTTGCTATTTACCCATGTTTTATTGTTAAAATAATAAAACGAAAATGCCGGGGAAACAAGTAAGAGTGCGCTCGTATGTAGTGCCAGACTAAGAGATACCCTGTGTTAAGCTGAGTGCAGACCTTTCCATTTTTAAATATATCCATATATATTCTGAGACAAATAAATATTAATTTTATATATATAATATATCTAGAATATACTCTATGAACATGAAGATGCTTTCTTCTTTCTAATATAAGCCGTGTTGGCCATTTTCAATGAGTACAGGGTATAAGAAAGAGAAATGAACTATTTAATGACAGTCGCACAACCCACAATTGTGATGTAGACCGATGCACATACATAGAAACATGCACACATACATACATACATATAGCTACAGTATATTTAGTGTAGGTGGTGTTGAATAGGGGGCAGGGGACGGGGGCAAATCGTATTCCAGACTGAGCTTAGTTCAATGCTTTTGCTTCTGGGGCAAAACAAAGAACACGCCCCACTTGGGGAACGCAGCGCTAAAAAGTAAACAGAAAAACCATTAACTCTTACACAAAAAAAAAACAGCAACTTGTTGTTGTCGTTGTTGTTGTTGTTGTTGTTGTACCTGGTGTTGTTATTGCTGCTGCTGAATTGTGCATGGAAAACAATTACAACTTGGCAAACAAAGATAATTTGCGAATGAGATCGACGACACGATATAATGACGACTGCAGCGGCAATGAAAAAGTTCATTTTTATGCACAAGCTCAAAAAAATGATCAGGAATTAAAAATATCAAAATAAGCTTGTTAACCAAATTTCAGGTAAAGTTATTTGACTTGAGCGGGAATACCGAGAAATTTAGCTTTTTAATTTTGTTGTTGGTGTTTTTCAATCGATTTTGTTAAAACTCTAATAAAATTCATAGAAATAATTTAAATGTTGTATTTTAGTTTAAGATTCGAACTAATTTTATTTTTATTTGTATATTATTATTATTATTATTATTACATTTTAAATGTTTTTGCAACTCTTTCGGTTCCAGGTTCAGCTCATGATATCAAAAATATAATTGTTCCAAGTTTGAACCGGTTTTCCGGTATTAAGTTTTTCTAGTCTAGATCTATAAATTGGTGGAATCGCATTTAAAGCATCTTCAACACTTTTTTTTTAACCTTGTACCACTTTCAAATCCCTTTTGAAATAAATCTGTTAAAATTAGGCGGCTTTTTAGCAATTACTGCCGCAAATGAAAAGAAGGAAAAAAATGTTTTACTGTGAAAAGAGCTTAGTTAATTGTATTTATCGTAAGTGAAAAGGGAAAATGCAGATAATCATTTTTACGATCCATAAAGCGGCGTTTTCAGCCTCTCCGCTGACCCACTAAATGTAATCGTGCGTAATCCAACAACAACAACTGCAACAGCAACAGAGTATAAATCTGGTTTACGACGTGAATTGTTTATTACGCCTAACGAACTTTCTATGCTTGGGCACTTGGCACTTGCATAATCGAACCTCCCTCCCCCTTTGATGACGCTGCATTTAGCGGGTCGCGAGGTAATCAATGTGGAATCTGCTCTAATTGCATCGAGGGAAAGCACAAAAAAGTTTTAAGTATTTGTCACATGGGTCCATAAAAATTATTGTTGTTAATTTTTGTTGTGATGCAAAAAGAAATGCAAGTAAAAAATGTATTGCTGTATTTTTCGAACTTAAAACACATTAATATAGCGAATAAAATATAGAACAATGCAAGTATTATTACTTTATCTTGAATTTGCATTAACCTTACAATTATTCAATCAAAAGTGTTTTTAAATTTGGCGCCCAACACTTTGTGAATGGCAAAATGAACTATCGATAACTTACGATCGGTTCAGCAACTTGAGTTGTTGCCACTTTGTGGTGTGGAAATACACTAAGCAAGTCAATATTCAACTCAGTTTTTATAATATGATTCATATTTTGATATTTAATCAAAATATTTATAGATATGTCCTCTCACACTACTTTTTCTTTTTCTTTATTTATATAAATTTAAATTAAATGTATTTAATTTCAACGTTTACATATCTATGTGCGTTACATTCAAAACAATTATTGGTGCCTACTGCAAGCAAGTGGGAATGCCCCCGATAACATGCGTGGCGAATGCTACAGCAAGACAAAGCAATCGATAGTGGCCAACACACCTGATGATGTCTATATCGATAGTGGCATCGATTGCTGTCGCAAGATTAGTCTGTTTGGCGCAATTGAAACGTGAAGATCGGGTGTGTGTCTCTCTCAGTCTTGCAGAGAAACGGTCGCGAGTTCAAGTTCTCCGGCTAAAACGCAGCTCAACGTTATTTGCGATTGTTAATCACACGCTCATATGATTAAGTACGAAATTTTAGTTTTTGTGTTCAGCTAATCTAGTACTAATTAATTGCTGGGCATTGTTTTTGTTGTGTGTACAGCGGGCACTCGGCTAACCGGTGCCGGGGAGTTTCGGCAACGGATTTTTGTGTTTTTTTTTAAATATATTTTTTTTAAATGTGGCGCAATTAAAAAATACACGCACACAAACACAACAATAATAATTGTTATTATTTATATTTAATTGTGGAAAAAGAAAAAAATAACAACAACAGCAGCGACAAGTGAAGTGTGAGACATTAAATTAAAGTGCGATACGCGAATTGAATAGCAGTGTGTGTTTGTGTGGAGTGTGCGTGCAATTCGGAATTGGAGCAACAGCCGGAACAATTGTCCGAGTCTTCACAATCAGCGCGCTGTAAGTGTAAACGCATTTACTCTCAAGTCGATTGTCGGTGCGTGTCCCTTTTTCTGTATCTCTCTCATGCCGGCTCTCCCTGTGCCTCCTCCTTCGCGCAAGTTCAAGTTCAGCACTTAACCGGCGAAAATTAGCCAACGTTTGCATTGCTGTTGCGCCCACAATTGGAACAGGCGCTCGTTTACGAATTTTACAAGCACTCTCTCACTCTCTCACTCTTTCTTTATTAAAACGCTCTCTTTTGGTGGGCTGCTCTCCTGCATTTTGTTGCGTGCATTGCACCTTTGACTGTGTGTTCCTTGGGCCTTGTTTTGTCGTTGTCTCGTTTTTCGCTTTCGATGCGTTTTGACAGCGAATTGTTAATCGCCGCGGTATTTCGCACTCACTCACACACACACGCACGCACGCCCCTGCGCCACCCACTAACACTTGCACTCGCCTCACACACACGCTGAGATCTCGTCATCGCTCTTTTACCTCTCGCCATTCTCACCTCACTCGCATTCTTTGCGTTTTTGTCATTTCCTTCACTGCCGCCGCCGCCGCCGCCGCAGCAGCAGCAGCACAACAGCAACAACTTTCTTAGATAAACAACATTTGATAAGTAATTTGTGTATATTTTACATGTTCCTTCTTATTATTTTTTTTTTTGGCAAATTTACTATCGTCTTTGGACTGTCGCCCGCTTGTCTTGCTTTTACCTTTTTATTTTTATTTTTTTTTTGCATTGTTCTCTGTTAGATAAGCGCCGCGGGCTAAGTCAACGATTTTAGCTTATCGCTCTTCTTCTTGACACGGCAATAGCCGAAAGACGTTGAGCAATTCCAGTCCATTACCTCACTAGCTCCAGATATGCCAAATCACGCACAAATGTATATATATATATATGTATATATATATTTATGTACATGTCTGTATCTTCACATGCAATTTACCTTCGTCTACAATTCTATTAGCTTTAGATAGAGAACAGAGTCTTATCAGCGGATCCTTTCCTCCTCGTATCGCTGTTCAATCAGGTACAATTTCCAGTGCGTGTGTTTGCTCAGAGATTTGCGTTTTATGGTACCATAGTAAAATTCACTATATAGTAGTTAAGACTAAACACTCTGCTACAAGTTTCCACCCAGATTCGAAACTCAAATTTAAAAGCAATATTTTTTATTTATTGGAAATATTTATTTTACTTTTGTTTATGTTCAATTATTCAGCTAGAATATTTATAATCGAATTCTCAGTGAGGCAGTCCGATTCTTTAGGAAACTGACTTAATAATAAAGTACAATAAATAATTAAATAAACAATAAAAAAGATATGAAGATATGAAAGAAAATGTGTTAAAGTTATCAAGATTATATTATCATTAACTTATGCTCAATAAAATTTTGAAATATAAACGTAAATAAAAACACTTTTTTCACAAATCTAACGTTTAATCGATTTAAAGATTGTTCTAATCATGCAATCCATAAAAATTATATAAAATATAACAAATATAACAAAATATAACAAATATAACAAAATACAAATTGTAAATTCTGTGATTATGATCAGATATTATCAAAAGTGGAATATAAAAAATTAAAATTTCAATTTAGTTAAAGATTTAAAGATTTATTATCGCGTATTACATAACAGACAAATAAAAAAGAAAAAAAAGTATTAAAATAAAGAAGAAAGAAAAAAGAAAGGAAAAGATTGTTCAAAGAACATTGTTAAAAGAAAAAGGAAGATCATCTCGAAGAGAATAAAAATAATAATATAAACATTTTGAGCATGCTTTAAAACGCAAAACCAAGTTTTTAATGATACTAAAAACACAAATATTTGTATACCAAATGAACGAAGATTAAATGCTCTTTCGCACATATGGTATATATAAAATAAAAAATATTTTAACAGTTTGAAAATTGATCAATAGTACCCTTTGCCAGCTGTCTAAACACATGTGCCAAATTTCTTATAAAAGGCAGATATAGAATTATATAAAGTTTCGTCAGGGTATTATATAAAGTTTCGTCAGGGAATTGAAAAGTAGACCGATCAAGTTATTTTGTAAATTTGACAGACTCGAATCGAATCGTCCAATTGATATCCATAACAATGGCTTGCTTACACCTCTAGACTGTTCTCCATTTTTGTTATTTATTTACGATCATTTTTGATCGCTTGTATTTATGCTCAATGAAGTGTCTCAAGTTTGGCAAGCTTCTTGGCTTTCAACGGATCGCATAACTTTGTTTATACAGTAAGCCGATCGATCAGTAGACCTTACCCAGTGATCTACACTTGCGACACCCACTCGATATACTTTGTTTTTTTTTTCTTAAATGAATCACATAAAGTGGCAAATTTGTTGGCCAAATATGCGAGCTTTTAACTATGTATGACCGAATTGTGATCAGTTGGTGATCAGTTTTCATGTGGGCAGCAGTAGCAGCAAACAAATAAAAAAAAACCAAAGTAAGTAAGTGTGCTTAAGTGAGTGATCGACTAGGAGATACCATCTAGCCAGCGGTGAGAAACCATTGCATTAATGGTCACCTATTAATCAACTAAAGTGATCCTTAGAAGAGTTGATCAGTAATGTTTGATTATATAGATTATATCGATTTGTATCTAAAATTATATTCCAAGTTTCAAGGCTCTAGCTTTGTACAGATAATGCATAAATCCAATATACTCTTTTTAGTTCGTGAAGGAGTATAAAAATGTTAAACTTTTTCTGCATATGGTATAACAATATATATGTAAATATGCCAAATTTCGACATATTGTCTTGTGTATTCCGATGGGAGACTACTGTTTGCCCAGTTTCAATGCAGGGTATGGAAGAAAAAAGAAGAGTACAAATTGACAGAGTCGCTGGAACAGAGAGTGTTTACGCTCGGTGACCAACTGTTTCAATAGAAAGCCGCGATCGCGATCGCCGCGTGGTGATCGAGGCGTGCTCGAGGTCAGCCCTGAAGAGAAGATGTTCGAAACTGAACTGAACTGAACTGAACGTGAGTCGTTCGCGTTCGCGTTCGCGCGATCAGCGTCGATCGTCAGCGTCTAAATATAGATTTCGACCATATTTGATGATAAATATTGGCAATGAGTGGCACCGACTGACGGCAAACTGGACCTGCCTCAACCTGCCCGGCCGTAAGTATCTTTTGGTTGCGGTTGCGGCTGCGCCGCGCTGCGGCTGTTGCACGTGTGTGCGGCAAACCACGCGCAACACGCGCAGACAACAGACGCGGCAACATGTCAGACGGCGGCCCCCACGCGACATGCGACATGCGGCATTTTTGCAGCGACTGCGCTGCCGCGTCTGTTGCAGGCGCTGCCTTCGCTGCTGCCTTAATAAGTTTTAATCTATTTGTCAATATTTCCATGTTTGGTTCTCAAACATTGCACATGTCTATCCGCATCTGTATCTGTATCTGTACGAATCTTGTGCTCTTGGCATTCGTCTGCCTATCTTTTGGGCCCAGTTCTCCGCCTCGTCGCCTCGCCAAACAATGCACGCGTATTCATAAACAAGGCGACTCTCCCGACTTCAGTTTTTGACTCCTTGGCAGCCGCAGCAGGCACTCATCTAGTTCGGTTGCCGCAACGAGCTCTGCTGCTGCTGCTGCTGCTGTTGCTGCCACTTTGCCACTTCCACTGGGTTGCAAACACTTTTTGTATACACTGCCACAGAGTATTCTATATAGTACTTAGGAATATAATTTCGTTTTGTTTTTATGCAAAACATTCTTTTAAATGAAAAAATTTTGTATCTAAGATAAGAGATAATTTTGTATCTAAGATAAAAGCAAGCTTATCTTTCATTAAATCAAACGGTTGAGAATTCAGTTTTTGTATGAAATAATTTATTTTTTTACGCTAAATATCTTATCACCCTTTTTTAATGATTTTTACCCAAATATTCTAGAAAATCTTGTTAAAAATTTAGTTTAAAAAATTTTTAATTAAGTTTTATTTATTAATTAAAAATAAAGAACATTTGTTGAGAGTATTCGATCTTCGGCATTTCGCAGCTAGCTGTTTAATCTTTCGTGTGTACTTTTTTTTGTTATTTTGTGCGTTTTGTTTGTCTTTGCTGATATGTACGAAATATGTGCCTTGTTGATCTCTCTCCTCTAGCCCCCGTGCTCCTTCTTGAACTCTGTTCTCAACGCTGCCTCAACGTTGCCGTCCGTGCAAACTGTCGTCATTGTATTGTCATATTTCTGTTGCATGTGTCCCATTGTCCCCTTACCCCCCACCCCTTTCAGTCTCTTTGTCAGCCTGTTTGTTTGTTTGTTTGCTTGCTTGTCGCTGCCAGCAGTTTCTGTTTCGTGTTTCTTTTTCTGTTGCCTTAGCTATTGCCAGAGCGCTGAAAGTAAAAGTTGCATCTTCTGTGTGGCCCAATTGAGTTGCAACCATATGCAAGTTCATGTGTGCAACGAACTTGCCAAATTCATCTTTTAAACATTACTCTAACCATTTTTCTGGAACTACAATTTGTACATGTCTTTGACAAAACTGAGCAATACCATTTGCTTTGTTGTCTTTAGTGATGTTCCATTGAAAATATATATTATTTTATTTGCATTTTTTTTTAGGAAACTGATCTTTAAACTTCAATTGCCATCATTTTGTTTTTACTGAAAATTCACTTTAATTTTTTACATCAAAAAATAATTTTTTTTTAAAT
Source organism: Drosophila paramelanica (assembly GCA_035043915.1). Taxonomy (NCBI): domain Eukaryota; kingdom Metazoa; phylum Arthropoda; class Insecta; order Diptera; family Drosophilidae; genus Drosophila; species Drosophila paramelanica. The sequence continues at coordinate 3,748,253 of JAWNMO010000557.1, read as the reverse complement.
TTACTTTTATTCGATATAAATCGATCAGTTCATGTTTTCTAAGATTGTAAATTGTACTCTTCTTAACTTTAAGTATTAAATAACAATTATTTAGCATATATGCATATGAACTGCGAGATGTTGTATATATATATAATGTGGCTCGATTAACCGATAGATCGATTTCCATATGGAAAAATACCAGTTCTTTGGGCCTGATTGACTTGGAAACGTGTCGGAAAGTGTGTCAAAAGTGTCTTTTAAACATGACTCCAATCAATTGAAACACTGACCTTGCGCACGCTGATTTGCATTGTTGATGGCTGCCAGACAATAGATACACTATCTGTCAGATACGAATACGGCAATGTACATATATATAAATATATATATATGTGCCCAAGCGACCATATCGGCCCTCATTGTACACATTTTTGCACTTGATGGACACTTGTGCCAGCAAAATTTGAGAAATATGCGAAATTTTATATGCATTTCAATTGTGGCGAATCGACGCTTATCAGAAAATCGTGCGCACAAACATTTCAATTGATTTATTGCGGAATCAATTGACAGAATGCGAAGAATGCGATCGCCTTGGCGACACTCGAGATGCGGACACTAATTCACCTTCAGCCTCAATTTACAGCCAAACAACGCTGGCAGCGATGCTGACGGCGACAGCGACTGCGACTGCGACTGCGCTGTTCGACGCTTATCAACAAGAAGCGGCTGCTCGTTTATCACAGCGCAAAGCGACTCAAAACAAAGGCGAGAACCAGCGGCTGTATTAGATAAGAGCCTGAAGCGAATGTATATTTCAGCATTCAAAAACTAGAAATGCGCGTTTCGTGAATGCCAAGCGGCTGGGCTTGCAATGTATCTGTATCTGTAGCTGTATCTGTAGCTGTTGCTGTATCTGTATCTGCATATATATCTGGAGCCGTGCCTCAACTCGAAACTGTCAGCTGTAAACAGCTGGCGTGTTAATGCCGTATCTGCCAATTTGTATCTGCATCTGTATAGACTCACAATTTATATGTATCTGTATCTCATGGTTGCCAACGCCGCACGCTGTCTTCCAATTTATGGCTCAATATCATTTAATTAACTTCAATTTAACGCCGCTTTAACCTCTTTTGTTTTGTTACCTTAACATAAATACCCAAACTTTGCGTTTAAGAAAAATTAATAAACAATCTTTCTTTTTTTGGAATTTTTGTATTAACAATTTTGAGCTGGTCAACTGGAATTTGGTCTGAAAAAATACCACAGCGTTATACAGAGAAGCTTTTGTTGTTGTCTCATGTGTCGCTTTTTGCTAATGAGCCGGTCCACAAAATGGTAAACAATAAACAAGAAACATCAACAAGCTGGAAAAACTTGATGCCCGAAGAGCGAAGTGCAAATGCTCTTAAAAATATTAAATATTAAAATATTGTGTAGTTTTTCAGGGCATATCAGTTGTTAAAGTCTGTGCTTAAATATTGTTTTCTATTTCTTAGATCATTACGAAATATACCTGAAATAATATAATAATATTTCGATTGTTGTTTTCCATATTACATTTTATTCGAATGCTTTTTATTTTGCCCCACTTTTATTATATTGCATTCTACTTTTTGAATTTTATCTGTTGTGCACTTAAAATTAATTTATTTATTGTTTTGTTTTTGCTTTTCGTTTTCATGTTTTATTTATCTTTAAGTAGAGCAACACTTTTGTGTGAAGACAATTATTTTAATTGTCGCATTTTGACGCTTTGCTCAAATTTGCATCATTTATATAATCTGGCACGTGCTGCTCGACCTTTTATTGCGGTAGTTCCCAGCAAATTTTCAACTTATCTATTAGCTACTTATTTAGATAAATCAGCTCTTATTAGCTTACTAGTTACTTAGATACAAAATCTGTTATTGTTCTACATTTTACTGTTTCTTATTCCGATTAAACTAGAAAATTGATCTTAATTTTATTCTGAAAAGTCTTCAATTCCATTTCGATTCGTTCTCAAATATCTCATCATTAAATTTGATTGTTAAAGTGAAGATATATATTGTATATATGTATTGCTTTGTTTCACTTTTCATCTAAATAACTGTTGCATAAATTTTGATTTGTATCTTTTGAATCAATTGCGATCTTAATGCGCCTCATGACAAATTCAAAGCACTCGGCAGTGTGCATAGAGTGTAAATCATATAATAAACAATTTATATACACAATGGAGCTTAAATAAATAAAACTCCCGAGACAAAATCTCATTTCGTATGCATTTAAGCTTGAATAATGAGCTGCGACTGCGCAGCGACAGCGACGCGACTTCGACGCGTTTTTTCACGCGCTTTTCGTGTCACCGACTTTTTTTTTAAACATTTTGTTTTTGTGGCTTTTTGTGTTTTATGTGTGTGTGTGTGTGTGCTTATATGCCCTGGAAAAGTGTAAGTAGGGTATTACAGATCGGTCTTAAAGCTTGATAGTATGAATATTCTTGATAGGCGTATTAGTTTGCTATTTCTCTATTTTAATTTATATCAATTTTACAGATAAAGTTATTGTTAACGATTTTAGAACAAATTTGAAAACATTGTTTATTTTTTATATTTATTTACTGGGTATCTGTCGATTGCCTCATTTTTTTTATATTTTATTTTGCTTGTATTATTTGAGCCTAAAATTTTGCGTAGTTCGAATGCAGTTCAAGTTTTTTCAAGACTGTTTGTTGTTGTCTTTTATCAAATCGTGTAAATCGCTGGCAATTTAATTTGCAATTCAACTTCCGTCAACTGGCGACGAATTTTGAGCAGGCTGATCAAAAATTGCTGCGCTAGTTCAACCAAAACTAAAATAATTGTAAAAAAAAGATAGAAAAAAATTAAAACATAAAAAAGGCATTAAACAGGCGACACACAAGAAAATGAGTAAAATGGTTATGTAAATGCGAATGGAAATGAAAATGTAATTAATGAGCATAAAATGCGGAAAATTGTGGAAAATATGTGAAACAAGTTTTCATTTTATGCGTCGCGCAATGCGGTTAGGACAGGCGATCCAGACGTACATAAATACATATATATATATAGTCGCCGACAGACGGACAGACGTCGTCAAACATCTCGGCAATGTTTGGACAGCGCGATTGCTCCGTTAGCCGTGGCGCAGTTTTTAATTAAAAAAGTACGAGTCTATCTGCAAGATACATTCACTTTTTATTTGGATTATCGCACGCGGTGTGAGGGTCCCCGTTTGCCGTTTGGCTTCACATCGAGCTGACACTCACTCGAACACTCGAACATTCATAATGAGCATTTGGTCTTCATAAATCGAATTTATTCGAATTCTCGCAGCAATCAGCAACGAAAATTCACTGCGTGATATCTTTTTGTAACTGATTGGATCTTTAAAGTTTCTTTCTTTTCGTTTAGGAAGAGCAATTTATGAAATAATATAATTTGAAGGGTAATTCAAGGATTTTTTTTTATTAATTGTGATATTTAGCTTAATTAAATACAACAGTTTTATCAATGGCAAACATTTTTGATTGTTATTTTTTTTATATTTTTAAAAGCAAAATAGAAAAGCTAAAATATAGTTGAAAATGAAATGCAATTTATTCATTTTATTTCTTTTTATACAGAATAAAATTAATATTATTTTTATTTGATCATTTAAATTTTATGTTTCAAACTTGTATATAAATTCTAAAATTCTTTTGAAATCTAAAATCTTATACAGAAAATAAGCTGTGCTGCCAACTCATTTGCAGTCTGATTGGTTTGCTGCATATCACAGTCCTTATAACGCTCACTCTACGCCTATTAACAACCTCAAGTACTTATAAGCCCGGCATTAACTCGTTGTCAATCTTTTATCCACAGCTGCCCAGCACGTTTCAATATCTTGCGTGCCTGTATATGTGTGTGTGTGTGTGTGTGTGTGTGTGTGTACGGGCTGCCCACCTGCCGCATAAGCAAATCGAGCACGTTAATTAAATGTCAACAGATTTCAAATTGAGGAGCGCGCGGGACGCGAAAGGACGCGGAGTTGAAACCGAAACTGAAACCGAAGCGGAGGCAGAAGCAGAAGCAGAAGCAGAAGCGGAGGCAGAAATAAAAGACGACGACGACGGCAACGAATTGAAATTGTGCAAAATGTTTGCATGACTGTCAAATAAATCATAAGAAGCGTTCAACATAAGCAAAATAACAACAACAACAACAACAACTAGCCACAACAACAACAACAACAACAAACATGGTTAATGCTGTGATGGATGCCATTGCGGTAAGTGTCCAATGTCCAAAGTTTTCACTGTACAACTGTCCAGTCCCGTATCCAGTGTCGTCGTCATAAGTCCCCAAGCTCGTTTAATTTAATTTACAATAAATACACGAAATTATTTTCATTTTATTTTATATTTTTATTTTTATTTTCTGTATTTTTTTTTTAATTTTATGATTCCTAAATTGAAATTGCAGCCGCAGCCAATTGAAGTTTTGTTTGTACTTCAAACAAGAAACTCGCTGATTGTCGTTTATATACATGTATAGTTTTTTTCTCTCTCTTTTTCACATATTTTTTGTCTCATTCTTGCATGGTTTTTTTTTGCGCTGCTTTGCCCACATTTTCAATTTGAATTTGTTTGCTGTGGCAATTGCTCAATTGGCTGGCCTGTCTACATGATGTACGTGTGTGTGTGTGTGTGTGTGTGTGTGTGTGTGTGTTTGTTGCACATTACACGCTAATCCATGTGATTAAGGCCTTTTTCTCCTTTGCATTTACATATGACGTATAAAACGACACTGCACGCTGCACATTAAGTGCGCAATGGGGCGTATGCGTGTTGTGGTGCAGCTTGCAACACACATGTGTGCCACATAAATGGCCGCTTAAAACCTATGCAAATTAGAGACACGCATTGCCGAATGCAGGAAAGTGCAATATTTTGAGTTCGTAATGCATACTTTGGGAAGAGAAATAAAAAATAAAAATAAAAAAATTAAATTTTCAAATAATTAAATAAAAATTTTAAATAATTAATTGTGAGATGGACAAGTTATTGTACAATTGATCTTTTGCAAATTGGAAACAACCTTATATAAATAATTTTATTTGTCAATTTTAACACTTGAAAAACAAAAACCAAAATTACAAAAAAAAAACCTTTTCAGAGTATCAAAAATTGAATATTTATTATTAACTTAAGCTCATTTCTAAATTTTTGTAAACTTATAATAACATATTCTTTATCCTGCTATAAAGCGCACTCAAATGTCTGCTGAATATGATTCATTCGATTTCGTTTTTCCACTTCAGTTTTTAGCGCATAAAATTTGCATAGCGCGAGGCTTTTTGGCCAACACAAAAAGGCCAAAAAAACTGAAGAAATATTTATAAATATCAACAGCAACAACAAAGTGAAGCGAAAACAAAAACGATACAAAAACCAAAAAAAAAAAGAAGAATTAGTAAATAAATAAAAACCAAAATAAACGCGCAGAGTCGCAGAAAGCGAAAAAAACAAAAAGTAAAAACAGAAGTGGAGCTCAAATTAGCACAGAGCGTGGGAGCCGGTTTGCGTTGCGGCCGACGTCGACGCAGCCGTATAAATTTTTGGCATTAAGCGTTGCACGTTCCACGTTCCACGTTGCACGTTGCTTATGCAGCGTTCTTTTATTTTTGAATCTTTCTTTTTTTTGGTAGCCCGACCCCGGCCGCGGCCCCCAATAAACCCGTTATGATTTGCCGCATTTGTCAAGACACTTATTTGAGGCGTTGCATTATCTTCAGCCTCGCCAAGGCCTCCCCACTCGATGCCACCGGCCGGAAGTCAAGACCAGTTCCAGGCCAGGTCCGACTCCGACTCCGGCTCCGATCGCCGCCTTTGGCGCTTTGTTTGTGTAACGGAAATTCCTCGCGGAGGCCGACTTCGGCTGCCTAGACTCTTGGGCATGATTTGGCAAGAAAAAAAAAAACAGCAACGAAAACTAAAACAACAACAAGAACAACATAACATATGAGAAAATACCATAAGCTGAAAGAAAATCAACGGCAGCCACGTCGCGTTATTTCTCATGGCCATCATCGAGGCGTCAGCAGTTGATTGCCGGTGTCAAGTCGATGGCTCTGTCGATGAGACATCCGTTCGTTAACCCACAAACCCGACAGATTTGCATAGAACTTGATTACCAATCGATTCTGATAGCTCTTGCAATTTTCCAGCGAAACGTTGCTTTTTTTTTCTGCCGGTTTTCGGTTGCTTGTTTTTGCTAATATTTAGCAAGAATTTATTTTTATTTTTTCTTAAAGACATTACCTTAATTTTTTTTAAATTCTAATTTGACTTGCCCTATTGCGTAACAACAACATAGAAAAATTTATAATTAAGTTTAAAATATTTTAGAATAAAATTTATATTTTTTAAATTTTGGGAAATCAACAAATTTTATATATTTTTCTTTTATATAATAGCAATATTTAGCAAGAAACTATTTTTTCAAAGACTTTACCTTTATTTTGTATTATTTTATTATTATTATTATTATTATTATAATTCTTATTTTTTTTTAAATTCCTATGTAGTTTTTCATATTTTGTATTGGGAAACCCAGAATAATTCAAAATTAATTTTAAAATATTTCAGAATACAAGGTTTTTAAAATTTGGGAATTCAATTAATGTAATGTTTTTAATTAAAAATAAATGTTTAAATAATATTTAGCTAGAATTTATTTTCTTTTTTGTAAGACATATCCTAAACAAACAGTATTCCCTTAATTTTTAGTAATAATTTGAATGGAATTTCTAATTTAACTTTCCCTAATGTGTATTTAATTCAAAAAGTTGCAACATTGGCAAATTCTGAATAATTTATAATTAAGTAAATAATATTTTCGAATGAAATATTTTCAAAATTTTTGGAACTCAATTAATGTTTTTTTTTTGGTTAAATCTTCACAGTTGCTCAGTTCGCTGGCCACCGATCTGGATATGATGCTGAATGATTTGCGTTCGTCGCCTAATCATGGTACAACAACAACAACAACAGCAACAACAAGTGCAACAGCAACAGCAATGACAACAGCAACCCTTAATCAACAGCAGCAACAGCAGCAGCAGCAACAACAACAACAGCTGCAACATTCAAGGCAATTGCAGCTGCAGCATTGGCAAAGCATTAGCAATAGCAACAATAGTAAAAACTACAATATTAATAAGTACAACAATAACAGCAACAACAACAGCAATACACAACTGCCACGCCCACAATGCTTTAGTGATATCAAATTGAGGCCTATCAAAATGGGCAGATTGTCCACCATAGCAACAACAACAGCTGCAACTACACAGCAGCAGCACCAGCAACAACAACAGCAGCAGCAACAGCAACAGCAACAACAGCAGCAACAACAACAACTAAATGGCTTTCAACGTCGCCGCTTGGCTCAAAAAACAACGCCGCCACCGCCGCAGCGACGTTCAACGCGGCGTCTGCGCTGCGAGCAACAGCAGCAGCAGCAGCAGCAGCAGCGGGAGGAGCTTGAGGCGGATGGCGATACGGATGCAAGCGATTTGGCCAACATGACGTCACCGCTGAGTGCCAGCGCTGCGGCCACGCGCGTCATTGGACTATCGCCGGACGTTAAGAAGCTGCAGAGGCTGCCGCTTTGGTGCCGCAACAACAACAATAACAATATCAACAGCAGCAGCAGCAGCACCGTCAGCGGTCTAACAGCGCAGCGTCGACTAACAACAACAACAACAACACGCCACATTCAACTGAACAACATGAAGCATAGGTAAGTGACCCATAATCGAGGCAAACTCTGCTCTAGACTATCTATAAGGAAGTGCCCAATATACCGTCCCGCCCCCTCAGACTAACCAGCGAATACTGGGAACAATCTGAGCTGACCATTGTGAATGAGTTTAGCGGATGAGCGTGGCCTTGGCCCGAGCACAGAACCGGGAAGGTGTTGCGCCGTGGGTGTGCCGGCCATGACTCAGACGTGCATACAAACAAACATATATATATATATATATGTGTATATATATGTATATATATATATATATAGTCACAGTCACAGTCGCAGTCACAGTTCGTCTGCGAAGTGGTTCATGCATCGTTGAGCGTTTTATGCGAGTGGCAACTGCATGAATGCCTGCGAGTTGCCTACCTAGGCAGAGAGCAGCCTCAAATTGCGGGGCGATCAGCAAACAAAACAAAACATTAAAATTATGGTCGAGAGTCAACGACTGAAAGATACCCTGCCATTTAACAAACTTGCAGTTAGCCTTCTTTTTAATTCAAATTAAATTAAATTTTTATTATAAGTACTTTTTTTCGAAAATCGAAGCTTATTTAGATATTATTGTCTCTGGGGTATTCTGTAATAATCAAGATTTATCGATAACAACAACATTATTTATCGACTCACCTATTACGTTTCTGCCTGTTACATACACATACATATAACCATTACACACTGTTTTAGCCAATTTCAATGGGTATATCAAAACAATGGGGAATTCCTTATGTAATTACATGTTTTACGAGCATTCATTCAGATACGTAGATATGATAATTGCAGCTAAAATTCTGCCTTGAACTACCTCTTGGGTTCATTATATCATTGTTATAATTTTGTGACGATTCACGAAGTTATTTGTGACTCCCTGCAAATACATACATATATACTTTTCTTAATTTGGAGAGCTAGCTTCCATAAAATATTCACAGATTCAGTTTGGAACGCTCAAACTATTGAAAATTGTTTTTCGTTCTACGATATTTTACTTCAATTATTATTATTTTACTTTAAAGTAAACTATATCTATTTAAATGCCAACTGAATAAAATCTGTTTTGAGAACCACCTTTTTGGGGAATTATTCAATGATTATTTCAACAGGATAACGCTCCAATTTATATAGCAAGGCAAGGACTTAAACCTTATTGAGAACCTTTGGGGCATTCCATCACAAAGTCAAAAACATAGGTTGCTCAATTTAGCTCAAATTAAGAAATCGAAAATCATATCTCATGTTACTATCGACAACTTTTTTTTTGATTAAGTCTGCCTTGTTCCATTCTACTATATTTTATTTGACTTCATTTAATGTCTATGCTAAATCCAACTGAACTAAACCATAATTTTTCTTTAATTTTTGTATATATTTATATTTGTTCCATTCTACTATATTTTATTATATATACATTTTAAAGTTTTTAGAAAATATTCAAAGCAAAAATTTTCTTTAATTATAATTGTCGTTTAAATGTTCAAAATGCGGCGAACTTTTCATTAATTGTCGCAATTGAAAGTCAACTTTGCATTGAAAGGTCAAAGGTAGCTAACTGCATTTGACAGTTAACTTATGCGGCCGCAGGTTGGGCTTGGGTTAGGCATAAAGGCCAGAAGCAAAATCTGTGCCTGCTTCAGCTTCAGTTTTAGTTTTAGCTTCAGCTTCGTATTTATCTCCGCCCTTCCGCCCACTTCACACCCAGAAATATTTTTGTAATCCATATAAACGCAATATGTTTAGCATATAAATTATGAGGCCAGTCAGCGGCAGACGTTGTTGCTGTTGCCAAACTACAAAACGGCAACTGAAATCGCACAATTCACCCGCACCAACCCACCGCAACCACCCTGGGCTCCGCACCCTCAGCAAGACCCTCGTCGCGGTTAGTTCTTGTTGTTGTTTCGTAATCGTCGTAGGCGTCACATGAATTTGGCTCAAGACATTTGGCCTAAACAAAGCAACGGCTAACAAATGATGGGCGGGGCCAGGCAAATATGTTCAAATGAAGTGTTTTATTTTATGTGGCTGCCCGCAAACAGCAAACAGCAAACAGCAACAACAACAACCAATAACAACTTACAACAATATCCCTGACAAGAACAAATACAACGGGCCATAAACTTAAGTAAATATGAATATGGACATGACTACGATGACGACGATGGCTTCTTCAGTTTCGGCCTGTCGCCGCCTTTCGGCTGTTGACAGCCGCCCAAAATCAGCCAAAAAACCAAACCAGGAGCAACATTTTTTGAGGGGGGAAAGGGCGAAGTTTGCCGTTACAAAGGGTTGTGACTTTTGTGTCTTTAGCTATTTATTAAATTTGTTTGCCAACACAAACACACACACACACACACACACAGTCTCGAATCTATATGCGGGCTCTATGTGGTTGCAGAAAGGGGCAGAGGGGGGCTGGGGGCTGGGGGCTGGCAGGAAGAGCAAACAGGACCAGCGAACACGAGCTGCGTAACTAATTTGCTTAAAGTGCACGATGGCTCATCAGCGACAATGATGGCACAGTGGGGCAAAATGATGAAAAAGGAAAAAAAAAGGAAAAAGAAAGATAAACTAAATTGATTGAAATAATAAAGAGTAAAAAAGATGATATGGAAAAAAAAGAGAATAAAATAGTTAGAAAATCAACTATTTGAATCTTATTATTATTAGTATACATTTGAGTTTAGTCTGATATTTAAGTTCAAAAAAATTAAATTTCAGAAAATTAAATGGAGAGTTTTAAATTTTGTGCAATAATAAAAAGTTTATATTTGTATTGTTGAATTGTTGTTGAAAGAAAGAAAAAGTTGCCGTCGAATATAGTTTTTGTCAGATATATAACAGACTTAAGACCACTGTAAGACACATACATATATACAATATATATGTATGCATGTAGATGATATATACCGCAATGAAACTTTTTGCTTCAAAGTGTTTTGTGGTCCACATGCAAAAAAGATACACAAAAGGAGTGAACGGAATGGGTGGTTGCCAACCAAATTGATGGCGTCTAAGACGCGCTGACAGATTCGCCTGTCTACGTCATCATCAGCATGATGATCAGCGCTTGAATCATGATTATGGAAAAAACTTTGCAGCAATTTGCGCTTTTCAAGTTGTTTGGCCACTTTGGCGGGTTCAACGATGCGTATGAGCAACAAATGGATGGCATCCCAATCTCAACCGGAGTGGTGGGAGTGGTGCAACGAGTGCGACAGGTGTTTGCTTTATTAACTGGCCCAAACCGTTAACCCTCAACCCCAACGTCCCAACAGGCAGAGCTCGTGTGGTATTTTTGAGCTCGTTGACATGTAAACAGATTAACATAATTAATTTATTTGCCTTGTTGTTGCTGGTTGTTGGCCGGGTCTAATCTAGCAGAAGTTTTTTGCTTTGGCTGCTGATGACACTGTCACATTGTTGTTGTTGCTGTTGTTGTTGTCGCATTGTTAGCAAACTAATTTGCGCTTTTTGTCGTCGCCTAATCAAATTAATTAGCGTTGCAGGCGCCCATTAATCAAAATGCATAAATATTTAAGTAGCTGTGTCTATTGTGTGTGTGTGTGTGTGTGTGTGTGTGTGTGTAGGCGTGTATATATGTATATATATATATATTGTGTGCCTGATTCTTGAGTTTGTTGTCTGAACATAAACTTTGTGATTGACTAGAATATACTTGAGGGAACTATAGCTTTATTAATATATATATATATATATAGATCACAGCAGAGATTCAACAAATTCCGACCAATTCGAGTTATGCTGCATTTATCTCTGATTTTAAAGCTAAATACATTCAAATTTTGCAGGCAGATTATTAATGAAACTCTTTTAAGATCGATGAAATCTATAAAATTGATATCATAAATTACAAAAAATCAATATATTATTATTATAATTATGAGTATTATTATTTAGATATGATATATATATATTATTTAGATTGCAGGGTATTTAATCTTCGGCATTTTAATCAACAATTTATGCTAACTTTAGCTATTTGAGCTAGTATGTTCGGTTTTTTTAGCTTGAGCTTGGAATGCACTTGAAGGTTTTGGCTAAGCGAACCTTTTGAGTTTTGAATCCAGCTGAATCCAATGAATGGTAATCAATGCCAAGTTTGTTGTTGGCGAGTAATCGATTCGAAAGGCTATTCAAATCCGAATGCCAATCAATAGTCGAATGAATGTTGATGCATGAGATGGTATCGAAATTCGTGGCATTAGCACAGCAGAAACAGCAGACAATCGTATCAATCATATTTAGCATACAACTGTCAGTCACACAGTCAGTCAGTCAGTCAGTCAGTCAGTTAGTCAATTTAAGTCGAGGTTACAATTTACGACTCGAACAATAAATGAAATTCAAGCAAAATTGACAAAGTGAATAACTGACAAGTCATTTCAGTGCTGAGAAAGCTCAAATTTCGCAATTATGCAAGGCAGTGAAGAAGAAGAAGAGGAAGATAGAGAGAGGGGGAGGGAGGGTAGTCGTGGTAACTGTAGAACTGACAGCTGTAAAACTGACAGCAGCAGCTTTTGGTCAGCAGCCGAAGGTCCACTGAAGCGTCTCATTAGCCCAAAAGTTCTGCCAGCCTGAATACATTCATTCGCTCACTCATTCATACTACACACACACACACACACATTCACTCCCACTCACACCAACATTCACTCCATGCACAGCGCCAAATTTCCCCTGACAATAGACCGCAACAGCAAAAGACCAAAAGAATGACCAAAGACATAAAAAAAAAATTACCAACCTTCTTCAGAGTGTAAACATTAAAAGCAAAAGCGAAAAACCAGGAAATATGCAAATTGAAAGGACAACCAAGAATAGAACTGGCAACTGAGAACTGGCCATAAGTCGCGGCTATAGGCAGGGGTAAAACTTCCATGACGAAAATTTAATACTTTTGCTGTGTTTGCAAAGATGTGCGATATATTTCTATCATATATTTAATGAGAAATATAGTAATATCTGATCGTATATTATAATAATATTCATGTTTATAAAAAACTTTACTTACTTTCTATTCGATGAAACACTATTTCTTTCTGACTTTTTTTTTTATATTCCGTAATTTTGTGTAATTTTCTAAATATGAATTTTATTTTAAAGTTTGCTTATTTTAATCATGTTCAGATTTTGATGAAAGGTTGCTTTTTGCATGGAGTAAACTTGGGAAATTTATAGTTTGATTTTAAAAATTTGTGCACACTTTATTCATATATCAATATGCCCGCTGTTAGAGTATAAAAGGAACTTTGCGCTGACGTAAATTGCATATTAAATTTTACATTTTTCATATTTATGCAGCCGGCGCAGTCGTAAAGTGAAAGTGACTCAAAAGGCGTTTAAACAGGGCCCAGCTGGGGGAGTGGGTGGTGGGTGGTGGGTGTTGCCGGTACAACAAGAACAACATTTCAATTTAACAAAATATTCATTATGCTCAAGTGTAGACTACAGCCAAATGGCGCTAAACGGAAGCGGAAACGTGCCAAGCAAAAGCTGACCCCATATTTGCCCATGCCACAAAACAAAACTTTCGACTGCACACACACACACACAAACACACAAACACACACGCATAGTCGCCACTCATTTGGCCATTGTGAGGCAACGTCTTCATTGTCGCGCTGCTCAGCCTCATCCTGCCTCGTTGTCCTCATCCTTCTTGGCTGCATTGTGCAAACTTTTATAAAGTTATGAAAAGTCATTCAAGTGCGTGGCTCGAAAAGCGACAGAAAGACAAAGATGCGATAGAGAGAGAAAAAGAAAGAAAGAGAGAGAGCGAAAGTATAAGAGAGTGGCTCACAGTTAGAGAGTGTGAGTTATTGTGAGACGACTTGGCGACTTTTTGGAGCACTTTGTGCTCATTTTCAACGTTCGTTTGTTTTATTTTTTGTTTTTTTTTGTTTTTTTTTGGCACAAAAACTAAAGACCGCTTCGACAAGGAGTGCGCCCAGGTGGGCGGGGCCTGGCTGACAATAAAGCCGTCAGAAACGTGCATGTCGACAAGGATGTTATCCTTAGACTCTGCTCAATGTCCTCGATGTCGTCGCCGTTGTCGCAGACACTGTAAATAAATGCGAAATAATGGTGGGGCATATCAGCACTTTAAGACACAGCAGCCTAAAAATGTACTTGAAATATATATAACAAACGGTATATATAGCGTTCATATGAAATATATAGCATTATAGAAAACTGAAAACTTTTTTCAATTAAAGAATTGCCCTGAAAGGAAAATGACTAAAAAAATGTTTATTAATACGTTTAAGTGCAACAGAAGATAAACAATGAAATGCTGCAACTTGATAATTGAAAAATTAAAAATAATATGAAATATGATTTTAAAAAAAAATGTACTGTGCTCAAATATAACAAAAAATTGTAATACTCTAATTTTCAAATAGTTTCAGTTGGTAATAAATATTTAATATAACGTGACGAAAAGAAATATAAATGTCAGGCAATATATGGCAATATATATACACATATTTATATAGCTTCACTACTCAAACTTAAAATACTTTTTAGTGCTCAAAAGTACACAAAAAATTACAAATATAAATTCAAGTATGAAATCAGAAAAAAAATTGTTCTTAATTTGATTTTGAAGAATTCTCACAAATAATTAAGTGTATTTTTTTAGCCAAATTCTTGAATAAAATACCAAATATATTCATGAAATGAACTTTTGTACTATCAGCATAATTATCCATATTAAGTACTATAATTAATATGTTTCATATTTAGGAATTTCGAAATTGTAACGAAACCTTCTTGAAATGATTTCGATTCTATTTCGATTCGGATTTCAACAAGACTTGATTCATGTTGAAAATTTTTAAGATATTTAAGTTCACGAATAATTATTTGAACTTTCTTTGAGTAGTTTGCTCTTTTAGGAATAAAAAAGAGTAAATTGGTATTGTGCAATGAACTTCTGAATATTTTTTTGTAGATACGCCCACTAAAGGCGTGGCAAGTTGATAAAATATGAATATATATAAATATGTATACATGTTTTTATATACTTTAGATCTAGAGTCACCAAAAATCTATAATAAAACTAAATAACAATAGTTTACGATCATTTTCGAATTTTGGTAAGCTCTTCTTGCTTCTTGTTTCTGCAAGTGTATTAACTATAATTCTTTAGTGTTATTTTATTTGAATGGCTTTCTAAGCAAATAGCTTTCTGCCTCGACTTTGTGACGGCTCCAATTTGGCGCTGTCCTTTTTCTGGCAGCTTAAGTGAGCTTTGCCATTAGGTTTGCCAGCCGCACAGCTGCTACCGGGCGGTAGCACCTGTCCAGGTAAGGCATGGCCAGCACTTTGAGTGCCACTGCCAAAACTCATTAGCCACAACGCGTTGGCCACGTTTAAAGTGTTGGCCAACACAGCTACGCAATTGCGTGCGACTGTCACTCTGCTTGGATGTCAGCTCATGCCACGCCCCTGGCGACGCCCACACATCGCCACCCAGCAGGCTGTCGCATTTTATGTGCTCAGAATTGCGTGTTCGCTGCGCAGCAGTAAATAATTTTTGTCAAAAGGTTGTTGAAACATTTAATAAAACCAATATAAATCATAACAAACACTTAGCACCACAACAACAACAACAACACACACACACACACGCACACACACAGAGAGACAGCGACAGGCAACAAAGCGTAACTAAAATTCCAAAGCGTTGCCCATTTTGGCCGCAAAAACTTCTGCCGCAGTCGCTGTTGCCGTGCACAAAAATGCCGAGCAGGCCTCGCACCGGCAAATGACAAACGTATATGTGTGTGTGTCGGTGTGTGTGTGTCGGTGTGTGTGTGTGTGTGCTTAAACGCCGGCCCAGCGTTCTGTGTGGGGGCATCAAATTCTGCATTGCAACGCGTGAACGCACCTTGCTGTGCGTCTGTCTGACTGTTGCTGTCTCTTTTTCGCACTCGCCATCTCTCTCGCTCTTGTATGCTATCTGTGTGTGTGTGTCGTTCCATGCTATATCGCCACTTGCATAGTTCCATGTCCCATGTCCACGTTGTCGCTTCCCCATGGCAACATTCAACAGCACCAGAAACCGAATGTTCCCTGTAGGTGTGCACGACTAAAATATACCCTATGCAACATTACTATATATGCTATAAATGCTTTATTGAGTTATATATAAAAATACTTGTTATATTTAAGCTTCTTTTTAATACCCTGTAGCTTTTCAATTGCAAGCTAGTTTGTATACCCTGTAAGAGTAATCCAACTAGCCAAAGTTCATTATATTTTTTTGTATGTTTGCTTTCTATTTGCTCTTTTGGTTATATATTTATTATTTATTTATTATTTATTTTCCTTTTCTTTTCGAACATTTCTTTTGCACAGCAAACATCCCCTTTTTTGCCAAACAAATAGGGTATCAAAATGTGCAAAAAATTAATTGCTGCGCATAAATCAAAAGACTTTTGCTCTCACTCTCAGTCTGAGCAGCGTAGCTCTCCCCACTTCCATTCCATCTACACACACACACACACACACACCCTCCTCACACACACACACGACAGTTGGCATCTTTTTGCACTTGTTACTATTTCTGTTTTGGACATGAAGCACGCTTCGCTTTGATTCCCAGAGACAACGAACAATTTCTTATTGTTCAGTTCGACACTCGATCAAGGCCACATTTGATGGGTTCCATGCACGCCAACTCTCATTAAAACTGAAAGCGAAGGTGTTGTTGACCGAATTGCGAACAATATTTGCTGCTGGCCATAAAACACAAACTTCTTGACCATAAACATGGGCTAACTTGAGGCTGCCTAATGAATGCGTTTTTTATGGATAAACATTTAGCAATTGACCGGATAAACGGGGGATTAAATATATATCTATATATCGATATCTAATAGAAATAGTTTTTTTTCGAATTGAAAGATGCATTTGATGTTTAGGATCATTTACGAAAAAAAAACATACTTTAGCTTTCCTCGTTCCTTTGTTCTCTCCCTGAAATCATCTTAGATGAAATCAACATTAAATTATTTATATAAATAAATGCATCATTTAAATTTACAGTTTAAAAAGATTTATCTTAAAGTTGCATACATTATTTATCCGAAAGCGAGTAAATATTTACAAAATATAGTTTTTAAGAATTCGAATTCTATAGAAACAATTTAGTTTCTACTCCAGAATCATAAATTATAGAGTTTTTAAATAATAATAATAATAAATAATAATCCTAAAGTTTTTTTATTCGATTTTTTTGTTTAGATATATATGGAAAGTTTTTCCCAACTTTCACATATTTTCACAGTTATTTGTAATTACCTTTTTTTTCTTGACGTTTTCTTCATTTCCCTTCGTTTGCAATTTGTCGTTGTTCTCATAAACGAGAAATTTAAATGCATTCATAATAACAGTAAGGTTGTTGTTGTTGTTGTTGTTGTAGTAGTTGCCAAGGCCGTTTCACAATTGTCTTAAATAAATGTCCAAGCAGCAGACAGTTGTTGTTGAGGCTGCGATTGTGACTGTGGCTGGGAGCGCCACATCGCGCATACGTCATGTGTGCCGGGTATAAAAAGTAACCATGCATAAAATACACACGTCAAAAGCGACACACAGCAACAGCAAAAAATAGAAAAGAAAAATGCACGTAAATAATGCACAAGCGATTTATCAGCGAGACAGTTGCTGTTGCAGTTGCAGTTGCAGCAGTCATCAGCTGTGCGATGCGAACCCTCGACATAAGCCGCAACCTCTCCAACAGTCCGCGACTATTCAAATGCAATTTGGCAATAGTTGTACAAAACAAAACAAAAAACAAAAAACTAATAATAAAAAAACATGTAAATAAATTGAAAAAAACAACAACAATCATTGCAGAACCCACATAAAACTGGTCTCACTTTTTGTGTTTGTGTTTTTTAGGTTTTTCTCTCTAATTTTTTGGTACTTTTGTGGGTTTCAGTGTGGTTGGGTCTGTGTCTGGTTCTCGGGTTTTTTGCCCACGCGTTCTGACGGTTTGGTTTGGCCCCGTTAAGCCTCACACTAATTACACTTGCGCTTTTTGCAAATCCACACACAACATTTTTCTTAGTCTCGCCACAAAAATACGTGAAACACAAAAAAAAATTGGAAACAAAAGGGAAAAACAGAGCTACAACTCGAACATATTTTCATTTTCATGGTCAAAATGTCAGTTTCGTCGGCTGTGCGGTTTTTCAGGGTGGTTGCGGTGGTCTACTAACTTGGCTTTACGGCAGCGACAAATATGCAAATACCTCGGCTGCAATTTCCTTTTCCTTTCCTTTTTTTTTTTTTGTTGTGGCCATTTCACTGGTTCCGTTTCCGTTTTTTTGAAGCACGCAAATCTTGATTTAATTTCCGACTATTAAGCTTAAATGCCAAAAATATTTGTGGCTTTCATGCATACCAAATAGGATTTGTACTTTAGCCAGACTTAAAGCTCATTAGTGACAGGACTATTATCAAATGCTGAAATAGTTTTACAAACTTCAGTGAATCGGACAGTGTTGCAAAACTTTCCTCAACAAAAGGAAAGGTTTATTCTCATTAATATGCAAAGTTTTTGTGCAATAACTTTGTGTTAGCCAACGTTGTTTTCTTGTTGTTGCCGAACTTCATCAAAGTGTTGTCAAATTTCTTACATTTAGCAGTGTTATAAAATTTCGGTCTACTTACTAACATTTTAGGCAAGGCATTGTTGTCAAACTTCTTGCTACAAGTCGAATATAGAAATTCATTTCGTATCAATTGATTTTAATTGAAAACTTCCCTTTACAAATGTTAAATATTGTTTATTAAACAAACACTTCACAAGAGCGATAATATTGTCAAACTTTCTTGTATCTGTATATGGCTGCGCTGTTGCCAAACTTCTTAGAAACTTTATCCATTCTTAAGTAATGCCGTAAATTTTAAGTTTGTCACTTTTACAATAGTTTAGTTAGTAGCTATCAGTGTTTAGTTTAGTGACGTATGCAACTCAATCGGTACACTGTTGCCAAACTTCATTTGGGGGGCACATCTGGTCGACAGTTTATGAGCCAGCAGCAAATACAGCCACAACTATAGACAGTATCCCCTGGCAGGGCACACTATTAGTTATTTATATAAACTTTGCACCGGTGAACTCGAGCCATTTCTTTTGGTGACATTGGTTTTTGCCGGTTGGCCGCCTTTTTTGCCTGTGACAAATGAATTTGGGTCAAAAGTTGTGAAAATTAAAAAGGGCCCAAAACTCAATCCAATGCGTACTCGAACTTGAACTTGTGTTGGTGATGATGATGCTGACGATGGCGATGATGCCAAAGTTGCCGCAA
Organism: Drosophila paramelanica; assembly: GCA_035043915.1. Classification (NCBI taxonomy): domain Eukaryota; kingdom Metazoa; phylum Arthropoda; class Insecta; order Diptera; family Drosophilidae; genus Drosophila; species Drosophila paramelanica. The sequence goes on along the minus strand of JAWNMO010000557.1, from coordinate 3,729,124 downwards.
ACATTTGCACGTCTCGGATTTGGGAGGTTATCTTCGTGAATTTGGCAACTGGACTTTCGGTAAGTTGGTGTCACGGGACAAAAGGGCTGACCGGCGAGATTCGCTACGGTTTACCGCCTAAAATGACATTCAACTGGTCCGGCGAATTGCAATTTTATTCCCGTTTCCGCATCGACGTGCCACATATGCCGCACGTAGACAGACACGTCTCCCTGTACGGGGCCATTCAATTGAATATCCTTACTTCCTTTTTTTTTTTGGTTGTTGTTTTTTTTGTTGCTCTTCTTGTTGAAGCTCATCTTCAGGCCAAATAACTAACCAAGCCAAGCAGGCCAACAACAAAAGGGACACTAAAACGTTACAAAAGATTTACGCCGCTTTTGAAAGTGGCAGATCCCCCCACAATCCCCCCCAACCCAGAAGTCCGTCCGGGTACGAACATTACTGGTGCCTTTGCGGGTTTGAGTAATGGATTAGATTTTTACTCACTTGTTGGGTTCGCTGGCTGCTTCGTTGTTTAACGTTCACTTTTTGCCGGGCTCTTTTTTTTATTTTCGCACCCGCCTGTGATAGTGGTTTTTTATACCCTATCTTTCTAGCCGCTGCCCACAATCATCAGATGCATTGTGCACAGATGAGAGTATTTTAGTGTTGTAGTATTTTATATAATATGTATTATTTTTTTTATTATAGGTTAAGTTCGTACTTTTGTCCTTTCCTCTGATTTTCCATATTTCTACGAAAAGATTTAAATTTTATGCCGTAAAATAAGATATTATCTCTAAATTTAACTTTTAACCAAAAACAGAGACTAAACAAACTAAAAATCAGTTTTGTAAGCGTATTTGGCTTTCGTTAATAAAAAGTTCAACATTCTGGTAGAACTTTATGTTTAAGTTACTTGGTGGATTGGCGATTGAGGGGCGTTTTGGCAACCCCTTTTTCGACCACAATGCTGGCATATTGAAGCGCATTCCGTGTGTGTAAACTGTTCTTTTTGGTAAAAAAAAATAGGAATTTCTTTTATATATGTTTTGTTTACACACTGTAACCATAAAAGGTGCAAAGGAAGGAGTTAAAAGAAAATTGTGCTGGTAAAAAGTAAAATTGACAATAATTTTGATATGTAAACTTTAACTATGGAATGCATCGCTATTTAATGAGATATATAAACAAATATGCACACCTCTTAAATTACTTTCACTCCAATTTATTTTCGAAGATTTTAATTAATGAATATCGAATTTAATCGATATTCAATGCGATATGACTGATATTTATAATAACGATAGGTTAGTCTATGCCATATTTTCCCCGATATAAATATTGTAACCTTGTTATCGATCGATTGTGATCGATTCTGAGTTCATTCACGTTATTAGCCAGGGTTGTGTAACAAATTACCAAGTCCAGTAGCTGCTTTCTATTTGGACTAGGAAACTCTATTGTTGGGATCCCCAAAAACCCAAAACGTTAATTGCTAATTGTAAAGGCATTTCCTGGCGCTGCCAGCCATTAGCCCAGGCACACATTCCGGTGGTGCGTCCCGGCCAACTACCTGTAGCCCAGCCGGATTTTACGAGCCACCCATGCTCAATGCTGTTTGTCATTTGCCGTATCAAAATCAATCGAAGCTCACAGAAAAAAAAAACAAAAAAACAACAAAAAATTGTAAAAGAGAAAGGAAATTTCAGGGCAAAGGTAGCTAGGAAAGGGAGAAACCCGTAAAACCATCAAAGAAACGTTGAAATTTTATGGGCCCGCAAGGGTCACATTAAAACGCATGTTAAGCAACAACTGAAACATCGGAAACAAACAACAAACAGCATGAAATGAAAGTAGAAAAAACATTGGACCAATCGTTTGGCAGAAGAAGGGTGGCTGGTGGGTAACCTAGGGGTTGGGGTACGTTTCGATGCAGGGTTGGAGATTTGACGCATCCTACTGATAAGGTCGCACGGCTTGGTACGCAATGCCTCGACTGGCATTTTAATAGACTGTTGATGTTGACGGTATTTACAATGTGTCTGGGTTCAGGTTGTGGCTCCGACTGTGGCTCTCGCTGACAATGAGTCTGCGACAGAGTGTGGCCAAGTGGAGCGTGACAAAAAGTGCGCCCACGTAGCTGGCTAAGAGGGTTTCATGGTCCCCCAACGCCAGATCCAACACAGCTTTAAGCCCGCCAAAAACAAACTAACAGTTAAGCCAAATTTCTCTACAACTAAAAAACATTGACAAAAAAATCAAATAATGAGTTTAAAAAGAAATTGTTTTAGTCCAAAATTTATTTTATTCACATTTGATTTTCACCCTTGGAATTTTAAATATATGTTTTTCATAGTAATTGAAAAGTTTTTCTTTTTATCAAAAATCGTTTTTTCTATCAACTTGAATTCAAAAATTTATGTTAATGTACTAAATTTAGTTAATTACTTATTTACTTGATTATATTCTTTTAGTCTTAAAGAGCCGATATGTCCTAAATATTTCTGGACTCTTCTAACAGAAACTAGCTTAAAAGCTTTGATTGTTTTTTTAATATTCAAACCATTTTTTTTTTATCACAGCTTCATTTCATCCTTTCCTTTTGCTCCTAGTGACCCAAGCAGCATTCAGAGCTTTAAATACTTTGATTTCCATTCATAGTTTATATGAATACTAACACATATCATTGTCGCAGTCAACGCACCAATCAAAAGTCCGCTTTTCCTTTAGCTCCTTTTGCTACTTTTTTGCCCTTTTTGTGGAGAATACTTTTCACTTTTGTTGTCGAAACATAATCCAAGTTGTATCTATTTACATATTTATCTGCATTTTGCGGTATTCCGCTGTGTGGCGAGGGGTTTGAGGGGTTTCGTTTACGGTTTTGGGTTTGGGGCAGAATCCTACGTTCCACATCTTTTAGCTGACTCTTTAACTGCTTATGGGTTAGATTTATAGTCACGGCTTTTATTTATGTCACTTTTCCCGTTGTTCTCTACTCGACTCTAAAGGCAAACCATTTTTCTTGCGGTTTTAGCATACTGTCTGTCTGTCTGTCTGTCCGTTCTAACACGGACATCTTCTACCCGTTGCATAAAATCAATTTCCTTGCCTTTTGTTTTCGCCAGTGTTGTGGCGCTCGTTCCGCACGATGATGAGGTAAAAGTGTTGCAAGTTTATGTTTTACGCTAAAGCTCGAGACGACACGCACTCCTCGCTTGCCACAGCTGCCACTGAGGGTGGTTATTGTCCCAGTCAGGGGGGCGGGGCTGGCACATTTGGCGCCCAGCCGCGCGCTGTCTTGCATATTTAAGTTAACCCCCCTCCGCCCCTGGTTGCCACGTCCGGTTTTTGGTACGAAATTTCCGTTTAGTTGGTTCTCTCTCTCTTTCTTGTTACTTTCGTTTTGACTGGTTAGCTCTGGGCTGGTTCATTAGCTCTACCTTGACTCCAGTTTGGCGTTATCTATACCATATTTTCATACATTCAGTTGGCTGCTGCACTCATTTCCGCTCGCTTTATGAACTGAAACCAACTCGACTCGACCGCTCCTTTATTAATGAAGTGGCCCTCGTCCATCTCTTTCTGCAATCGGATATTGCCGTCTTTCTCGCTTCTCGCTTGGCCAATTAGCAAAATGTGTGAATATATTTCGTGTTAATTTCCGTTTAATTGTTTAATATGTTGTTTGCATTTTCTATTAGCATCTTTCCGCTGCGCATTGTTGCCACAATTATTGCTTTATCCGCCTTAGCTAATTGCATGAAGTGCTCCTCAACTGGCTGTCAGCCTTTTCAAGGGTTGAGGCGCCTCGACGAGTATTCGAGAGTATTCTCGAAAACTGTTTGTCCAGCCCTTGACAATAAGCTAGTGGCATAAATAGCTTAAATTAGCCGTAACAATTCCGACAGGTTGACGAACAACTCGTTCAGTTATTGGCTTAAATCATCAAGTAGCTCTGACAGAACTAGCGTTTTTTTTTGTTTGTAGACCTGTCAAGTTGGAATAATTAGGGCTTGTTTTTTTGAATACCCAGTATGAACAATTTTCTTTAAAATTAAAAAAAATTATTTTTAAAAAATGAAATATATTTTAATGCAGAATCAATCTAGTTGTTCAATCATGATAAAAATGATCAACTTTATGAAAATCGGTTCAGTTTTGACAAAGTTATGGAACTTTCAAGTCTAGCATATATGGATTCGGGAACTTTACATGTCTAAATTTTTGGAAATTTTGACATGATTTTTGACAGAAAAATCGACCCCCTCAGAATCACTTTTAAAGTTGATTTTTATACTAATTTTGGCACGCGCAATCGATTAAAAATAAAAATTCGCGATTCTAAATTTTGAAAAAAAAAATTTTTTCCAAAATTCATAAGGGGGGAGTAAAGGATATTTTTGGAAAAAAATCCAACAAAAATTGATTTGCAAATATGAATGAAATTGAAATGCAGAATCAATCTAGAGGTCAAATCGTGATGAAAATGGTAAACCTCATTGGAATCGGTTCAGTTTTGACCAAGCTATGGCTATTTGAAATCTACCAAATATGGATTTGGGAACTCTACATGTCTAAATTTTTGGAAATTTTGACATGATTTTTGACAGAAAAATCGACCCCCTCAGAATCACTTTTAAAGTTGATTTTTATACTAATTTTGGTACGCGCAATCGATTAAAAATAAAAATTCGCGATTCTAAATTTTTAAAAAAAAATTTTTTCCAAAATTCATAAGGGGGGAGTAAAGGATATTTTTGGAAAAAAATCCAACAAAAATTGATTTGCAAATATGAATGAAATTGAAATGCAGAATCAATCTAGAGGTCAAATCATGATGAAAATGGTAAACCTCATTGGAATCGGTTCACTTTTGACCAAGCTATGGCTATTTGAAATCTACCAAATATGGATTTGGGAACTCTACATGTCTAAATTTTTGGAAATTTTGACATGATTTTTGACAGAAAAATCGACCCCCTCAGAATCACTTTTAAAGTTGATTTTTATACTAATTTTGGCACGCGCAATCGATTAAAAATAAAATTTCGCGATTCTAAATTTTGAAAAAAAAAATTTTCCAAAATTCATAAGGGGGGAGTAAAGGATATTTTTGGAAAAAAATCCAACAAAAATTGATTTGCAAATATGAATGAAATTGAAATGCAGAATCAATCTAGAGGTCAAATCGTGATGAAAATGGTAAACCTCATTGGAATCGGTTCAGTTTTGACCAAGCTATGGCTATTTGAAATCTACCAAGTATGGGTTCTGGAACTTTACATGTCTAAATTTTTGGAAATTTTGACATGATTTTTGACAGAAAAATCGACCCCCTCAGAATCACTTTTAAAGTTGATTTTTATACTAATTTTGGTACGCGCAATCGATTAAAAATAAAATTTCGCGATTCTAAATTTTGAAAAAAAAATTTTTTCCAAAATTCATAAGGGGGGAGTAAAGGATATTTTTGGAAAAAAATCCAAAAAAAATTGATTTGCAAATATGAATGAAATTGAAATGCAGAATCAATCTAGAGGTCAAATCATGATGAAAATGGTAAACCTCATTGGAATCGGTTCAGTTTTGACCAAGCTATGGCTATTTGAAATCTACCAAATATGGGTTCTGGAACTTTACATGTCTAAATTTTTGGAAATTTTGGGATGATGCTTGACGAAAAACTTCAACAAAGATGTATATTTAAATGCAAAGTATATTTAAATGAAAAATTACACTAGATAACAAATCATGATGAAAATCCGTTCAGTTTTGACAAAGTTGTAGGACTCTGACGTTCAGTTATTAATCTAGCTTGAATTCGGAAACTTTATGCTGAAGAAACTTGTTTCTTGAATACCAACCAGCATGTCGTACAGGGTATTTGACGCAGAAGTGCACTCAACTCAGCGGCTTAGTTATGTATTTTAAAAGGCATTAACCATACTTTATTAGCTGCCTGCCAAGGTTAGCTGCGCGTTAAGCTCCTTGGCTAGTTAATTGGCTTAGATGACTGAGATCCCGGCTGTCTGCGGCGGTGTTGAGTGGGTCGAGTGCTCGCCGGATGGAAATGCAGCAGCTGGCGCATTGCTAATACCCTATGGTGTGCATAGAGAACTGTACGCTTAACTAATTTAAATCATTTTAATGGCTCAGTCACCCAACCTAGTCGCGTTTCGCACTCAACTAATTCCCGCGCAACTCTTAAGCCCATGCAAATCCCAAATGCCATAAATGTGGCCCCCCAATTGGGCCCCAGCTGCTTGGCAACACAGACAACTGCCAACCGCAGCCGCATCTTTGCCAAGCCTCCAACATGGCCAAGACGCAACTTTCAATTGTTCCCAGTTTTGTTGTTCATGTCGCTGTTGTTGTTCGCAACTCGTAATAGAATAAAGTTTTGCACCATGGGAATTTCAACTGTTGTTTTTCAAAACGTCGCGCTCTCTGCCCCCCCGCCCCTCTCTCTGCCCAGGTTGTCCAAGGACAACAGCATAAGAAGCACACAGATCTCTTTCTATCTCACCGTCGACGTCTTTATCGTGTTCTGTGCGTGTAATCCACTCAGCCCAAAAGACCCCAGTCAGCCCCAAGTACCGCCCCCACCGCCCTTAGAGTTGGCATTAGAGATACATATGACAGTTGGCATGGCCGCCATTTTGCCTGAATTCGTAATCCAACGCGAGCAGAAAGTTGTTTATTGCCTCCTCTTGAGGGGAGAACATGCACCTGACATTGCCACATAACCTAATATATATATATATATATATCGTAAATTAATATGACAAATATATATTTAATTATAATTACGCAACAACATTGTCTTTCTTGCTCAGAAATTGTTTGTTTATATAAGAAAATGTATTGAAAAGCCAATTAAGGCGCTTCTGGTTTCATTTTTCAAATGTTTGTTTATATAACAAAATTGATTGAAGTTCAATTAATGAGTTTCTGGATTCCATTTGCTCTTAATAACGTGCAAATAATTAAAACAGCTTGCAAAATATTTCAAAATGGGTATTTAGTAACTTTCAAATATTTGAAATTATTTTGAAAAGAAAAAATAATTAAGAAATAGGAAAATAGAAAATGTGTCAAATCTAATTGTTTTTAGTTCAGATGTAAAAGATTAAAACTATATTAAAATATATATATGTTATATTATTATATTTGCAAAAAGAATTGTTTCATTATGTTAATCAAGTATCATAAATTCGCTGAGTAGGCAAATCCGCGTAGATATATATATATGTCATTATAGAAATACACGTGTGAGTTGGATCACATTTAATATAACCCACTTGTGCCTAGTCAAGCATCAAATGTGTTCATTTGAAATTCTAGACGAGTGTGTTGCATATCTGAATGTTTGCTCATTCGCTTGCTCTTATTCATATATATATCGGATAACCGTCATTATATCATTTAGTAGAATTTGCCTGAGAGACTTTCAAGGTGAATAAAACAAATTTTAAAAGATTTGAGCAAATTTTGTAAGCACCCGTTAAAGTGGCATCTGTATAAAAATATATTTAAAAAAAAATGTTTGTTAATACAGTGAAAACTCGTCTAACAGACAACTCAATTGTCTTACTTTTCATTTAAAGTGCTGTCAAAAATGTTTAAGTACAGCAAAATTTATATTTTCCTGTGCTAAAAACTGGTAAACAAAAAATGTCAAATAAATTTATCATTTAACAATTTGCAATTATTTTTAACAACACTATTTTTTACATTTTTAAGAGATATAAGTTGTGTATATTTCGTTTAAGAAATATATAGCAAAAAATGTCAAATAAATTGGCAACAAGAACACAGTTTAAAATTTGCGATTTATTTTAAAAACACAATTTTTTTTAAACTTTTTAGTTAAAAATCTGCGTTTAAGTTGTGCGTTGTTTTCCGAATCTGAAACTTCAGATGTTCGCTTAAGAAATATTTATATGTGTATACATATATATAAACATATACATATACATATATATATATATATATTGCGTTCGCCTACTTAAGGCGCCGGCTGTCGACTGTCGTCTGAGGTCTGTTTATTGCTTTTATTTATTAAGTAGACATAACTGCCAGCACCTAACCCTGCCCAGCCCCCCATCCCGCCTTGCCCCGCCCCATTCGTTGTTTAGTCGCGCTTTTGATTTGTTGTTGCCAGCCCGCCGCCGTTGACGCTTTCGCTGGCGTCGCAGGTGTTGCGACGTTCATTTTTGTGGTGTTTATGTCAAAAAGTGGAATTTTATGTGCGCGCTTAAAAGTATGCAAAATGTTTTGTCATCGTGCTGCGTTCGCGCTGGCGCTTGGTGGGCTGAGGCGTTTGTCTTGGCTAGGCAATAAAACAGTGTGCGCTCAAAAGTAGGCAACGCGCATTTTTATCTGCCGCCCATAAAGTTTTTTTATGCATGTCGCGCTGAGGTCGTTGCCTGATATGCGGTGGGGGGTTGTGCTGGGGGGGCGTGGCAATCAATATGCCAACTGTCCATTGATTGGATTTTGATTTGCTTGGCAGGCGTCGCACGCGCAGGCGGGCAGTGATTAGGAATTGCGAATTGGAACGGGGGCCATAAAACTAATCAAGTTTAAATGCGAGTTGAGCATCAACGTTAAGCTGCTTTAATGGTGCACCCACACACGCACGCAAAAACACACACACACACACATACACATTCAAAGTCTCACTAATTAAGTAATTACTTTTCGCTCATTAAACGAGACGCAAGAAATTCAACTTCAATTTGACTTGATGCTGTTTCCCCAACGCGCTGTCGTCCTGTCCATCAAGTGCGCACTTAGCAGATACAAGAACTTACCCACACACACACACACGCACACAAGCACACACATTTTATGCTGCTCTGGGTCCACGTTGCCCCTTCTTTCAAACTAATGCCGAGACGCCGTCCACAACATGAATCGATTGAATCGACGACGCTTAAATATTAATGATAAAACGAACCGAACGGTGGCAGCTCCCCTATCCCCACTTGCCCGCATCTGCGTAGTGGAGACTGCGACGCATTTTATAAGCAGCATCAAAAGTTTTGCGCATTTAGTCGGATGACTCATGCGGCCAAAATGATGCCGAGTGTCGGCTGCAGACACTTGCGAAATCACCTGCTTGAATAGAGCTTTCTGAAAGAGCTTTCAACTATTTAACTCTTTAGTTGATTGATCATTTTAATTAAAGCTTTTAAACTCTGCTTTAAGTCAATTATTAAATGTTTTCACTTCAGCTTGACCTTAGAGCTTGACCGAGAGAGATTAATCTTTCCTCTCTCTCTCTTTTGCTCTCTCATTAATGTGCTTCACCTGCTGTTCGCAACTAATATACCCCATCAAATTGAGCGTAGCGCGAAATATCCAACTAAAGCCCAAAATGCGAAAAGTGTAAGAAAAATATCAGACACCATAATTAACTTGCTCATAACGCGCACAAAATGACGCGACGAGCACGAGGACGTCGACAAGGACGATCGGCGGCTGGGGCTGGTGCAGCTAAAGGACATGCAGACGCCGCCAGTTGCCAGCTGCTGCCGCCTCTAAAAATTAAAACAACAACAACGAATTCAAAAAAGGCCAACTTTTGCTGCATGCCACTTACATGGGACTCTTTTTTTTTTTCGTCGAGTTTTTCTTCGTTTTTTCTTTTTTTTTTGTTCTTTACTTTATATGAGCCTCCAACTCCGTGGCGAAAAATTTCAAAAGCCGTGCACTGAAGTGCTTTAAAAAGATAAAAGCCATTTATCACGCGTGCACACTCTCTCCCGCACACACACACACACACACACACACACACACTCACACACACACACACATACACACATGCCCAGACAGGTGCTGCAGGATATGGTATCCAGAAAGCAGACACGCGTGCCGCAACGCATTCTCATTGAACTGAGTAATCCTTAGCCAAAAATATGCGGCAAGCAAAATAAAAAAAAAAAAATGTACAACGAGCCATAACGAAGCCTAAATACCCTTAAGTTAGAGTTAAACTGACATAAATTAAAACCTATTTTGAATTTTTTCTAAAAATGAAAAAAATTTAATTATAAAAACACTCGAATAATCTTGATCCAATTTGACAACTTAGTAATCAGAATGTATGTATTAGAATCAATTTATCTAAACGTACAAAATACCATCAAACATGAAAATCTATTAAGTTTAAACCAAGTTATGCAAGTTTAAAATATGAGAAAAAATATGGCTAATATAATAATAAATAAAATATTGATCTAAACTTTACAAGTTTAATGTTTAATGTCGATTAATTGACTTTAAACATAAATTTTCAATTATAAATTTGAAAAAAAACTTTTTCGAAAACTAGTTAGGGCATCGCTACACATACAAAAATTGTTTAAAGACAAATCCTTATCTTACAAATGTGTTCTTCCCATAAAAGAGAACATTTATTTGAGGAACTTGGCCTTATATTAAAAATACAAAATGCCAATACAATCTCTTTGATATCTTTATAATGTATAATGCATCACAAACAGAGCAGCGTAGGCATCATGCCCCAACCCATGATAATACACTGACATCACAAAGAAATTTTGAAGCCTAGTCGGCGCATTTGTAAATTCAAGCAGAGTATAATGCCGTTCCACGCCACGCCCAGCGTACACTCGCAGCTAAGCCGCTTAGGCGATCAGCTTGCCATTAGGCAGAGGCCATGTGACCGCACCCCCACATACACTAACCACCCACCATCCACCACCCACCAACCATACCAACTGCTGAGGCAAGAATAATAATCCTTGCAGGCAGATAATTTTCAGCCTAAGAGCATGCAACAGTTTTTATTTTTCGGTTTTGGGTTTTGGCTTTTCAGTGCACGTAGCAAAAGTTAGCCAAGTCATAAACCAGTTTTTCAATTTGTAATGCAAACGGCCACAAAAAAGGCGAAAAAAAAGGTTTTCGTTTTTGCAAAGTATATTGGAAACTGTATTCAAGAAAGATGTGTGTGTGTGTGTGTGTGTGTGTGTGGTTGGGGTAGGGATCGAGTCGTGTCGTAAATAAGCAGCAACAACAACAACAACAACAACAACAAAACAACAGATAACAGCAGCCACTTTTGCGTTTGTTCCTTTTGGCTCGTTGAATGCAATGGCTGCCACTAAATTTTCCACGCTGCCGCCGTCGACGTCACAGCCGGCATTCGGTTTTTATCGCATTCGCGTGTCTGGCATGCATGCTTCACTTATGCCAATACCGAGTCTGTTGCCCCAACTCCACTCCCCCTTCACCCCAGGCAGTCGCCCCTGCCCCTGGCGCAACCCGTGCGCCCGCCGCCCACACGCAACAAAGCTGAAAATTGCTACTTTGTTCGTCGTCGACGTCGTCGAGCTAGAGAAATGTGGAGTACTGGGTTAATATGTCTATCACTTTTATGGCTAGTTGGCTCTGCTAAGCACATATTAATTTTGCGAGTTATTATTATTATTGTTGTTGCTATCGCTGCTGCCAAGTGCTAATTATTATTGTTGCAACTTTCGCATTTCATTTGGTTTTTTCATTCGTTTTCCGGCGTTAATCGATGGGCGTCGCCGTTGCACAAAAGTTTATGGCAACACTTAAAAGTGTATTTGTGCAAATATCACAAACATCATTTTGACTGATGTAACATTAATTTATTATGTAAACTTTGACACAGCATACCTATAAATAATATATTATAATAATTATAAATAATTATATAAATTTTACATACATTAAATTTGATATTTTTGCTTTCATTTTAAAATTTTGATTTCTTTACAAAAATAATATTCAAATAAGCAAATAATCTATAATTGGAATTACGAAACATTGTAAAGAAACATTTATTTGAATTATAATTCTCAAGCAGTTCTAGTGTGTTTTTTGGTAGAGAATCCAAACAGTTCCAGTGTTGCCAAATTTTACATATTAATTTATGCTCTTTGTTTTATTTGTTGTTTTTTTTTTGGGTTTTGCATGACTTTGGTAAATGCCGCAATTGGCGTCGTGTGTTCCTGTTGCATTCTACACTTGGCATTGGTAATTTGCATTTGGATCTGGTTGCAGTCTCCAGTTCCAGTTACGCTTCAGCGCTCAGCTAATTCTCTCGATCAATGTCTCTCTCCTACTGTTTCTCTCTCTCTCTCTCACACACATTTTTAGCCTTTTGCGCTGTTTGGTTTCTAGTGGGACCGCAACGGGTTTCACCTTACCACATGCACATGCCACAGGGCTGCTGCACTTGTTGTCAACATTTTTTTTTTTTTCGTTTTTTTTTTTTTTATCAAGGCAATAACAACAATAGCAAGCGAAAAATTAAAGAAAAACAACCTTTACGCCTGCTGCTTTCTGTGGCTCTGCTTGTTGTTGTTGTTTGCGTTTTATTGGATTATGCGCTTTCTCTTTCACACATTTCCGCATGTGGTTGCAGTAACTACTATTATTGGCAAGTGGAGGGCAATGCCAGCCGCGGAAAAACCAGACCGCGGCCCCCCTAGTGAAAAGCGCGTCAGTTCGACATCAAGAGAAAATCGCTGCCAAGCCGGTCAAGCTGGACAAGTGTGGACAGCGGACAGCGGATAGCGATTGGGGAGCCATAACTGGAAAACTGGAACTATTTCTCTCGTATTGCAAAATTGCATTTGCCATTTGCTGCACATGCAGCGTCTAATTAATTTGCATTTTGTTGTTGCCTTTCGCGTATCGATTTGATTGCCACACAGCTAAATTACAGTTGATTGAACCTGCCACCAGTTGTGACTCAGCGGGCAGCAAGCGAATAAGTTCCTGCTCTCGTTGTTGTTGTTGTTGTTTTTACCAAAAACAAAAAAATATAACAGTGCTCAATTCCATTTGGTAACTTCAGTATACAGCCTCCTCGCACGCATGCGGCAACAGCTTCTTTGCGCTCATTCACGCTCTTTCCAACACTCACTCACTCTCTCTCTCTCAATTGCGGCGCTCTGCTGCTTTCACAGCCTTTCCGCTCTCTTGCTCTTTTGCTTGAGTGCGCCATTGGCTCTGGGGGGCGTCGCATCAGCGTCGACATCTTCGTTGCCTTCAGTCACTAGCAAACTTTCAATGCGAACGCGTGCGCGGCTTCGTTTTCGGTATTCGGTCGCCTTCGGCAGTCGTGGTTACCGCTGGTTTCCTTTAGTCGCCGCGTAAACGAACTCTGTGCAGGCACTTAAGGTGTGGATATATGTGTGTGTATGTGTTTGTAGCCACTGCTTCCCTTTTTTCACCTCTTCCCCTTAAAACTAACTCCCGCGCAGATCGTTTGTGATTCATTTAAATCAGACGAAATTCGCCAGCCTCAAACAGATTTCAGTTGTTATTGTGCTTGTGTTGTTGTCATTGTTGTTGATGTTGTCTTCTTTGCTCTTCTGTGCTGTAACCTGTAGCCTAACGGTAACGCTCAACTGAGCAAGCGGCTTAAGAAACAACAACAATGTTAACAAAGTTAAAAAAGAAGAGTTTTATTATTGCGTTTCTTGTATTTCGTTTTTGTTGGACTTTTTTCTTCTCTTCACTTTTTGCGAGCGACAAAATGAAGCAAGCATCAACAACAACAACAAAAAGTTCAGTAAATAAAATTCGCAATTTATGTAATGTTTGCTTTATTGCTGTTGTTATTGCTACTGTATTTTTCAACTTCTTTTATTTCTCTTAAGCCGAGCAAAGTTCAAGCAAAAAGTTCAGATCAGTTAAAAAGAAAAGTTAAGATTGATGTTGAAATACTCAACTTATTTTGGGCTGAACAAAAGTGTTAAGTAATATCATAGGCAATACGCAATAGAACAGATTGGCATAGTTATGATCAACCAAGAATTGTATGATTAAGTATTAAATAATACTAACATATATGGTATATTTTTTATTAAAGTGATGTTTACCCGTTTTAGCTATTTTTAATCAGTTGGGGGGTATAAAAGTTCAGTGGATAAAAAAAGTCTCTGGGAATTTTAGTTGCTGCTAGTTCTTCTAGGGATTTTTTTAATACTATCCGCTTTAATCTTGGGAGTTTTTAGCTTTCCAGCTATACTCACATGTGAATCATATAGAGATTTCCTAATAAAAGGAACACAGGGAAGAATAAATGTACATAGGGATATACTATATAAGGATCAAGTTTTCATCTCTGTTTCTTTGTCTCTGATTAGTCACTGTAAGCACTCACATCCCACGCTATATAAGAGCACAACATATCTTTATAATACACATATACACATGCATCTGTTTATATAATATATATCATTAAAACTGATAGTTCGGGCACACAACGAATTTCGAGCGAGCAAAATCGCGTGCGACTCGCTAGCGAAACGCGTCTCCGGTTTACATAATTTTCAATTATTTGTTGTTTACTATTATATATACATGAATATATATATAAATTTTTTTTTGGTTTGTTTTGTTTAAAAAATTTGCATTTAATGAAAAGTTCTTGAAAGAAACCCATTAAAATATATGTATGTAGAGCAAAGTTGCTACAACTGTGTGTGTGTGTGTGTGTGTGTGTGCCTGTGTGTGTGTGTGTGTGTGGGTGTGTGGGTGTATGGGCGTCTGTTGTGTATACTTTATATATATATCGTCTGATTAGTTTAATTAAAGAGTATTTTCAATTGCATTGTGCGCAGTTTGCAGCACAGAATTTCCTGCGACGCACACAAGCTCATAAACTCACACACACACACACACACACACACATACAAAGATACAAGGAGACAAAGCCAAAAGTCAATAGGCAGCAAAAAGTGCTGTTAAGTGATCTTCTTGGGCGCCGCCACAGAATGACAACGACCAGCCTGGGACGACATTTTCTGGAAAAGTTCTTTCCATTTCGGTGAGTGCCCAGAAAAAGTATACGAGAAATATATATATATATATATATACATATACTATGTATATGGAAAAAGGAAAACTAGCTGAAACTCACTCAAAATAAGCAAATAGCAATGCCAAAAATAAATATGGGTCAGGCGATGCGCAAAAAGATCGACATAGCGCCTACTGCAACTTGAGGCAACTGCAACTTGCCTCAAGTGCCATAAGTTTGCTATTTTTGTTGCGTCGCAAATTGTTGTGTCACTAGCTGCACATTGCAACAATTTGTGGCAGCCACGGAGAAACAACGATCGATCGTTTCGCTGATCCTCGACAACAGCCGCTGGAATTTCTTGATTTTCATTTTCTGAGTGCAGAATAAGATGAATCGGTTTGCCATAATTATAACTGATTTCTTGATCTTATTGACGATCAATCTATAAATACTGCTTTTAATACGCATTTAATAAGTGATTTGATTTTTGCAGGCAGTATTTACTTCTGGTCTCCAGTAAAACTGATCAGCAGTTGTTCCTCGATTCCTACAATTTGCAATCGCAAACGCTTTCTTTCACTTGTAAAGCTGCAGTTGATCACTGATCAACAACAGCAAATATATATTTAGTTTTTATAATCGAACGATCCTCAATAGGCCTCAACTAAACGTGATCAAAAGTTAATCCTCGAATCCTAAAATTAGCATGAATGAATCTTTCACTTGTTAAACAACAGTTGATCACTGATCAACAACAGCAACTATATTTAGTTTTTTAAGCGAACGATCCTCAACAGGTGCTTTGAATTCTATTCAGTTGTCTGGCCTCAAGTAAAACTGATCAGCAGTTGATCCTCGATTCCTATAATTTGCAATCTCAAACGCTTTCTTTCACTTGTAAAGCTGCAGTTGATCACTGTTGATCAACAATAGCAGCTGCCAATTCACAGTAGAAGAATTAGATTATGGCCGTGATCGCATTTTTTGCATCGCAAAGGTGTTCAATCGAACTAAATATCTATGATTGATGGCATTGGATTTACCCCTGAAGCGCGACACGATCGTTTCACGCCGTCGTTTGATGAGCTGCTTCCATTAATAGGACACATAATTAATGTGCAACCACGTTGCACGAATGCAACTTTTAATCATGATTGCAATTCCGTAAGGACTTGAACTGATTAAAGCTCATTAAGTATGATGTATGAAGTATGAGCTTGATGTGAGTAGTTATTATAGTCGCTAAGCTGGATTCAATTTTTAAAAGTGGAGATATTTTAATGTATAATCAATCTGGAGGCCAAATCATGACCAAACTTGAAATTCGGCTCAATTTTGACAAAGTTGAGGCACTTTGATGTTTGGGAGCTATGGATCCGGGAGCGTTACTTGTCTAAATTTTTATAAATTTTATGCACGATTTTTGACAGAGAAATCAACCAACTCAGAATCACTTTTAAAGTTGCGTTTACCACTAATTTTGGTATCCGCAATCGATTAAAAATAATATATATCAATTTTAAATTTTGAAAAAAAAATTCATTTTTTGAATATGAAGTAAATTTAAATGCAGAATCAATCTAGATGTCAAATCATGAGGAAAATGGTCAACATCATGGAAATCGGTTCAGTTTTGACAAAGTTATGGAACTTTCAAGTCTAGCATATATGGATTCAGAAACCTTACATGTCTAAATTTTTGTAAATTTTGACATGATTTTTGACAAAAAAATTGACCCCCTCAAAATCACTTTTAAAGTTGATTTTTATACCAATTTTGGTACGCGCAATCGATTAAAAATAAAAATTCGCGATTCTAAATTTTGAAAAAAAAATTTTTCCAAAATTCATAAGGGGGGAGTAAAGGATATTTTTATTTTTGGAAAAAAATCCAAAAAAAATTGATTTGCAAATATAAATGAAATTTAAATGCAGAATCAATCTAGAGGTCAAATCATGATGAAAATGGTGAACATCATTGGAATCGGTTCAGTTTTGACCAAGCTATGGCTATTTGAAATCTACCAAATATGTATTTGGGAACTCTACATGTCTAAATTTTTGGAAATTTTGGGATGATTTTTGACAGAAAAATCGACCCCCTCAGAATCACTTTTAAAGTTGATTTTTATACAAATTTTGGCACGCGCAATCGATTAAAAATAAAATTTCGCGATTCTAAATTTTGAAAAAAAAAAATTTTCCAAAATTCATAAGGGGGGAGTAAAGGATATTTTTGGAAAAAAATCCAAAAAAAATTGATTTGCAAATATGAATGAAATTGAAATGCAGAATCAATCTAGATGTGAAATCATGATGAAAATGGTGAACCTCATTGGAATCGGTTCAGTTTTGACCAAGCTATGGCTATTTGAAATCTACCAAGTATGTAGGTTCTGGAACTCTACATGTCTAAATTTTTGGAAATTTTGGGATGATTTTTGACAGAAAAATCGACCCCCTCAGAATCACTTTTAAAGTTGATTTTTATACTAATTTTGGTACGCGCAATCGATTAAAAATAAAATTTCGCGATTCTAAATTTTGAAAAAAAAAAATTTTCCAAAATTCATAAGGGGGGAGTAAAGGATATTTTTGGAAAAAAATCCAAAAAAAATTGATTTGCAAATATGAATGAAATTTAAATGCAGAATCAATCTAGAGGTCAAATCATGATGAAAATGGTGAACATCATTGGAATCGGTTCAGTTTTGACCAAGCTATGGCTATTTGAAATCTACCAAGTATGGGTTCTGGAACTTTACATGTCTAAATTTTTGGAAATTTTGACATGATTTTTGACAGAAAAATCGACCCCCTCAGAATCACTTTTAAAGTTGATTTTTATACTAATTTTGGCACGCGCAATCGATTAAAAATAAAATTTCGCGATTCTAAATTTTTTGAAAAAAAAAATTTTCCAAAATTCATAAGGGGGGAGTAAAGGATATTTTTGGAAAAAAATCCAAAAAAAATTGATTTGCAAATATGAATGAAATTTAAATGCAGAATCAATCTAGAGGTCAAATCATGATGAAAATGGTGAACATCATTGGAATCGGTTCAGTTTTGACCAAGCTATGGCTATTTGAAATCTACCAAGTATGGGTTCTGGAACTTTACATGTCTAAATTTTTGGAAATTTTGACATGATTTTTGACAGAAAAATCGACCCCCTCAGAATCACTTTTAAAGTTGATTTTTATACTAATTTTGGCACGCGCAATCGATTAAAAATAAAATTTCGCGATTCTAAATTTTGAAA
Source organism: Drosophila paramelanica (assembly GCA_035043915.1). Classification (NCBI taxonomy): domain Eukaryota; kingdom Metazoa; phylum Arthropoda; class Insecta; order Diptera; family Drosophilidae; genus Drosophila; species Drosophila paramelanica. The sequence continues at coordinate 3,711,059 of JAWNMO010000557.1, read as the reverse complement.
AAAAAAATTTTTCCAAAATTCATAAGGGGGGAGTAAAGGATATTTTTGGAAAAAAATCCAAAAAAAATTGATTTGCAAATATGAATGAAATTGAAATGCAGAATCAATCTAGATGTGAAATCATGATGAAAATGGTGAACATCATTGGAATCGGGGTTCAGTTTTGACCAAGCTATGGCTATTTGAAATCTACCAAGTATGGGTTCTGGAACTTTACATGTCTAAATTTTTGGAAATTTTGACATGATTTTTGACAGAAAAATCGACCCCCTCAGAATCACTTTTAAAGTTGATTTTTATACTAATTTTGGCACGCGCAATCGATTAAAAATAAAATATCGCGATTCTAAATTTTGAAAAAAAAAAATTTTCCTAAATTCATAAGGGGGGAGTAAAGGATATTTTTGGAAAAAAATCCAAAAAAAATTGATTTGCAAATATGAATGAAATTGAAATGCAGAATCAATCTAGATGTGAAATCATGATGAAAATGGTAAACCTCATTGGAATCGGTTCAGTTTTGACCAAGCTATGGCTATTTGAAATCTACCAAGTATGGGTTCTGGAACTTTACATGTCTAAATTTTTGGAAATTTTGACATGATTTTTGACAGAAAAATCGACCCCCTCAGAATCACTTTTAAAGTTGATTTTTATACTAATTTTGGCGCACGCGCAATCGATTAAAAATAAAATTTCGCGATTCTAAATTTTGAAAAAAAAAATTTTCCAAAATTCATAAGGGGGGAGTAAAGGATATTTTTGGAAAAAAATCCAAAAAAAATTGATTTGCAAATATGAATGAAATTGAAATGCAGAATCAATCTAGATGTGAAATCATGATGAAAATGGTAAACCTCATTGGAATCGGTTCAGTTTTGACCAAGCTATGGCTATTTGAAATCTACCAAGTATGGGTTCTGGAACTTTACATGTCTAAATTTTTGGAAATTTTGGGATGATATTTGACAGAAAAATCGACCCCCTCAGAGTCACTTTTAAAGTTGATTTTTATACTAATTTTGGTAGCCACAATCGAGGAAAAATAAAATTTTCCAAAATTTATAAGGGGGGAGTAAAGGATTTTTTCTATTCACTTTGGCATCGAGTATTTTTACACTGACTGATATGTAGGAAGTCTTTCCGGCGATTCTAAGCTGCTTTTCATGTTTTGCAGAGTTGGAGAGATACTTCCTCATCGCGCTGATCGATTGCTTAACAAGATGGATGAGTTTTTGTTAGTTTTATTAAAAAAATGTTCCACACGATCGATGATCTCCTTCTTGGCCGTGTTGCATGTCAGCCACTTGACATTTGTCATATGCAGTTGGATCGAATGTTTCCACTGAAGTTGCTGTCCCAATGGAATGTGCTTTCAGTTGATGCCTCCCCTTCCCTGTTCCGCTGCCTGTTTACAGCTGTTTTTTTTTTATTTTTTGTTGTATTTTTACTGGGGGGGCAGCAAGCAGCTGTTGGTGAAGAGTCTGGGCTAAAATAAATAAATACTTTTGGAGCTCTTCGATCGCTGTGATCGCTGTGATCAAAGCAGGGCAAAGCAAATAGAATGAGAGCTGGCCAAAAGGTCGCAGCTGCTGTCGGGCAACAGCTAACAAGTCAAGTCAAGTTATCCTTTTTTTTTTGGCTAATAAACCCATTTTCTTATTTGGCCACGGCTCATTATAGGGCCCGGCCCGCCCGCCCGGATGCCCTAACAGCTAAGCATTATTATCGCTGGCTATAATTGTCTGCATAACAATAACACTTTTGACATTAACAACCGGCAGCAGCAGCAGCAGCAACTGGCAGCAACAACAATCCTTATAACAACAACAACAACAACAACAACAACAACAACAGTAACAACGGCAGCAATTGTCATAATTTTGCACAATAAAAAGTGTTTTTCTTGATTAAATGGCGCATGCGGGCGACACTGAAAGGGCAAAGGGAAAGGGGGAGGCAAAAGGGGAGACAATGGGTTCGGTTTGGGGTTGATGGGGCGCAACTTTGTCCGCCCGTCAAAGATGGAAATCCAACAGAAAAAAAAGAAGAAAATGCCAAACAAAACAAAACAAACTTAAGCGAAATTCGCGCGTTTTCCACTTTTGCTCTCAGCCAATTTTCTCGCAGACGCTTTCTCGGTGTGAAAATACCAAAAATGGCATTGCCCATAATTTTATTGCTTTCATTTGTTTAGCGGCGAGTGAGAGTGGGACAAAGGGGGGCGTGGTGTTAAAGAGTGCCATTAGTATGCTGCAGGAGGCGGGGGGGAGTGGAATGGGTTGGGTTGGGGAGAACGTTGGGTGTCAAGCGGGTTAAAAGGCTGCTGTGCATGAAACTGTTTATGATTTGTCCCCCCACTCTGCTCTGGCGTGTGGCAACGCTGGCTGCCTCGGGAAGGCCCACACACACACACACACTCACACATGCGACATTTATGGTTAAATGCAACTGCCAGGGATAAAGTTATATAAGTAATATATTATATTATTTATTTATTTATTATTTTATTAAATTTTCCTTGATTTAAAATTTAACTTTTTTTTTAAATATTTACAAAAAATTATAATTAAAATAATTCAGTAAAATATAATAATTAAATACAATTAATTTACATTAAATTGAAGCAATTTTAATCAAATAGTGTGCAAATATTATAAATAAATTTTATTTGCCATGTGTTGGTTAATTGCACATGTTTAATGCCCATATATATTATACAGATTTTTATGGCCTTTCATGCTGCCATATGTGGTTGTCCAGCCCTGGTGCATGCCACATTTTGTGTGCTTGTCGCATATCGCGTTGTCCATGTGCATTTGATTGGAGAAAGTCCAAATTGTAATTGCCATTTGCCATATTTGATAATTTCTGAGCTGCAACCCAACCATAAATATACGCATACTTGTATATATATAAATATATATGTATATATATATATATATGTATATATGTTTATTTGCTTGCAACATTGTATTGGTTATGGCAGGGCATAGACTCCTATCATCATCATCAGACATATTTCTATTTATGATCATTATGATCGCCAGGCTTTAGGCAAAAGCTAAATACGTATGACTTTATATTTATGTAGAGTAGAGAGTGCAGAGCATGTTGATTTAAGCATGCATTTTGTAACTTTTTAATGCGGATGTGTTTTTGATATAATATAGAGCTGCGAACTAAATAATAGCACCACTACAACACATTTTGTTTTTTATGAAAAAAAAAGCAACTACTGTTGCGATTTTTTTAAATATTAATTTTTTTTATCTTGTTTTGTATTCCCCATAAACAAAAACTGTATGCCTGCTCTTCAAATTTCTGTCTATATATTTTTTTTTGGATTTTAAGAAAAAATCTCCCAAAAATACCGAAGAAAAAATAGCACCATTTGTCCTTTTTAGTTGAGGCCCCTATATTTCGCGGTGTTGTTTTTGAAAAAAGCACATTTTTTATAGTTTTAGCAAAGTTTTCATTGTTTCCATCATAAAAGTTAAAAGTAATCATTTCAATCATATATATAATAAATTATATCAGCTCAGAATTGTCTTGAAAATCTCACCGACAATAAATATCATTAAAAATATATACTTCTTTTTTTAAATTGATATGCATATTATTATTATTGTTTTAAATACATCAAATTAAATCAAAATTGACAATAAATAGTTGGTAGATTATGGAAGCGTGTATATATATATATATAATATATGTAATCATTTTTAATTTAAACTATTTTTATAGTTATAGTTTTATAGTTCGAATTTAGAAAATAAACGAATTTTTAAAATTTTAATTTTTATTAATTAACTCACATCTTAGCTTTAATATTCATTAAAATCATTAAGAATATAATATATTTTTAAATATATATTTTTATTTTAAATTAATAAGCGTATTATTTTTATTGTTTTTTAAATAAAATAAATGTATAAATTGTATTTTTTTTAATTTTTGCATATTTTTCGTTAGCTTGAATTTAGTAAAAAAGCGTTTGTTAGATTTAAGTGTATTATTTATATAAACTTTGAATTATTAAGTCATATAAGGATAGGGTACTTTCAATTCGTTCTTATTCAGCTTGCCTTTTTAATGTATTTAGAAGACATTTTTTTTTTAGCTGTTAGCAATGATTATTTGTTTATTTGTTGCGCAGCGCACTCACATCCTTAGTTCTCTATCTCAGTCAGTTCTCTCTCTCTCTCTCTCTCTCTCTCTCTCTCTCTCGTTATATCTGCCCATTTCGCTCTCGCTTTTGGCCCTGTGGCAACTTTCGCTAGAAAATTTATTAATTTATCCTAGGGGAGCAATAGTTTGGCTCCCCTCCCTGCGCCCGTCTCCGCTCTGTCCCTGTCGCTGTCTACTCTTTCGCTCTATTTCTTTCTCTATTTTTTCCCGTTGGCCAGACAGCAAACAGCTTCCCTCCGCTTGCGTGCTGTTGCCGCATGTTTTTTTGTTTTTGCTGTTGGCTACTTCAACTTCAAATGGCGCCGCATGCCGTTAAGTTACTTTTGTATCTTTTTTCTTATGTTGTTGTTGTTTTTGTTTTAGCTGCTGCTGGCCCGGAAGTGGGCATGGGCATTATTTAATTACAGGCTACAGTTGTCCTGTGCTGTCCGAGCCGAGGACAACCCCGCCCCCCAAAAAGCGCTGCCCACCCAGCTACCTAGGCAACAATACCCCGCTTCTCGTTGTTGTTGTTGTTTTGGTTGGATAGTCGGGGCAAGTGGGTCCCCTTAGAATGCCAATTTCTTGACCCCGTCAATGGCCTGTGGGAGCTTCACAAACAATTTCAAAATGCTGCCGTAAAGTTTTTAATTATTTTACGCAACTGTACTTGTCCCCCTGGTCGCCCACCTCATTTTATTATTTGATTATGTTATCCTTGTTGTTGTTATTTATTTTTTTATATTTTTTTTTAGCAGCAAATTTAATTAATGTCATTTTGTTTTGCTTATGTTTCTTTTACAGGTGAGTTTCACGTTCCAAGCCATCTTCGTATTTAATGTTCTTTTCCAAATTGTTTCGTAAGTACAAAGTTGGCAATGCCATCTGTATCTGTATCTGTATCTGTATCTGTATCTGTATCTGTATCTGTATCTCTGTGAATTGTAATCGTATCTTTAGATATTAACGATATAACGTCGAGACATCGCTGTCCATCAAAATGCGTGTACTTGTCTCATCCGTTAATACGCTGCAATCCAATAACAAATCTCAAACCAGACCATCCCCTACCCCTCCCCCTCCCCGTCGCGACCGCTGCGAACCGTTTATCGAGCATTTTCGTTGTGGTTTTTCTCTCGCATTTTCTTCTCGATTCGACAGTTTGTTTACAGTGTGCGGGAAAACTGCTGTCAGAGCCAAGATTGTCTGTGTGCATTTCTATTCGTGGGTGGCTTCTGTCAGCCAAACTGCCCAATTATGTCAAAAACCAACTCAAATCCAGACGCTTTTGCTGTTTGGCCACCGCAAAACTGACAAAGCACTCGCGACTCTGCCTTCGGTTGCTGCGATTGCCATCAATCATAAAACCGATTTGAAATAGCTCTTAACTTGGTCAAAATCAAGCGTTTAAAAGTTCGCGAACATTAGCCGGAAGCATATCAAATACATATTCAATTATACAGGCAGCTATAGATATATATATATATCAATTTGTATATGTGTACAAATTTGTACATAAAAAATAAAAATTGATTTTGTATGAAATTCAGTCAATCAAGGTAGAAATCACATCTGAATTCAATTCGGATCGTCTATAGCAAGGGTTAATGTCCTAGCAAGGAACATGTTAATATTAGATATGTCTGTAACAATGTATATATGTATTATATGTCTAATCTGTTAAACTAATTATAAACCTACAATTTTCGTTAATATTTTTAAGTAAAGGGATGTTCTGATCCCAATTATCCAAATTATGTAAAACTCAAATCAAGTTCCTAATCAAAAAAAAACTCATTTTCGCTTATGGAAAACATTTGAGTTAAAAAATTCTTGTTAAAAGTATTGTGTACTTAATTCAAGAACAAAAAAATTCTTTTAATATCCTATTCTATTCCCTATTCCTATTCCTATTATATATAGGAGAATTATATATAGTATAATTATTTTAATTTTATATGTCTCATCTTGAAATTTAAAGTCTAATTTTAAGTTTTTATGCAATGACTTGACTAAAAAATAAAACTTTGTTTTTAAGCGCGCAATAAAATGTTATTTAAAGCTCAGCTCGACAAACTGAAAGCTGTTCACATATGAAAGCTTTAGCCGGTTGACATTTGTTGTTGCCTGTTTTTAGGCTTATTAAGCTGATATATTGCAATTGCAAGAGCCGCAGCTGAAATTCCCAAATGGTTCTTGTGCAAACAGAACAAAGTGGGTAAAGTACAAAAAATTATTTATAACTTTAATAAAACTATTATTTGTCATGGAGAAAAGCTCTTTAAATGTGCAGATTTTTAGATTATATTCAATTAAAATTATTATTAAATTTGTTTAAAATTTGAAAAGCAACTTTGTGTCCATAAGCAACTCAACCATCTGTCAAGGATTTACAATGTCCTTTGTCCCGTCGCATAATGAAAGGCTGCTGACATGCCCCAAAACCTGAGCAGTTTCGAGTATTATTTTGGGGCCATTAAAATATTTTGCGGTCGCTGTCGACGCTGCAGCTAACTGTGCTTATTGTTTAGCGGATTGTTGCCGTTTGGTAATAATTAATCATTTGGCCTTAAAAAGCAACCAGAAATATGCACATTATGTGGCCAACCGAGCAAGCAAACGGAATCGGAATCGGAGCGACAGCAGAAGCAGCACGATGGGTGGGAGGGGAGGGAGGTGGTGCTGGTTGCCTGTTCACAGGATATATATGCGTTAGCCAATGGACCAGAAAGCGCCCAAACCGAATCGTAAACGAAACCGATATAAATTGCATTATGGGCAAATTAATTGTTTTTACCGGGGCGATGGGGAGAGCCAGCATTAATGGGCCAACCACCCCACCGCCCAGTCGGGCCGACTGCCAGACGGCATAAGGCCCAAGGACATTAATAAGGCCCAAAGGATGTGGTGACATTAATTGCGCGACGTTCGAGACAAAACCAGGCGAGTGGCGAGTGCCAAAAGGGGCGGGGCGGGGCAGGGAGAAAAAGAGAGGCTAAGAGCGTTTGCGAGTGCGAGGAGGCAGTCATTACATTTCCATATAAATATTTATTGCATGTGATAATGCCGCAGGACCCGTCAGTTGGAGCGGGGGTGGGGGGTGGTTTGGGCTGCGTTGGTGGTTGGGCTTGTCAATAGTTTTTCAATTTGTGTAATATATGCCCAATGAGTGAAAGAAAGAGAAAGAGAGAGGAAGATGGAGAGAGAGCGGAGCAAGCTGGCAAATGCAATTGCCAGCACATGTTGCCGACTGTTTCACACCCCAACCCGCCCCCCACATGTATGTATGTGCTGCCTATCGGCGCCTGGCTTTGCATATGTAATTAAAGGCGAAATCCCTTGAAATGGCTGCCATTGCCAAATGGCCAAGAAATTTGAATTGTAATTGGGCGCACAGCCAACTCTCGAGTGTGCCCAGCTTAAAGCTTTCTAAGCACATTAATTATTTTAATTAATAATTGTGTGGCATTAATTTTGATTTATCTCTGGCCACCTCTATCGCTTCCCTCTCCCTCGCTCTGGCAGGCAATTTGTCAAGTTTGCCTGCTAAATAGCTGACAATACGGTAACTCCTCGACGAAATCTCGCTCTCTCGCTCTTGCTAAGTATTTTTACTGCTGTTGCACTAGTCAAAACAAAGCAACAGCTGGTCGATTGCTTGCTCGCTTGATCGGTCGAGGCCACCGCAACAACAATAACAACGGCAAGAACAAAGGCCGCAACAAGAACAAAACTGTAAAGCAGCTCGGCGAAGGGCTCTCCCACGTTCAAGTTGCCATGACAATGCTAAATACACGCACACACACACATACACATAGGCTCGCTTGCTTGCTTGCACACACATGTTCCACTTCCTTGGCAGCGCCAAACAACGATCTTCATTGGGTCCCACTCTCTTGCGCGCTGCCGCTCTCTCGCTGCTGCTGCGGCTGCTTCGCACGCTTCGCTAAGCTTTTTGGCCAACAGCAGAGACGTCAGCAGAATTGGGCGCGTTTTACACTAAACAGCAAATAAATGTATTTCTAGAAATTTATTTCTTGTCATATTTTTAAAATTTTTAATTCATTTTTGATTTTCAGTCGATTCCATTGACCATCATTTACACAAGAAAATAAAAATTTGTTGGCTTAACAGTGTAACCCTGCAACCGAACACATACTTGAATATACACATGAATATGTATCTGCTTGTGGGGAGCTACACTTGTAGGCAGAGCAGTGGGGTCTTTTAATAGTTTTTATAATTTTTTGCCCACATGTGTTGAAAAACGCACGCGTTTTATGCGCGTCTGCAATGCGGTTGACCAAACACAATGCGGACGCTTTGTTTGTCGTTAGCAATTTGTTGCTTTTGTTGTTTGTTGATTTTGATCACACGACCTGCAATGCGTTGCAAGTTGCAATTGCAGTTGCTGTTGCAGTTGCACGCTTATGCATATGGCACGCATACGCAATCAACGCCCAGCGATCTGCAGCTATTGAAAAACGCGTGCGATTTGCGCAATTTGCAGCAACCGCAGCTGCAGCAGCAATAACAACAACAAACACAACAGGAACTCCAATGCAACTCCAATGTGGGCAGCGCAGCAGCTGCCAACGCAGCGACTGCGACGACGATGAACGCCAACGGCCAACTCGTTCCACACACTCGTTCGCTCACACAGCATCAGCAAAATAACTAGCAACCAGCGCACTCCAATGCACACTGACTCAGAAGCTATTTTATTGTAACTGATTCTGAAAGTTGATAAGTTGCATATGTGTTTCAAATTAGTTACAATATATATTATATATTACATCTATATCAAATATATATAAAAATTTTTGCAATATAAAATGCTGTGAGCTGGTTACGTTAATACTGTATTTCATACATAATTTCAGAGTTTCAATGTCATAATGCGTATAAGATTTTGCTCACAAATGTACTTCATACTTGAAATGTCTTATACATTATTCGCGTATAATTGGAATTTTAAGAGAAATTCCCATTTGTAACTCTATTTGTAATCGAAAGTTCAATCTGCATTAAATAGGTGAGAGCTCAATGTGCGCTTGGCACAAAGGTGAGCGGGTGGCAGTGCAGAAGAGCGCACGAACACAAATACGAATGCGAGCACGAGCTTCGCTGTCGCTGTCGTCGTCGTTGTTACTGTGTTGCTGCTGTCGGCCGGCCCCAGCCGGCTTCGGTTTGTTCAGTTGTGTTTTGCGTTCCACAGGCGACGGACGAAAGTTTTGTAAGTGTCTCGTGCGGTTTTTGTTTTTGTGTTGTTATTGTTTGTAGCTGTAGTGTGTGCGTGTGTTGGCGATTCGATCAAAATTAACGTTTGTGTGCAAAGCAAGCGAAATAAATAATAATAAAAACAAAGTAAAATTTAAAAAAATTTAAAAATATAAACGAAGAGAAAAGAAAACCCCAAATTGTTACAAATCGCGATGCGTTTAGCAAAAATGTTTTAATTGATGTTTTATCTTACAAATATTTTATATGTTTTTTTGGTGTTTTGTTTTTGTTGCTGTTCAGTTTTTAAAGTTTTATAATTAGTTGACAACAATCAAATGTTATGTAATATTATAACACAATAATTAACTAAAATAATCAGAGACCCAAAAAACAAAATACAAAATAAAAAGGGAACGCAAAGTGTTGTCGTCGTCGTTGTTGTTGTTGTGTTGTTGTTTCTGCTGCCAGCGGCATTTGCGTTTTGCGCTTTGCGCTTTGCTTTTGCCGCTGGCAGCGCTGTCGCCGTCGCTGCCACTGCCCGAAATTTGTTTTGTTTGTGTTTTGTGTTTTGTGTGCTGAGTTTGTGTGTTTCTCTCCTTCGTTTTATTTTATGTTTTGTTTTGTTTTTCTTGCAATAAATGCAAAATTGATTGCAGCAAACAAAGTTGAGTTTTATTATTTAAATTGCTTTTTTCAAAATTCTCAACTGTGCTGTAAATGCTCCAAACTCGAATCTCGTGTGGAACTTGCCTAGTTTAATTTTTTTTCTTCTTGTATGTTGCGCGCAGTGGTGCGGATCAGCGGCAAATGGCTAGAGGGGGGCTGATGGGGGTACTGACACTCTCTGAGTCACGTTATTTAACCCGTTTTCTGCTTCGGCGTGGTATCTCCCCAACGAATCGAGCTTTAACTCTGACTCAGTAGAGATATACTTTAAAAATATCGCGGAACCGATGAACAGATTGGCCGCAAAATTGTGCACATTGTTTTTTAATCAATCAAAAACAAAAACAAAAAAAATTGTATTATGCGTATCTGTGGGGCAATTGTAGTTGTCTCAGCTCATTTTTATTTTGTTTCGAAATAAGTTCCAACAAAGTTGGATCAACAGATCTTCGGGCGTGGAACCTAAGTGCTGCGCGCTGTTTGTGGAACTTATTTTGGATATCTGTGTGAATGGTATTTAATAGAAGTGGAATTTATGCGTCTGAATAATGAAAACGTGTGGAACCTATGATTAAAGTTCGATTCATAACATTAATGAAATTTAATTTTGGATAAATGCTATAAACTGAAAACAACATAAAAAGTAATCTTCAGGTTGTCGTAAATTTAATAGCCTTGTGGGATTTTTATAGAATCAATTTATGCATTTAATATAATCAAAATAAACAAGAAAGCATATTAAATGTTATGCGTTTGAACAATAATATTATTATTATTAAAACTATAAAAATATATTTGAATTTTCCAACAATTACAACAGTAGCAGTATTATTAAACATTTAAATTTGAATATCACTTTAATTATAGACAACATTTAGCCAAATAACTGTATCAGTCAGAAAGCACATAAAAAAGAATGTAAATGTAAATGTTCTTAAGACTTTCACACACACACACACACATGCGACACGCCCATTAAAAGAAACGAAACGCTGTTCCGGAAATGTATTGCAATTATCCAAATATTCTTAATGATTCTGTTAAGTTAACCACCTGAAAGTTGTTGCCACCACGCACTCAAAATGCCCAAAAACTGTCCCATGAGGTGCTCAACATGTGATTAACTTTCTAAAAATAAATGAAATACTGTCCAATGCGTATGTGTGTGTGTGCGTGTGTGTGCTGTATAGGCTCGATACATGTGTAGAATTCTCATAGATTTTTCTCGCTATGCCTCCCTTTTAGCCAACAACAGATTGGGCGCAACATTAATGCCAGCTAGAAATCATTAGCAAATCAATTTTACAACAAATGTGACAACACATGTTGCTTACATTGCTGGGAGCAGGGGTAGGTAGGGAGAGGGGGAGGAGCTGCTGGCTGTGAATCTCGAATCACTTGCAACACACACTCCGATGGCACCCGTTAAAGGGGCCAGCGCCCCGTCGTGCCACTTGCGGTTAACGTTTATTAACTGTAAAATTAAGTGAACAGCCAAAGTCATAAGCAAATGCAGTTAGTGGCGCTGCTGCTGCTGCTGCTGCTGCTGCTGCGACGCCAACTGCGCTTCGTTTGCTTTCGGTGCCAGTGCGAAAGACGCTGCAAAAGTCGCGAGCAAAACGCGTCCAAGAAAAAAATAAAAAGCACGTGCAATGCTTAACTGTTAGATACCCTGTAGACAAATTTGTGCATTTAGTTAAAGAAAAAACGAAAAATAAACAGAATTTAAAACAAACAAAATTTGATTTGATAACTGAGTTAACTTGATTAATTTTGAGTTAATCGGTTTGGTTATCAAAAATTTTCATTTTAAGTAAGATTTATAAACTAAAAAAAATCAATTTAAAAAAATAGTTTTTATCGATTTGGGGAGAATTGTTAAATAAACAAAATAAAACTTTAAAAGCTACAGATTAAGGAATAAATTAAAGTTAAATTGATTTAACAGTCGATTGCTCTTCCTCAATCATTATCATCATATATATATATATACTCTATACAATCGGAAATACATTCTTCTGTTGGTAACATAAATCAAGACAACTTTATTATACCATTTTTTTAATTGATTTTCAATGGGTATAGCATAAAGTAACGTAACGTAGTTGGTTTTTTTTTTACAGCGCAGAAATTTAAACATTTTTCTCATTTTTCTTTCATTTTTTTTTATAATTTTTTCAATTTGTTTTGCATTGTGCGCTCGAGTGAATTTCATGTTATTTACATGCATTGTGGGAGAAAAGGGGAGTGGATGGTGTAAAGGGGTGGGGAGGGGAGGGAAGCGGCGTGTGGCAGCTGCCATGACAACAGCTTGAGCGAGTTGTTAAATGAATGAACGAATGAACGAATGAGCGAATGAATGATTGAGTGAGCGCCTGAATGCATTATGCAAATGCCAGCGGCAACAAACACAACAACAACAACAACAACAAAAATTAAATGAAAAAGTTTTCATTTTAATATTATTTGTTTTAATTAAAATCCACACGCGTAAAACGACCGAATACGAAAAACGAATATCTATAAAAAAAATAATAATAACACAAATAAAAATGAAAAAAAAAAAAAACATCAGCGCTATAAAAATGCATCTGCAGCATTGCAAATTTATGCACCAAGTTGCATTTTAAATAATTCAAACACACAAAACGTCAACGAACTGTCCCCAAAAATAAAAAAAAGCTAAAGAATTCAAATAATAAAAAAAAAAAGTCAAACACAGACAGAGACAGAGCGATCGTGTGTGCGACAGAGAAAGCAAAACAATATTTGCATAGCACACAAAAAGTCGAGAAGGAAAAGTTTTTCCACGTAAGTATTAAAAAAAAAAGCTTACCATGTGAAAAATTTGATGCTACCACAAAAAAGAAAATACCAAAAAAAAATACCAACAACAATTGCTTGCAAAACTGCACTCAAAACAAAGAATTTGTCAAAATTGCGGTTTCTTGTGGAACGGCACAAATTGCGGCACTTCATAATAAAAAGTGAAATCAAATGAGACTCAAGATTATTATAATTATTATATAATGCAAGCCTGGGAAATTGGGAGTTTTTAAAGCGTTTATAGCAGAATTTGGTAATATTTTTAGTAGTGTAAACAATAGGATGCAAACCTGGCCATAACTGCATTGATATGAATGTAATAACTACTATTATTATTCAATTATGCAGCTATTCACTATTAATAATATAAAGCAATATTATGCAGCTTAACGCTAATTTAACTAAACTAAACTTTTTTGTATGGCAAAGTTTAATTTGATTCGCATTTAACGGTTTTTCGCTTTTATAAATAGCAAATAATTGAGTTAGAAATACAAATACGAAAATAAAGTAAACTAAATTTGAATCAACTTTAGCGCAACCCAATTACAAATTGTTTGCTTAAACAGCTTTTTAATCATTGATTTATTTTTTTTTAACTGATTTTCAAAGTTTTTTACACTTTCTGTGGCATTCGATTGCTTTAAAATGGGAAATAATAGGTTTCATATGACTATAACTATGCAAAATAAGAGATTTTCCAGTCTTGGTTGCATGCAACATGGAATTGTTGCAAGATACAAACAAAAAATAACAAAACAAAACTCATTTCTCAACGCTGGTCTAGACAGTCGCATGTGTGGGGTGAACTTTTACACACACACACACACACACACACGCACAACATAGTCTTCTTCCTTATCAGCGCCTGTCGATAACTCACAGCTGCGAACTACGAACTTGACAGTGCTGCGTCCATTTTGGCCAGTGACCCACGGCTGCCACCTGGAAATGGAAATGTCGCCCAAGTCGCCCAAGTTGGCGAGATAACAGAGCCAAAAGTCGAAAGTTTTTGTTTAGCCACAACGGCAAGTTGAAGGCGGCGCAGGCAATCAATCGACAGCGACAATTTGTTTGTAATTTGTTTGCCCCTCGACCAGTGCCCCCAACGCAACACGCACCACCGCTCTCTCCTCCCACCACTCTCCCTCGCTGGCATGTTTATCTATGCGATGTACCGAATTGTATCTACACAAATCGCTGAGCAAACAGCGGCCAAGCGACGCAGCAAAAGTCAAATGAAATCGGTCGCCGCGGGCGCTAAAAGCAAACAACAAGCAACAACAACAACAGCAACAAAAACAACAAATTGCTAGCAAATGCAATCCAAATAGGTGACCTCCCCTTCCCCCTTTTTGCTGTTAAAGTTTTATCAGCCGCAGGCGAGTTTGACTTTCATTTTCGTTATTTCCCAGCTTACCAATGCACCTGCGTTATCAATGAAGCCCCCTATTACCCCCCACCCACCCCCTTCGACTCAACTCTCCGACAACCCACTCGAACCTATTTGGTAAGCGATTACAAAACTTTTATTTGTATTTTTTGGCCTGTTTGCCGTACGGCTCAATTCGATGTCAGTTGTGTCGTTTATCATTAGCGTGGCAAGGGGGAGCGCGGGGCGAAGTGGGGACGAGTTAGAAAAGTTGTCGCTTCACTTAAATGTATTTTCGATTGAAGCTTCAAATGCGAGCAGCATGTGAAATTTATTGACCCATTACGATTATGTTGCAATCTGCTTGCAACAAAAAAGAAACAAAAACAAGTTCATGAAAAAGTCATTAAAAGTAAAAATGGAAATAGTAAAAATTTAAAAAAAAATATGAAAATAACCATAAATAACTATAGAAAAAATAGACAATGATAATCCTATTAACTACAATATAGACAAAAAAAAACTATAATTAATAATAATTATTCACTTAATAACAAATAAAAAATTGCTTTAATTGAGTTTCTAAGTTCTTTGAATACCAAATATATACCAAATTGAAATACCAAATTTAAACCTAGTTGGGAAGGAAGACTTACACCTGTCTCATGTATATATATATATATAGATCGATATCATGTATATATATATATATATATACATATGTATGTATTTACAGTGCACACAAGAAAATATTTGAAGAGTAGCCGAAATTCGAGAAAGTGCATAATAAATTGTATTTGATCAATGTGAAATGTGGCAAAGCTGTGTGGCAAACAAATATATATCACAAGCTCAGCACAGACGTTGAGGCAAGATGTGCCGTGAAGCCAATGTTGATGCCGCAGCAGCAGCTTTTCAATTTTTTGGCATCACTTCCGTTCGCAAATTTTGCGTTCTCTTTTGTTGTTGTTGTTGTTGCTTTTCTCGTTTTTTTGTTTAAAATTCTTGAGACGTTGACGACGACAACGATGATGATGATGATGAGGCAGAGCACTTGCGGTTGCCAAGGGGCAAGGGGAGGGGAATGACAAGAAGCTGGCGACGCGACGTTCTTTAATTTTTGAACTGGCAGACAGAAACTGATTGAGCTTCAAGTTCGTCGTCGTTGGCAACATTTAATCAAGCCAAGAAGCCAAGTGGAAGACGCCGCCTACAAGCGACATCCGGCAAGGGGAGGCGAGGGGGGCGGGAATTGAAAAACAAAGCGAAACTTCTTGTTTCGCGATGCTAATGATAGTTCATAGCCAGAGCAGATATCGTAGACGTGAGTGCGTGAGCATGCAAGCGTGTATCTATAAGATACACAGATACATAATACACGTACTTTCAATCGCGGCCGCCGTTTCGCGGGGGCGCCACAGCAAAAACAAATAACAAAAAAAAAAACAACAAAACACAAAATACTAAAACTGCCGCAGAGGCTGGCGTCGAACTCACAAAGATTTATCACAGCGAGGCAACGTGTTTCTTTTAATACCTTGTACCCTGTTGAAATTTTGTGGAAATGGGTAGATTTGTTTGGTAAATATTCTCGATCGGGATGACTCAGCTGAGTGTTTATAGCCATGTCTGTTTGCGCGGTTTTATGAAGGAGTCCAGTCTTAAAGACTGAGCACAAATCTTGCAGATTTGCTAAGTTGGCTCTCTTTTATCCATATAATCGATAAATATCGATTTAACGCCCGTCTCTTTTTGCTCCTGTTTAAAGTTTACGATCTTAAATTAATTTAAATGAACTCTATTTTCAATAGAGAAGTTGAATACAGGGTATCGAAAAGTCAGACACTCTCGATTGGCGTTGGCATGTTTTGGCGTTGGCTTTGTGCTCCCCAAAAGAGGAACAACAACAACAACAACATTGCACCTGCAACTTGCAGATGTTGCTGCCTGGCTCGCTTTTGGCCCTGACAGCGAATGGCCGCGCCCACGCGAACAGGTGTCTATATATAGCTATATATAACTGACTGGTTTGCCATTACAAGCGATCTATGTGGAAATAATGCGCGATCTCAGACCAACTAATGCCACTAACAGTCCAATGTTGCTGTCGTTGCTGCTGCTGCTGTCAACAACAAGCTGGCCGAAAGCGTTTAGCGTTTAGGCCAGGTGAGCGGGGGGGTGTTAAGGAATGCGGAGTGGGTCGCTGGGGTTGCAGATGTGTGAGAATGTTGTTGGTTTTCGTAGGCAAAGTTGGGGCTTGGCGCCGATGTTGCTGCGGTGCAGACAGATTTAAAGGAGTGCGGAATGCAATCGACTAAAGAGTGTTGCAAACGTGTTCAAAAAAAGTGTTAAGAAATGCAAAACAAAAGCTGATATTGGCTCTAAGTTGGGCTATGAATATGATAGTTATTAATTTTGTAAATTATATTTTTCTATAAAAAAAAAACTCATTTTAATATGTGGCAACATTTTTCTTAAGTAATTGCAAGCAAATTTTTTCAAATAGGAAATTATAAATTCAAATTGAATTGAAAATGGAGAGCGAATAAACTAAACTAAAAACTTCTGATTAGATTTTCTTAGAAATATAAATAAATAAATTTTAATAAATCGAATTTATAGCAATAAAGAGCAAATAGTTGTATATATTAATTCAGTTTTAAATTGTTGTTGCTGCAACGCTTTTAAGATGCTTTTTAATTTTTCTATTTGAATAAGTTCCACATTTCTCCAACTGCCAAAATGTTCATTTCCAAATTTGTTAATTGTTGTTAAACTTTACAAATTGCATTAAAAGCGTTTTAACGCGCTTTTTTTTTAAATTTTAAATGCGTGTGGGCGTGGCTGAAAATTGAGAAGTGGGCGCTCGATTAACAGCCGCAACGGCCGCATAAAAATGCTAAATAAATATAAAAATTGATTATGTTGCGGGCTGGCAGACAAATTGAAAGTTAAACAGGGGGGGAAAAAAGGCGCACGAAAGAAAAGCAAAGCTAACAAAAAAAAAAACAAAAAACAAAACAAAAGCAACAAAATAGAAATGTCAACGAGCGTGAAAGTGATGCACGCAGGAACAGGGTGTGTGTGTGTGTGTTTGTGTGTGTGTATTTGGAGGGGGCGTGGCAGCTGCGGGCTGTGCCGGCAATCAAAGTTGAAAATTAGGCAATAAAATTAAACGAACAGCAACGAAACGTGGCACGAGGCAAGCAGGCGTAAAAGGAATAAAGAGTGAGCGGAAGGGACGGGGGGCGCTAGGGAGCGTTAGGATGGGTAGGGGGGTGTTGTACGAATAGGGCATTGCGTTAACCTTTTGCCATGCAATAAACACAAATAAAGAGCAAAAAAAAAACAAAAAAAAAACACCAGAAAAGAAATTGCCGCAAATGGTGGCAACATTGACTGGCAAGCCCCATATGGGGCAAGCCACATTGTTGCCACACTTCACGTGGCATCAAATCGAGTCAAGGAGTCGAGTGTATTATATAGCCATGAATTATGCCGCGAAGCGAAACAAAGTCCCATTTGGGTCATTACAGCGATTGATTTGGCGTTGGAGCCGGAACTGGAACTGTAGCGGGAGCGGGAGCTGGAGCTGGAACAGAAGCTGCCAGTGGTGGTTGGTGGCAAGTTACCTTGGCAACAGTTGGTTTGGGCCACAACATATCTAGTGGCTTTTAATGTGTGTTGTGTGTGCTTAGCTAAATGATCTTAATAAAAATATTTAATATACTTCATTAAAATAGATCACAGTAAAAGTTAACATAAAATTTTCAGTAAGGTTTCTTTTCCATTAGTTTTATGGTCGAAGATGTGGCATGTGGCATAAAATTAACAACAGAAAATTCAAAAGTGTTGTAAGACGCCTCATTTTATAAAAGCAAACCAAACATTTGCAATTTAAGCTAATTATAGCTTCAACTTACATAAAGCCAGTGTTGTAAAGTGGTGTTGTGGGGGGAAGTGTTATTGTCAAATGTTGTAAAACGTTTGATCTTAAATGTATAAGCTCAATTTAACAGTTGAAATTTTAGCTAGTTTAACTATCAAAGAGCTCTAAACAACACTAGTGTTTTAAAGTGTTGTAAAACGCTTTAAGTTCTATAAGAACTATGTGTAAGCAAACCAAACATTTGCAATTTGAGCTACTTTAACTAACATAGAGTTTTAACTAGTTGTTTAAACTAGTGTTTTAAAGTGTTGTTGTGGGCGTAGTTTTGTTGACAAGTGTTGTAAAACGCATTAAGTTCTATAAGAACTATGTGTAAGCAAACCAAACATTTGCAATTTGAGCTACTTTAACTAACATAGAGTTCTAAGCGCTAACTAGTGTTTTAAAGTGTTGTTGTGGGGGTAATATTATTAACAAGTGTTGTAAAACGCTTTAATTTTTTATAAAAACTTTATGCATAATGTTATTAGCAAGTGTGTTTGTTGGCATTAAGAAAGTTTCATTCTTATTGATGCAGTTTCGGCTTAATCGTGCTTGCCAGTGTTGCACAACACCGACGTAACTCATTAAAATATTGTCAAATGTGATTTTTTTGCGTTTTTTTGGAGCCTTGTATAATTTGGCGCAGGAGCACGCTTTAACCGTTAAATACACCCACAGATCCTCAGCGGCATTTGCAGCGCGCTTAATGACCGCAAATGTTGCTGCTCCAGTTTGGCATTTGCAAATTGCAGCCGCAACAACAGCAACAACAACAACAACAGGTCGAAGCTTGCGCCTCATAATCAACTAAATGCATCATTACGGAGCTGTGCCTCCGGAGAAATTTTGATGGAACGCAGTTTTGTTGCATTTGCAGCACACGCGAGGGGGGAGGGGGTGGTGTTGGTGTTGCTCATTAAATTTCCGCTCTCTTTGCAAACTGAAGTGGCCGACGTCGACTGCGACTGCGACTGCGACTGCGACTGCATTTGGTTATGCTCTGCAAACTCATAAAATAACTGTAATTGTCGTAGTTTTTACTTTGCCGCGCTGCTGCTGTTGCTGTTGCTGCTGCTGGCGCTGTTGCCGCACTTCAGCCTGCCGTGCATCCCATCAGGAGCTGCTGCCGCCTGGCCTCGGCTTTTACTTGTTGCCAGTCACGTTTTCATTTGTTGTTGTTGGCTATCGCCAATCTTTGCCAGCTCTTGCACTTTTTGTTGTTGTTGTTGTTGTTATTGTTGCAGACAAAGCCAAGTGGATGATGACAAAGACAAAGCCAGAGCGAGATAGAAACAGCGGTGCGCTGCGGTGAGCAGCACTCAAAACTCCAGTGGCTGGGCAGGCAGCACCTGTTCCACTGTAACCACTGTCCGTTGTCCGTGTCCGTGCCGTCCGGGTAGCCACCAAGAGTGGAGTCCGGCCATTTGATGCGGCCGCGCAGCACGAAGGAAACGGGACACAAAGCGAATTTTCTGGTTCATTGCAGGCATTCAAACTGTAATCAGATGCCAGCCATCAGTGCAGCCCCTTTCCTTTCCCTTTCCCTTTCCCCGCCCTCCCCGACACCGACGAATCGCCCCCGCAGCTATGTTAACTAAAGCTTTAACTGTAACTGGCTCAGGGCTTGGGCTTGTGCCTGTGGATCGTGTGGATGCCATTTACATTCCATTGTTCAAGCAATGCATGGTTACTGGCAGCTCAGTTAGGTGTGTGTGTGTGTGCGAGTGTGTGTGTGTGTGTGTGTCAGGCTAATAAAGCTGCTTTTTGTGATGTTAATTGGTTCCGGTTCCAGGAAATAATTGTACCATATTGCAATCCAGATCCAGAGATTTCATTGTAATAAAAGAATTATTTCGCATATTTTAAAAACACACCAATAAAATGTTCATAATCAAAAATTTGCAAAACATTTATTATTAACTTTGATCTATAAATATTTGTTTTATTAAAAAAATGAAACTATAAAGCATATTTATGATCTCTGTTCCATCGGAATTTATTATATTCTTATGATCGATAAATATTTTGAAGATAAATATTGAATATTCCTGCGTGTTTATTTTTTTTTAAAAAATTATTAAGCATATTTATGATCTCTGATCCAGCTTTTAACTATGTATATATCTCTCGTAAAGCTTTTACAAAAGCCTGTTCGAAATTTTGATCTAATGTTTTATTGAAACTATTTTGTTCTGATTATATTTCGAGTATGTGTGTTTTTTTTTAAATTCGTTGAAGGATCATTTTTTTAATCTCATGAAAATTCGAACAAACCTGAGCTTATTTTAAAACCGATAACCGATAAATATGTTTAAATTATGCAAATGTATTATTTCTTTTTCGACTTAAAAACGTTTTTAAAGTTTTCTATGCTTTTGTTGCTAATCAAATCTAGATTTAATGAATTTTTTAAGATTATTGAGCTACAAGAATGAATTTAAAATTTGTGTTATCTATGATCACTGATCTCGGTGAAATCATGCAACATGCTTGTTAATTTCCGTTGATTTCAATTTCATGTTTGTTTTCTATGTTAAAGAGCACAGCTGCCGCTGCTGCTCTTCTTCTTCTTCCAGTTTGCTTGTGCATTGATCTGGTGAACTGCACGATTAACGGTTAACCGCTGATCACCAGCTGAGCGCCGCAACTGTTGCAGTCAAACAGATGCAACTTGCAACATGAGGGAGGGGGGCAGCTGACCTAACGACACCCTTTTTGGAATGCCAAATGCGAGCGGATCGTGACAGCACGAGCACAAACCGAGAGAGCGAACAGAGAGAGAGAGAGAGAGAGAGAGAGAGAGAGGCAAAGAGCATATGGCGGAGAGCGGCTCTCTCGCACATTCCACACGCAGCATTGGCATTGCAAATGAGTAACTGAAGGTGTCTCCCTCTTCAGATATTTGTGATGAACTTTTACAGTTGCGTTGGGCTAAGCAGAAAGAAGCAGAAGAAGCAGCAGAGCAGAGAGGCAGCAGACAGAGTGACTCAAGAGGGGATCGGGGGGATATGACTAGTGCTGTGTCTTGATAATTATTGCAACATTGCCTGGCAGTATTAAATAGCAGCAGCTGTTGTTGCTGCTGTTGTTGTGTGGATTGTATCCAAGTGTGGGTCCATGTGTATCTCGTTGTGTGCGTTGTGTGTATCTGTATCTGTATCTGTGTGCGCATCATATTTCTTTCAAATAGCTTTTTATGCTCTGTGCCCGATGATTCAACAAGTCCAAGGCGTAAAAATAACAACAAACAAATAAAACAACAAAATAAGCTTTGAAAAAACACTTAAAAATATTGTAATAAAAAATATTTATTATTATTGTTTTTTTTTCGGTAAACACTGAAATCAAAAGTTTTGATCTACAAAATGTCGACAACAAATTTGTAGCATTATTTTTTCTCTTCCTTTTCTTTCTGAATTTTTTTGTTTATTTGAATTTTTGTTGATTTTCGTTGTTGTGATACGGTGGCAAATTGAGAAGAAGAATTTGAATACCATTTCATAAGGTGAACGCTTAATTAATGCGCTGATTCCGGGGCGATCTGCGGCGGAACAGTTGTAGCACAAGCTGTTAACGGTACTGCAACTTGACCTAGCGACCAACAAAGACCAACAATAACTTGGAAGAGCATTAGGATGAGGCCGACTAACAGATGACCTATAATGCAATACGTAAACTTTGGAGTAAACAAAAAAATCGAATTGAAGCGTTATAAATTTTTATAATTGTTTTTGCTAAAACATAAAGTTTACAAAACTGAAAAGTTTTACAAATTCGTATTTCTAATTTTGCACTTTTTACTCCAATTTTTTTCTGATGCGGAATATAGATTAGTTATAGAAAAGAAAACTCAAGTTTGATTGCACTATTTTATTTAATGTTCCGCTTGCTGCAGCAGCTGATATACCCGCACTACGATTCGTACAGCGTATTAACTAAACAAACGTAGATCGCGGCGACATTTTATGATTTTTCCCAATGAAATGTTGTCTACGGCATTTCATTTATGTTTCTTTCTTTAATTTTATTGATATGCAAATCGAACAACGCGAACGTGTCAATTGATTATTTGTTGCTATTGTTGTTGTTGTTGGATCATAAATAAATTAAACTATCAGAATATGTATTTATTACTTACCCTACATATTAATGGTAATCACATATCGAATAGTTTTCAAATTTTCGCAGAGCGTGGCAACTCTTTTCTGGTTGATCTATTTGATATGATTAACGAAATCGCTTAACTTTGCTCCCACTTTGCTGCCTTCACTTTGTGCTATTTTCATGCCCACTTCTTCTTAATCGTAGGGCTATTTACTACATCTTTCCCCCCTCCCCTCCCCCCTCGTTTACTCTTGTTAATTGCGTTTCGGCTTTGGTTCTAATTACAAATAGTTGAGATCTTAGCTTGAAATCCACAAAGCAAATCTGTCTGCTCTGCTCTAGCTCTGCTCGATGACGTCAGCCTAGCGGCTGCTTCTTCTTACTGCTCTTATTGCGGCTATTAATTGGCCGCTGCAAACGTGTGGAAACTGCGTAGCGCAGCTGCTTTACAGCTATTCCTCTCTCTCTCGCTCTCGCTCTCGACGTCGACTTCGGCGACGCTGCTTTTGCAATGGGCTGCTGCATTTTTGGTGCTTTGGGTTGGGTACCGTTTGTCTGTCGCCGTCAAAATGGCATCCACAATGCGTTCCACGCGCGCGCTGCAGCGTAAAAGTTGCTTAGCAGGTTTTTCTGTTTTGTGTTTGTTTTTATTTTTGGTTTTTTTTTTTTTTGGCTTTGCTGCACTTTTCAATTGTTGTTGTTGCTGCTGCTGCTGCACTTTCATATTTGATTTGTTTTTTCGCTTGCAGTTTTTTGTGTGTTTATTGTAACAACAACAACAACAACAACAACAACAACAAGCTGCTGCAGCATCAACAATTTTGTGCGGCTGCATTTTGTAGCTGACTTTTATCATAAATATTTCAACGCCTCTGTTTAGTTGTTGTAGCCGCATTTTTCTAGCAGCGCCTTTCACCGATCGGCGAAATGGCCAAAATGTATCTGTTAGATACAAGAATTGTGTAAGCAGCGGCGGATACATGAGGCAACACAATTAGTCACACACTAAGCCACTTCCACACTATATGTATATAGTTTATATGTACATATATCTTACATACACAATGTGCGTACCATAATAAAAGATACAACAAAAGCATTAAAGTATCTTACAGATTACAGCGCTTAAAATGTATCTCGCGCCGCTCAGTTCACAAATCACATCAACTGTGGACAAATTAAAAATTCATAAAAACTAAAATCAAATTTTCCAAATTTTCATCAACAAATATATAAAAATAATAAAAAAAAGGAGAAAAAACGCCCAAATCCCATATAATAAACAAATAAAAACGTTGCAATCGGGTGTAACCAACAGCGCAATACTCGTTTACGGTATGATCAATAATAAAACAAAGTATTTCAATTATTAGCACACTTGAAAATACTCTGTAAATCTCTAAAATTGTGGGTTTTCATATATATATTTCAATTTCGATTCATTGTCAAACAAAATTTGCTTTAAAACTGAGAAAAATATATTGATCCCAACCTACTCTTTTGTCATTTTGTGAGAGAGCATAAAATCAAAAATCCGATTTACATTTACAGAATTTATGAACGCATTTCGTACAGGCCCATATATTTATTTGGATAACTTTGCTTATCGTTGCTGTTGTTGTTGTTGTTGTTGTTGTTGTCGTTGTGTTTGTTGAACGCCGCGCCGTCTGGCATGTTGATGTGGGCGCTGCTCGTTGGCGTGGGCGTGCCCAGCGCAGAGGCCTTGAGTTATGTTGTCGTCGTCGCATATGCGGGATGTGGTCACAGTTTCGGATAGCGGCACACAACGAAGCTGCCTCAATGCCACAGTATGTTGAAATCAATTTGCTAATGTTGTCACCAGGCGGCCAGCTCGGCTAGATGGAACTGCAAATATGCGCCGCAAGGCGGCAACCCCCGCTTAGCGGCCAATTACAAAACGCCAAAGAGCAAAAACGCAAAAACTCAAGCGTTAAGCGTGGCACGCAGCACGCAGCAATCGCATTCATTGCAGCAGCAGCAGCAACACAACAATGCGAAATCAATTACAGTAAAGCCCCGTGTGGGTGACTTGTATGTGAATGGCTCGCGTTGGGGTGAGTGTCGCGCACGTGCCAAGCGCAACGTCAATAATTTGTAGTAACAACCAAACAAGCAGCAACCACCGAAAGGTCAACCCCCAACCTCCCCCCCAAACGGCCATTCAACACACGGGAGAATTGAAAAATTACTAAACACACATAACGGTATAGCATAAACCGTATATAATGCTACACCCCACAAAAATATAAAAAATGGCTTTTTAAAAAGCGAAAAAGAAAACGAGCAGAAAATTTTAAAACTTTAGAATTTACTTGGCCCGACTGCCTGATACTCTGTTGGCAGAACCTCAAAAAATTAAGATTCGGTTTTCGGTTTATTTTTCAACCAAGTTTAAAGTTTTTTTTAGCATTAAAAGTTTGCAAATTTCATTTCTGATTTAAAAAACTAGTTTCAAATCAATTTTGCAATTTTCGTGCAACAAATATACCCCATTTGACTTTAGAAGATAGCATTAGCAAAAAGCAAAAAAGAAAAGGAAAAATGTGAAAATGGAAAATGTGAAAATATTTTGTATTGCAAGTTTCGAGCGCATAACTTTGCCTCTTGCGACTAAACGAAACTGGAAAGTTTATTGCATTCCACTTATGCGGCGCTTAAGCCCCAAATGAGGGGGCCTCAGTGTGGTCTGAACGGGCAGGGGGTGGGCAGGGTGCGGGGGGAATTTTCCCCAAGCAACAGTATTGTGTTTGGCTCGGTGAATATGCGCATAGATTATTTGTGTAAATTGAAGAGGTAATCGTATATTAATCATTTATACGCATATAATTCCTATTCATGGATGGTGTGAATGCGATTGTGAGTATTTCGAATCATTCACAGCATGGAGAGCTGAACGCACTCACAGATCAGAGCTGAAATGTTGACAATGAATATGATTCACTTGTAAATGAATAAATGCATTCATGGCAAGCACATTTGAATACACACAAAGAACAACTTCGATGCTGTCAACTTCAGCTAACAACTTTATATGTGTGCACGTGACGACTAGCAGATACCCTGCAATAGGAAATTAACGTTTATATTGATATAATTTATCAGCTGATCAAAAGTGTGTATATAGAAAATAGTAAAGAAAATGAAATAATAATAAAATAAAATAGTTAATATACAAAAATATATATAATTACATTATTATTATTAATATTTCAATGTTAACTTTACTTTAAAAATATAGTCTTAGAGATAATCGATTAAGACCTGACTTACAGATTCAAAATATTTTTATACTCGTTCACGAAGTGAACTAGTATGTGGAGTCAATATATAGGACAAATCATGATCAAAATGCCATCAAACGTGAAAATCGGTTCACTTTTGACCATGTTATGGGGGTTTGATATTTGGGAGCTATGGAATCTGAAAACTTTACATGTCAAAATTTTTGTCGATTTTGGGATGACTTTTAACCAAAAATTTGACCCACTCAAAATCACTTTTAATGTTGTTTTTTATGCTAATTGTGACAAATAAAATCGATTAAAACTATAAATTCGCAATTCTAAATTTTGAATTTTTTCAAAATGCACAAGGGGGAGTACTTGCTTTTTTAAAAAAAAAATTCAAAAAAATTTTATTTTCGAAAATGAATATATTTTGAATGTGGAGTCAATATATAGGACAAATCATGATCAAAATGCCATCAAACGTGAAAATCGGTTCACTTTTGACCTTGTATTGGGGATTGATATATTGGAGCTATGGAATCTTTTATTTAAGAACGTGAACGAGTATAACGCAGTCGGTATCGCCCGACTGCAATGTTCTTGTTTTTTTGTTTTTCGCCCTTTGGTATATCTTTTACAGGGTATAGTTAATAAAAAAAAGAAAAAACATAAATAAATGCCCACAGCGGAGCAGTTAATTGAGCTAATTTATGGCGCCCATTAAGCTGCCCAATTGGGCTGCTATTCTTATATAATTGTGTTCCATAAGTCGGCTGCGACCGTTGGCATTTTCATTTAACGGCCCAAATATGCAAACGCGACTCTCGAGCTTTCAGCTTGGCCTTGAAATCGAACACTATCAACTACAATGGAGCTGGCCTGCCTGCCTGTCCCCAAAATGGTTTTCATAACTGAAAAGCAAACGGCAAAAGTCGCTGCCAAACGATTCGCGATTCGCCAATACCCCCGTTCCGCCCCAGCACGCCCCGATCCGCGGCAATTCTGGAAATTGTGCTCAACTAGCCCAAGTTTGGTTGACAATTTGTTGACAATTGCGTTTCACACTTTGCATAATAATCAGGCAAACAGAAACAGAAATCTCAACTATCCATAAATTGTCACAGTGCCTCTGAACTATATACATACAGTGGGTGCCGTATGTGTACTCGCAGGTTAAATCAAAATGAAACTAGTTGACTTAAAAATATTCAAGTTGCAAAAACTTTATCTAGAAATAACAAAAAATTTTTGCAGTTAACAAAATGAATTTTTTTTAGAATAAAATCTCAAATAAAGAAAGTATCTTTCCACAACAACTTATGCTACCCACACCTGTGATGTGTACAGGGTATAACAAGCTGTCGCGGCATGCAATTATTGGAAAAAGAGCGGCACTTGACGATGTTTCTGTGCAACTTTTGCTGAGCTGCCAACTGGGCTAAAAAAAATGAAAAAAAAAACAACATTATTTATGCGGAATTCTGTCGCACGAAGCGAACGAGCAAAGAAATGAATCATGTTATGAATGTGAATGAATATTTTGAAATCGATTCGAATGAAATGTCTAAAACACACCTCCCAATAGATTCACACACACACACACACATATAATCACATGTAATATATATATGTAATTATATATACACATATATACATATATTTATATCGGGCACGAACATTGCATTTGATTGCAAATTGCAATTGTAATTGGGTTTTCGAATTGTTGTAATTGCCTTTGGTTGTTGTTATTCGCTCTTGTTGTTGTTGTTATTAGTGTTGTTGTTGTTGTTGCGTGGTTGCGATTCAAAGTAACAACAAAATATGCGACAATAATTGCAAAATGTTCGCAATGTTTTCATGTCGCGTCGTCAATTTACAGCGCAAAAGCACACTCCTCGCCCCCTCCCCTCTCTAGCCAGCTACAAGTGACCCCACAACAAACAACTGATAAATTGCCAATGCACGACAAAGAACAACAACAACAACAAAAACACAACTCGAGAGAGTCGTGAAAGTTACAAAAGTTGCAATGATAAGGAATGAAAATTGAACACGTGCGATGGTCACAGGAAAACGAGGGGGAGAGGGGGGCGACCGAAAGAAACATCGAATGCATTTTTCACCAAATGAATCACAAAATTGAAACTTGAACTTGAATGAAAAAAAATTAAATATTATAAAAATAAAACCGTGTAAAAAACTTGTCGGAAGTAAAACAATCAAAACATGGAATATTTTAAAATATTTTATAGCAAACTAGAGTAACTAACTAAATAGAGTAACTAAAGTCAGAAAAGCATGGAACAAAGAATACATTGAAAAACTTTAGCTGTTGGCTTTAGAAATAAATAAATATTTAAATAATATCAAAAAGTAATTATAAACAAATATATATATGATAAATATAGATTTAAAGACTGTTGTTTCCAAAAATAATTTTGACGAAATTAAACATAATAAAAATATACAAATAATAATAGTCAGATTATATGGAATGAAAATACGGAACTTAAATATCAAAGCAAAAACAAAAGAGAACAAAAATATGCAAATATATAAATATGCAACTATATACAACCATAACTGTGACCTAGTTAGCAATTCAATAACTGTACATATATATATATATATATTTATCAACTTTAAAGGCAATTTTGGGCGTTTCTAATCAAGATAATGTAATACAATTCTCACAGCGAATAATAAAAACAATGCCCATGTGTGTAAAACGTTGTCAATTTCAATCGAATTATTTATTCGAATTCATTCGCATTTATTCACAATTACAAATATATGCATTTCGATTTATTGCTTATGAATGGGCCTTAACGATAAGCGGAAGCAAGGCCGCAAAAAATCTAAAAGCAGAGTTCGAAGCATTTGGACAGCTCGTGACGAAATATGCACACACACACACAGTGTGTGTTGGTGTGTGTGTGTGTGTATTTGTGTGTCGTATAAATAAATTAAAAATTCAGTGAAGCACAACGACGCAAATGAAACCCACTTTGGATGTTGCGACTCGACCCAGCGCTCCATCAATTTTTTTATTATTTTTTGCTGGGGTTTCTTTCAATTTCTTTTGATGTCAAAACATTGCAAGAAGCAGAGATGAGAGAAGAAAAAAAAACAGTAGCAAATGTTTATAATTGCTTATCACTAGAAATTGTTGTACGAGTGTGCGTGTGTGTGTGTGCTTATGGAATTATATGTATGTGGGGCACTCGCTTGCTGAGCGCTGACAAATACCCAACTCGACCGAGTTGACTTCCTTTTGGGTAATCCAAATGATGTCCATGCCTATAAAAAGAATACCCAGAAAAAATAAAAGTAAATACAAAATTCATATTTTTTTGTTGAAAATTCAACAAAATGAAATCGATACCACGCTACGCACTCGCCACACACACACACACACACATGCGTTGCGGCAACAGAATAATTGTTGAAAGTTCGAAAAGCTAAACATAAAATAAACAAAAAAAAAACAAGCCACAAACAACGAAATGCAAATACCCTAAGAAAAAAGAAAAATTTCAAGTTGTGATTTTGTATTTTTATACTCGAAGTTCACGAAGTGAAACTAGTATATTGGGTTTGTGCAATGTCCGTCTGTCCGTCCGGATGAACGCAACTTTTTTTGGCGCTATTAAAGTTAGAGACTTGATACTTTGGATATATACTTGTAGTTATCCTCTTCAGACAAAGTGTTAAGATACGGCAATACGATAACATATCGATACACCCCAAATCGCAAATCGATGATACATAAGTGCATGCTTTTTTGACCAAAAAATTCAAAAATGAAAATATTTTCGAAAATTAATATATTTTGAATGTGGAGTCAATATATAGGAAAAATCACGATCAAAATGCCATCAAACGTGAAAATCGGTTCACTTTTGACAATTTTATGGGGGTTTGATATATGGGAGCTATGGAATCCGACAACTTTACATGTCAAAATTTTTGTCGATTTTGGCATGATTTTTGACCAAAAATTAGACCCTCTCAAAATCACTTTAAATGTTGTTTTTTATGCTAATTGTGACAAATAAAATCGATTAAAACTATAAATTCGCAATTCTAAATTTTGAAAAAAAATTTTTTTCCAAAATTCACAAGGGGGAGTACATGCTTTTTTGATCAAAAAATTCAAAAAAATTTTATTTTCGAAAATGAATATATTTTGAATGTAGAATCAATATATAGGACAAATCATGATCAAAATGCCATCAAACGTGAAAATCGGTTCACTTTTGACAAAGTTATGGGGGTTTGATATATGGGAGCTATGGAATCTTTTATTTAAGAACGTGAACGAGTATAACGCAGTCGGTATCGCCCGACTGCAATGTTCTTGTTTATATTTGTTTTTATTTTATATAAATCGAATTGAAATCCATTTTTGACGAAAAAAGATATAAGATTTCAGTTATTGACAATATGTCAAATTTTAATTAATTGAAGTCTGTTTTCAACTAGAAATCCAATAGATCATTTAAACAATAAAATACAGAAAATACTGCAGTTCAACAATAACTGCATCGACAATATTTATTCAATAGCTTAGTTAAGTCACATGACAAAAGTACTTCCGATAAAGATTGAATTTCTTTCTTTGTTCACTTTTGTAAAACGATACGATTTCCATCGAAAATATGGAATTATGGTAACGTAATGCATCTAGCTGCAACTCAAACCTCCTGTCAAAATGGTTATGTCCGACATAAGAGAGAGAGTGACAACACCAGTTTTAGATCCGAACCCCAATCCAAAAACCCGAAACTCCCTCCGTTGAGGAGTGTTTGACAAGCCGGCGACTTTGGGGGGGCGGACAGTTGGCAGGTGTTGGAATCTATAAAAGCGTCACATAATACGGTCCCACCATCCCCCACCCTCCCCCATCCCCTTCACTCCCTGCACCCGGCAAACATTGTTTCGGTTTGCCGTTTTTATTAGTAATAACATTTTGAAAGCCTCAACATGCTCGTTAAATTCAAATGCATGCATTTGAGTGCTGCGAGTGCTGTTCGGAAATGCGATATATCGAAACTCGACCACAGGGGGCGTGGCATTGTGGGTGGGGTGATACAAGCACGTTCCAGCGCATATTAAATATCGAATTCAATAAAATTGATTGACACATGTCTTGTGTGTGTGTGTGTTGTTGAGTGTTGCAGGTTGCAAGCGGTTGTTGTTGTTGTTGGTAGCATCAAGCATATATTTTTCCAGAGTTACCAGAACTTAAACATTACAGCATGTCGCAGGAGCTGACGAGCACGGCGACCACACTGGAGGACAGCTCCAAAGTGGAGGTGATTGTGTACACCAAATCGGACAAGACGCTCAAACAGAACATGAATGCCAAGGACGAAACGTTGCGAAAGCGCACCTCGTTAATAATTGTGCCACAGCAGGTGGTGGCGGATAATGATGATGATGATGATGAGCAGCCACAGAAACAGCAGATCGAGACGGGCAATCGCAATTCGATAGCCAGCATCGATAGCTGCGTCTCCACAAACACCAGTCAGAGCAATCAGTCGAGCACCGGCTCCGGTTCCGGTTCCGGTTCCAGCAGCAGCTCCGAGGATGCCCATGCCGCCTACCAGGATCTACAGAATGGCAATGCCGGCGATGATCTGGCCACAATGCATTCGCCCAGCTGCTCGACCACATCCGAATCGACATCCTGCTGCAGCTCCGTGGATTACTCACTGCGCGAACAGCTCGAGAACTTTGCCAACCGCAGCGAGGAGCAGCAGCAGCAGCAGCTGAAGTGCGTTAATGATTTGCCCACTGCTGCACAGCTGCTGAAAGGCATTGGTCTGCCGATAGAGCAGGCAGCAGCCAGCGGTGCACCGCATTCCGATGCCCTGTTAAGTCCGCAGGAGGCGCCGCTGGGTCGACGTTATGCCGAGGTGGCGCAGTTCAAAGGTCACGGCAAGGCGAGGTGAGTGCAGCCCACAACAGCTGATCGACTTAACGAATAGCTGTGCATCGCCAGTTCGTAAACCTTTATTTCATTTGACATTATTACCAGGATAATTACAAATTGTTTTGAAACATTTTAAATTGGAATTTTAATAATATATTTAGCAAGCATTGACTTGAACTATAATTTAATTAAATTGATTCTTCATTTGATGTTTTGTTTACTTTATACAACAATTATGGCTTATTTAAAAGGATATTTGTTAAACTCTTTAGCCAACTTTTTGCTTTAGCCTTTTTTGTTTTCAACTATTTAACGCGCTCAGTTTCAAAACTAGTTATAAAAACTTTCACTGATTAACTTCTCCAAAGGTAAATCTATATATTTCATATAAAATTCGTATTTTTCCAAAATAACAATCATAATTAAAAGCGTTTTCGATTGGATTCGAGGATTCGTTAAAAAAAAGACTTTTTACGTTCTTTCTAATCTACCCTAGACAACTTGCTATCTACTGAGCTTAGTCTCGTCTGCCACCTATATTTTGTCACATCTGCCCCCCTCTCTCTCTCTCTCTCTTTCTCGTTCTTCCTCTTCTTTCGAGCACTTTGCTGCCAACGAACTGCATTGTCTCGATATCCTCGAACATTCTTGAACTAAACGATGTCAAATGCACACTCAACTCGAGCACTACAAGCCACGCCCACACGCCCCCTTGTGTGTGTCTGCGAGTGTCTTTCAACTGATTTTAGGGCCTGCAGCCATTTCATTTTGCCGTCTTTGCTGTGGCTGCATATGCATAATACACAACTTAATTAGTATTACTACTTTATAGCACTCTCGACGACGATGCTGTAAATCCGAACCAGAACCCAACCCAACCCAGCCCAACTCTTTGGAATATTCGTTGCCGGAGCTCAAGCCTCAAATCTAATAATGGCACATTCCATACACGCATTCCCATTGCCACATTACCATATCAAAAACGACTACAGCTTGTGCATGCCCCACGGGCACAGACTACCCCCAAACTCAAACTCAAACCCAAACTCAACCCCAGCTATGCATAACTCAAAAATGCAACGCCTCTTGTGTATATATATATATATATATATATATATATATATATATATATGTAAACATGTATGCGGCGTGTGTTGTTTATGAACTTTGAACGTTTTGAACTCGCACTCAGGCAAAAGCTCTCTCGACACTCGCAGGACGAACTGCTGCAGGACTGGCTGCTGTCAATGGCTGCCTACTCTATGGATTAGTGCTCCCAGCCGCTTAACGTGGCGCCCCAACTTGTTCATCGACAACTATGTTGAACTTTTTTGAAAGCTGTCACAACTAATTTGCATACACCCACTCACACACACACACACACTCGAAGGTGTTCTTCTTGCTTCCTCTGCTGTCAACCGTATTGCAACAACAACGAGAACAATAAAGTGTCCGTTCTCTGACAACCCGCATAACTTCCTCATTGTTCCACGTTTGCTTTTGCTGCCAGTTGTGCTTAAGTTCAACTTTGATTTGCCCCCAACTGAGCTTGCTGGTTTTTTTTTCTGTTTTTGACCAACAAATATTCATGGCTTAAAAAGTTTTTTGAACAACTGTGATTGGCCGTGTGGCTTAAAGCCCCACTCGACAAATTGCATACGCTTCGTTTAAGCTCCAACGTGAATCGAGTTGAGCATGTCCCATAACTGTGCATTAACCAGTGTTACCCTAACCATTGACAAGAAAAGCGAAAAATGTGTATTTTCGAAAGTGCGAATATTTTAAATGTAGAATCAATTAAGAGGCCATATCTTGGCCAAAATGCTATCAAACTTGAAGTTCGGCTCAGTTTTGACAAAGTCATGCGAGTTTGATGCTTATTAGGTATGGATCCGAGAGCTTTACATGTCAAAATTTGTGTCAAATTTGACCCGAATCAGAATCACGTTTAATGTTGTTTTTTATACTAATTTTGACATCCACAATCGATTTAAAAAATATAAAATTGCAATTTTAAATTTAAAAAAAAAATTGTTTTTTTCAAATATGAGTACATAATTTTTTGACAAATAAAAAATATTACAAAAAATTGTATTTGCAAAAGTAGACATATATAAAATGTAGAATCAAACTGTAGGCTAAATCATGACCAAAATGCTAGCAAACTTGAAATTCGGTTAAATTTTGACAAAGTCATTTTTACAAAAAAAAAAGAAGTTACAAAAAATTTTATTTGCAAAAGTGAAAATATTTTAAATGAAAAATTCATCTAGAAGAAAAATGCCAAAAAAAAACAGAACGTAACAAACGTTAAAAGCTGAACTCACAATTTGTTCAAAACAAAAAAAAGTTGATTAATTTCTTGGTATCTCTTCATCTGTTTGTCTCATTTATTAGAAACTGACATGTGCGCTGTTTGGGCCATGCCTCAATGTCTGGACTCTTGAGGCAGTTGCTTCCTATCCGTCATATCTTGATCGTTGCTGCTGACAACTGTTTTGTTAACTGTTGGCCAACTTGACCTGGGCCCTAGTAATAGTTGGCCCAGTCCCAACAGCAACCTCTGTCTTCGGTTTGCGCGCCTCAACCTACCTTCAACCACTCAGACAGCACCACCGCCCCACCGAACACCACATTTCGACTGCGCTCACTTTGCCATATTTTATCTTAATTGCCATGCGTTGGCAATTTACATGCGGCGCCACAAAGTATGCTCCACGTTCGCAATATCCTTCAACTTTTTATACCCTGTAATAATAGAAATGCGTGGGTTTGAATACATTTGCCAATGTGTGATTTAATTTTGTCCTTCAGAAATTAGAAATTTATGTGTGTAGACTTTTGTTTATCCTAAACAAAGTATCTTGCCTATTTTGCATATTTCTCTTTAATTCTTCTCCAAGTCTGTCAGCTGTAAATATTTATATTTGTCTGCCTTCTAGGGTAACTTCTCGTTGTGTTGTCTTGTCAATATTTTTATTTTTGCTTGTTTTTCATCGCTGTTGACTTGCATATTTTGTTTGCCTTTCGAAAACGCTTAGAAATTTATTCGTGCTTCAGTTTCTGATGTTATATCGCATTACTTCTGGTATACTCTTGCCTAGGGTATTATTAAATTGTTACTTAATTTGTATAAATTTTAATTTTTCAGAAATTATAAATTTTTTTGTTATTAAATTTTTTTTTTAAACAGGTTTTCTATTACCTTAATGGCAACTTAATCTAGTTTTACATTTAGGGGAAGGAACAATAGATCACAGATACATACAATTACATATGGGAAAAGATAGATTATTTTTAGTATTTACAAGGATTATAATTACATATATATATATTATTTGTTTGTTTGGTTTGCACCTTTTAAGCCTTCTCTTTCTCGGCTTGGCAGTTAATCGTCTGGCAAGCGCGTTAAAAATATAAATTTTGATTTTTAAAAACCAAAAACAATTGTTAATTTTAATCAGATTATTCTCTGTTTAACTTTAGGTTTACCTTTTTTTGCTGCTATAATTAAAAAAAAATAAACCCAAGCTGATATATTATTTTATTAATTTATTATAATATTATTTTATATTTTATTTTTAATTATATTTATATAATATTTATATACTTATTGCTTTAGTATAGAAAGAGTATTCAAACATCGCCTATTTGCCATGTCCTTTGTCTTCTGGCGTGTCCTTGGACCTTGCATACATTCAGAGAGACCCGACTAATTCCTCTAAGTGCTTTATTATCCGTTGCGTGTTGTAGTTGTTGTTGCCGCTTGTTTGTGTTAATTTGACATGATTATGTCAGAATGTTTGACAACTTGTCATATGGCGCAAAAATGCTTTCGACCGAGTATTGCTTGCAAGTTTCTTGGCCCAAACAAGCCGCCGCCGACCCACCCAAGAGTTCGTCCTGACGGCTGCGCGTCCTTGAAGCAGGCGTCGTACAACGCACAATGGAAGCGGAAGCGGAAGCACATGCCAGGCGAGGCCAAAGTTTCACTTGAATTTTTTTTCCTTTTTTTCTTCGTTCTTTCTTGTGGCAAATTCATTAATAACATTTGTGCGGCAACTGTTTGTTGTCCCCTTCCCCTTTTTAGCCGCTCGTGGCAGTGTCTAGAAATATTGTTAAAATGGCGTAAAATTGCCAGCTTTTTGGGCGTCAGTTTGTGACACGCGTCGTGGGCGTCCGTCCTTGCAGACACTTAGGCGGCACACGCACACACACACAAAATAAAAAGAAGGGAAAAAAATGTGTCGCAAATTAACCTTTTGACAGCTGAGCCTGGGCTGAGACGGGAGGCGTTGACAAATGAACCCGCCAGCTTGCAGCTGGGGCACAAAGTAGATTTCAAGCAATTTTCATTACCCAAACTTATCTCTCTTCTCTCTCTCTCTCTCTTCTTTCTCTTTGCAGAACAAGTGAACAGCAGCTGACTTCGGCTGCTGCTGGCACCGCAGTTGCCACGCCCCTAACAGAGATAACTGAGACCGTTGTCTCTGCAGTCAAGAACAGCAGCAGCAACAACAACAACAACAACAACAAGAACAACAACAATAACAGTAGCAGCGGCAGCAACAATGCGCAACAGTCACAAAAATCTCAGCTGCAGCAACAGCAGCAATCGAACAACTGCAACAACAACAACAAGAACAAGCTAAATGGCCAATCAAATCACAGCTCGAACAACAACAACAACAACAAGATGACGCCCACGGGCCAAGTGGATGCCAAATGCGGCGACATTCGCAGACGCAGCAGCAGCCTGGAACCGGATGCCGACGATGTTGTCGATCTGGCGCATGGCGGCAACTTCGAGGACGACATGGAGGCTCTGCTGCCCTCGCGCCGCTCCAGAGATGAGCTCAGTCAGGTGAGTCTGCCAAAAGCATGCATGCAACGAGCAGAAATATTGATCAGGTGGCAACAACCGATCAGCAGTGTCCGTCAAGTGGAAAGTTGAAAGCCGTCGAAATTACCGAATGTTCAATATCAATATACCCTGTTCAATATCATCATATATCAGACAAGGGTCGAACGTACTACAGTATGTCAAGCATGTGTTTTGACAATGGGAAAAATGCACATTTTTATATTTTTTTTTGAGTAAAAGTTGAAAAATTTTAATTTTTGCCATCGTCAAAACTTTTTTTTGACATACTGTATATATCGGAAACATGGACTATAGATTATTGGATTATGAGCATCACAAAGTCTGAGAGAACTCACCATAAATACACCGAAAATAAAAAAAAACGACGCTGAAAAAGAAGAAGAGAAGCGAAGATCAACCTATAAATATAGTAAACCAATAACTTACAAAAAAATATTAGCTAAGATAGTTAAATAACCACAATTTTTATGGCACATGCTTTGCAATGAATACTTTAGTGATTCACTGTAGTAGGGACAGTTGATCAGATAAGTTGAAGTGACAAAATTGACTGAAGAACCGTTAAAAGGATACATCATCGACGCATATTAAAAAGAAGTATGAGTTAAATTTTAATGTGTATAAAGTTTTGTATCGATTTATATATATTTATTTATATATCGATTCTTTATATAGGTTAAATCAAAAGTTTCCAACTAAATTTCAAGAAAAAGAAACCTTTTAAAATGTAATTCATTCTTTAATATTCTAATTATTATTATTAGAATATTTGTATGCCCTGAATCCATTTAAAAGTGGCGGCATTTCCAAGCCCATAATGCATATATATTATTGCTTTCAACTCGATTCCCGCACATGTGTACCCTTCATATGTGGCATTATGTAATTGAAAACCACTTTGCCACAGTCGGGGAATTGTGCAGGCGACTGTTGGGCATATTGATGAGTACGGTTTTGTATTTGTCGCACCATTCGTGTGAGGTTTCCCCCTGCCTCGAAAAGGCTGCCGCACGGAGTTTGTCTGTGCCACAGTAAGTGGCAATTACGCAAGCTGCCAATGAGCCATCAGGAGCAGCAGCAGCAGCAGCAGCAGCAGCCAGAGCTAGTTGGCACTCCTTTTGTCCTTTTGTGTGTGGCACTCATTCATTCATTCATTCATTCATAATTTGCTACGTGTTGCCATGCCAGCCATAATCATAATGCTGCTGGTGCTGCCATAAACTCGGCATCAAAATGATGCCCATTTCGACTGAAATAAAAATTACAATACACGTTCTCTGGTGCGCGTTTTATTCCCTTTGACATGTTCCACATCCGATGCCCATTCTCTCTGATTCCCATTGCCCATTATGGCATCATTATTTACATGCATTCGTGCGTGCTGCTTCATCGTCCTGGCATTCTTCATTAATAACTCGGTGAATCCTTTTTCCATCATCAGCAGCAGCAGCAGCAGCATCATCATTAAAAGCAACTCCTCTTTCTAATGTCTGACAGGAAATTACAGCCAAGGCGCCAACCCATATGAATAATGAAGCACTTAACGCGCCACACAAAACTCTTTTTGACAAGTCAATTTACTAGTTAATTTGATCTGCCAGCATGCTCAATGCACCTTCCACCTTCCACAGAATGGACCATCCAACATCCACCATCCACCATCCACCATCCACAATCCGAGGCTCGTTCAAGCGTTAAATGCTGCTGCATGTTGTCTATAATTGCTTTATAATGCGTTCGATTGCCTGCATATTGCAGTTGAGGGCGTTGTTGCCAAATTTCACTAACAATGCGTTTGCAACGTTGCCAAATTGCATGCGCTAAAATGTGATAAAACGGCTTGGCAATCGATTAGATTGCTGCTAAATTTCTCAATACCGTAAAGTGGAAAGCTTCTTTTATAAATGCGCTGTTGCCAAATTTACCACAATACTAAAACTTTGCATGTTTCACTTACTTCAGTTGCAGTGTTGCCATATTTTATAGATTTGACAACTTACGCGCTGTTGCCAAATTGCACAAACTATTTACAAAAGTTTATTGCATAATTGTAAAACACATAAATACCAAAAAACGATTTATCTGAATCAAACTGGTGTTCACAGCATTTGTCATTTAGATGCATTGTTGCCAAACTTCAGAAGAGGCCAAGCCAAACATTTTTCAGCCTCACCTTGCAACGTTGCTAAACTTCATGCGTCACTGTAAACGTGGCACACTCGTAAAATATCTACTTGCAAAGCTTGTTGCAAGTAAATTAAGCTGTCCCCTTTTCTTCTTCTGCCAAGTTCAAAGTCAAAAACCAAATGAGAACTTACAGGCTATTAAGTTTCTATATCTATATACATATGTATGTATGTATGTATATGTGTCCCTGGACAACCGCAAACATGTGGGCTGTCTGGACCGCTTTGAATACAGACACATGTTCACATTTTAATTTGTGTTGCATTTCCTGTTGCATTTGGCAAACGGAAAACAGAAAACGGCAAACGGCAAATGGAAAATGGCAAATGGCAAACACAGACAACTCTGGCAGCAAGGAGCAAGGACACACAGAAACGTCTTCGTTGTCTCGACGGCGGCATAAAATATTGATTCCAATGGGCTTCAGTTGACCGCTGGCTGCATCAGCATCAGCATCGGCAGCAGCTGTGGCAACTCGAACCATGCCACAAGCCAACAACAATTTCCTCTGCGTTTTTCGGCCATTTATGAATATTCAATAAAAACAAGAGCAACAACAAACGTTAACGATAAAAGTGTCTGCTGTAAACTCATGCTGGCCAAAATGCTGCGCGTTGCCATAACCACAGACAGCTTCAGAGCAGCAGCAACAACAACAGCAACAACGTGCAACAACAACGTGCAACACATGAACCGCTTGTCGCTGCTGCACGTTGTCTGCCTGTGGAAAGTTTTTATCGCCAGCCTGGCGATCAGCGGCAGTGCGAGTTTTTGGGCTGCTGTGCTCTCAACTTTATTACTTTCATTATGCTTCAACCCTGCTGGCATATCGCCCATGCCAACGATGGCAACCCTACAGCCCCCCACACACAATCCTATCCTATCCACCCGCCAGGCAAAGTCCATAAACAACTTTCGACTCTAATCTGCTGCTGCGGGACATGTCCAGGTGCACGTGTACTAATTGCAGCGGTATTAGTGGCGCTTTGTCAGCGGCTTACAGCCACGCCCATAACATTCCGCACGCCCCCCGCCTTGTTGTTAAGCTGCCCGTTCGGTCAGCTTTTAGTTGAGCTTGTCATGTCAGCCGTCGTCGGGCTTTGAAACTGACTTTTGGCTTTCTTTTTTTTGGTTTTTGTTACTTTATACCCTAGCGAAGGGTAGTCGATTAATGTCACGAAATATGTAACGCAGGATTCGCAACACAACAACAAAATGCAACAGATTTAACCTGATCGTTTCACTATATCAAATGAATATCGGTTGTATCTTTGTGTATATATTTGTACCAACTTCAGAGAAGCTCATCAGAAATCTGTTTGCAAAGGGAAGGGTATTTAGTCTTCGGCAAGCTGACATCAAAGTGCTTCTTCTTTTTATTGTGCTGTCCAGGCAACATGTTTACTGATGCCAGCTGCAGGATATGAAAGCATCAGCAACAGCAACCGGTAGACGGGCAGCAGGAGAGCACCGCAGGATATTCGGACGCAGCTTTAAAGTCGCTCTAATGAAGTGTGCCCCCCCAAAAAAAATGAGAGAAGAAACGGGTGCTGTTCATTTTTGGTTTTGAGTACAACATGGACAGCATTTCCATTTCTCCAACTCCAACTCCATTTCTGCACACTCCAAGTTTGTCACTCCATTTGATACGATGGTTGGTCCTTTGGTCCTGTGCGAAAGTGTGTTGGGGCACATCCTGAGTGTCATGTTGCAAACTCAACGAACTGCTTGGCCATGCTTCCTTTAGCCTTCGTGCGCCTAATGGCTGTGACTTTTTGACAGCCACTGCCAAGTGTCCTGTGTCCCAAGTCCTCTTTCTTGTGTGTCCTTTTCGCACCTACCCTTGCCCCAGCCGCAGCCGCAGCCGCAGCCGTAGCAAAAACATTTGTCGGCGTCTCGCCAGTGGCCAGTTTTATGGCCATAGATTTTATGTGCAGCTTATTACTTGGCTTCAGTTTTGATTGTATTTGGCTCTGACGGGGTATAAATATCCTTATTGCTATTAGTTTTTCTGATGCTACAGCCTATTCAAATTGCGCATTGTTGCCAAACTTCATCACGTTTATCACTGTTGCCAAACTACAATCATAAACATATATTTTTCTTTAAATTATATTTTTGCTGGTCTTTGGTTATACTATTTCCTGCTTAAATCATCATTTTCCTAGCTAAAGTTTAACTAAAATGTGCACTGTTGCCAAACTTCATGCTTAAATATTGCAAGTGTTTGCTGCCAGAATCATTTTCTGTTGATTTCTCGATTCTGTTAACTTTGATGTGTTTTTTTTAGCTAAAGCTACATTTTTTCTTTTCCACCGTTGCCAATTTTCATGCAGCGACGTTGCCAAACTTCTCTAAAAACCAGTAAATATAGTTTTTATGCCTGTCTTTCGCGTTCCTTTCAGCCGCAGTCTGCATTCATTTTGTATGCCTGCCGAACTTTAGCAGCGCAGCGTTGCCAGACTTCACTGAAGCGCAGTTAATTATGCATTCAAAGTGCGGCTGTGCAACAAATCGACAACATGTCAACATCACGCTTCAATTAGCCAGCGCCAGCAAGCACACACAAACACACACACAAACACACAGAGAGAGGCACACTCATAACTGGAAACGCTGCCCGCTTTGGTCACACTAAAAACTAAACACGCAGACAGGACGAAATGGTAAAGGCAAACCAACAGGCACAGTCACATATGTCACCAACTAGCAAATGCTTCACTGTCTGCTCTCAGTTCTCCAATGGCTTTGTTGTTGTTGTTTTTGTTGTTGCTGCTGCTGCTGCTGCTGCTTTTGGCGCAGTTGTTGCCAATGCGGTTTTTGGCCACCGCCATTGCTGCCATTAAATGTAATTCTCTGTGGTTTTATGGTTTTTTAAAACATTCAACAACATTTTACGTGGCTGCTATTTATCTTTTATTTCGGCACTCACTTCAGCTGCCCCACAATTCCCCCAGCTGTTGCTGTTTGTTGCTGTTTGTTGCTGTTGTTGCTGCCGTCATGTTCCTTTGCCGTGTCGCCTCGCACGTTCTATTTGTAGTTTTGTTGCTGCTGTTGTTAGTTGTGTGTTGCCGCTGCGCTGCGTCAGGCAATAATTCAGTCTCGAGTGCAATTTGGCGGCTGCACACACACACACAGACACACACACAAACACACACGAGCGTCACTTTTGCGCTTATCTCGCTCACCTTTTGTCAAACTATTAGCGCAGAGATTGCACAAAAAACACACAATGCACAGTGGTCTGACAATTTTTGTCTCTGCTCACTTAATCCTCACTTTGTTCTACCTTATCTACACAAAAAGAAAAACTCATTTTAAATATAATATATATTTTCTTACTTAACATTACTTGGTTCACAAATCATTTGAAAATTACTCTCAATGCCGAATTCCAAATTCATTTCAAATATTGAACATAAGTAGCTTTATTAAATACGTTTCTAAACTTGATCACTTAATAATTTGTTTAAACACATTTTCTATTTATTATTCCAAACGCAACACAGAAATATTTGTCCAAATACGAATCTGAAGTTCTTAATATTAATTCCATGGAAATTGTCAGGAAAGTGGTCTTCAGAATGTGCTTGCGTAATCCTATTTCAATGTTGAATTTTTGTTGATTTATTTTAATTAATTTTATTTTGTTTTGTCTTTGCTACGTTTAATCATGCTTAACTTTTGTCTTCTGTACGCAGCCCTATCAATTTCTATTGTCGCTTTTCGCAGTTTCTCTCTTTCGGGTTTTTCGCTCGACACATTTGTCGCATTTGAGATATTTCATTGCATACTTTTGTGCGGCCGCACTTTACTTCGCAATGTTGTGCAGCAATTTGTTGTGCAATTTATTAGAGCCATTCCCCCGCAGACACTCATCCCCCCGCTGTGGAGCTCCCCACAAACAGGTGAAATGCATTGCAATTGGTCTGAGATATAGTTGAGATATTATCTCGTTTGGCTGGGAATTTTTATATTGCCATTGAATTTGCCAATATTGGAAAACTAGCAGCCAACAAAAAAAGAGATGGGCCAATATTTAACAAAAGGTGCGCTAGTTGGCCAGGTTAAAGCAATTGAAACAGTCTGAGGCAGTGGCCGGGCGAGGCTGGCATCAATGGCGATTTTCATTTTCAGCCGCCAGCAACGGAAGTCAACTTACTTTCGTTGTCTGCACAGCGTCCCGGGAACAACAGCAACAACAGCAACAGCAGCAACTTCAATGTCTGCGTCTCTGTCTGCTGCTTCCTGACCCTGAAATGTCTGCCAGAGATTCACTGTTCCGGCTGCTTCAGCTGCTCCAGCTGCTGCGTCTGCTGGAGTCAGCTTGTCTGGCCGCGCCGCTTGGCTGGCCATTGTGTGTTGCAGTCGCTGCTGAAGCGCCGCCGAAAGCTGCCAAATTTAAAGTCGCGACTGTTTGCTTAACATTACGCGTAGACAGAACTCCTATACCCGCCACCCCCCATACACCTCATTCACCTTACCCATCATGTTCTCCTTTAACCAAAATCAAACACATTTTGCTGGCACACATGCGACCAGGAAGCAGCAGCAGCAGCAGCAAGCAGCAGCAACCCCCAGTGGCACTTGAAAATGCAGTCGGGCTACTTAGAGAGCTTTTCCGGTTTCATACATACACACACACACACACACACACACTTGCAAAGGGCATTCAGGTTTTGTCATGCAATATGTAACGCCTAAAAAGACACGTTTTTTAAATCTAAAAATATATTTTTATGTTTATGTTTTTACACTGTTTTATATAATAACATAAATCTCCATTTCTTATTAAAATTATGTTGAATAAAAAGAAATAGTGAAATATATCAAAAAGAATTTATATTCTATATATAAAATATAGAAATATTAAATACAATTTTTGTATATTTTGTTTATATCAGTTTTAATTATTTATTTCACAAATTTCTAATATTATTTTGTTCTTTTTCTAATCTTGCAATAATAAGTGAAAGCTAACAAGAATGTTTTTATAATGTTTTAAGTTGGTTTTTTTTAACATATTAATCGTATAAAAGTAAAATAAGATTTACATATTCGTGATCAGTATCTATAGTCATCGATATTACTGTATAATATATCATCCGTCGAAAATATCGCTCAAGAAATTATTTTTTGTATGGAAATTCTTGTTGTTTTTTTTAACAACATTCGAAAGATGGATAAAAGGACTCAAAGAATAAGACTTTAGTATAACACGGCTGAAATAGCAACGATCGACTTTAAATAAATAGATTTCTGTTGTATGAAAACACAGTTATCAACTGCTGTTAAACGTCTGCAAGGGTAAATAGTTTCCGGCATGCCAAAGATAACTTTTCTTTCTTGTTTTTTTGTTTGGTTGCAGGGGTTGCTGCCAACACCAGCCGCTCCCAGTTGTATGTGTGTGTGTGTGTGTGTGGCAAATCTGTAAACAAATGAGAGCCTGAGCTAACTTAATAAGTAACGCATTATTTCTGACTACTTGGCTGCCATCAACCAGAGTCCTGTTTCCAAATAGTTTTTTGGGCAACCAAAATATATATATATATAAATGTTTGTATACATAAAAAAGGGACTCGTCTCCTTAATAAGCAATACTTAAGACTTAATGCAGGGCATAAAATATGCGCAGCATTTACCTCACAGCAGCAGCTCTCAATGCTGGGCGCTTGGGTCACATAAGGGTTGTCCCGGCTTGTGTGGCAACCGCAACCCTGCCGTTCACTGTTTTTTCTCTCTGTTCGCTTTTTTGCTGTGATTTTTGATTTAAGCATAATTTCGCAACATGCCCGTCGCTTGCCAGGACATCCTGCGGTGTCCTGCTGTGCGCTTTGAAATATTTCAAACATTTCTTCAAGGGATTTGCGCAATTTTCCCTCATTTCTTCTTTTTTTTTCCAAATTCAAATTCAAATTTTTTTTCTTTGCTGTCTGGCTCGCATTTAAATGCTTGGAAAATAAACAGGCAACATTTCGCAGCTTTTCCATTGCCATTGCGATTTCCATTTCAATTTCCATTCCATTGCGTTTCGTTGTCTTCAGACTTGATTTCTTTCTTCTCTCGTTTCATTTCCGACTTTTGACAACGCTGCGTATGATTAATGCTTCGAAAAGGTCACAAAAAAAAAACAAACTGAAAAGCAACCTGCGAAAACCCGTTTAATAAATGACATCAAAAATTAAAACTCGCTTCTGGCGCGTAAATCAAATTTCTATTTGCACACACACACACACACACACACAGAAGGTGTGCGTGTGCCATGGCAACCTAATTTGACAGTCGGCCAGAAATAACTCAATTAGTGACGCGACCCTTTTTTGGCCCAGCTACAAGTTTTTACAAGACACAAGCACAAA
The DNA here is from genome assembly GCA_035043915.1 of Drosophila paramelanica. Taxonomy (NCBI): domain Eukaryota; kingdom Metazoa; phylum Arthropoda; class Insecta; order Diptera; family Drosophilidae; genus Drosophila; species Drosophila paramelanica. The sequence continues at coordinate 3,666,147 of JAWNMO010000557.1, read as the reverse complement.
CCTAAGCAAAAAAGAAATATATATATATATATATATATATATATATATATATACATTTATATATATTCACATATAAAAATGGGCAACCCTATCCATGACGTTGTTAGCGGTAACGAGCGTTTGGGTGGGCTGAGCTTGGGCCAACTTGTGGCACTTGACTTTTTTTTGTGTAATCTGTAGCAGAACATATTTATACCCTGCCCAATGCGGTTATATTATATCATTGTTTTAATATTTTATTTATTTTTATTTTTATTTTATTTACTTATTTACTTATGTACTTTAATTTTTATTTAACTGCTTCGTTGCTGCTGTTCATATCTAAAAGTCTTCTAGACAATTTTTTTATTATTTTTATTTGCCTTTCAAAAGTTTTCTAATTCATTTCTATAATTAAACTAAACTCGTTAAACGGTTTTTAAAGAAAAAAATATAATAAAAAAAGTTAAGTTTAATGAGTTGAGTGTTGAGATTTTATTCATATTGTTTGCTAATGATCAGTTATATATATTCTCCCAAATTGTTGTTGTCTCATAAATGTCTGAATTGATTACGCTTTTTATTATTTCTGATAAGTTATGTTGCAATTTAGATAAGTTTTTTAGTCTTTTTTAGTAGGAGTTTATTTTTTAGATAAATGAATTTAACAAAAATATGAAAAACTTATTAACCATGTTTTCAGTGTATAAATATGTTGATTAAGTTGGCTGCTGCTTTTAACCTATTCCGTCGTATATACTAGTCTCTCTCTGTGTGTTTGTGTGTGTGTGTGTATTTGTTTGTCCACTCAAAATTTGCATTTGCATAAGCTGCGGCGCTGTTGCCTTGGCATCAATTTGGCATCACTTACAGTTGGCAAACATCAACAGTGCTGGCATCATTACGCTCAACACACACACTTACACACCCCTGTTGCCACACCCACTCCTGTTTGGGGCTGAGCTACTCCAGCCCTGGCTGCACTTCTGGCCTGTGGGGGGGGGCGCGCTTTAAAGTATGCTATAGCAATGTAAGAGGGCCTCGACGTGAAAAAAACTCTACTTCAAAAGGCCGCCCACGGCAATTTTCAATTAAAAACGCCTACGCGAATGCTACAGAAACATTTTTCGGTTTTGTTTTCGGGCGAACTGTGTAAGAATGCTGCTGCTGCTGCAGGATGGCTGCTTGGTTCCGCAGATGCCCGCGGGCACTTTTCAAGTTGTGCCTGACAAATTTTTGATGGCATGACATGAGATTGCACTCTAGATTTGACAGTATGTGTACATGTGTGTGTGTGTGTGTGTGTGTGCTTTTACAACATTGCTCTGGGGCGGGGCTAAAATATGGCCAACAGCTATATGTCAAGAGTTGACAGAAACCTGCGAATATCTTGGCCCTGGTTTTATATGGCAGCCAGGTTAAATTGTGACCGAAAACGCAGCCAAATGGGGTCGAGTAGAGTTGAGTAGAGTAGAGTAGAGTAGAGTAGAGTAGAGTTTCAGCTTGAGATCTTCAGCTGCTTCTTCCCGTACTTGTCTGGCTTGAAGCTGCATTAAAATAGCTTTCAAATTTACAAAAATTTCACAGAAAGTTTTCAGATGATTCAAAAAAAAACAAAATTTTTTAAAAATTACAATTTATAATTGAAACTGTTGCTTGTTTTTATTTTTGATTATTTTTTTTTTATTATAAATAGAAATTCAATAAACTAATAATTGCAACTTAAACTTATTTAAACAAGAGTTTTATTAGAAAATTCATTTTACATAGTTGAAGATAGCTAAAATTACACACATTGTACCAATATTAATTATACTATTAATTATAGTTTTGATAAGCCAATTATAACATATATATATATTTGTTACTTTCGTTTGATGCCAACTTTCTCTTATCTGCTATTTACAGTCACGCACATCTCTCGTCTCCAGCTCGGAGGGTGGCATTCTGGCCGAGGGGGAAACATCGAGCGAGGAGAGCTCCCGCGATTCCAGCGACAATTCACCGCCCTGCGATTTGGGACTGATGGAACGTTTGCTGTTAACGCATCCCATGTGGTTTCTGCCCGGGATTCAGCGTTCCGGTGCCGTTCATTTGCTTCAGGGCAAGGAGGAGGGGGTGAGTGACCGACCGATAATTATGAATTTATTGATTTCGATTAAATGAGACAATTGCCGGCGTATGCAACAAAAATTAAATCAACAAATGCAATAATTGTGGCTGGGGCAAGCACATGTGACCACAAAATTTGCACACAATTTGCTGGCCAAATAAAAACCCATTGCATACAAACAGGCGCATTTACATATACAAATTGCAATCAATTAACGTGAATCTGGACCGAATGGGGTGGGTTGAAACGGGATTTGTGGTGCGTGCCGTGGACAATAAATACACACACAGATTCATTAATATTACGACAGGGACACAACAATGCGAAGCCCTTTTAATTGTAAATGTATAAAGATAAACAAAGAAATGTTGCCACGAGAATGGACGACACGAGCAGGACACCGTCCAGGACGCGCTCTGCTGCGCTTGCAAATTCATTGAAATTTATCTGGCTGGCAGCAGAAGACAGACAGACACCGCTGGAGCGGGCGAGCGGGCCCAAATGGGGCAAATGACAAAGGCGACGAGAGACAAAAGCCATTCAACGGGATTTGCCGTGGGTGGGTAAACCCGGGGGAACCAAGAGCTCGAAACCTGGGGGGGGGATGGGTGCTGGTCATTTTGTGATTCAAGGCGCTTTGCATAGACAATTGAAATTACAACGAGCGAACAGGAGAAACGCCCAACAAATTGTACAGATTCAATAAGTTGCCGACCCGGCGGACAGTCAGAACAGCAGCAGGACAACAACAGGACCAAGTCGCAATTATCACGTGTACAGACTAACAGACAGACAGCCCGGCTGGCTGGCTGGCTGGCTGGCAGGATAAGAGGCAAATAGATTCAATGAATGCTTCATCGAATCCCTCGAATGCCAACTAAATTGCTAGCCATTTGTTACCCCAGCCAAAAGAGGCGTGGCAAATGCATCAGAAATTGAAAATTATATGCCAACATGTCTATAAACGTATATTTATACTCTTGCATAGACACTTCTTTCGAAAACGAAGCAATTGCAGTCTATGAAAATATCTATGTGCTTCTTCCACAACAACAAATAAAAGCTATTCAAATTCATATTTAAATAACTCCACCAAAGCAGCAAAGTCTTCATTTATTTATTTAAAATTTAATACTTGCCATAAAATCTATATTTTCTTAAAAACTTTCTTAATTAAAATTAAAATAAAGAAACTAAATATCAAACCATAATTGCTTACCACAGTTTTGATTTGAATTAAACGTGTTTTAATTCAAATAATTGCTTACCACAATTTTAATTAAATTAAAAATTAAATAAAAAGTGTTTTTTATTTACTATTTCATTATTTACCTTCCATAATTGATAATTGATATTTGCAAATAGAGTGCAGCTAAATTGAAATCAAACCGCACCTTTTTTCAAAAATAAAATAAATCACTTTCAATTTAAACTGTTTTAATTGATTTTATGTCAATTGCATTCCATATCAAATATAAAATAAATATTGTCCTGTGTAATTGTTTATCTTGCTTGCAATGGAAACAAAAAAAATATATATTTAAAACCAAGTGTTTTTTAAATATTGAATATTTAAATATTCTGAATTTGAAGTACTTGTAACTAGCATTTGTCATCTTGTTCCTTTTTGGCTGGTTTCTCCTTTTCCAGTGCATGCAAATTTAGTGCGCCGCCTAAAAGCATGCAACGGAAATTTCAATTACGAACTTTTCCTCCGCCAAGTTTTGCACGCTTTGTGAATGTGAAACTTTAAATTGTCGAGCACTGAATATTGAACACGGCACGCGACGCAGCAAATCCATCCTTGCAATCTTTGAGTGAGGCAGCAAAATGGGGAAGAAAAAAGTGAAAAGCGTTTTTCAGCTCGGCAATTTTCAATTGTCGAACGCGTCGCAACAATGGCACATTGATTGCAGCACTTTGACGTGGGTTTGGGCAATGATCGGGATTTGCATGGGTGGAGCACAAAACTTTATTTTACTTTCTGCCAACTGGTGCTACTTCAGTCTGTCTCTCTCTCTCTCTCTCTCTTTTACTCCTCTCCTCTTTGGCTATTTGCCTATTGAAACGCTAATTGCATGCGTCAGCGTCAGCGTCGGCGTCGCCGCCGGCAATTACACACCCTGTCACGCCAGTGGCCTAAAGCACAGAAGCGCCGCTGCACCACCGCACCACGGCACCACCGCTGGCCCATTAGGCGACTTGGCTGCAGCAGTTGCTACGCATTTGTTTATGCGTTTAATAAAAAAGTATTTGCATAATTGAAATTGAAATTGAAGCAGCCGCTTCAAGTGGCCAAACCATTCCACAAACACCACACCACACCGCTACCCCCGCCCACCCCCTTAAAGTCCATTGAATTTGACCCTCTGTGTAAACTGCATTGGTAAATGTTTGTAATTAAAAATCAATCAATATGTTTGAGCTACGAATGCGGCTACAGTTACGGCCATGGCCATGGCCACGTCTATGGCTGTCCATTTGTGGCAACACATGTGGCTGCAACAACAACAACAGCAACAACAATCGTCGTTTGCTTTGGTCCATTTGCCTGCCTGGTATTTTAATTACTTGTTTTGCCTGTTATCCAGCGTTTCCATCTGTCGATTTCCTTCCTATTTTTTTTTCGTTTTTTTTTTGTTTTTCGTCTTCTCCTGTTTTCTCTCCGCCCGCTGTTGTGCCTACTCCATCAATCATAAACTGCGAGCGGAAGTGGGAAACCTGGCGGGTCACATGTGTTGTTTGTTTGTGTGTAAAATACCCTGTAAAATTGGCTTAAATGTTATATGTGATTATGTTCAAAATATTACAAGTTAAATCAATTTCAACTTAATCTGTACAGTTTTTTTTATAAAGTAAAGTTAAATTCCATAAAATTCTTAAAATATCGAATAATTCGCCCCAATATTTCCTAAAAATCAAAGGGCATCTGTTAGTCATAAACTCTCCAATTGTCTACCTCTCCAATTGTCTACCTGTTTTTTTGTATTATTTTTGCCCACCATTTGGCGTCAGGGATTTGTTATGCCGGCCGCAAAATGTAATTAGCAGCAAATGGCGAATGATGAAGGTTTCATGTGTGCATCGGATTGCCGTTATTCGAGAGTTAACCAAACCAGCAGCGTCATTAGCCACATTAGTGGGATGGGAGGGAGAAGAGGAGGGAAAAACAAAGAACAGCATTATACAAAACTTTAGCTAGTGTTGATGAATTTGGTGTTGGCTGCGCACAACAAGGCGTATGCGCAATATTCAGCTATTTGTGGCTGCATTTTGCATTTAAGATTGCTCATTTTTTGTTTGAATCTTTATGACAATTTTTTATCATTTTTACTGGTTGCATTTTTTGTATATTGTTTTGTGTTTGTCTTTGAGTGCATTTGATTTATGCGAAGGATTCATTGCATAGCCGCAGGCGCCAGCCCAAAATGAACTTGTTAAGCTGCAGCTAACGTCAAATGCATGACCCCCCCACACAATCCCCGCCTCCTGGCCTTACAGGGCGCTTTGGCTGCTTAAATGGCCAATAGGCAAGCGGACAAAGCAATCAAATTGAATTTTTTCGACCATGGCCATGGAATTTTTTGGCTTTGTCGTTTGGCATGTGTTTCAATGTCAAGAGACAGCTGGAGGTGGGGTGAGGGCGAAGGGATATGGCTGACTGCAGCAGTACATCCCAAAAAAACAACAACTGAAAACGCTGCAGTCGGGTGTAACCGATAGCGCAATACTCTAGAATGTTAAACAGCAGTTAAAATAACAAAAAAAATTGTAAATTAAATAAAACACAAATTTGAAATGCAGAATCAATGTAAAAGAAAAATTATGTTATTCCATCAAATTTTAAATTCGATTCGTATTTGACAAAGTTATGCGAGCTTATTAAGTTTATGAGCTATGAATCCGAGAACTTTACATGTCAAATTTTTTGTCAATTTTGACATGATTTTGACCAAATATTTTACTTCCCTCAGAATCACTTAAAATGTTTTTTCTATGCTATTTATAACAAATCGATAAAAGTTTTAATTTGAAATTTTGTATTTTCAATAATGCATATTTTGTAAAGGAAGAATCATTCTAGAGAACAAATTACGACCAAAATGACATCGAACATTGACAATCGGTTCAGTTTTTACAAAATTATAGGAGCTTGAAACGAAATTCTCTATCGTGCCACAATTTTGACACGGCAATACACGACGAGTATATGTTTACAGTTTCAAATTTGTGATGATTGCCGAAACCGAATATACTCTCGTTCAGTTGTCGAGCAGCAGCCGAAATGAAAGAAACAGTAGCAGCCACATAGGCGCAGACAGTTTTTATTATCACCCGCAGTGCAGGGGGGTAAGCGAGTGCATGGCAGGGGGGCTCAAGGGGTGGGGGATGCCATCAACAGCAGCAGGCGTTGGAACAGTAGCCGTCGCAGCCACAGCCACAGCTGATGAGCGATAAGGCCGCAGACAGCTGTAGTGTGGGTGCCACACACATGTGTGTGTATGTGTGTGTGTAGAAACATTCACACATTGGGGGTAAGTCCAGATGACAACCAAAGCCAAAGGGTTGCAAGCGACACCACATAGAGCTGACAACTAACTAGGGAGCTCAATTGAACAGCACTCATAAGTTGGATAGTTAACATACCATAAACACAGCTGGAGTGTTGCCAGCTTCTGGGCAATATCCAGAGACAGAGTTGTGATTGGGCAGGCGAACTGTGAAGCGCATCCGCATGAAATGTTTTTGCTGTTTTCACATTTTTTATTTCTCACTTTCAACTGTTTATTTAGCTTTCCCAAAATTAGATAAAATAAACAAGTTTTACTTTGCAGATTTAACATCATCTCTCAATAGTATAAAAGTAGCTACGATTTAACATAGTACAATTTTAACAGCTGTTAACAATGCACGCAATAATAGTTTCGCCTTATGTTAATTGTCTAGCAATGTAATTTGGACCGCTCTATGCGATTCTCATGAATTCATATAATGCCTGCAGAATTTTGGCATTTTCAGTGATGTGTGTTTGTGTTATTGAAAATATATAATTGAAGACTTTTTTTTTTGTATAGGTAAGTGACTCCTACTCACCCGCTCTCTCTTTCTTTAGGTTGTCCATCTCTCTTTCTTTTTCTTATACTTTCACTCTTTTACTATCTCGCTCTCTCTTTGTCTTTCATTCTATCGCATTTTCTCACTTTTTAGTTACTCTCTTTGTCTCTCTCTCTCTCTCTCTCCAAGTTATTTCTCTCTCTCTCTCTCTCTCTCTCTCTCTCTCAGTTACTCACTCTCCTTCTCTCTCTATCTCTCTCTCTCTCTCTCTCAGTTACTCACTCTCTCTCTCTCTCTCTCTCTCTCTCTCTCTCAGTTACTCACTCTCCCTCTCTCTCTCTCAGTTACTCACTCTACCTCTCTCTCTCTCTCTCTCTCTCTGAGTTTCTCTCTTTCTCTCTCAGTTACTCTCTTTCTCTCTCTCTCTCTAGTTACTCACTCTCTCCCTCTCTCTCTCTCTCTCTGTCTCTCTGTCTCTCCCGGTTAATTTCTCTCCCCTCTCTCAGTTACTCACTCTCCTTCTCTCTCTCTCTCTCTCTCTCTCTCTCTCTCTCTCTCTCGCTCTCTCTCAGTTACTCACTCTCCCTTTTTTCTCTCTCTCAGCTACTCACTCTCCCTCTCTCTCTCTCTCTCTCTCTCTCTCTCTCTCTTCTCTCTCTCTCTCTCTCTCTCTCTCTCTCTCTTCTCTCTCTCAGTTACTCACTCTGCCTCTCTCTCTCTCTCTCTCTCTCTCTCTCTCTCTCTCTCTCTCTCTCAGTTACTCACTCTCTCCCTCTCTCTGTGACTCTCTCTCACTCCCTGTTTTCCTCTCTCTCTCTATTTCTCTTCTCCCTCTCTCTCCTCTCTCTTTCTCTTTCTCTCTTTAGCTGTTTATAAATGTACCCATTTTCAATTCAGAATTCACTTTAAGCAGTTTGGCGAGCTCTCTTTAAGCCTTGTCACACGTGGCGTATACACAACGTGATGCGGACGGACGGACGGACGGGCACATGTCTGCATGCATTTTGACTATACTCGTTACACAACAACAACAACAACAACAAGAGGAACAACGACAACAATGACAACAACAGCAATGGCAACACATTGTGCTAATGAATTATTAACAAAAATTATAATTGAAAGCCGTTTGGCAAATGAGTTTAATGCACTTGCCAGCAGCACCCAAAGCAAAGTAGCAGCAGCAGCAGCAGCAGCAGCAGCAGCTGTGTGTGCGTGTATATATGTGTGTGTGTGTGCAACTGACGTTGTCAATGATGAAAAGGCGAAATTGAAAAGCAAAGCCCCAAACGGAACCAACGGAAATCAAGGGAAATCAGCTTAAGGCAGCGCCGGAATGAGGAGGGGAGCCACGAGCGGGGGAGGACTGATGCCACTGGAATGGGAGCAGCAGTTGGCTGACTCTTGAACTGCACAACAAAAGCCGCTTAGTGGCCAATGCAACGAGTCAAATGCGGGTGTGTGTGTGTGTGTGTGTGTGTGGGGGGGTTGCTTGGGTTGTGACAGCGAGGTCAGCTAAGTGGACAGCAAATAGCAAATGAGAAGAGGCAACGATCCCACTCAAGTGTACGGGGGTTATTAAGATGGCGGCATGAGCAATCCGTGGCTGTCCATTGTTGGACTTTGGCTTGAAATTCAATTTGCTATGCAAAGAAAGCGAATCGCAAGTAAAACAAAAAAAAACAAAAAAAAACCGTCAAAAATAGAAAATAAAAAAAAAACCCACCAACTGAATGTCAATGAAATGCAAATGGTGAAAAAGCGAGCGGGGCGCTGATAGCCAGGGTTGATAGCACCCGCTAACCGAACCCGTATCCGTACCCGTACCCGTACCCGTACCCCCACCCCGTCGAGACATTTCCATGCCATTCTCGGTGCTCACATTACCAATTTGAATAAAATATGAGATTTTTATTATACATACCAGGGTCCGGGATTCGAATTTGGATGCGGGTGCGGATGCGGGTGCTGCTGTTGCTGCTGTTGCTGCTGTTAATGTTTTTGCATCTTGGTTGCGGTCGCCTTTTTTAATGGCTGGCCAATGGTTAGATAATAGAAGTCCACTTCTGTGGCACAGTTGGAGTCGTTTCTTGGCATAATTTCATTACTATCCCCCGTTCTTTCCACTCTATCTCTCTCTCTCCTCTCTACAACTTACCGTCTCTTCCTCTTGCTGGCCACACAAACCGCCGACACTCATTAGGCGGCTGCGCATCTCCCTTGGGCCGCACTGTCTGGTGTTAAATTGCTGCGTGTCCTTTTAGCGGTTTCAGTTTCAACTTTTCAAAGGATATGCAAATTTCTAGCCTGGACACTGTGCGCTGTAAAGTATGCAACGCTTTTAGAAACATTCGAAAATATTTTTGAATCGTTTTCGTTGTAAACAAACAAATCCAAGTTCAAACAACTAAAATTGTTAAAATAAAAAAATTATTTAAAATATTGAATTTGAAAAATACAAAACTAGTTTTGAATGTTCGAATTTTGATTATAAATTGAATGCATTCACATTTTATACTTATTATAAATATTTTTTGGATTTCAATTTTGTTCTACCTTTTGAATTTAACTAAATCCCTAATGGGTTTCTGATTTCTGAGTGCATCGAGTTTTAGTTTGATGCAGAAATTCTTAATTCATGAATATAAGTTTCGTCGCAACTGCATATCTGAAGTGGCAGGTGGCAAGTGGCAAGTGGCTTGCTGGCATGTTGAAAGCCGCCTGTTTGCCGCACAAGCCTAAGTAACGGGCTCTAAACATCGCTTGGAATGCTTGATTTGTCCGCTTCAGTGCAACCGGAGGCCATTAAGTTGTCAAGATTTGATGTCAAGCATTTTGATGTGCCGCGTCATGATTGACAGACAGCCATAGAAAGAGAGAGCGAGAGAGAGAGGGAGAGAGAGAAAGGAACGATAAATGCATGTGTAGAATATACAACTTGAATCATGATTTGGTGATTATAGACTAGACTTGGCGCTCGAGCGAGCGCAACGAGTCTATTTGCGGGCCAAAACTTGATTACGACATCCCAACAGCAGCAGCAGCAGCCGGCCAAAAAGGGACACCGAGGGAGGGTGGGGTATGGTGTGGTAGCCTGCACTTTCGATTCATGGCCAAAGACCGCAAAGCGGCCACGCAGACAGCTGCGGCAGCGGCGGCACGTGTGGCGCATAGTGGAGGACAACAACAACAATAACATTTTGGGCCTGCGGCCAAAACTGCGCGACTCGCCTGGTTCGCCGGGCCGAAAGCGATATAAAAGGGGTGACGCTGCGGACATTTGCGACGCATGTCGCCCAAAGGCAAACGCGGCAAATAGTCGAGAAATGGAAACCGGAAATGTTGTTACCCCTGCCCCTGCCCCACTCATGTGGGTGCACTTGCCTCACAAGCTGAGCCGGAAATGGGTGCAAATGCGACAACAACAAGGACAACGACAAGGACGTTGACGGACAAGCCAGGACTGTGCGCAATAATTTACATGCAATTAAGTGCCACAGCAAATGCAAACCAAAAAAACACCAGCAAATCACTTTCGCCCGCAATTCGCCAATACAAAAGCAATCATTTAAGCTGATTTGAAAAGTGACAAAGAAACGTAGATAGTTGGTTTAAACAAGTTGATTGTGAAATTTTTAGGCTATATCTTAGTTGTTTTTTTTTCGATTTTTCGAAATTTAGAATATCTTTGAACTAAATTTTCGTACCAAAGAAACTACACAACAAATTTGTTATATTAAGAATTACTGTTAAATATGTAGAAATAAATTGATTTCAAGGCCAAATCAATAAATATTTCAATTTGGACGCTTTTCGGAACACGCTGGACAATGCCGGAGCCTGTCACAGGGACACTTTAGCAGCTGTCACAGGCACAACATTTAAATTTACGAGACACGGCCACGCCCACTGACCAGTGAAACCAGTGAATCTCTTCTTCTTGCGTTGAAAAAGTGCAAGTGCAATGAAATGTAATGCAAAAGCTTTGCTTGCTGCTGCTGCTTAAAGCCACGGTGGCAGCTGTTGACCGCAGAGAAGGCCAGGCCAGGCTGTGGGAAGGGAGGAAAGACTTGAGCCAACGACAGACGACAGACGGCAGTCAACGAACTGTTAAGTGAAAATGCATTTGGAATTGCAATGCGAGTAAAATGCATTTCTAGGGTTTCCTTTTTCGTCTGAGCGCTTAAAAGCTGCCTACACACAATGTCTGTGTGTGTGTGTGTGTGGATTTGTGTTTATTGGTTTGTGTAAGTACGCCACAGGGCAATGCAATAAACTGGGCGTGTCCGTACGCCCACCTGCACGTGCTACAGCCAAAACGTCAGTTGATTGCAACTATTGTTTGAACTGCAAACAATGCAACCGATTTGCATATATATACATATAGTATATGTAGTATATATACTAAATATAAAATATATATTGCCTGCACATAAAATATATATTGACATATTCGATTGGTCGCTGCCGTTTGCCTTTAAATGCCGTCACGCCTTTTTGTTGTCAGCTGCGTTTAAATTTGTCACACACACACACACACACACATACGCCTGCCTTGGGCACTTCAGGGCTTTATCCTTTGTGCATTATCCTTGCGTTGTCGCTTGTTAAGACATTTTTACGCTCGTTTTTGTCCATCGCAAATTGCATTTCCGTGACTAACCCGTTGCCTGTCCGTCCGTTCCGTCCGTCCGTCCGTTCTCAGCAGACAGCTGACCACATTATTGAATCAGTGTATTCTACTCCATCTAACCAGCTTTAAGCGCTGCCCAAACTGCTTCTGTTTGCGTCTAATGAAATCAACAGCCGAAAAGTATGCTTTAAAAAACGTTGCAATGCAGCCAAATCAAATAAACATGCCATAACCCCTGGCCTCCACTGATGCTGCTGCTGCTGCTGCTGCTGCTGCTGCTGCTTGATGCTACTTGATGCTACCAACATCAGCGAGTGTTTTTTTTATTATTATTTTCTTACCCTGCTTTTTTGTTGCTGTTATCTTGTTGATGCTGCTTTCAACTGCTTATTGAAAATTGTGCACAGCTCGCACAGAAATCATAAACAACGCCGCGGGGCGTCCATATTCGTTTTCAAAACACAGCCCCGCCCACTTCAACCTAGCAAAATGCCTCCCACTACATTTGGCATTTATTGAAATCTGAAAAAAATATATAATTGCATGCTTTTAGGGTTGCTGAACAAAATTGAAAAGCACACACACACACACACAGAATTGCTAAGCCAAACAGGACATGCTCCTGTACAATAGAACGAAGAAAACGCTCGAGTTCCTAAAAATCTGTTTCGCCCTCAGTTTGTAATAAAATAAAGATGTTTATTGAATACAAATTTTTATAGAAATGTTTTCTTAAGAAACTTTTGCATTTCCAATGTATTCCGCATTTTGTATAATATCTAAACTATTTTATATAAGATAAGAAAGCATTTCTCTAGATAGATTTTCTTGCTAATACTTTCTCCTTTTAACCTAATTATTTTTGGCGATTTGGCAGCGAAATCGTTTTGCTGGAACGGCTTTAGAATGCGGCTGGGCCAAGAACATTTCTTGTGCGTGACTTTAAGTAAAACGCTCATTATGAAAACTTTTTGCACGCGATTAAGAAAACGGCAAGGTTCTGCAGGATGCAGGACGAGTCTCGTGGACACCGCTTTCTTTTTTTTTTTTTTTTTTGGTGTCCACTTGACCAGATCGGGGTCTGAGTGGCGGGTGCGAAGCTTTAAGGACTTGCCACACGACTTGGCTGCTTTGTCGCAGCGTCTGCAAAGTTTTGCAGGACACAAAAGGACGCACGGACCGACAACAGACTGGCGGACTGGGCGGCAGGGTGAAGTTAGCGAAAGGCGTTGCATACTTGGAGGCGCCGCGGCATATGGAATACCAATTTATCATTTATCATTGTTTTTGGAAATGAGGGGGGAGGGGTGGGGTGAAATTTATGTGCGCGCATTTTTAACGCAACATTTAACGCGAAAGACGGAAGTCGATGTGAAAGGAATCAGGCGCTGATTTACGTGCCGGAATTATGACAACAACTTAACCATTACTCAGCTAGCGCTCTCCCTCTCATCCCTCTCCCTCTCTCTCTCTTCGTTTGCAGACTTTTATTGTGCGTGGTTCCAGCCAGCCGAACACAATGGCCGTCTCGGTGCGTTTGCCGCAGGACACTGGTCCGTATATCGAGCACTATCTGATTCAATCGCAGGACAACATACTCAGCCTGGAGAGTTCACGGTTCAAGTTTGGCTCGATTCCGGCACTGATCGCACACTATGCCCAGTGCTGTGACGAGCTGCCCGTGCAGCTGATGCTGCCCCGCGTCCTGCGCGAGGCCAACAATCGCAAGAAGCTGTCATCGCTGGCGCTGCTCGGCCAGGAATTCTGGAGCTATGCCAGCAGTCCGTCGGTGCTGGGTCCGCCCGTTGCCGCCAAGCCGCTGCCGCTCAATGCTGCAACCGAGCAGGCAACAGCAGCAGTCACAGCTGCAGCAGCAACATCTGCTCGACGCCAAGTCGCCGCTCTCGCTGACCGAGACCAGCGGCCTGGGCACCGCCACATTCTTTAGTGATGCTCTCGCCGGAAAACCGGCGGCCGTTGCGCCGCCCCAAACGCTGTTCAGTCCGACGGGCAGCGGGCAGCTGTTGGGCTGCTTTAGCCAGGCGGGCACGCCCTCGGACACCAATTCGAGCATGAGCTCGTTCTCGACCAGCGGCGGACAGCACATGCAGCTGCTCAGTCCCAATTCGGTGGATTCGGTTATTTTGACCATGTCACCGGTGGATGCGCAAGGCTATTTGCCAGGCGGCTGTGCTGGATCGGTGTTGGATCAGCCATTGCAGCCGCTGGGCAGCAACAATTTGAGCACCTTCAAGACGACGACAACAGCATCTTCGTCGATGATCACTGAATTGGAGCAGGTGCGTCCGCAGCGGCCGAAGCCGCCGAACACATTGAATCTGAAGCCGCCGGCGCCGCCGATGCGCTGGTCAAAGCCCCACTCGCCGGATCAGTTGGCCAACAATTTCACGGTGACCACCACGGTTACCTTTTCCATGGAGAACAACAACAACAACAGCAATGGCAACGGCAACATCGCTGCTGGCGCTAACTCAAAGCCAGCACAGCCCGCACAGTTTGTGGAGGTGACGACGCCCGCCTCGAGCAATCCGTTCAATGCGCTGCTCAACTCGCAGGCCAGCACCAGCACGTTCCAGACATTCGCCAAGCGTCTCTCGCCCGAGGGCGAATGCAAGGACACCCTCTCCTCGCAGGGCTCCTCCTCCAACGACAGTCGCTGGCAATCCCAATCGCAATCGCAATCGCAATCCAGTCGCGATTCTGGCCACAGCCAGCGCAAGATGCTCTCCCCAATGACCCCGAATGGGGCCGGCATCCTGGCCAGCGTCAGCAGCAGCAACAGCAGCAAGTCGCGCAAGTCGCGGATCCACAAGCAGTCCAAGCACTACCAGGAATCGGACATACTCGAGAGTCCGCCCGCTCAGTATTGCGCCAGCGCTTTGAGCGACAAGATCAGCGACTACGAGGACGTCTGGACACACGATCCCAGCGATCGGGCCAGCCTCCTCACCAGCTTCAAGCCCGGACCGGACAACCACGGCGGCGGCGTCCTCAACCGACGACCCGATCTCCTCGCCGAAACACGTAAGTTGTACAAGTTGTATGAAAAGGAACACTAAAGAATAGATCAATTCTTGATTATACTCGTTGATCAATAGCTCATTTTTTCAATCATTTAGCCTTGGCTCTAACCTCAATCTTCAGTTTATTCTAGGGATTTCTCTTTGTCTCAACAAATAGTCAAAAACTTTTCATTTGATTATCAATTTTAGTAATCTTTTCATGTTAGTTACAGGGTATTTTCTACTTGGCCTAACGTTAATATTTTGACTATGTTTAACTTAGCTCATTTACCTTTTTATTTCGTTTTTCAACACTGTTGAAAACTTGCACATTTGACCTAGGTTAGATTTGGTATACAAAAGGATTTCTTATATTGATCAAGTGCTTCATTAGGCTTTGCCCAGTTTATCAATAATTTTTAAGGCTTGTTCAATCCGAATATTTCGATTACAAAAGGGATTGATCCGATAGCCTGAATATTTCGATGAGGTTTCATGGTATACAATAGGATTTCTTAGATTAGTTTAGATTATTGCCCCACTCACAATTTGGCAGTCTTTTATCCTCACTTACAACTTGGGAGTTTTTGCTTAACCTGAACATATTTCGACTAGATTCAAAATTTCTTAAATTCAAGATTTCTTTAATTATCTAAAGACCTCAATCACTTTTTCCACTTTTTCACTTAACTCGTAAACTTAACTTGAGTATTTTGATACTTTATATATAATAGGATATGTTTAATTAGCTGCTTGTCTCATTCACCTTTGCTTCTCTTTTACCTCTCTTTTCAACCTAGTTGTTAGATAATGCACCATTCACCTTTTCCTCTCTCTCTTATAACTTAGGAGTTCCTCACTTAACCTAATTATATGTCGTCTATGTTCGACATAGAAAATATGATTCCTTATATTGATCAAGTTCTTTTTTTTTGATCCCTGCAGCCAGCACGCCCACACAGCAGCTGTTGTCGCCGTGCGAAGAGGCCAGCGTCGGGCACGAGAGTAGCCAGCAGTTGTTGCAGTTTTCGGGCGATGCTCCGCCCCGATCCCGGGCCGGGTTGCTCTTGCCGAATCTCGCCGGTGCTGGCGTGGCGCCGGGCATGACCCAATCGCTCACTGAACAGAGCGTCGGCGGCGTCGGCGGCGTCGGCGGCTGCGATGATGGCGGCGATACGACGCCAACTGCCGCACAGACGCCGGGTTCGCGCAGCAAACAGGGCAGTCCGTTCTATGCGGAGCCAGCGGATGCACTGCGCCAGGCGGGCCTGACCAGCGCCGCGGCGGCAATTTTGCGACGACAGCAACGGAGTCATCTGCCCGCCAATCAGCGGCACTCGGAGCCGCTCAAGGGTGGCTTGGCGACGACAGCGCCGCTGCTGCTGCTGCCCGCCGATCTGGAGAAGCTAGCCGGCAGCTTGGACGAGCTGAAGCAGAAGCCAAAACCGATGGCGGCCCAGCAGCCGGTGGCGGCGAAGCGCGGACGCAATCGCATCGAGCACTGGCAGCTGGACAGCAGCTGGGAGTTTATGGCCAAGCAGGAGACAAATGGCGGCGACTACGATGCCGCCGCCGTCGTCGACTGGCCGGAGAAGGAGAACTCGCTGGGACGCGACGAGAAGGAGGCGACCGGTCCCAAAAAGCGTCCGATTACCGTGCACCAAATCATTGCCAAGCGCCTGCCGGATCTCAATCTGCCGGAGCTGGTGCGCTGCTCAACGCCGCCCCAGGCACAGGCGACGACAGCGGCGGCGGCGGCGACGACGGCGACAACAACAACAACGTTAACGTCAACGTCAATGTTAGCGTCGACAGCGGCAGCGCCGCTGCAGGAAAAGTCGAATGCCGATGGCAGCCAAAAGTCATTCCAGAGCCAAAACGGGTGTCGCCTCTCCGCGTACGACAACGTGGAGCGGAACTGTGCCGCCTTCTGTCAGACCTACTACGGCGGCATCGATTC
This sequence comes from Drosophila paramelanica, assembly GCA_035043915.1. Classification (NCBI taxonomy): domain Eukaryota; kingdom Metazoa; phylum Arthropoda; class Insecta; order Diptera; family Drosophilidae; genus Drosophila; species Drosophila paramelanica. The sequence continues at coordinate 3,649,384 of JAWNMO010000557.1, read as the reverse complement.
GGCGCAGTCGGACGACGGCACCGTCTTCTCGGAGCCGTGGGACTCGTCCCAATGGGACACCTATATGCCCATGCAGGATGGTAAGAGCAACAGGACAACAGGACTCCTCTGATAAATGGGTTTAATTAACTGTTGGAATTGCTTTTACAGATGCCACCATCAACTCGGACACCATACATCTATCCAAGTGCCGGCCGGCGCTCTCGGAGGACGATACCATCATCGAGGAGTTCAGCAGCACCAAAGACGGCAGCAACAGCAGCTGCAACCAGGATACGCTCAAGGCCAACAGAAATGGCAACAGCGCCGGCGCTGGCCACAACAACAACAACAACAACAAAGCAATGCGACCCAAAGTGGCAACCATACTGCGAAATCCAAGCATGCGGGATCGCGAGATATTATGTAAGTAGTTACCAAATATAAATATATATATATAAATAATAGACTTAAGCTTTAACTGCAAAAAGATCTGTGTAAATTGATAGCAGAAATCGTTAGATAAATCGTTGATCACAGGGGAGATCATTCAAGGATCATTGTTAGGGTCTCACAACGACAAACTGATCTAACGAAAAAATTGAGTCCAGCAAACTGAAACAGATTCTTAGATTTTTAGATCGTAGGATCGTAGGAAATGGATTAGGCTTTTTGTAAAAAGGGTATATGGTATATTTGGTATATTTGGTATATTTGGTATTTTTCTGATAAAGCCAAAGCGCATATCCAAAGGTATATTTGTTCTGTAGAAAAGTAGATAGCCTAGTTTTGGGCGTTTTTTGGTGATCCTCGTCAACTGAATCCGTGTTGATCGGAACAGTTGATCATCGATCTTCATCCTCGTCGTACGCTTAATTGCAATCAGTTGTTATTGTTGCATCATACTGCGCTTCATGGCCTCCATTGATCAGCAGATGCAAATAAATAAAACGCGATCGTCATCGTGTGCATATTGGATGACTGATTGATTGATCGATTGATTGATTGAGCGCACGAGTTGCCCGCTTTATGAGACACAATCAAATCAATCGGAACAGCCACGAGTCCGACTATTAATTGATTCAGCAAACTGGTTCGCACTAGTAAAACTAACCCAATGGCGTTTATCAGCAGCAGCAGCAGCGGGAGCAGAAGCAGCAGCAGCAACAGCAGCAGCAGCAGCAACTTTGTAGTCTAGAGTCTGCGATCTGCAGACTACAAAGCCTTTGCCGAAACTTATCTGGCGCGCAACGCATTCAACCAAACCCCTTTCCACCCCCCCTCACCCTACCACCAGCCACCCTGCACGGCATGAAATGCGTCGCAGTTGGCCAGCTAAACAATTTTTTGATAAGTTTGAAGCGTTGAACATGGAACAATTCTCAATATATGCATATACATACATATAAATATTGGCGCAGTCCGTCGTGCACTTTGGAATGTAAACTCGCGTTTTTATCAGCGGGCGCGTTTTAAAACGCCGTGTCGCGCCGCTCAATGGGATGCGTAATTTGCCAGGCCCAGTCATGGATGTAAATGAAGTGAAGTCGAAGTCGAAGACTTGGCGCGTCTCTTTTTAGGTCAGCGCTAAGCAAACTGAGCAAACATCGCCTTGGCTGATGAAATGCACACACACAAACAGCAGAGAACCCACCCACACACACAACAGTCTATTTTTGGCGCGTTTTCACTATTTTTAGACTTGGGTCCACTCTAAATAGCACGTGCACCGCCACAAATGTAGTTAGCCGGATTTTTTGTTGGTTGTCAAGTAGTTTGGTTTGATAAGCGAAAATCCGGATAAGCGAACAAGTGGAGAACACGGTTCGCTGAACTTCCCACAAAATAAACTGAACAAAACTGCGGTCAAGGGCACCTTGAATACCCTTAACGTGTTATCAATAAATAAACGCTGCTCTAGCTATCACAAACATATATCTACACATATAACATATATTTGTTTATACGGTATCAATATCAATAGAGCAATTTGATCAGGTTCGATAATTGCTAAACGAAGCAAAAATATTCGAAGTTTGTTAAAATTTAACTGCAATAATTGCAATAATTTCCTGCATTTAAAAATAGCGCAAACCTCCAATTTAAAGGTTTTTCCGAATTACGCAGCAAAAAATAATAATAATATAGAATCATATTTCAAGCCAATTCCTTTAACTAAAGCTGATGCAATCGTAAGGTGCGATTACATTCGATCGGGATCTGGCGTTATTTTCATTGTTCTTCCCGTTGTCCGCCTTGATCACAGCTCGAGAAATCTTTATGTTGTACACCCTGTACTGAATTGAAAAATGGGTATATTGGTTTTGTTTTATATTTTCTTGGTCTTGACTTGACTTGAAATCTGCTTACTTTTAGTTTTTGTATGCTATAACCAGATAAAGTACGCCAAAAAAATCGATAAATATCGATTTTTAAAAAATCTTTAATATGTTACAACAGCTCAGCTCCGAGTTGGGTAACTGCCAGTCGGGCACTCCCCAACTAAAGCACTCTCGCTTGTTTTATTATTGTCTTCAATTCACTTGAATTGGATGACGTCATCGCACGCGAGCATTAACAGGAGTACAATGAGCGAAAAAAAATGCACTTCTCTCTCTCTCTCTCTCTCGCGCTCTCTTTCTTTCTCTCTTAAATAAACTTCTGCGTATTTCAGCTTCAACTTCAACCAAAATTGCAATCTTTGATTTGATTTGACTTTTACCCCCTGAAAAATGCGCTACCTGTTCAGCGGTTATTGCACACGTGCTATTTGCATTTTGAATGATTTGGGTTTGGCTTGAGGTTTCCAGCCCCTTTTTATTCTTTTCAAAATCGACTCGCCGCTGACTCACTTGCGATTTCCTCTTGACACAGTTTCGATCCGCGATCGGCGATCGGCGGCTGCCTGCCTGCAGATAAAGAGAACTGGGCGTGCTTAGGACTTGCGCAAATAACTGTTCCAGGTACCGTCGAGCCCGGAAATTCCCAGCACTGAAGTTACCTGTGCGCTGTGCAGCCGGGCTGAATTGGGGCGGTCCGTGGCGGGGCGGGGCGGGTAAATAAATAAGGTCGCCGCGCCTCGCAATTTAGGCCGCAGCTGCGACGTCGACGACAACGTCGCGCTAGTTGCTATCTTTATTATATATATATGTATGTACTATATACATATATATATTTTTTTTGTTGAGGCCGATCGTAAATGTCGTCGGCGGCAGCGTTGCAGTCGTCGTCGTCGTCGCAGTCTTATAAACTAATGCGTATGAAGTTCAGCATTAGTTTTGCATTGGCCGCGTTTAGAGCAACAACACGCGACGGCACCAACAACAACAACAACACAAAAAAAACAAAAGCAACAGCAACAGAAATTGCAATCCAATTGCTCAGCGATCTGATCGATAACGGGCAACGATCGATAGCAGCGTGTGCCGATGAGAAACTTGCGTTTTCGCCAATTCGTTTTAGCTGGCAAAAATCGGTACAGAATCCATCATGAGCTGGTTCAGAAAATCGTCGCACGCAAATCCCGCGAACCGCCCGCAAACCGGTTCGGCAAACGACAAAAAACCGGACATGTCAAAGTCGCTGAGCAGCTTGGACGAGCAGCGGATCGAACGGCTCGAGCCGGAGGAGTTCTTTCACGATCCAGTTCACGTCCGGCACTACAAGGAGGAGGCCATGTTTCTGAGCATCATGTCCGAGTGGGAGATTGTCGAGCATCCGCAGCAGGAGAACTATTTCTCCGGCGATTTTGAGGAGGAGCTGCTGCAGCAGCGCACACACCCGCACACACCCGCACCCGCACACACACACACAGAGCAGCTGCAAACTGGTGGCATCTCCGACAACGGGACGAAGGAAACGGAAACTGTTGGAGCTGCTGTTCGTGGACAACATTGAGACGGGCATTGCGCTGCCCTGTCCAAATCAGATCGGACCGCCGCCGAGCTCGGTGCTGTGCAAGAAATCCAAATATCTAAGCGGCAGCAGCAGCCTCTCCAGCTTCGGTTCGATGGCGAGCGTGACAACAACGGGAACCACAACCACAACGAACACAACCGCAACCACAACGACGGCCACCTGTCCGCAACAGGTGCTCAAAGACTGCACACAACTGAAGACTGAAGCGCTCGCCGGCTCCATTATGGGCGCCATCGGCAAGTGCCCCAATCCCGAATCCGAACGTCACGAACGTAACGTTTGCGACCATTACGAGATCAAACAGTTCTTCCATTTGGACGAACAGGGCAACATACTGTTAAACATGGCGCACATTGTCGAGTGCCAGGCACTGGGAATGGCCCTCCAGGCGCAAAGCCGACGTCTCTATCGGCGCTACCGACGCCACTGCGAGTGCGCCGACGAGCAGCACTGCCCAACTCACGGCTGCTGTGCGCCACTCCTCTTCTTGCTGCGCCTGCTCCATGGCCTACTAAAAAGCGGTAAGAAGCTCAAAGGGGATTCCGACGCAAGCTGACATAAACGGGATTATGAAAGCGACGAAAATGATTCATCAGTTTTTAAAATTGAGGGGTTTACATATGCTGCTCCACAGTTTATTTTAGAATTGAGGTTTTTTCTAGTTCTTTCTACTTTTTTTCTTTTTATCACTGAGAATTGATTCACAGTTGCCGCTATTTGTCTGTAGTTCGTTCTCTATTTGCTTGATTTCTCGCATTTTCGATTCAGTTTAGAATTGATTTTACTTGTGGATCGTAGTTCTTCCTCTTCTTTATAGTTCTATCTATACTCTATCTCTATCGTGGTTTTTTCTAGTTCTTCCTTTATAATTCTTTCTATACTCTGTCTCTATCATTTTCATTCAGTTTAGAATTGGATTGTAGCTCTCCAAAGTTTCCCCTAATTGAAGATGTAAATTGAGTCCAGAAATACTATACTCGATTCAGTTTATAGATGATTCTATATGTTTCCCAAAAGTTTCTCCTCTGATCTCATATAATGATCTCTCCATAAATATGCAGTTTATAATTGATTTCATAATTAATTCTACGCAATTCCCAAAATTATCTTCTACTTTGTGGATTCAGTTTCCGCATCGAGTTGACCCTGCTACTCCATACTCTCTCTCTCTCTCTCTCCTCTCTCTCTCTCTCTGTCATTTGCAATGGAGTCTTATCGAATCGCACCTCTTTCATTTCAGGCCATCCCCGCAACAAGATGAACATACAGAGTGCCGGACCGGGCGACTCGCTGCGCGCGTATACCCTGCAGCTGGCGCAGGACTCGAGCTCGACGTTTGCGCGTAATATTGAGAACTTCATTAGCTGCACGAAGGAGTCGCGCGAGGCGGCGCCGCAGGTGATCATGCGCAATATGCGCCAGTTCATGAGCGGCATGAAGAACTATCTGGTGAAGCACGGCGAGGGCAAGTTCCACGCCGAACTGGAGACGGCCCGGGCCCGGCTGAAGGCCGATGAGTTTCTCAATCTGGACGCGATGCTGGAGACGGTGATGCACCAGCTGGTGGTGCTGCCGCTGCGCGAGCATCTCTACGGCATCTTCGTGGACTTCTACAAGCGCAGCGAGGACATCCAGCTGCTTGCCCAGAACGTGCGGTACGCCTGCGAACGCGACGCCGCCGACTTTGGCATACGGGCAACGGTGACGCCGCCATCGCAGACGGCTCTCCGTCTGATTGCCAATCTGCTGTTGCGCCTGCAGGAGGCCGAACTGCCGCTGGACAAGCTCGATCTGTTCCTCTGCGTCATCTCAACGGTGTTCGATGCCACCGGCTGTCCGCGCGGCCAGCAGCTCGGCGCCGATGATTTTCTGCCGGTGCTCGTCTATGTGGTGGCCAAGTGCGGTTTCGTTGGCGCCGAAATCGAGGCCGAGTTCATGTGGGGTCTGCTGCAGCCGACGCTGCTCAACGGCGAGCCCGGCTACTACCTCACCGCCCTCTGCAGCGCCGTTCAGGTGCTGAAAACGTTTATGGCCTCCGAGGGTGAATCCGGCGCCGGCTCCTTAGACGTAAGTCTGAATACAAATAATAATAATAAATAACCAAATAAATAATCAAATCATTCTCTCGTTCTGTTTCAGTGGCGCTCCAGCTGCCTGCCCGCCTGCTCGAGCGTGCTGCGTGTCATCATACCCGACGAGTGCAACGGTTCGCTGCAGACGCGAACGCTGCCCGTCCGGCCGCACACGACGACGCGCGAGGTTTGCCGGATTATCGCGCACAAGGCGCGCATCACCAATCCGCAGGACTATGCGCTCTTCAAGCTGGTCGACGGCGAGGAGACGCTGCTCACCGATGCCGAGTGCCCACAGGACGCCCGACTCGCCGCCAAGGGCAAACACTGCATGCTCGCCTACAAGCGGATCGATGCCAAGATTGCCTGGCCGACAGCTGCCCAGCCGGGCACCCACTGAGACGGTGATCACTGCCAACAACAACAACAACAAAAACATCCTCGCGCCAGCATCCGTTACCGGTTTCGAACCCGTCCCTGCCCCTGCCCCTGTCCCTGCCCAACGGCCCCCATCTTGCTCACTAACAAGCATATTTAATTAATAATTTATTATTATTACATTAAAATATACTTAGTAGCCTGTAAGTAATGCTAATTAACGCTAATACATCTAATGTGTACTAAACAACAACAGTATTCAGTTAAGAGCGCTTTTTTTTTTGTCTCATCTCTCGCCATCAATCATCAATCTATGATCAATCATCAATTATCATTATAAAATCCAGCAAACGGAACACTGTTCAAACCAATCATTTTTTTTGTCTAATAAATATACGAATATACACATATATTAACTATGTATACAACTACATAAATAAATATATATATATATTAATATATATATAGGGATATATAGCGTAGTGGGCACAACGCCATTTTTGTTAGATTAAACCCTAAAAATACACACACACACACACACACACGAATTGCACTCTTCAAAAACTATTTGCAATCCATTTTAAAACATATACGATTTATAAACCATATATATATATATACATATATCAAATCTACGACCAATTGCAGCAACAACAAAACAATCACAAATTTTTATACACACCACACACACACACACACACACCAAGGCATTTAAAACTACATTTTGTAATTGGAAGGGTTTTAAATATAAAAAAAAAACAAAAATAATACAGAAAATCTAACATATTTACATATATAACCTATTAATATTAACGTTTAACTTTAATATTTATGTACAACTAAAACCAACACAAAAATGCTATCGGAAAATGTGTTTTTTTTTTGTTTTTTTACTGTATACTTTGTAAAATATAGCAAACCACAAGGCAATTATTTAATATATAATAAACAATAATAATGGAAACTTGTGTTTATTCAATGAAATATTTCATTTTAATGCTGCAGCCGCAAACTAGGCAACAGTTTTACATGCCTTCTGCAGGGTGCGAACGTTTTTGTTGCCTATTTGTAGGCGTTGCAAAAATTAACCCCACAGTTTGAAAAAATTACGCTTCAAAATATTTATTGTAGCGCATCTTAAATTGTGGGAAAATTGGGGAAAAATCAGTTGGAAAAATTATGTGTATAACTGGATTTTTAAGGCTCATTTTCTTTTTATTATATAAGAAGGTTACATTAATATTTAATTTAATTTATTTTGATTCAAAACTGAATTTAAAATTTAATTTGATGAAAAAAAAACGGACCACAAAGAAAGACTGGATTATAGAGCAATAAATTTTCGAAGCTATATGGGATTCATATATATATATATATATTTAGATTTATATTTTATAGTTTAGTTTTGGGTACTATCGCCAAGGTGGCGCCCAACTGAAGCCGTTCGTTGACTTTTAACGCGACAGTCAATGGAAGACGACGCGACAGATTAATTGATAATAAATCGATTTTGCAAATAGATTTCGTAAATAGATTTAGCAAATTGATTATGGAACCAGGTTCACAGTCAATCCAGTTCAGGCACATATTCAGCTATTAATTATCAACAACAATTAATTATCAACATGTGCCGCGACCCTTTGTTCGTGTGTGTGTGTGTTTGTGTGTGTATTTTTGTTTTTTTCACCATATGCAGCAATTTCACAAGAAAATGACTAAATTGTCCCCGCGCCGTTTTTATTATTTTGTATGCTAAATTTGTATTTAAATGGCACATTTAGTTAGCTGTGATAAGGACCACACACACACACACACACAAATACTCAAACATGTGCAAAAAAAGAAAAACGCGTGCGCGACTTTAACAGCGGGCAATCGGCTCCCCAGTGGCAGAGACAAACGGCCGCCACTGGCCCTGTTATTGGTACTTGGAATGCCAGCTGCTCGTAAATTGCACCAATTTCATCGTGATAATCAATTGGCAAACGTATTAATTTAACATCGTACGTCTGTAAATATGTCGGCACACACACACACACACACACACACACACACATACATACGGATGTGTGCCCGTGTGTTTAATTCGCAACTGATCGCCAAAGTCGCGTTGATTGCTTCGCTCGTATTTGTGTATTTTTGGTCTCTGGCTTATCAGCAACGTCGCCAACAACAACAACAACTACAACAACAACAATAAAAATAATAATAAAAGTTAAAAAAAAAATTCACTGACGCGATAATAAACATTTTTTTGCACCCCAGATGTGTCCAGCTGCCCAGCTCAGAGACGCGAACACCAACGTCGACGTCGACGCTGACGCTGACGCTGACGCAGGCATTGATCGCTAGCCAGGGGACAACCAGACCAGCGGAGGGGCAGCGGCTCCTTTGATTAGACGCACTTGAGTACAAAACAAAAACAACAACAATGTCAACTATTTACACAAAAAAAACAAAATGTATCAATGTGTGTGTGTGCGCGTGTGTGTGTGTGTGTGTGTGTGCGTGTGTTTGAGATTGGCTCGCCTCAAGTGGGTCGTTTGATAACTTTGTCGCTGGCGTTTCGGGAGCGCCAAGTGGCATTGATAATTTGCAACCATAAATGAAAGGCAACCGAAATATTTTGAAAATATTCGATGAATCAGCTGATCGATCCTCAACATCTGCAGATGATAGCCAAGCGCATGCATTCAATTGGAGCCCGTTTCTGGGTTGCTCGCGAACTGACCTACACTCAAGTATTTATTATTTATTATTTTTATTGGTAACCATAATTGAATAATCGCATATTTATATATGGTTATTGAAATTGTTTTTTTCACTTTTAATTGTTGTTCATAAATTCAAAGTTTGATTTTAATTTGCACTCCGATTTCTAACATTTAAAATAATTATTTTTATGACATTTTCCTGCGGCACTTGAAAATACCTATTTTGTTATTTATTTTGTGATTTTTCTTTAAATTTCAATAAATTGACTCAGTCTCAATTAATAACGATTAACTGACGTCCATTTGGTTTATCAATAATATTAATAGAACTTTTACCTGAAGTGATTTTCCGTGAAATAAATGTATTTTAGACTTTAAAAAAAATTAATTAATTAATTTCAATTAATAGATACTTGACTTTTGCAAGTTGTTTATTATTGCTTTTTTTAAAACTAAATTCAATTTATATTAATTAATCTTATAAAAACGGAGAGAGCACTGAGCGAGAGTAAAAGTAAAAAAGATAAAAATCGATATATATTCTTACATTATTTTTGATCATAAATAAATTACATTTGTTTAGTTAATTTTAAAAGTAAATTAAAATCGCTTACAATTAAGATCACAACAAAGAGTTAAAAAAAAGATTATAAAGGATATTGTTAGCTGAGATGCGCTGAATCAGCTGCAACTTGGCCAAAGGATCGGTTGGCCAACTTAAAAGAACTGCTCGATTGACCCACGTCGTTGAACGGCGTTCAACTTTGGCCGCGCGTGGGTCCCCAAGCCAAAGCCGGAGTCCGTGCTCCAGCCGTGTGTGTCTCACAGTGTCTGTGTGTCTATGTCTGTGTGTGTGTGTATGTTACGCATACGCCTGTTGCGCCTCGTGCGCAACGAAGACAACAATCGGCATCAGTCGCATCGGACAGCAGCTGAGGCGTCGAACTGGAAGCGGGCGCCAGTTCAGTCAGCGCTTGGCTCTGGTGCTGGTGGCAAACGCGCTTTCGTTCGACTCAATAATTGTTATTATTACTATATTGTTGATTTGTTTGCTGTTATTGTTGTTATTCCGTTCGATTCCGTTGGATTTACGCCGCAGTCTCCCCGGGCTGGTCAAACGGAAAGCAATGCGATCGCGCTCACACACACAAACAAAGCAGATACAGCGATAGCCACACACACAGAGAGAGAGAGGGAGAGCGAGAAAGAGAGAGAGAGCGCCAGAGAGAGAGACACATCTATATAAAGGAACGTTTTAGGCCAGCGCCAGTTGTGAATTAATCGGAAATGGAACTGTATACGTCGGACAGCTCGGACACGGACTCGCGAGAGCAGAAGACCATCGACATGGGCCGGATGAGCCTGGACGTTGGCACACTGGAGGATCATCTCAGCTCGCCGCACAAGGGTCTGCTCAAATCGAGCGGCGACATCGAGACGCTGCTGCTAAACCACAATCGTCTGGTGGCGCTGCCGCGCATGCTGCAGCAGTTCGCCAATCTCAAGATACTCGATCTGAGCTCCAATGCGCTCACCCAGCTGCCGGATGCGCTCTGCCAGCTGCCGCTGGTGACTCTAATTGCCAAAAATAATCTGCTGACCAACTCGTCGCTGCCCAAATCGCTGCTCAGCAAACCGACGGGCAACGGCCATGGCTCCGCCGGATCCACGCTGAAGGAGCTCAATCTGAGCGGCAACCAGCTGATCCATTTTCCCGAACAGGTCACCGAACTGCGCCAGCTCAAGTATCTGTATTTGGGCGGCAACAAGATCTCGAGCATATCCAAGGATATATGGAAGATGCAAAGGTATCCCCAGACAAGCATCGATTAAAATCGATCCTTGCTCCTTTTGCCTTTTCCCCACCTTTTCTAGCACCAATTTCAATTCGAGCACTATTTTTTGTGCTCTCTGCGCTCAGCTTCAGCTTCAGTTGTTGTCAAGCGTGTCATCGAGGAGGGGGGTGTGGGTCTGATCGACTGATCGACTAATCAAGTGATCGACTGATCGATAAGCGAACTCTCGAGTGGCGCATTGTAAAAGCCGCGTCTATCGCGGACACGTACTCGACTCGACCGTAACGACTATAGGGACCATAAAGGTGCATATATATATATATATATATATATATATATAGAAAGAGAGAGAGGAGAGAGAGAGAGAGAGAGAGAGACAAAGTCTAGCACGGGCATATTTATAAGTAAACACAACAATAAATAATAAATAAATAACAAAAGAATACGGCGAGCCAAATCCAAAACGAAATCACTTATCACAAACACCGAACTTCGTGACCAGCGCCTGGGGAGATAACGCACACACTGGAAAAACCGATGGCGACAAGACGGACAACTATATATAAAATTCTATATATATATATAAATATATATATAAAGCGTTTAGTGCGAATCAGCAGACGAAAATGTTTTTTACCAGAGACATTAGCTGTTATCGTTAGTTAGATGGTTTTTTTTATTAAAAATTCTTATTCAGGATAATAATTGATTTATATTTACAACTAAACTTACCTTAGCAATTAACATGTGCCATATTAGCAACAATTTTGAAAGTCAAAAACTAAAACTTGAACAACGCATTGTTTTTATTACCTTTGGACTCGGTCGGCGATTAGTTTTTTTTTTTTATCAGGAAATTTAATTAAGAACCCAACTAAATTTGTTTGTTTCGTTGCGACTTTATCTTTTATATCATAAATTAAAACCAAATCGAAAGATAGATATTATTTCGTATCAGACTAGTTAATAGGGTAGGTTTATATTTATCAGAATGTTTATCATATTCTAATTGCTGATAATTGTAACTGTTTTTTTATTCAAATATCTATCATAGGATTCTTTATAATTTCCTTTTAACAATTAATTATTTTATCAGTGTATTTCTGATTCATGCGGTTAATTTTTTGATCAATGAATTCTTTTGATCGAATGGTGAATAATCAATTCAATTTTTTTTTATTCCTGATTGATGAATTTAAACTAGGATTCCGTAAAATTTCCCATTGTTTCTTTCAATTCATTTCACATTTTCTTTTTTATCATTATAAACCTTATCACTTGATCACTGATCATATTCTCTGCTCCTCTTCCCTCACAGCCTGCACGTGCTTTCCCTGGGCGGCAACCTGGTCAACGAGGTGCCCGAGTCGGTCGGTTCGCTGAGTCAGCTGCAGGCGCTGGTGCTCTGCGACAATCTGATCGAGAATCTGCCGATGAGCATTGCGCGCCTGAAGAACCTGAAATCGCTGCTGCTCCACAAGAATAGACTGAAGCACTTGCCCAAGGACATTGTCGCCCTGAAGAACCTAACCGAGGTAAGTAACAGAATAGACGCTTGGTAATCTAACCGGATGAAATGCATCTGATTTCCGTTTTCCACAGCTGAGCTTGCGGGACAATCCGCTGGTGGTGCGCTTCGTGCAGGACATGGCCTTGAAGCCGCCGACGCTATTGGAGCTGGCTGGTCGGATCGTCAAGGCCAGCGGACAGCGGCCGGGTCCCGGAGATCTGCCGCGCACCTTGGCCGAGTATCTGAACAGCGCCAACTGCTGTGTGAATCCGAACTGCAAGGGCGTCTTCTTTGACAATCGCGTGGAGCACATCAAGTTCGTGGACTTCTGCGGCAAGTACCGCGTACCGCTGCTCCAGTACCTCTGCTCCTCGAAGTGCATCGAACCAGAGGAGCCGTCACGGGCATCCAGCAGCAATGCCAGCGCCAGCAGCGGCTTCATGATGCGCAAGGTACTCCTCGGCTAGACCCAAATGCCATTGGTGGCATTGCTCGGGACCGGGTCCGTGAATTGAGCCCAACCGTTCGACAAGCTCGGCGTTGGACAAGGCGGGGCCTCAACCGACACCGGACCCAACCACAACTCGGTTGGCTTTGGTGTTGTTGCGGCGGTGGAGCCGCACTCTGGAATCCATTGGCTTTATCACATTACCAAATTTTTAACCAAATTTGCTCTTAATGAATTTTTTGTTCATTCTTACGTAACGTTATGCTAAAAAACCCAACATGAAATATATATATATTTACAAGCATGTGTCCCCAAAAACCCCGCCGGGGTAAAGTCTCTTCAAGGAGCAGCTACCACGTAATCGGGAAACGTCTTTGAACACAAATATCTAACGAAATAGATCGCATTAGCTCCAATGCGGATGCAGAAAACGTCAGTCTAAAATGGTCTTAAATTATCTGCCTGCAAAATTTGATGCACGTATCTTTTAATCCGTTGGATTACTTCGATTTGCCACGCCTCCAGTGAGCGCATCCAAAAAATCTTAACACATTATCTGTTGCGGATATACCCGATTATATATTCCGAATTTCAAGTCGTTAGCTTCAATACCGGAGAAGATAGTAACGTTTATACGGACGGACAGCAAGACGCTATACTCTTTGCTATAAACAGGTATGTAAGAAAATAACACCCGAAAGCGTTGCAGTCGGCTACTGCCGACTATACAATACCCTGTTCACCGAAATAACACCCAAAAATTGGATCCTTAATTATTGGTAGTGCGGAAGTAGATGAAAGAGAACTATTTCTGGTTAGATCTTTAAGTATCAGATACTATTCGAAAAAAAAACTGAATGAAAAAATGTTCTTTCAATTTTTTTTTGTATAGATAGTTTATTTGACTTTCTGAGAAACATTTGCAGTTATACGTAATTGCCCAATATCGCGCAGATAAAACTAAAAACGTTGAATGAAAATAAAAAAAAAAACAGAAAAGATTAAGAAAGACAATGTTTATGTTTTTTATATAGTCTATGGGCTTTTCGCTTACAATCAAATATAAATGATACAAAATAGTAATCCTTTATCAAATAGTCATTAAAATAGGCAACGATACATAAATACAAATTATGATGACATCAGCCGAACGAACAAATCTGTTCCATCCAACAACTTAGAAAACTATGCGTAGGCTTTGATCATGTGAATTATTAAATTTGGATGCTTCGGAGCAGCGCAACTGATCGGAACTTAATCTTTGAGCTTAAATATAAACAATTCATGTTTTGTGTATGTGTGTGTGTGTGTGTGTGTGTTGATCTAGAGACTTACAACTATACGAGAGGGCACAAACACTGGCACTGGCAGCGTCTCCGAAAGGGTATCCGATGTGTCGGTTTGGCGTGCTCTGTGCCTTTTCTAATGCACCCTCGATTGGGGCGTTTGGAATACGAAGAGACATTTATATCATATCATATCATATCAGCTATAGCCTAATGGTAATATCCCAGTAAATGAAGGATCCTTGGGATGGGTGTGAGTGTGTGTGTGTGTGGGTGTGGGTGTGTGTGATTTATCTGATACTCGTTATGCTATTTATGCGGAGTAGTTTTATGTATTCATATTAGTCGCTTGGAATTGGCGTCCAGTATTTGAACCAGTCTATTGGTCTATTGGTCCATTACCTCCTGGCTGGTGTCGTCCACTTCCATGGCGGCCGGTTCATCCTTGGCGGCATCATCGGTGGCCATCTCGCCAGCGGCAGCGCCGCTTTCGGCCATGACCACCTCATCGACGGCCGTCGATGGGGAAACCCGTGCATCCTCCTCCTCTTCGGCCGGTGTGTCCTCCATTGGCTGATCGTTCAGCGTCAGTGCGGGCGCAGCGCCAGCTGCGAAATTGGCCGCTGCAACTGGCGGCGTGACTGTTGCATCTGCTGCAGCCGGCGAGTGCGGCGTTGCCACCTCGTCGGTCTCAATGGGCACGGGCACAGCTGCAGGTGCAGCATCAGCTTCTTTCGCCGGAACAACCACAGCAGTAGCAGCAGGTGCTGCTGTCCCTGCGGCAGTCTTTTTCGGCTCCTTCTCAACCACAGCTGGCGGCGCGGCGGCTGCAGTCGGCTCAGCTGATGCAGCTGCTGCTGCTGGCTTGGTCTCAGTCTTTTCGGTGTTGCTCTCGTCGTTGGCTGCCTTGGGCTCCAGCTGGGTCTCAGTCTTGGCCACAGCATCAGCTGTGGTCGTCTTCGCGTCCTTGTCCTTCTCAGCCGCTGCTTTTCCGACGGCAGCAGTTGACTCCGCGGCTTTTTTCTCGGGCGAAGCCGTTGCCGCTGCTTGTTCCTTGTTGTCAACTGTCTCCGCCTTGGGCTCCTCGGCAGTTGGCAACTTTTCTTCGACAGAAGTAGCGGCAGCGACATCTTCGCTCTTCTTCTGGGACTCCTTTGCCGCTGGCTCGTCCGCCTTCTGGGCACTCTCCGGCTCAGGTTTGTCAATTTTCTTCGACTGCTGCTCGGCTGCGTTTTCATCATTGACATCGGCTTCGGCGTCGGCATCAACATCGGCCAGCGGATCCTTGGCTGGACTGGCAGCGACTGCATCCTTTGCGGGCTCTGCGGTGCCGCTCTCCGCCTCATCGGGCTCGGCGATCGCTGCGATGTCAGCGACACTCTCTGGAGTCTCCTTCGGCTCCTTGTCGCCGCTGAATGACATCTTGGCTTTCGGCTCCTCCTCCTCCTCCTCGTCGGGCTCCTCAATTTCGGGCAGCTCCCGAGCGGCAACAGACCGCTCCGTCTTCAGTTCGGTGGCCTCATCGGCATCGGCCGTCTCTGCTTCGATATCTGCCTCAGCTTCGGCCTCTGCTTCCGCCTCGGCTTGTTCTACTTCGGGTTTGCTATCGACGGCGTCCTCATCCACATCTTCGGCAGTTGCATCTTCGCGCTGCTCGTTCTCATCGTAGTCGAGCTTCGCCTTTTTGGCCTTGGGCTGGACGGCGCCGTCATCGGTGCGTGGGCAGCTGGCCTTGAGGGTGCCGCTGGTGTTCTCCTCGCTGCCGCCGTTGCGCTCGTCCACATTGTTGAAAATGCTCTCGTTCTCCATTTCGATGTCAATGTTCACCTCCAGCGAGAGATCACCATTGCCCACCGAGTCGAGCGAATCGCCGTTCTCGCTCTCCGTGCGCTTGCGTCCCGGATCGATGGTGCTGACCACTGAAATTAAACCGGAGGATGGTTCAAGTTCAAAATTGAAACTATTAACAATTATGTTGCCGAGCAACCAAGCACTCACCCAGTATGTTCTTCTCGAGGGCGCGCATAAACTTGTCGATGCGCGAGTATTGCTTGCGAGGATCAATTAGAAGCTCGCAGAGACGCTGCACGGTGAAGGGCGCCGCATTGAACAGTTCGAGACGCTCCAGCAGCGAGGATTTCATCGTCTCATAGTTGAAAGGATCCACGTTCGGGTAGTTGGGTATCTCTGTTGGACACAATCGAGGCTCAATTTGGTATTGGATTCAATCGGAATAGTCGCTTACCCTCGAGACGCTGCGAGTCCTCGTTGAAGTGCTTGATCACGTTCAGCAGTTTCTCGCGGAACAGATACTTGAGGCTGGACCACTTGAAGATGGTGTCGCCCGTTTTGGCCACATACTGCAAGTAATCCTCCAGCTCCTTGGGTATCTCCTTCTGCTTCAACTGTGTGAAACGCTCCAGTATTTGTAAAATCTCCTCGCTATTCTCCATGGTAACCATTGAAGCTCGTTCTCGAACCGTTGGCGTTAAGAAGCTCTGCACAAAAATGCTAAGACCAGACGGAGGCGAGTTGCACTTGTGAATAAACCGGCCGGCCAACAATAAAATAAATAAAAAAGACCAGCACGATAAGATACACTGCTAGTGAAAAATTTTCTCGCTTGCTTGGTAGACACACAAAAGCCGAAAGGAAAACTGCAACTATTCCCGATTCCCAAGAACTGTGCGTGTGTGTGTGTGTGTGTCTGAGCTGGGCAGGTATGCGCCGAATCAGCGACTCTGGCGGCCAGTTACGAACTGCAGCTTCGTTTCTGCAGCTGGCTGCGGCAGAGGAGAGGCTGAGAATCTGCATGCACAAGCGTAGGCAGAGGGGCTGATACACACACACACACAGGCGTAAACACACAGACACGACACACATACATTGGAGCGCGCGCTTGGCAACTACGAGTTGAAACTACAAATTGAGAGCAATTCAAATGAGCGCCGAGCGACGTCGGCGAGTTTATCTGGGCAACGGTGGAGGATTCCTTGCGGATTTGCACAGAAAAACTAGTTATTTCGCCAAACCGACACACACACACGCACACAGTTGCACATGCATACACATATATAGAGATATGTGCGTGCAAAAAAAGCCAGTGAGCCGCTGCAGCTGCAAAAGGCTCAGATACAACACGGAACACACACTAATGCACATATGTAGGTACATTTAAATGGCCCAGGCAGACGGGACAAATGGACACAAACTCAGTAAATTTGTCTTTGTACGGTTTTTTTTTTTTGGTTTTTCGCAACGGCATTCCGGTTGTTGAATGCAGTTTAGTTGGCGTTAAATTGCTGAGAGCTCATTGATTTATGGTTTTACCTGCAATTGCTGCTCGAGTGGCAGCGAGCACTATCACAAGTATGCTTTACTTAAGTTGGGAATTAAGCCTTTTTATTTATTTGGCACCGCTTACCACTGTGTAAGCCGCAGCTGCACTATCGATAGTGCAGGTAAACAAGCGATCAATCGCTAAGCATTTTATAATCGATTGCAGCATTTCGACATATTCATAATCGGATATTAGCAAATTATTGCCAAAATCGATCTAATATCGATATATTTAAATGTAAACATATATAACATATAGCACTTGTTCGCACTCTTTAAACATGTAGTATACATTCGTAACATTATTTCCAATAAATTGAAACTGCAATCAGCATTGAAAGCCCAATTCGTGAATTGTATTTTCGCTTATCGACATAATACCATTTCTGCAAGTCGATATATTGACACGGTTGGAGGCCATCGCTAAACAAAACCAAACAATTGATATTATTTCAATTGGTTAAATTTATGTTAAAAACGCCGCAACATGATCTGTCGCTTGTGTTTAAAAAACATAAACGCAAACAATGCCGTCTACCTGTTCGAAACAAACGACACACTGGCCGAATCCTCGCTGCTCAAGATGATAGCCAAATTTCTGCAGCTCGAGGTAAGTTTTCACTTTGCCAATTTGTCCGGAGAAATTAATTGCGCTTAGCCATGAATTCCAGATAATGCCCGATGACAATATCTCGACGAATATTTGCCACGAGTGCTGCGAGCACTTGGAGGATTTTAACAATTTTTGGCAGCTGGTGGAACAGAAGCAGGGAACACTTAAAAAGGAGTTCCTCAACGTGGACGTCGACTGCGTCGCCCTCAAATGGACGGGCGGCATCGATGTGGATGTCAACATTGATGAGCTGCCGCTGGTTGCCGTCGAGATGGACGAGAAGCCGCTGGATATACACAATCTCAGCCTGCTCGGCAGCGTTCTCGATGTGAATGTGGACAGTGTTGAAGTGCCGCAGCTCTCGGCTGTCCCAAAGCAGTCACCGGACGAAGCCTGCCTGCCGCAGAGCGCCGCCGACGAGGATGACCATTTGAACGATGATGATATTGACATCGACGAGAAGCCTCTAATGAATGACAGCAGCGAAAGCGCTTCCTCAGATGATGATGGTGAGTGCACAGTAACAACAAGCAAAGACGTTAACTGAACTCTGCGTTTTATAGACGAAGTGCCTCTGGTAAGGCTGCAACACAAGCTGAAGCCGCAGCGCAAATCGCGGACCGCCACGCGTCGCAACAAGCGCACACTGACGCTGGCCCAGGAGCTGGACCAGCTGCTGGAGGACAATGAGCACGACGGCAGCAGGGGGCGACGCAAGAAGACCAGCAGCAATGCGCCAACGACTGTGCAGAAGAGCGATCTGCAGACGGCGCTGGAGCGCAAGCCGAAGGGCTGCTCCCGGGCGCAGCTGACCAAGCGGTACGAGGAGGCGATCGCCAGCTACATGGACGCCGACTGTGATCTGTGCGACTACAGCACCAAGTACCTGTCCCAGCTGAAGGTCCACTTTCTGGAGGTGCATCAGCGCGATGCGTATCTCAAGTGCTGCAACAAGGTGTTCAGTCGCGCCTCTAAGCTGATGGATCACATACGCAAGCACATCAATCCCAAGCTGTTCACGTAACTCTCGCTCCCGCCAAATATTAAAAATTGATAACCGCTAACAAGAACAACGTCTTTGCCTTACAGCTGCTCCATTTGCAACAAGTCGCTGAACTCACAGGATTATCTAGCCACGCATATTGAGACGGTGCACAACAAGGTGGCCAAAATTGGCAAAGTGCTCAAGTACCCCTGCCCCAAGTGCGAGCGCACCTTCAGCAGCGAACGACGTCTGGGCAATCATCTGCTCAAGCATGACACGGACCAGCTGGAGCACAGTTGTCACATATGCCACAAGAGGTGGGTGCTCCCATCGCATACTCGCACATCTCGCTTCAACACATGCTCTCTCTTTGTCTCTCTGTCGCTCTCTCAGCTTTGCCAATGTACATAGACTGCGACGGCACATACAGTCAATACACGAGGACCTGCATCCGCATGTCTGCGACATTTGCGGCAAGAAGTTCAAGTTTAAGCCCTCCTTCGAGCGGCATTTGCTGGAGCACCAGGGCGTTGTGGCCCCAGCCATGGAGTGCCCCATCTGCGGTGTCTGGCTGAAGAACGAGCACAGCCTGCGGCTGCATCGCTTCACCCACGACAGCACCGACACCGTCTGTCCGCACTGCTCGAAGACATGCAGTTCCCGCACCGCGCTGCGCGCCCACATTCAGTACGCCCACAAGCTGACCACGAATCTGCAGTGCACATACTGCGAGAAGAGCTTCAAGCAGCAGCGCAATCTAGAGGAGCACATGGCCATACACACCGGCCTGCAGCTGTACAATTGCCCGCACTGTCCAAAGGAGTGTCGCAGTCGCTCCAACATGTATGTGCACATCAAACAGCGGCATGCCGACGAGTGGCTCAAGGCGAAAATGGCCCGCTCCAACAATCCGCAATTTAAGCCGCCGGCTTAAAGCTGCTGACCCTCTCCCCCCTGTGACCCAGTTTAGTTATAAGTTGTACCGTTTAGCTCAATATTGTCCGCAGACTGCACCATTTGACAAGGAATTTACATTATACGAGTAATCTGAATATTTGTGATTGCGCGTGTGTGCGGTGTATGTGTGCGTGTGCGTGTGCGTGTGTGTCTGTGTGCTAACAATTAACAATTGGGCAGCAGATCGCCCAACGTTGCGATTAGGCGCGTGGGCAACGTGTCCGGAAAACTGATATCGAAATTGACACAGAGCGCACCGCGGCGTGCCGGATTCTTTGGAAATGGCAGGCCGCGCTCGTTGAAGCGCTTCAGCGTGTTCGGCTTGATGATCTCGCCGCTGGTGCAGTAGCCAAAAGTGGTGCCCTGCAATGTGGGCACCTGAACGTTGGCGCCGCACAGCGCCTGCTTCAGCGAGATGTGGGCGGTGTAGTGGATGTCGCTGCCCTCGCGCTGGAACACAGGATGCGGCTTGTCGCGTATGATGAACACAATGTCGGCGGGTATGCGATCGGGCGCCTCGTCGCCCTCCTTTGAGAATGTTATCTTGGTGCCCGATTTCCACCCGGGCTTGATTTCAATATCGAGCAGTTTGACCTCTTTGCGTGGCTGGCCGCCGATTAGCTTGATGCGCGAAATTTGCATTTTCTTGTTGCAGCCACTGTTGATGTCCTCCAGCGAAACGAACAGCTCGTGCTCAATGGGTGGATCCTGCTCGGCTCTCGTCTGAAAGTTGCCCAGACCGCCCCACAGGCCGCGCGGACTGCTGTCGTCCGTCATGAAGATCTGATCAATGTTCTCCCCAAAGAACATGCTGAACGGGTCGCTCGAACCAAAGAACTGTGCGAAGGTGGCCCGCGGATCCCCATGGAACTGGTAGGCGAAGCTCGACCCGCTGTGATCGTTGTGGTTGCCGGGAATGCCGTGCTTTAAGCCATCCTCGCCGTACTGGTCATAAATGTCGCGTTTCTTCTTGTCGGAGAGTACCTCGTAGGCCTCGGCCACCTCCTTAAAGCGTTCTTCCGCCTTGGCACTCTTATTCTTGTCCGGATGGTATTTGAGCGCCAATTTGCGGTAGGCCTTCTTAATCTCGTCGTCCTTGGCGTTACGGCTAATGCCGAGAGTCTTATAAAAATCTTTACCCATCTTTGGTAGTGCTGTTTCTAGCGTAAGTTGAGTGTGCTCTTTTCATACAAATCTCTCCTACGCTGTGAGAAATATTTAAAAAATAACAAAAAAAAATAGAAGAAAATTCTGAATTCTACATTTATTCTGGCAATACAATCCAGTAGGCGCCTAAAATTCAAATACTCGATCAGCAAAAGTGTGCTGTATATCGATTGTACAGATGTAATCGATAAGACTGCATATTTCGACGTTGCCGTACCATTTGTAATTCTAATATTCGGACATGTTTGTCCCCATTTAACAAGAATTACTCCACATTTAACAGACTGAATCGCCACTTAACATGCATGCTCCGCAGCTTAACAGAATTTAGTCTCCTTAAAATATATATATCGACCACCACTAGAATGCAACGCCGTAAGCGCAAGCTGGCAGCACTGTGTGCAAAAAATACATACGATTTAAACTAATGGAACAATTACGTATTACGTGAAAAGAACGCACTAAAAGTAATAATAAAGTATATGCTAGACAAAATAGTGTTACAAACGCCTATATAACGAGCGTGTGTGTGTGCTATATTCAAATAATCCACGAAGAAAAGTGAATGAAACTAGTTTCAACACCTTGGATTTCGATTACATTTTTCATCTATACACTTGCAAAAAGCGACCAGAGCAGCAGCAGCCGCAGCATTCAAGAACGACGGCAGAGAGACAGAGAGCGCTAACAAGCGAGAACGTAGGAGAGCAGAGCCACAACCAGACAGAAAGACAGGCAGGCAGACGGGCAGCCAGCGCAACACAGCCAACAACAGCGGCCCGAACGCGTTAAATAGCGACGGAAAGAGGCAAAAAAATACAAATTGGCCAAATCGAGAAGGCAAACAAATTGTTAATTGTATACGCCGCTGTGCTCTTCATTAAAAAAAGACGCACACGAACGTGTCTCACCTAAAAACATTTGGTTATATTATTTTTTTTGCAAACGGCTGAGTAAGCGTAGAAGAGTGCAAAAAACGTACAAAAGAAAAAAGGAGCCAAGGAGCAACGAACTGTGTGTGCGGTGTATGCTCTGAGTGTAAAAGGGTAAGCACTATATACACTCTTACGATTTCTTGTTTGATGTTTTTGTTATTGCTGCTGTGTAGACCACATGCTCCCATTGTCTCACTCACACGCACTGTACACGACTGCTGCTGTTGCATTGTCGTTAGCGGTGGCTGCGGCGGCGGCGACGGCACAGCAGGTTTATCGTTTGTTTTTTGATTTGCATTCGTATTGCCAATGCTTGAGAACTGTTTTTAAAATGCAGCAGTAACAATACTATTTATATTTTAATGTACTTTTACATTGTGATAACGTTATGTGCATGCGAAATACTTTATGTTAAAGGTCTGGTTCGATATTTCGACCGCATGTGGCAACGCTGTGCCATCGCACACACACACACACACACAAACAAATATACTGCGAAAAGAGTAGCACCAGCAAGAAGAAGCAGCAGCGGCAAACTTCTCGCGCTTTGGATATAGTGCAGCTAAATTTATAGTAAAAGTAAACGGTTATTGTTTAAATCCAATTTCGTATGAAAAGCCAACACAGTATGTGCTAATATTGTAAATACAACAGAAAATGCAAACGATCCAATAACTCAGTTAGCAATCCAAACAGTTCTGCGAGTGCGTATACGTGTAGGTGTGTATGTGTGAGCGAGTGCGAGTCGAGTGAGCGTGCGTATGTGTATGTGTGTGCGCTATTAAACGGCACATTTTACTGTGCCTTTCGACGACTCGAGACTCGTAAGTGTACACCAAATGCCGTGTTTATTTGGCCAGGCTTCAAAAAGTGTGTAGTTTCTAATTAAGCTGGTGTGTGGCTGGCTTATAATAAACTACGGAAATAACAAAGCAAAGTGCGCGTGTGTCGCCCGATGCTTGTGTGTATGTTTGTGTGTGCATGTTTTGTGTGAATGGTTTTTGTTGTTATAGCCACTTTTAAAAAAAAATTGTTACCAAGCATTATTGTCTTACGATGTGCACCTGCTAAACCAAATTTTCGATAAAAATGCGCAATGCACAAATTGTCCACATTCGAACAGTTTGCATTTGCAGTGTTATTATTTTTATTTTTTTTCCTGTTATATATGTATTTTTTGGTGGTGCTGTATGTCAGCCATTGTTCGTTCTTCTTCAATTATTACACGAAGACGCCACCGCATACTTCTTATGTCTTGTGTGTGTTCTGCTTGTGCTTCTGTTTTTGTGTGTGTGGGTCGCGCTGTCGTGCGTGGTTGCGGGGGCGGGGGCGCCCAGCATTTGTGAGCGCAAGCACACACAATTCACAGAGAGCGGTCGCCGTTGCCATCTCGCTTACACGCATGTCATTTGGCCCCATAAGTGGTTATCTATGTTTGGCTCACTCTTTGCCTTCAGTTGGCCTGCTGCTCACACGCAGGCATAGACATGGGCATGGGGCGGTTGTGTAGGCCCCATGGAGGTGCGCATACATATACACACACACACACACACACACACATACTTACATAGTGCATGCCGCACTGCTAGGCGGGCGACCCGGCGGCCCACGTACCAAAACAAATAAAACAATGTACGAAAATTGCAACAAACAAATGCAGCTTATATTGTGACACCCCCCAACGCTTACCCCCGTCTACAGCGCACATCCTCTCATACTGACTTTCTCTCTCTCTCTCTCTCTCTTTTATTCGCTCTCGCTCCTAGTCGTTTTACAGCTCACACAAGAAGACTGAGAACAAACACAGCAAAAGAAAAAAAGGAAAGGAAAAGAAACATTTAAAGCTACCCAAAACAACAACAACAACAAATCGTAAGGCGCCAAGGAGGCAGCAGACAGAGATCTCGACCTCCTCGACATTCGTACGTCAGAATATCCGCATAACCCGCACCAGAAGCGCATCGAGAGCGATTTGCGTGGAACGCGCGGCGTCAGTAGGCGGGAAAGGAAGCTAACGCTAATGAGGATCTATTGGCAGCATGAGTACACTGGGGGGAAGTAGGGGAGAGCGAAATGCCAAGCCCAAATTCACAGCGTTGGATATAAATCGCATGTACAAGAACAGCCGTGTAAGTAATTGTTGTGAAAGCTAGAGTTTAAGGAATTCTTAAAACGAAACCGTTCAACTAATTGCAGGGCGAATCGAGTGAACCATCTGCCCAAAAGAATCAAGTGCCGCGTAAACATGGAATGCAAATCTTGGGTAAAGTGCCCTCCGCAAGGCGACCACCAGCCAACCTGCCATCCCTGAAGGCCGAGACCAACAGCAGCAACAGTGCAACGCCCCTGAGCAACAGCAGCAGCAGCAACAACAATAACAACAACAATCTCCTAGCGTCTGCCGAAGGTGAGTAATTTGCTCCTCCTCCCGATCCATATGCTTGTAACAATTCGTTAACAATCGTTTCTCTTTGCTGTGCATACAGGCAACAGCGGCAGCGGCGGATCCGTCACCGGTGGTGCAGTCGGAACAGCTGGCAGCGCAACTAGCGCAACGGGCGCAGGTGGAAACAGCGGCAGCAGCAGCCACAACAACGTCGCCGCTGGACACAGCAGCAGCAGTGCAACGGGAGGAGCAGCTCTTGGCCACCAGCACAACGCTAGCAAGTACA
Organism: Drosophila paramelanica; assembly: GCA_035043915.1. Classification (NCBI taxonomy): domain Eukaryota; kingdom Metazoa; phylum Arthropoda; class Insecta; order Diptera; family Drosophilidae; genus Drosophila; species Drosophila paramelanica. The sequence goes on along the minus strand of JAWNMO010000557.1, from coordinate 3,624,615 downwards.
ACAGCAACAGCAACAACAATAGCAACAACAACAGTAACAACAACAGCAACAATAACAACAACAGCAGCAACAATAGCCACAGCAACAGCAACAATAACAAGAACTTGAAACTAATCAACAACTCGGCAGCCAGCGGAGGCACCACAGCGAGCGGCGGTTCAGGAGCGGGTGGTGGCACTGCCAGCGGCGGCAACGTCGGCGGCGGCCATTCGATCAATTCACCCAAAACATGGTCAGCAATCACGACGGGACACGAGCGTGCTGGCGGCGCCGGTGGCCACGGTCATGGCCACTATGGCAACCGCCAGCAGCACCACCATCAGCAACAACAGCAGCAGCAGGTGGTGCCGCACTATCAAAGTCCCCAATTTCAATACGAGTTCCCTACACTGATGGGTGGCGGCGGCGCCGGCGGCACTGCATCTTCGAGCGGGCACGCGGGCGCTGCCGGCAGTGGCAAGGGAAAGGATCAGCAAGCGCACTACCAGGGCCAACAGCATGCCCATCATCACCAGAATCATCATCATCAGCAGCAACAGCAGCGCGATTATCGCGACCATCATGGACATCATGGGCGTCAGTACGGAGGCGGACACGGCCACCATTCGCAACGCGGCGGTGGCTCCAATGTGGACGCGGGCAGTTACAGAGATGGCAGCGACGACGTCGGCGGCGGCGGTGGCAGCAGCGAAATCAGCGAGATGAGCCTGCGACCCCAAAACGATCCAGCGGCCTGGCTGCAACAACAGGAGAAGGCCGCCAAGGAGCTGGCCCTGAACCAACAGGGCCAGGGCCACCAGATACCGGCCAACGGCAGCGGAGCCGGCGGTGCGGGTGCGGGTTCCGGCGGCAGTGTTCCACTGCCCATCCTCTCGCTAATGCCCTCATTCATGCGCAGCGGCGCTCCACTGCCCGCCGCCGGACTGGGCGGTGCGCCCACAATGGCGGCGGCCATTGCGAACGCCGTTTCCTTTGTTGCCGGCGATCTGGCATCGTCTGCGCCTGCTCCCTATCAGAACGGCATCGCCGGCGGTCGATCCGCCTCGCCGGCAATCTTGGGCAGCTTTCGGGCTGCCGCCGCAATACCCAAGAGGCCAGTGGCTGCCTCGGCGGCGACACCACCACCATCAGCATCGATGGGCGGCGGCGGGGGAGCATCGACGCCACCGCAACAGCAGCAGGCGAACGGAGCCGGTGGTCGCAAGGACAAAGACAAGGATTATGTTGTGGAGCCAGAGGTGGCGCAAATGCAGCGCCCCATCATACGTGAGGAGGATCTGGAGCGTCTGAATGCGATTGCCAAGGACGACAGCTGGACGAAGCAGGACGAGATTGACTACACCAAGAAGCTAACATTCTCCGATGACGAGGAGCACGCCAGCCCAGAGGATCAGCATCAGCCTCAGCAGCACCAGCATCAGCACCACAACATCAACAACAAGCATCAACAGCAGCAGCAGCAGCAGCAGCAATCGATCCAATCCAGCAACAGCAGCAGCAGCAACGATCAGAGGAAACTGTCGAGCAGCAGCTCCTGGCAGCGCGGCAAGGACAGCAGCGAGCGGGACCTGGATGGCCCCTCCGATCAGGGGCCAGAGCAGCGACAGCAGAACGGCCATCGCGGCAGCTCGGGCAACGTGGTCGTCGGCGGGGGTGGAATTGCGCTCGATGCTGGTGTCTACGAGCGGGTGAAGCAGCGCAAAGAGGAGGAGGAACGCCGCCAGATGGAGCGCAAACAGGCGGCGGCAAAAAAGCTGCAGGAGCTCGAGATGAAAATGAACAGCAAGAAGGCGCTGAGCGAGAACAGTGGCGCTGGTGCTGGTGAGGCGCCATCCGCCTCGCTGGGCAACGTCAGCGAGGATGAGAGTGTTGTTGGTGCGGGAGCAGTTGCGGGTGCAGGTGGTGCCGGACACGGACAGCGTCGACCACGTGGCAGCATCTCCAGCATGGGCAGCGGCGGCGGCGGCAACGGAGCCGCCTCAGCCTCAAACTCGGCATCGGCAGCTGGCGGGGATTACGGCCAGAAGCCCGTGTTCATGACGCATTTCCAATCGAATTTACCGCCGCGTTTCCAGCGCCAGCAGCAACAGCAACAACAGCAGCAACAGCAACAATTGCCGCGCGGTGGTCTCGAGAAGAGCGCCTCGGCGAGCAGCGCCTTTGAGAGCAGCGGCTCGTGGTATCTGCAGAAGGGCGGCAGCGGCAGCGGTATACGCAGCATCTCCGGCGGCTACGGGCGCGTCGGCAGCGGCGGCAACTATGGACGCAATCGCCACGACAGCGCCAAGGAGGAGCAGGACTCGAGCGCAGCGGGTGCGACAAGTGCGCGCGACTTGGAACAGTCGAGGTACGCACGTGGCCAGGAGTACCGCACCGGACAGCAGCAGCAACAACAACAGCAGCAGCAGTTGATGCAGTCGCGCAGCATCTCGGAGAACTCGCACCGGAAGACGAGCGTCTCGAGCGGCGATGATGGTGGATTGGGCGGCGGCGGCGGCGGTGGTGCCTGCTCCTGGGCGGAGCAAACGGATGCCGAGCAGAAGCATCATCGGCATCGCGAGGAGAGCTTCTCATCGACCCACAGCCATGACTCGGCTGTGCAGATCAAGATACTGCAGCGACCGGCGCGCCAGCCGAGCCTTAGCGAGGAGAAGCCGCTCCCAGCTGGCGCAGGTGCGTCCGCGGGCACGCTCCAGAAGCAGCCGCTGGACTCCATGCAGGCCATTCAGCCGACGCAGATACTGCGACGCAGTGTGGAGCCCGCCGACAAGGCCGAGGACAAGGCGGCGGATCGCGAGGCGGGCGAAAAGTGCGCCGACCCGGAGGCGGGCAAGTCTGCCAAGGATGACGACAAGGAGGTGTCGCGCAACTCGGCGCTCACCACATCCTCCTCGGCCACGTCCGCGTCGCAGCCAGTAGCGGGCAAGCGGCCAAGTCCACGGGCAGGACGCGGTCGTGAGGAGCCGCATGCGAGAGGCGCCGGCAGGAGCTATCCGGCCGGTGGTGCAGCCGGTGGCGCTGCTGGCAGCTATCGTGGCCAGCGCAGTAGCAGCGATTGGAGCAGTCGCAACAGCGGCGGGCGTCGCTACTACGGTAGCGGAGGTGAGCAGTCGGAGCAGTCTGAGGATGTGGACGAGGATTGCTACAGCAGCAGCGGTGGCGGCGGCGGAGGAGCGCAACGACGCAGCCCCAAGGTGCAGTCGCGTCCGGAGCAGAGTGGCAATAGCAGCGGCTCGGTCACAGTTGGTGGTCAGGCCGCGACGGGCGGCGGAGGAGGAGCCACTGTTGCCAACAAGGCGGGCTTCTCGCCGCGCGGCGAACCCTCGCGACGCGGACGCGGCGGCCTCTCCAGCGGCGGCAGCTCGGCACCCGGCTTTCGACGCCAGCCGGCGAGCGGAGGACGCGCCTACGGCCGTCTCGGTTTCGAGGAGTACGGCAAGCAGCGCAGCTCCGAGTCAGAGGCGGGAAATGGCTCCTCGGTGGCGGGTGCTGGCGACCTAGACAAGACTAAGCAGAATCAGCTGGCGCTCAGTGCGGGCCTGCACAAGGGCAAGGACGACAAAGAGGAGCTGTTGTCCGACAAGGACAAGATCAGCACCAGCAGCAGTAGCATCAGCAACAACAGCAGCACCAACAACAACAATAACAACAGCAGCAGCACCAATAATAGCAGCAACATGCCCAACAGCAACATACCCAACACTGCCGTGGCCAAGGAGGAGCCACTCAAGGATGCGACAGGATCAGCCGCTGCCAGGCCGCCGCCAGGGCTGAGCTCAGCCGCAGCAGCAGCGGCGGCAGCCGCTGTCATTGGTGTGCCGCCCCTGCTGTCTGCCCCGGGCAGCAACGATCTGCCCGGCAAGAAGAAGAGCGTTGACTGCTCGGCAATCGCACCGCCCACAGCGCCAGCGACAGCAGCAACAGCGCCCATCGGCGACAAGTCCAAGCTGTCCGCCATCGGAGAGAAGAGCGTCGGCGTCGGCGTAGGCGTTGGTGTCGGTGTGGGCGTGGGCGTGGTGGGTGCCGGAAATCTACTGATTGATGCGAATGCGCCCGTCAACACCATCATCTTCGAGAACTCCACGTACAAGCAGCAGCAGCAACAGGCGGCGACCGCTGTGCCGCTCAAGCAGCCAACGCTGGGCGGAGCGGCGGCAGCAGCAGCGGCCGTTGATAGCCTCTCGAGCGCGCTCTCACAGATGAGCTTCGGAGGCAAGGACGATGAGCAGCAGCAGCAGCAGCAGGACATGAAGCTGGGCTTCAGCTTTGGCGACGAGACAGCCGCCCTGAAGGTGGTCGACAGCTTGGAGGCGGCCAGCAAGGCGACTGCACAGCACATACACCAGCAACAGCATCACCAGCAACATCAACAACACCAGCAACACCAGCAACAACAACAGCAGCAGCAGCAGCAACAACAGCAGCAGCAGCAAAACAACTCTACTGCGGATCTGAACATGAAGATAGCGAGCGTGAAAAAGGTGTGGGAGTCGGCCACGCCCATGTCGGAGGCAACGCAGCAGCCCACACACGCGAGCGGTGCCCAGCAGCAGCAGCAGCAACAACAGCAGCAACAACAACAACAACAGCAGCAACAACAACAACAGCAGCAGCAGCAGCAACAACACGCGCAGCAGCAACAACAGCAACAGGCAGCAGCTGCTGCCGCCGCCGCTGCACAGCAGCAACATGCGCAACAGCAACAGTCGCAGCACGGCCAGCACGGGCAGCAGCAGGTCTCCGGCTCAGTGGTGGATGACGGCGGCAGCCACATCAGCGCCGCCTCGTTCGTAGCCGCTGTGGCTGCCTCGCAGCAGCAACTGCACCAGCAGCAGATGCCCCACTATGCTGTATCGGCGGTGCACATGCAGGGCCACCACCAGCAGCAGCAGCAACAGCAGCCGCCGCACCATCAGCAACAGCAACAGGCGCATCACGGACACCATCCGCTCTCCTCGCCCGGACCTGTCTACGGCAGCCACGGCTCGCCGTTCGATTCCGGTTCGTTGGAGCAGCAGTTCCAGCAGCAACAACAGCAGCAGGATGACTACCCCAGTCCGCAGCAGCAGCAACACGCCCAGCAGCATCAGCAGGTGAAGGCAAAGCAGCTGCACGCCGGCTTAGGGATGTCACCGCCGCCCAGCCACCAGCAGCAGCAGCAGCACTCACAGCAGCAGCAGCACCAGGCACAGCAGCAGCAGCAACAGCAGCAGCTGCCGTTCTATCAGGCATCGCCGCAGTTTGGCGTCGGCGGCATTCCAACGATTCCCAGCCCGCCGGCGGTTGTTTATAACTCATCGCAGCTGGCGCCGCCGCCGCCGCCAGCGCAGGCGGGCAATCTGTACGCTCCATTCCATTCGCTTGATCATTCGAACCGCTCGCCCGCCTACTCAGCGGCAGCGGCCGCCGCCGCTGCGCACAGCTTCTCGGGTCATTATGCGGCCGCTGCAGCGGCGGCTGCCGCCGGCGGCGCCTTTAATGCGTACGCCATGCAGACTCCGCACGGCCACGGTGGCAACATGCCGCCACAGCCGACGGCGCCCACGCCGGACATGTACTCCAATCTGACGTCGCAGTTCCGGCTCGGCGGCGGACCTTTTGGCCAGCCGCAACCCAATTCGCAACAGCTTAATAATCCGAACGCCGCCGCCGTGGCCATCATTTCCTCCAACAGCAGCTCGATGATGTCCTCGGGCGCGGCGAAGCCGCCGCCGCCCAGCCAGCAACCGATTGGCGCCATTGGCTCCAAGTCGGCGGGCAGCGGCGGCGGTCCCGGACCAGGACCTGGCCCCGGACCCGGCCCACCCTATGCGGCCGCCACACAGTACATGAATCTTTACGCCGGGCCGCCGCAGCATCCGGGCCAAGGCGGACCACCGCCGGGTGCCCATCAGCTGCAGTCGAACAGCTACTACTCGAATTCGGCGCCCGGCGGCCCCAGCGGCCCCCAGTTCTATGGCGGGCCGCCGCCCCAAGGCGCCGGCGGCGGTGCCCAGAATTATGGCCTGGCCACCGCGGCCGGCATGTACGGCGGCCACCAGGGCGGCCCACCCGGCTCGAACGGCCCGCCCGGACCCCAGTCGCAGCACACGATGGGCAACTTTAATACGCAGTTTATGAACTCGCAGCTGTTAACGGCGGCTGGGATGAACCAGTTCCGAGGCGGCCCGACGCCCGGCGGTGGCTACCTAAAGAACAGCCAGGGCCAGGGACACATGCAGGACTCGGTAAGGAGTGAACGGCAACTGCAACAGCAACTGCAACTGCAGCGACAACAACCACCACCACCACCACTAGCACCACCACCACTATCCACCACACACAACACACTAACTAGCTACCACAATCTGCCCATGTACAGCCAGATGGGTCTGCAATCCCCCAGCAATTTGTATTAGCTCCAGAGTTTGCCCGATTCAGTTCCGTGGCTTGCAAGAAAGCTCAGTCTCTGATTTGCCAGGAAGCGAGATATTTTTCATAGAACTAAATATCATATAATGTGCATTAATTCAAATAAAAGTAACAAGTATAAAGTTTTCAAAAACCAACCAGATCTAAAACACACAAAACAACACAAAATTGTCAATGAAAATTTACAGAACTGACCGATAATACCGATAACCTAAATAGTATGAAATACTCACTTTGATATATCATATATACATATATATATATATATATGTGTATATCTTAAAAAGAGAAAGTTTGTCGGAAAATTAATTGAAATGTGAAACGATAGCCGCCTTACGATATAATAGGTTCCAGCCGGTAATAGTTGATAGCAAAAGAGAAACCGATATTGATCAGGTTGCAGAAATGTCAAAATACAAACTGTTGTCTTGGTAATTAGAACTTTTGTATTTGAAATTCGTCTTTTCACTTGAAAATATTGAACTTGCGAAATAAACAAAGTGTAATTATAGTTTAACATATTTTTGTTGAGAAATTCTTACGATTATTATTGCCAAGTTTTAAGATTTTGGCGAGTATTTGATAAAAGAAAATGCAAACTGAATTTTGAAATCGGAAAGAAACTTTGGAGCAGGAGCAGGGCAAGGCAAGGATAGAGACAGCGATTAAACTGAAATAAAGAAAGGGAATTGATTAACTAATAACCAAGATTGGCAGAGTAAACGAGAACCAGATTATCCCATCGGACAGATAAATGCTTAATTCTATTAAGGGGTCATTTGAACTAATCTATTCTTGATACTTGCAGATGGGCAGACAACTGAAGAGTCCATTGAGCGCCGACATGAGCCTGGGCCTGGCCAAGCAGGTGCAGTCGCAGCCTAGTCCGCCGCACCACAAGAACTATGGCGGCGTAAGTAGCGTTAACTGCGGCGGCAACATGCAGCTGGGCGGCAATCGTGACGCCACTGATCCTTCTCACTTCTTTCATCTGCAGTGGGACCTGCAGAATCAGGTGCTGCAGCAGCAACAGCAGCAGCAATCTCAGCAGCAGCAGCGGCAGGGCGGCAATGGCAACAACATGAACGCGCTGGGCGGTCGCAATGCCGGCGCCGTGGGCAGCGGCTCTGGCGGCTCCCAGGTGGTTGGCGGCGGCGGTGGCGCGGGCGGAGGCGGTGGTGGTGGTGGTGGTGGCAACGGCGGTGTGGGCAGCGTAGGACAGAGCGGCGGCGGCGGCGGCCAGGGACGTTATCCGGCGCCCATACAGCGGCCCAATAACTATCCACAGCATCCGCAGCAGCAGCAGCAACAGCAGCAGCAGCGGGATCAGGCGGCGGCGCAGCGCGCCCAAAGCATGCGACAGGTGACGGGTGGCGGGGGCGGCGCCGGCAGCGCCGGCAACAGCAACGCACCCGGCGGACCACCTGGCGCCAACAATGGCGGCAACGGCGGCCCTGGTGGCCAAGGCGGAGCCGGCGGCGGCTCCTCGCCAGCTGCCGCTGCAGCTCAGCTCAGTAAGCCCTACTATTCAAACAATGCGGCGGGCACCGGCGGAGGCGGCAGCCGCGGTGAGTGGCATGCCAATTGAGCGGACTATTGAGCCAATGGCGGCACCGCCCAGTAACCCCCTCGCACACACACACACACACCTATTCACACACACAGACACACCTACACACACATACACACACCAAGCAAAAACACAGGCGCGATTCAGAAATGAAAGAAACATTGAAATTAGGCAATGTGCGTTTAGCGAGAACGAAAGCGAGAGCGAGAGCGAAAGCTAGAGAGGAGAGAGAGAGAGAGAGAGAGCAGCAAAGCAAGAGAAATATTTACTTATACAAGCATAATACATATATATACATATATAAAACACTAAAAACAACAACAACAACAGCAAATTACTAGCGAAAGCAAAAAAGAGAGCAAACAAATCGAGCAGAAAAACGAATTAACAAAAGCGCAAAACTAATAACAAAAAAATATATTAAATCGAAGTAAAAAACGTAAAAAAAAAAAAACAAAAAAGTTTCAACTAAGGTCGTAAAGCGGTAAAAATATAAATAAACAAAACAAAAAAAAAACAACAAAAATAAACCAACTATGAATAAAGTAACAAAAAAAGCGAAAAAAAACTTTAAAAAAAAACAAAGTATATAAAACTCAAGATCAACTTGTTGCAAGTAATTTATACAGGGAAGGCACAAAGCCATGCCCAAAAAAAAACCGCCTAACTGTAACAACAACAACAACAAAGCCAGAAAAGAGCGAAGAAAGTTGCTATAAAAAATAGTGTAAAAACACACAAAAGTATGAAAAGAGCAAGTTATAATTTAGTTGGGTTACACACACACACACACACACACGATTTACATACACATACACATACATGCATACATATACATATATAAACATATATAAATATGGATTGAATCTGCAGCTGCGTTAAAGTAATTAACAAAACAAAAAAAAAGCAAAGAAAAAAAATTGACAAACGCCAATTCCCATATACACACATACATACACACACACACACAGCAACAATTATAAAAACAAATCAGTAACAGTAACAAAACAATATTATACTTTTCATTTATTAATATTCACATAAATATATTTTATATTATTATAATTATCATTTTTTTAATATGTATTGTGTTAACTTTTAGCGTTTAGTTTATGTTAAAAAAAACCAAGAAAAGAAAACAAACACAACAAAACGAAAATTAAATAGAATGCTGAGTGTATTTTTTGTCAAACAAATCTACATATATATAATTACACACACACACACATGAGACACACACAAAAACACATATAAGCATAAATATATATACATACATACTTATTATTTTCTTTTTAGTCTGCATTTGCTCTAATATTTCTTCTAATTTATTTCTATTGTACTTGTATTTTTATTATTTTTTTGTTTTTGTTTTATGGAGAACAATGGAATCAATACAAATAATTCTAAATTACGATAATGCTACATTTAACAATATTCTTATGTACATCTATCGATCTATTGATATCGATATCGATCTTAGTAGCTGTGTAGAAAGCGTGAATCACACACAAGCTTTTCAGTTTGATTAAGCGCAAAGTTAAGTTAAACAAGTAAAGAAGAAGAAACAAAAACAATTAACTAGTAGTTATAAATATCTCTTTGTCTGCCACCAAAAGTTCGTCCGCGTCACAAAGCGAGCCTGGCGGGTGGTCCGTTACTGCCACAAATGCGCCCTGCCCATTCAAATCAACGCCCATACACACACACATACACACATACAAACAAACACACACGCACACAAAACTCAACTCAACTGGCGCTCTGTTGTCAAAAGGCTGCTGCAGTGCTGCCCATTTGCTGTTTAATTTATGCTGGCATGACACCTATCTCATTTCTCGCCTTGGGCAAGTTATTCAAAAACAAAAACAGTTAACTGCTGTTATTATTTATGGACTTCACAAATTTTTTTGAAATTGTTTGCTAAACTTTTGGTTTAGAGTGAGCGAATATTTGGGTTTTATGTCAGCAGTGCTGTGGTCGAAGCTGGAGCTGCCGCCGCCGCCGCTGCAATTCTCTATTAGTATTAAACCCGCCCGCAGCCCCCCTCCTGTAGGGAGATCGTGCCACTTGATGAGGGAGGGGCAAAAATACCATTTTTATTTTGTATGTGCTGAAGAGGTAATGAGGCAAGTGGGGGAAACTCGATTAAGTAATTGTAACTTAAAAAGGATATAAAAAAGGATAGCATATGCATCACATACAATACACACACACACACACACATACAACCAAACACACACACATTATAGTGGCAAAATCCAAGTGAAAAACACACTCAAATTTTTAATGACAAACCCCGCATACAATTAATATTGATAAATCATATTATGAGAAAAGCAAACGTAGTGGAAAAAGAAAAATAATAATGAAAAACAAAAAGGATATTAATGAAATGACAAACCGATTACAGAACTAAACATACCCAAATACATACTATGCATATATAGGAGTACATTTGTATGTATTTTTCGCACTTCGCTCGGCTGCTGCTGCTGCTAAAACAAAAAAAAAAAAGAAAGAAAAACAAAAATAATAAACCCAAAATTCAAATCAAATTTTAATACATACATACGATATATGTTAATGTTTTGCCTGGGCAAACGATTTAGTTATTAACAAAAGTAAATATGAAATCCCAAAGCAGATGCAGCTGTAGAAGCAGATGCAGATGCAGTTGCAGATGCAAATGCAGATGCAAATGCAGAATGGCCAGCGCTTGCTATTACACAATACATGTAAAAGATATATTTTATAGCTATAGCATAAACATAGAATTGATAAATGATTAATTTATACACATATATATATACACACACATATATATATATATATATTTATATATATATTTTAATTGCATATATGGTTTTTCGTCTCTATCCCTATCAAGCAACAAGAAAATTACATGGGCGTATAATGCATACATGCGTACATAAATGTAAACCATTTTTACATTCAATTCATTCAAATTAATTTTTAGTAATACTGAAATTACGATAACTGGGCAAAAATAAAAAAAATAAAAACAATCCGAAATGGAACATTTAAAGCGAGTTCTCGATGAAATGAAATAAAAACTTTAAATAAATAAAAATATTTAAAACAATTCATCAATATGTCGTTACTTAGCTCTGTACTCGAACACCAAATAATATTTATCTTTATATATCCGTCAACGACTTAGCGTGAGAAATCGCTGTCTCGCTCTAGCACAGAGAATATGCATATGCTACAACAGGGTCCTGGCGTGTTCCACAAATAATAAAGAGTGCAAGAGTCGAAAGTATCCGACTAGCGTTTACCCTTGACCCTGCGCACTGCCCTTCATTGATCTTTAAGGAACTTTTGTCCTACAATATTTTTGGCTGGTAAAAAAAAAAAATTATCGTCTCTAGGAAAACAGAGCGACAATTTCTGTATAGTAAATAAAAACGAAAATAACCAAACTTTAAGTCTTTAGCTCCGAGATCGACCGCGTTCGTATAGATAGCAAAATGACTGCTGACTGAGAGTATGTATGTCCATATACCTTGTGGGGTCAGAGATACCTGTTGGAATCATTTGCACAAAACGAATCTACACTTTTTGCCCAGTTTGAGTTGGCATTTAGCTATCAACATTACATAATGAAATTTGCATTGTTTTCCAAGTGTTGGGTTTTGAATTGGTTTATTCCTTTAGGTTCTTGCACTACACATAAATATACATGGCTGCTGTCCTGCATCGAGGATCACGAGCACGTCCCAATGGCGGCACCAAACAGAGATCGCCTCTTACTTCTTCTTGGGCTTCAGGATCTGATAGGCAATGAGCAGGCCCACGACGGCGTACGTAGCCTTGGCCACCTGCAATGGGTGACAACATGGGGATTAGCAACGGCACTTGTGGCCCAACTCTGCTGACGACGGATGAGGTCGGTCTACTTACGTTGGCGCGGCCGGCCATGGTTGTGCCATTGAAGTGCTTGGAAAGGCCGGTCAGTTTCTCTTGTTCACCAGCCATTGCTGCAGGTGTAAAGGGAATGTGTTAACGTTATGTTAGATAATTAGTGGCGCTTGCTTACTTTCAATTTGTTGTTTTGCGATGGGTTGAAACTGCCTCGATTGCCAGTGAAAAGTTCTGCGAATAGGTTATACAACTGTGCGTGTGTTGCCAATAAGTGTGTTGGTGCCGTGCAGCGTTGCCAACTAGCACAGCGAGTGGGCAGCGCGACAGTCAAGGCAACACTGTGTGCTAGCGATAATAGTTGTCGTTGGCGCGCATTTCAATTATTTAAAATTGTAAATTGTAAAAAAATTGTTCCTTTTATAAAGGTAACTTAAAATTAAAGATTTTATAAAAGTTTTTTTTTCATCTGTTTTCTTTCTTTAATTTCCATCTAATAAATACGAGTTGTTATTTTGGTTTCTTGCACTCTATCTGTATATGGAAGTATATTTCAATTTATTTTCCAAAATAACAATAATAATTTATTGCAGCACTTAATGTAATTATTTATTTACTCATGATTTGATATACTTATTTAGCTAGTAAGCTGCTTATAATAATAAATAAATAATGATGGATTAAATGCAGTGCAATTGAATTTGCTCGCCTGTCAAGAAATGTCAACGGCAGCTTTGGCAAATCTCATTCAATTACAAGGATTAGCTGAAGAGCTGGCTGCAAATTACAAAGCGAAGCCATCAAGCGTTGTCATATCTCATGCCAAATCATAGACGAATATTTAATTAGAGAGCCAATAGTCAAAGGTAAGCAATGAAGGTCATGTGTCATTGGCAGACACGCCCACGCTGGGCACTGCCTGCACACGGGTCACCGGCCAGTTATAAAAGCCGCTGATTGGCTGCAGTCTGCATGGATTAACTGCAGCAATGGACGCGTCCTACTTTCTGCGCGTGCAGGTGCTGGCATTTCGGCTAATGGGCTTGGATTTGTGGCACAGCAGCGATTCGGCGAAGGATCGTCCAGAGATAACATGGCTGGTGATTGGCCTGATGGGCTCGTTTTCGGTGCCGCTGTTCTTTGCGATTCTGCTCAATGTGACGAATGTGGGCATCATGTCGGACGCCATGGGCTCCTTTCTGGCCATTAATCTCACCCTGGTCAAGTATGCGGTGTTCGTCTACTATCGCGAGGAGTTTGTTAAGCTTATTTATCGCATTCGCGACATCCTCAAGAGGGGTAAGTGTTGGAGCAGGTGCTTATAACTGGCGCATCCTCTAGCTGTATCCGCTGCAGAGATCTCGTTGCTGCCAGAGGCAGCGACCATTGTCGAGGCGGAGAATCGCAGCGATCAGGCGCTGAGCATGACCTACATGCGCTGCTTCTATGCGGCCTGCCTCTTTGCCGGCATCAAGCCCATTGTTATTATGGTGACGACCCGGCTGCGCACGGGTCTGATGCACCTGGAGCTGCCCCATTCGGGCGTCTATCCGTGGAGCGATCAGTCGCCGCTGCTCTATGTGCCCACCTACTTGTGGAACCTGATGGCCAGCTACGGTGCGGTGACCATGTCCCTGGCCATGGACACGCTGCTCTTTGCATTTACGTACAATGTGTGCGCCGTATTTAAAATTGCCCAGCATCGCATCCGGCATCTTGTGCCCATGCAGGATGCACCGCGTCAGGAGTGGCAGCAGCTGGTGCAGGTGCTCCAGCTGCATCAGACGGGTCTGCTGATTGGCAGCCAGTTGGGCCGCAGCCTGAGGCCGTTGGTGTTTATGCAATTCTTTGTGACGGCGCTGCAGCTGTGCTTTCTGGGCTTCCAGCTGGCCGATCTGTTCCCCTCGCCGGAATGCATCTATTTCATCTTCTTTGTGGGCTCCCTGCTCATCGCCTTGTTCATTTACGCGCACTGCGGCGAGAACATGAAACAGGCCAGCGCGGACTTTGCCATTGCCCTCTACGACAGCAACTGGGTGGACTTTGCTCCGATCACCAGGCGCGCGCTGATACTCGCCCTGATGCGCGCCCAGCGACCGAGTCAGCTGCAAGGCTTCTTCTTCGAGCCCAACATGGCCACCTTCTCAGCGGTGCGTTGGCCTTTTTGGCCCAACTCAGCTCCAACTCTATTCAACTGTTATCCTTTTCCTGCAGGTGGTTCGCTCGGCCATTTCCTATGTGATGATGCTGCGCTCCTTCAATGCCGCCGGCCAGCAATAAGCTCGAAATTTGTTATAAATTGTGCTAAATTTTTCCATAAAAATGCGGTATTTAATTTATGTGTAATCTGCTTTCTCCATACTCCCCTTTACGTAGTGAACAGAGTATATTTGAATTTGAATCTTGTTTCTATTTTCAATTTATAAACAATTTTTTTCTAAGCTATTCTTTAATTTAATTTACGAGCTTAAAAATAGTTTTTGAACAAATTTCGATTTGTTTAAAGTTTAACATTTTTTTATTTTACAATTATTATTTGCATACAAATTTAGACATTTGTAGGGTATGCAAAAAGCACTTCGATGGGGCTATAATTAATGCCATAAACAGTTGTTAATAGGCACAGCTGCTTGCAATTGCAAATTTCACCCACGACTTGTGAGAGAGAGAGGGAGGGAGGGAGAGAGAAAGAGAGAGTAAAGGCAACGTGCATTGCAGCACAATTGGCCAACAGCTTTACATCAAAAATAAGGTCGTTTCGCATTTGCTTAACACCACACACACACACAACTTTTCGATAAATGTATTGTTAACATAAAATAAAATATTTAAAATAATTAATTTGTATACAAATTTCTTGAAATCATTTTTAAGCTTAACATAACTTATTCGCAACAAGCGTAACTTGATTTTTGACCCAACAATTTTAAAAGCTCTTTACGGAACCAATATACTCTACCCCACTTCATGAACAGGGCATATAAGCCGCCAGCAAATCCATTTCCAATTCAATTCATTTCAATTCACTGCGTGGAGAGCTGTTTGACAATTTATGGGCATAATATTGCGAATTAGTTTTATTGCGGCCTCGATTGGCCTACAGAGCTAATTTACTTATCGGCTGGTGTGGTTTTGGGTGGTTGGGTGGTTGGGGCTTGGGGGCAGCCGACATACGTGAAACACATGTTCATTATTCAATATGAAATTGCATCTGTATCTGCGAACAAGTCGCATTTTTTTTACTCTATAAACATTTCTTATTGAACCAGTTCCGGTTCATGAGTCCAATAGAAAAAGATTCAGCTATATTTTTTATAAATTGATTATATATATTATATATTTAAATTATATTTTTATATATTGTGCGAATCGTGAAGATCTATTTTATAGAGTATTTTATTATTGAGAGAAAAGCAAATGTATATAAAACAATTGCCGCTTGTGGCCAATATTTGATCAATTGGCTCGATTTACTAAACTTTGATGAAATGCTTTATAGTCGCTGATATTAAAACCTAGGCAGAGCAAGAGAGAGAGAGAGAGAAAGAGAGAGGCGACCATATGAGCTCGATAGAGAGATTATTGTTTTTGGCAAAAGTACAAACAACAACAAAATTAAATGGTAAAAAATGTAAAAGAAAAAAAAACAGAATTTAATTAACCGAATCAATAAAACATGGCAAATAGGCAGATTATTAAACGGCGGCCTGGTTAAAAGCGATGCGTACAACGCGTCGTATGCGCAATGGGTAATCAGAGCCGAATGTCGTTAATCGCCACCTCGAATGGGATGATAATGATAATGATAAGCACAACAGCAATGATTAAAGTCAAACAATCGACAACGATGACGACGACGGCGGCGGCGGCAGCGGTTACTATATGGCCCATAACCCCAATTCGCCCCCGCAACCAATTTCCCGTCCCTAACCGCACAGCTTAGCTGAGCTCAGCGTCACGCTCGCTGTTGACGTTTTTTTTGCGCTTCTCTTTTTTTTGGGGGGGGGGGGGGAGTGGGGTGTGAGGATCGCGGGGTACAGCATTTGGCTGTCTGCTTTGGCTTTGGCGAGTCGCAACCCGAACGCGTTCGCGTGCGCACGTTCCCCGTTGAAGCGTTGGAGCACATCGTGTTGACCTGCGATTAAAGAGGATGTCGGAGACGCCGCCGCTGTTGGCCGCGCAGGCGCTCAACGGAGAGTGGCAGACACTGCCCTATGCAGATGAGCCAGATCGGGAGCTGCAAGTGGAACTCGAGCAGGAGCAGGAGCAGGAGCAGCTGCTGCCGGCGCGCAAGCAATCGCTGGGACAGCGACGCAATGTGGAGCTGCCGCAGCTGCGTGTGGTCAACGAGCTGCCCCAGGAGCCGGACGTTTGTTCGCTTAGCTCGGGCACACCGCCCACACCGCCGCCGCCAGGGGCAAGGGATCGAGAGCACTTCGGGCCAGGACTGCGTCGCAATTCCATATCGCTGCCGCAGGGCATCAATTCGCTGGACTTGGAGGCGTTGCGGCTGCGGCATCAGATGCAGGCGCAACAGGCGCTGCACGAGGAGAGCCAAACGGAGAGTGTGAGTAGCAGGAGGGGAAGGGGGCAGTGTGGAGTTGTTCTCTCGCTTCTCAAATACGAGTTTCAAAACAAGTTTCGCATTATAAAACAAACCAAAAATTAAAAACAAACAAAAAAAAACCAAAAAACAATAAAAAGCTCATTAGGTGAACTGTTATCTGTGCAGTGTGTGTGCGTGTGTGTGTGTGTGTGTGTGTGTGTGTCTGTGTTTGTAGTTTAGCAAATTACACGCTAATTAACCAACAGTTAAGAACAGTTTTAAATCAACAATCTGTTCGGCCATAAATTAAATTTCACCTGCAATCAAATTTCTAAAAGAAAAATATGTTAATATATAAAAAATTGTGTATATTTGATACATCTTTATATAGTATTGTATATGTATATATATATCAAATATCATCATCCATCTGAACGACATCATCAGCGACGTGTTTGAACTATTCTAATGTGATTACTTTTGCGGTCTTCTCGTCTGTTTGGTTTTTTCATGTTATTTCCTGTGTTTACACTTCAAATATAATTAATGTGAATTGCAAATAGTCGGTGGTTACGACTTCTAATGGCGTACACGACTTGCCACATACTCTAGCTCTCCTTTCGGAATATTCTTACTTTTATGGCCAATTAATAATCTGGATTCAATATATTAATTGAAGAATTTGTATACCTTAAATGAGCGCGTAATTGTTTAAATATTTCTTCGATGTTGCATTATATAATTTTTAAATTATTTATTTTCTCTCTCTTTCTCTATCTTTTATATTTTGTCTATAAAGTAAGCTCAATTACATACCGAAGTCATAGTCGCACATACCCGCTTCGCGACTTGTTTACATCGTACAAAAGTACAGAAAAAATATTGCATTACGTTAATTACACTAGACAACAAATTTGTATTTATTATAACATGCTTGCATTTCTTTCTAAATGGTATGTTAAATACCTAATACACAAAAGTCCTTTGAAAATTTCTAATGAAATACTCGAGCTTGAGTCATTTTTCTAAAAAGGACATTTATGACAAAATATACGATTCTTAAAGATTCGATACGATTTTTTAAAGAGATTCTTAATAGAGTTGGTCCATGCAAGCCGAATGCACATGGTCCTTTAAATATTTGCAAAAATATCGCCAAATGAGTGCTATTTGTCATAAAAGGACATTCTTTTTATAGTCAATGTAGAGATTTAACTTCGTTAATTTTTAATTTACGCCGCGTTATTCAGTCAAATCCGTTCAGTCCTCGGACAAAAATTTTACAAACCAAATTGGTTCCTATATGACCTCCATATGCTTGGTAATTATACCAAAGGTATAGTCCTGGTGAACCTAAATCCTAGCAAAATACGAAGATAAAAAGTTTTCAAACCAAATTGGTTCCTAGATGACCTCCATATCCTTGGTAATTATACCAAAGGTATAGTCCTGGTGAACCTAAAGAGCCGAATCCTTGCAAAATACGAAGATAAAAAGTTTTCAAACCAAATTGGTTCCTAGATGACCTCCATATCCTTGGTAATTATACCATAGGTATAGTCCTGGTGAACCTAAATCGTAGCAAAATACGAAGATAAAAAGTTTTCAAACCAAATTGGTTCCTAGATGACCTTCATATCCTTGGTAATTATACCATACGTATAGTCCTGGTGAACCTAAAGAGCTGAATCCTTGCAAAATACGCAAGAATATGCTCAAGAAATATGTATGCTTCTCTTTCAGCTGCCCCATTCCCAGCCCAGCCCTTGCCTCTGTAAGCCTATGCTGTTCTTGTCCCGAATTTAGCATTAACAGTTGAGTCTGTAATGCTAAAATAGCAGTAGAAATCTTGCACATTGGCGGCCCAAATACGTTACCTTAGAAGTATGCAACGAAATTTTGCACATTTTTAATTTTTCCTGTCACCTTCTGCCGATTATGTTGGCCTGGTGCTTCAGCTCAATTTTGCATTAAAATCTTGCACATTGGTGGCCCAAAATGATTACCTTAGAAGTATGCAATGAAATTTTGAACATTTTTAATTTTTTCTGTCATCTTCTGCCGATTATGTTGGCCTGGTGCTTCAGCTCAATTTTGCATTAAAATCTTGCACATTGGTGGCCCAAAATGATTACCTTAGAAGTATGCAATGAAATTTTGAACATTTTAAAATTTTTCTGTCTACTATCTGACGATTATGTTCACCTGGTGTTTTAGGTCTATTTTGCATTAGGAATCTTGCACATCGGCGGCCCAAAATGATTACCTTAGAAGTATGCAATGAAATTTTGCACATTTTTAATTTTTTCTATCCACTTTTTGACGATTCTGCTCGCCTGGTATTTTAGCTCGATTTTTAAGATAACTTGCTAGCCTGAAAAGTTCTCCTGACAGTAATAAAAGAGAATTAATATGTTTTCTTTTCAATTTTATTTATAAAATTCCTCTTTACATCCTCATAAATGATCTTATATTAATTTCTTACATGTATTTCTCTTAAATCCTATTGATGGTGTTCTTATTTGCATAATGTTTCTATTTATTAGAAACTTTTTGTAATACCTAAATATATATTCTTATACTGTCTTACATACATATACAAAAAAACACCAAAATTCGCCTCGAATACCTGAAATATAAGATTTTTAATATTAACCAATTGTGTTTCAGCATTGTTTGCATAAATGCATACTTACCAATGTGTTTTTCATGGGCTCTCTTCCGCTGTTTATTTTGCCATTTTTCATTGTTTTTCCTAATCTGAAAATATACAACAAAAAACACATAAGAACATGTTCTACATAAGGAAAACTTGTATATCTCGGAAAAAAAGTCTCACCTTCGAATGATATGTTTTTTTAGACTTGTACGGATCGGAACTATCCATTGGCATTCAAAAATATCTATTCTATGTTTTGACCAAATTTGATAAAAATTACAAGGGGTAACATCACAATTTTTGTCAAAATCGCAAAAGTTTCAAAATTTAAAACTTTGAATAGATATTGATTGTATGGACTTTTAAGAGTAAAATGATATATATCTTTCCCAAATCGGACTACAAATGGCCAAGATATAGTCATTTAAAGCCTATAATAACAGCTAAAACTCGCATATCTCGGGCAAATAGGGCTGCATCTACCTTCTTATACTCGTAGAAATCAGAAATATTGAATAGCATTCAAAAAGTATATTTCTAAATTGTGACCAAATTGGATTACACAATTTTTGTAAAAAATAAATTTTAATTATTTTTGAGTTTGTAAAAGACGAAGTATTTTGGATCTCTTAAACTTAAACTTACACTTATCTGCACTTATTTGAAAATCTTAAATAAATTCCTAAGATTAAAAACAAGCCGATCAAAAAAGTATATCATAATATCATAATAGTATTTATTTTGTTACTCTCACCATGAAATTAGTAAAGTGCACATTGTAGAAATATTGCAAAAATAAAGATAAAAGAATTCGAATTACATTATTTGTGTACTATTAAACAAGTAAATTTTTTTGTGAAAAATAAGTAAATAAACAAATTAAAAAGAGAAACTCAGAGAGGAAAAACTTGAGTCTGGTCTCGACGAGATGCCGAAGCAGACTGCTCAACTACAAATATGAGTTCAGACTTTGGAAATTTAAGCAAATTAAAGTCAACTACAATTTGCACTTTTTCTAGTGTTAAATTTGTAATGTTAGTGAATTCACAAAACCGAAACACCGATGTATCGATGTAATCGATGTATCATCGATGTAGATTTAAGTGTTCCACGCAATGTGAATTTTGGAATATCGCACGTTGAACACTGAAATCTTGAATTTAGTATAAAGTCGTGGGGCCAACTTGGGGAAGAGCAAATGCCCAAAAGCCGATAGACTGTAATTTATGGGAAGTAGTTAAGATTAAATGCTAAATCTAGTCGGTCGTAATTATAGCGCAGACTGAACTGAATAATTTACGATTATGCCACAGCAATTTTGCGGCACATATTAAAGTCGTCGTTGTTCTAGCGAGGGTGTTGACACAACAAACTATAAAAAATAATTATTATTTGTAAACTGAAAATGGGGATTTTTGTAAAACATAATTATGCTGAGTTGTGTTGAAAACAAAATATAATTTATATTAAACGCATAGCTTGTTTTTAATATTCCGAAATAATAATGTTTTTACAGCAACTATTCATATTTTTTATTGGTGAAATATTTTTTTATAATTCAAAAATAAAAGTCAAGCAATGGATTATAAAGATACATTAATTGCGACCTAGTTTAAAAGGTATTTAAGTTGAAATTACTTATAAACCGAACGAAAGCTAAGTCTAAAAACCTTTTGATAGGTTTAAATTGTACTTATTTACATATTTAGCCGGTGAACTTTATTGATTAAAAGCAACGTTATTTTTTATGTGACTTTCATTTGCGCAAAGTTATTGAACTGCCCTCTCATTGCGAGCGGCGTGGCAAAACTCACTCAATGAAATTGTGAGAAATGCGAAGCCGAAGCGTCGTAATTAATCACTCAGGAACGAGTACGCGCAGTCGCCATGAAGCGCGACGTCGAGCGATTAAACAAACACACACCGATGCACACACACACTAACACAAACACAAATACAAACACGCACACCCACAGATATCAGATTGAAGCAAAGCCGTCGTCATTTCTAATACAATATTCGAGCAATTATCAAGCAGCCGCCAAAGGCAGCAGTCGGATCGAGCTCCGAACTCGCGGATCAGTTTGCCAACTCGATCAGGGATTGTCTCATCCCACACCCACACAGCTGCTGGCGATGAGCTCGCCCAGCCTGAGCAGTCGCTTTACGCTGGCCGGCGTGCAGCAGGATGCGTGCCAGGACGAAGTGCAGCAGCTAACTGCGCTCGAGGCAGGTACAACAGAACGGGCCAGACTCCGATCGCAGTGATCAGCAGCGAACTGATCAATATTGGTTTACAACTGACCCAAACCAGTTTACAGCACAACAGATAACCGCGAACAAAGGCAGGAAACGAGCGCCTTATAAATATGCATATTTTACATTTCACATACGACGCAACCGAAAGAAACGAAACAAAGCTTAAAACAAAACTGAAAATAAATTTACCTTTTTTTATAGTCAAATCTTTAACGCTTTTTTTTTTAGATTGTAGATGATGCCTCTGCCTCCAGCATGGACAGTCCCACAACGGTTTCGGTGCTTCCCAATAACCCAAATGATGCAACCCAAGCGAATGCCCGCAACAAGGAGAAGGAGGATGACGACGACAGCAGCGATGAATTTGGCAACGCCAAGAAACCCGTCCATAAGTGAGTTATTTCTGTAATCCCATTGTCATTTTTATATATTTTTGTTGTAAATATTCCCATATTTTGAACAGCATACATTTTATCTAGTTGATTCTGTTTTTTTTTTTTGCAATAACATTTAACGTAGTCGTGTTAATTAGCTATTGTTACGAACGCATTTAACAGCAATTTGTATATAGTGCTGAAGTGTCAAATACCCTGTAACGCCAAACTGGCTTAAAGAATGCGGCTTCGTATAGGAATAATGGAATGGATCAATTCTAGGTGTGAATATGCCAACATAAAGTAACTAAGTGCTTTTACAGAGTATCCTTTGCTAGAAATTCCTGGAAAAGGCTAAACATTTTATATACGATTTAATATCTATATATATAATAAGCTACAATTTGTTCCAGAATCGTAGAACTTGAGGATAGGGTATCTTCCATTCGAAATATTTCACTGCAAATGCAATTGTATGTTAGTGTTTATTTGTTAGATTTAACCACCTCAAAGTGCTGTGTACAGGGTATCTTCAAGGCGTGCGCCTACTCTTAGTAGGTGCTAAATATATAAGTCTATAAATACAATCATATGATAGATGTATTTTAAAGCAAATAGGGAGTGGATCTGATAGATTTACATATCTGTATACCGTACCGATACCGATACCGTATAATTACAAATTTGCGGTTTTTTTTTGCAATTGCCCATCCATAATTGCACAGTCTGGCAGCGCGAATTAAGTTTGATGTGGCAGCACATGCTCATTGCTTTGATCAAGCCAAAGATCAGCCTGCAATTAAATTAATTAATTTGGATTTTTTTGTAACTAAATTAACGACACGACATTTGCCAGCGCATTTAATTGGGGCGACGGGAAACGAGGAATTGGGAACGTGGAATAGGAAATGCGGAACGTGGAACGTGGCATGTGAAACGTGGAACAGGGAATGCGTGAGCAAATCTGAACGTGCCTTTCTCAAAATTCCGGCCACATTGGCCACATTTCGGATACAGTTAGCCGCTTTACAGTTAAAATTATATGAAGCGGAGCTTCAGTTACAGTTAGGTTCCAACTGTGGTTTGTTTGTTCCGAAAACTTGTCGTTTCTTTACCAGAAATTGGTATTTATAAACTTGTAATTAACTTTGATTGTTCGTTTGTTGTTTATATGTGTAATTAAAGTGTCGAGTCAGTTTTTTATGACTCTGAAAGAGGTGAGAAATCGGCAACCGACTGCTCAATAGGTAGATACCCTGTGCTTCATTCAAAAAATAAATACATATGTGTGTGTTAACGATTAAGCTTTGGGGAATAGCAAAAAAAAAAAACAAAACATGTATTCAATTGTTTTGTTTTTTGTAATTGTCCATTAATAACCAATAATACCCAAAAATAACTTACTTAATATATTTCTGAAAAAAAAAAAAATTCAAATTCAAATTAAACATATTCGCTCGGAAATAAAGAAGCCCAAATTAAGCCTCGATAAACAGATATTCAGAAATAAGAAATGAAACATTAAAATTTTTGAATTTTAATATTAAGTATTAATTAATAACTCCGGTAACAAATAGATATTTTTTAACAGTGTAGTCGCTGCGCTTGCGCTTTCAACCCCCACGCGGAGGGTAGCGAAAGTGCAAAAGTTTCAAAACGAAAGCTTTTTGTGTACACACAGATACACACACACACACACACACGTTCACACAGATAAAAGCTGAGGAGTGTGTGTGCGTGAGTAATTTTGCAGTTTAAGCGAATTAATGTCGCTGCAAAGACGACGCTCGCAGGTGGGCGGAGGCGGGTAGCTAAATGATAACTAAATCAGAAGACAGAGGCAAAGGCAAAGCACAAATCATGTAAACGACGCAAGCGCTTTGTTGTTGTTGTTGTTGTTCATGAAAACTTTGTTGATTGCAACAACGAATGGCGGTTTATATACACACATTTATGTCTATATAGAGATAATGCCCAACAGTTGAGAGCAAGTCAAGTGATTGTGTATATCTGTTGAATCTGCTGTTTGTGCTGTATCTGTATCTGAATCTGAATCTGAATCTCTGTATCTTAGCTCAGTAGATACTTGTGATTAGGCGTGATAAGACGAACGCGCATAACTCGCGGCCCCAAACCTATATATATATAATATATATAGGCATTAGCTATAGTAACAGGTAAATTTTACTTTAATACAACACATATTGTTGTATTATATATATATATATTTTTACATACTTGTATCTCCTACTTTGAGCTATAATGTGCTAATTTTGTGCTGAAACAATACTGATTTATGGCCCCCACATTCGGCCTTATCGTGTCTACATATTTTGCATTCAAAGCGGCGCCTATAAAAATTTAAATACATCAGTTTAATATATATGCTTATATATACATTTATGAATACATCGACACAAACTTGTATCAACGCGGTTTTTCGCTAAAGATAAGCTGACAGCACTGTTTATTATAATTCTTAAAATGGGTCGTGCAATTAACAAAATTCACCCAATTTGTATAACTCTCCCTATATACCTAAGTATATATATATTAAGTGCACTTGGCTGCATTCTTTCTTTTTGACGTGTTTTTGACCTTCGGGCTTTTACTTTGTGCCAGATAAGAAGCAGTGATAAAAGCAGTTCTTTGACTATCGCTAATCATAATCTTAATCGCTGTTTCCCCAACAAGAAATGAAAAAAATGTCGTCATACCCTAGGCAAAAACTTTTCATTGCCAAATGTTTGTTTACAAATGTTGTTTTTGCAGCAATTGTTTACAAGACAGAACAGAGAGGGAAATGAGAAAAGTCGAACTAAAATTCGTGATTTTTTAAAGAACGAATTACTTAGAAAAAGCACTACAAAACTCAAAAGATCTCAATATAGAATAAAGTACAAGTTTAGATTTACTATAAAGCAGCTAAATTATTTTAAAAAATATTTTGTTGGGGTTTTTTAAATTAAATTATTATAATCATTAAATTCGCTGATTTAAGAAATCAGTAATTTAAATTTATGCGAGAAACCAAGTCTCAAATTTTGAAAAACTTTCTTTGTTTCATATTTTGTAATTAACACTTGTCAAAGAAAGACTCTGTTACTGACACTGATCAAGAATATATATATATATATATAAATATTTCAAGAAAGTTTATACACATTTCCCGAGAAAATATTAATAAAATATAAATGGGGTGTGATATGTTATCAAAAAATAGCAGCAGTATTTCTAATATGATTTAGTTACCAATATGGCTATATACAAGATTTATTGATCGTTCAGAGCAGACATTTCACACAGTACGAAACAAGATTAGAAATAGCGATAAAAGCTAAAGTGAAGGCGGTCGTTAATAATTGCTGCATTTGAAGAGGGTATCTCAGCTTGTTGTCTTTTCGTATCTGTGTCTGCTCAATTTACAACCAGGCTAAAATACAATCATAATAGTAAAGCTGACAGGTGAAGGTGGGGCAAACATTTTACAGCTGGGTGACAAACGCGCTATTTATGACGCCAACTGATAAGTGTTTTCCATTTGATCTGATCTGATTGACAGGGATCGCTTCCGCAGTCGAAGACGCGCCTCGATCGCCCCGCTGCCCGCCCTGCGCCTCAACAGCAAGGAGATGTTGGCCAGCGATTTTGACACGCACAGCCTGGCCAGCAACCAGGCCTCCATCACGAGCGTCAACTCCTTGGCCAGTCTGCTGCGCGAGAAGATGCAGGTGAGCGAAAGTGATGAAAGCGCGAAGGCAGAGAGATAGAAAATAAACTAGGCTGACCACAGGGTGTAACCGAATTCGTAATACTTGTCTTTTGTGTATCCAGCCATAAAACGACCCCCAGTCCAAACATTTTGACATGCTGCCATATTTCAAACTACCAGAACTTTGTTAAGCCGAATTTCCAGTTTGATGGCATTTTGGCCATGTTTTGGTCTCAAAATTTATTCTATATTCAAAATATGTTTACTTTTGAAAATAACATTTTTGGAATTTTTTTTTTTTTTAAATCCTTATTAATTTTCGAAAAAGTTTTGTTTTTTTATGATTAAAGATTGCAAACGTATATTTTTAATTAATTGTAGATGCCAAAATTATTATAATAAACAACATTAAAAGTGATTCTGAGGGGGCCAAATTTTTTGTCAAAAATCATGTGAAAAGTGACAAAAAATATTGACATGTAAAATTCGCCGACCAAACTTCAAACTGCTATAACTTTGTCAAAACTGAACCCAAATTTCAAGTTTAAATGCATTTTGGCCATGATAAATCTCTAAATTGATTTTACATTTAAAATATGTCTAATTTTTTACTTACGTTTTAAAAATGTTGTTTTCCATTTCGGAATTCTGAAAGTATCTCGGCTACATTAGGACTCTAGAAGAGAAACGAAACAAAAAGAGTAGATTAGAATAACATAAAATGTAATGTTTAAATAGCCGCGTTCCACAGTCATCATTCGAAATGTGGCCACTTTTAACGGATACGAATCGGGAAATCGGGAAATGACATTTCGAATGACAAGTGGAATGCAGCTGTTGGCCTGTTAGTTAATATTCAATCGCTGACAGGCTTTTCCACAGCTGATACGGAAGAAGAAGCGCGAGACAAAAGACTACAAGATCAAGATCTTTGTGATCCTGATGTTCTTCATCATAATCTTCCTGGTGAGTGAGCGAATCCATTCATATTTGAAGGCTGCTCGAGCTAACGAACTGTTCTTGTCTTGGCACAGATTGGGTATGCGTACATTGCGTACCACCACCAGGTGCTAACCCGGAGCTACTTCCAGAAGATCAAGTTCAACTCAAAGGATCGCATCTTTCGCATACTGAGCCACGACGACAAAGAGGTGATCTCCGGCCATTTGGGTGTCACGTTGGACAGCGACACCGCGCCGTTTCACTGTTTAGAGAATCATCGGCGCAGCGATGGCAGCGTCTGCATCGAGTGGAACGGCATCGCCCGGCTGCACCTGAACTTCGAGGATAAGCAGGTCTTTCGCTGCTATACGCTCCAGTGGCAGGCGCTGACGCCGGGCCTGCTGCCGACCGATTGCTACGAGCTGAAGCGGGACAACGGACTGTGGTTTGGCGGCGGGATTACCAAGGGCCAGGAGTGGTCACTCAGCTATGCGAACTTCGACTTTAGACCCTACGCCAGCGGTGATCACAAGGTGCATCAGTTTGGCAACGGGGTCAAGCGCTATTTCATCAACTCGATTGGCGTCGCGATGCAGGTGAGCGAGCGGACGCCGCTCCAGCTGGGCATCAATAGGACGGAGAACCAGTTCTGTCTGCGGGCGGCCAACGATGATTTCACGTTCGTCAATCGGCTGACGCCGCTGCCGCAGCTGGACTATAAGATCTGTACGACGGAGGACATGCGCAGCCTGCACATGCTGATGACCCAGCAGAGCCTGTGGGATGGCCTCACCGAGCAGGATATCGGCGAGCTGCACTCGCTGCTGGAGGAGCCCGTCTGGCAGATGCCCAACCAGGCGCATCGCGACTCCCTCAACGAGTCCATCATCTGTGACTATTCGGAGAACGCGATTGCCCTCGGTCTGGGTCACATTGTGATCAATGAGTTTTGGCAGGAGAATATCGGTGATTTCACCGTGGATCGGGCGCGCTTTCCCACGCTCAAGGACACCATCGATGTGCTGCATCGTCGCGGCTTTAAGGTCGTCTTCACCATTCAGCCGTTCATTAGCACGGACAGTCCAAACTTCAAGGATGCGGTCGCCCGCAAGCTGCTCATCTACGAACGCTACTCGGAGCGCAGCATACCGGCCCTGACGCGCTACAAGAGCAGCTCCAGCGCCGGCGTACTCGACATCACGAACAACGCCTCGGTGCCCTGGCTGCTCGAGAAGCTGCAGCGGCTGAAGGATGAATACGGCGTGAAGAGTTTCTATCTGGATCTGGGCACCGGATACAATCTACCGCATTATTATCAGTGCCGGAAAACGCTGGACAATCCGGACATGTATGCACGCATGCTCACCAGCAGCTTGGAAGGCGCCGGTCTGATGGCCGTCTCAACGGCCAGCGTGGTGCCAAGGCCGCCGACGTTCCTCAGCACGCCGCCGGCGAACGCGACGTGGGAGGGTCTGCGGGAAACGTTGGCCGCGGTGCTCAACTATGGCGTCATTGGGTATCCGTTTGTGCTGCCCGGCGCCATCGGTGGCGACTATCTGCTGGAGCGGCCGCTCACCAAAATGGTCTCGTTCTATTCGCTCGGCCAGCCGCCGCTGCCCGATGCGGAACTCTTCATACGGTGGCTCCAGTTGGCCACCTTTTTGCCGGCGATGCAGTTCAGCCATCTGCCGGATGAGTACCACAGCGAGCTGGTCACACGCGTCGCCCAAGAGCTGAGGGAGGTGCGCCAGACGGTGGTCATAGCGCTCCTCAAACGGTATCTGAGCCCATCGATGAACGAGGGCCTGCCTCTGGTGCGTCCCCTCTGGATGCTCGATCCCCACGATCCCGCATGCCTCATTGTCAGCGATGAGTTCTCCGTGGGCGAGGAGCTCATTGTGGCGCCCATACTCGATGCGGGTCTCGAGGAGCGTGAGGGTAAGCTTAACAACAGGGCTCGAACCATCCAATCTTCCTTATTTTTGTATCAAATGTTTTTTATACTTTAATATGGTTCTGTTCTGTATACGATACGGGTTCGAACCTCCACTTATTTTGCTTCTTTGCTTGCAGTTTATCTGCCGCAGGGTGTTTGGAAGGATGGCATCGATGGATCCCTCCGCAAGGGCAGTCGCTGGATGCACGCCTATCGCGTGCCCAAAGATAAGATCGCCTACTTCCGTAAAATGCCGGACAATACGCGCTTCTAACTTCAATTCCAGCTCCAGCTCCAGTTCCACACTCATCTCTCAATAAACTATATTTTTATTGTGTATTATAATTTGTTTTGCTTATCTCATTATACAAAAAAATATATATATATACGCTCATAGATAATACTACATACATCATATAAACATAAGTTGCCTAAATTCTAGGCTTAATTATTAGAAATCATTATTAATTTTTTTTAAATATTAAGTACATTCTGTTATGCCCTGCATGCATTAGCATCTATGCCATATGCTATATATTAATTATCGGTATTCGCATAATATGCACCTCCCAAAGTTAGCTAAGAACTACAACTGTTATTTGTTTTTTTCGAAAAATAAAATCGTGTTACACGTTTTAATTGAATTTATTCTTAATGCAATTAGAGGTGAGTCAAGGTATAAATTTTTACTTTTTAATTGGAGAACTAGCAGGTTATTAAAAAATCGATTACCTCCTTTAAAGCCGATAAAATATGTATTTATAAAAATAAAACACTCGATGTCTATTGTAAATTTTACATTTAGTTACAAGTTAAAAAGAAAATGGTATAATTTTATATACGAAATTTTATATATATAAATCGAAGCTATCGAGAAGGTGGAATATTTGTCAAAAATGTTATGAAAGTATGGCTTCTCCTTTTATTTCTTAAAAACCCTTTTTTTGTATAAAACAAAGCTGAAATTTAAGCTAATCTCAAAAGTTTTGATATAAATACTTATTAGTATATATATATATCGATTATCGATAATTCATTGCAATTATACTTTTATTTTTCGTGCACACCTTGCCCAGGTCTAATTGCACTCAAGTCGTATACAGAATATATGCAAAAAGAAATGGGTGCACTTGCAACAGCGATAAAAATCAAATTCATATTATTAATCGATAACATGAGATATCGACAACTAGATATTCCATATTTGCAGCTGTTATTATAATAATTCCAGTTGCAGGGCACACGCAACGCTTGACTTACTATAATTAATCGATAACAAGGATGATCGATAACTACACGCATAATTCGAACTTGTTAAATTAACAGATATATATATATATAGATATGTATATAAATATAAAAAACTGTTTGCGTTTTTTATGCAACTCACTTAAATTAGCTTTCATTTTAATTAGTAGCAATAAATAGTTTCCGTTTCCGGTAGTTCCGGTTCCCGGACCTCGCCGCTCACAGCTTGGCCCGGCACACGGGCAGCGTTGACTCGCAGGGCTCCGTTTCCGGCGGCCTGGTGAGCAGACCGCACTGGGCATCCGCAACGACCACATCGTGCTGATCGAGGCAGACGATCGAGCGACGACGCTGCGGCATCGAAGCGCCCGGCTGCCGACAGGTGACCGGACAGAACTGCCAGGGTCCGGGCCACCAGTGTGCCGGACACTGTTGCTCGGCGCAGGCGCGCGTCTGCCGCAAAGGTCGCTTGTTCTTCGCGTGCGTCCAGCAGGCCAGCTTATCGGCGAGCGCTGTAAAAGAAAACGCATTGCGGTTGATCAGTTGATTAGTTTGTCGCTCCACTTTTCGATTTCAGCGACTCACGCTTTCCATTCTCCTGGCAGATGGGCTCCCGGTGCTGCACACCCCCGCCGCAGCTGCTGCTGCAGGCGGTCCAATTGCTCAGACGCCACTGATATTGCCGCCCGCCGGTGACATTGAAAGCGGGCAGCGTGAACTCGTAGTAGATGCCCGTGTTGCTCTCATTGCCACGCACGATCGCCTGCAGGTGGTTGTAAATATTGATCAGTGAGATTATCCAAAGAGACCGACTTTGCGCGAATAAAAATAAGACTTAAATCTATCTTGATCTGAGTGAACTATACTTAAGCACACATACCAATTTGCATAGCTCTAACTGGAAGAGTCTTTGAGATATACGAATATTATGTAAAATCGATATTTATCGATATTAAAAAAAGTAAGTCAACTCATTAAGTTTACGAGTTTCTGGTTTTCAAAGTTTTCTAGATCGGACAATCGATATAGTTCATGCTTCTGATCAAGAATATAAAAATATATACAATCTGAGCACTTTTCATTGCGTACAGGGTATGAGAAGAACGTGATACAAGACTTACATATAGCGTTATGGAATGCTGTATGGGCTGAGGTATTTTGATGGTCTCCTGCTCGTCTAGCCGATCGTAAAGGCTCTCGGCGCCGGCGATCTCGAATTCGCCGGGCATAGAGATCAGACTGTCGCCATTCAAATAGAACTTCTCGCCCTGCGCACGACCGATGGCCAGGAAGTGGGGCGAATTGGCCAGCTCCTTGATCAGTATGTGGCGTGCCCGTGCGGGTATGCTCACGATCTGCACGTAGACGCCGTCGCTGACATTAAAGTGTTCACTGTAGATCTCCTTTATGGGCTTGCATTGATCACCAGCACCGCCACAGATGCCGCAACGATCGTCCTGCACGTCCGAGTCAACGATCCAATCGCAACCAACTTTCTGAATAAAACGCTTGTTTAATTGATCGTCATCAACACAGCCCGAGCCAATATCGCGAATAAAGATCGCCGATCGAACTTACCTTACAGATGCCATCGATGCACATGTTGTTCGTGCCCAGCGTACAAGGCGTCCCATCGAGCACCGTTTCGCCCCAGTTGGCAATGATCGTGTCGTCCACATCACTGCAGAACAAGCGGCAAGGATTGTCTAAGAGGCAGAAGGTAAACATTTTGGTTAGAGCCACGTGGTATGTTGTCGTTTGAAGTTTGGGAGCTAAGCATTCGACAGCTTTACATGTCACATTTTTTTTTTAGTTTTCACATGATTTTTGACAAAAAATTTGACCTCTCAGAATTACTTTTAATGTTGTTTTCTATACTAATTTTGACATCTTCACTTGATTAAGAACAGAAATTTTAAATTTTAGGTTTTAAAAAAAATTGTTGCGAAAAAGTGGAGATATTTTCATCTAGAGACCAAAATTTCATCAAACTAGAAATTTGGTTTATTTTTGACTAAGTTATGGAAATTTGATCCAAGAGCTTCACATTCCAAAATTGTTGTAAGTTTCGTCATTATTTTTTGACAATAACAAAATTCAATGCTAAATAGAAGTTTTAAGGCGGTAAATATTGCATTAAGCAATACTCCGTGTTAGTGATCAACAACGAG
Organism: Drosophila paramelanica; assembly: GCA_035043915.1. Taxonomy (NCBI): domain Eukaryota; kingdom Metazoa; phylum Arthropoda; class Insecta; order Diptera; family Drosophilidae; genus Drosophila; species Drosophila paramelanica. The sequence goes on along the minus strand of JAWNMO010000557.1, from coordinate 3,592,905 downwards.
TTAAAAGGAAAACTACTATACTATACTATACCATACTATAGACGTACATGCATAGATATATATAGCTCAAACGCTTCACTTACTCTTGTCGAAAAAGGGCAACCACTTGTAGGTGGCGCCCTGGTAGGTGACATTATCGTAGCGCGCGCACTGGAGTGCTCGGAAGCTGGGCTCGTGCTCCGGACAGGGCTTTTTGCGGCAGATCTTGTAGCGCTTGCGTTCGCCAATGCAGAAGACGCCGCCATTGGCCGGCACCGGGGAGTCGCATTCGCGCTGTTGTGTGGAGACGCCGCCGCCGCAGCTGCGCGAGCAATCGCTCCACTCGCTCCAGTTGCCCCAGCCGCCGTTTATCGGCGTCAGCTCCTCCATGCGAACGCACTTGCCGTTCTGGCACCACTTGTTCTTGCCGCAGGCGGTGCCCGGCGCCGTTGGCCGCATATTGGTGACGCACTCGCCGTTCACGCGACACCAAAGCGTCGAGCAGAACTCGTGCGGTGCGGAACAGGCGCCCACATCGCTGTCCGTGGTCAGATTGAACTGCATGCGGCACTGCCGCTTCGCATTGTACCGCTCGCCCGGCAGCGCCTCCGGATAGTTGTACTCATCCAGCGTTGTCGGCGAATCGTCCAGGCATTCGCCCAGTCCCTGGCTGCAGCGCAACAATTTCCGATTATCAATATGGTCTACATATATAGCGGCATTATTCATTCACTTACTCCAGGAAATGGGTTATGTACTTCCGGCTGCAGTTCGACCAGCAAACCTGCAGCGTGTCCGCTCCAAAGGTCGGCGTCATTATATGCACTATGGACCCCACACGCGGATGACAGCCAATCTTGGCCGTATCGTGGAACATTCCAAAACTGAAAATAGATAAACAAAATATTTTTCGATAATTTAACAATACTTTTTTATGACGAATCAAACCAAGACAAATATCATTAAAAAAAATTATGTTTTATTCAATATTAGTTCATATTTTTATTTAAAAATAATTTCGGGCTACGTTTTTAAGCTTTTTTGTTTAATCCCTTTTTGGTATTTATCGGTTTTCCGCGTATGTTTATCGTATTTTATAGTTTTTTTTTTGTTAATTTTTATGAACTTTTATGATTGGTTTTAATCAAGCCAAAGGAAAACAATAAGTTGCTAAATTACATTTTTGTATCCAGTTATTTTAATTTAACTGTTTCGTATTGATTGTTTATTATCGATAACAAAATTTCGAACACTACATGAAAACAAAGATCTCATTATATCATTGCGTTATTTAAATGCATCTTATGTAAGCGGGCAAAGTGACTCGCTGGACGCACACACAAGGGTTAAACTCGATCAACATTGTTGCAAATGCATTGCAAAAAGCAGCAGCAGCCACCTATCTGATAGCCCCCCCTTCAATATCATCTCTTCTGATTCGTCTCGCCTGCCGCGATTTTAATTTGCCGAGATTTATTATTCACATTGTCTTAGAAGAAACGAAAAATGAAAATCAACAACAAAACGCGACAAGCAATTTATGCCACGCTCGGTGACCAGACGGCGAGCAAGTCAAAAACCTGATTATTAGAATAGTGCTTAAATCAGCACAGCAAAAAAAAAATAAATAAATAAATAAAATAACAAACAGACACACACACACACACAATAAGTATATCGTTAGCCACCTGACGATGAGCGGGCGGACGGAACCAGCGACAATCAAACGTAAATTGCACAACAACAAACAAGTCCCCAATAGATCAAGCTGAGTTCGCTCAACACGAAGATGCCCTACAATTAGGCACCGATTGCTCGTAAGTAAAAAAGATTAGATTAGATTAGATTAGATTAGATAGCCTAATTTTGTATATGGATTTTCTTTTTTGGTCCTGAAAAATGTTTAAAAACATGTAAGAGAAATCTAGAAAAAACTATTAATAATAATTCACAAAAAATCTTATTGAAAATATACAAAAAAAAAAAACTGCATATACTATAAGATTAATGTCGTGTTAGTTTCTGTGCTGCTATAATAAATCATTCTTCAGTGAATGCATCATAACTTGAATTCATCGCTTTACATCCGATTACAGGGTATAGTGACGATGGGGTTGGTGCAGTCGCTGGCTGGTTGAGTCAATCGGAACACGCCAGACTGACGGGCACTTGCCTGCGCTTATAAGGCGTTTTACAAAAATCCACTTGGCACGAACACCAAACGAGATAAGCCTACGAAACCGGACAACAGCGACAGCCACCGGCTGTGCTACCAAATTGTTACGTGCCTCACACTCCGTCTGTGTGTGTGTGTGTGTGTGTGTGTACGTGTGTGTTAGGGATGGACCAAAAAAGCCTCAGCATTGAGTAATTATTGAAGATCGAAAATCGATTCGACTTAAATCAAAATAGAAACAAATAATAAATTATTTAAAGCATATTAATTAAAGTCTTATTAAACAGCAACTTTAAATATAAAAATATAACTATTCAATATTCCATATTTAATTTTAAGTTGCGGTATAACTTGGGGTTAAAACCACGTTTTCGAACTCAGTCGAGCATTATTTTCATCCAAAGTTTTTCAATTTAAAATTTAGCAAAAATCCTTGTTTGCCATATTAAAATAATGGACTCTGAAATAATTTATGCAAATGATGAAATATGTGTAGGATATCCAATAAGCTTGAAACTGAATAATGTAGTCCATCTCTAGCTGTGTGTGTGTGTTTGTGTTTCGCACTGGTTCAGCGACTAATTGAGTTTGAATGGCCCACGGAGAGAGGCAACTGAGGAAATGGATGGGAAGGGGGCGCTGTGCAAGCGGGGGCGGCGATCAAGTGTAGACTGTGGGCGTCGACGCAGGCGATCATTGTCACAACACACGCAGGTGTCAAAGCATCCGTCGCGTCCACTTAGAGCGGCCATTCATAGAATCTGTAGCTGGTTGCTGGATGTTGGCTGTTTGTTGGTTGTTGTTCTTGTTGTTGCTTTGATTCATTCATTAAACGAATTGGGCTGCGCATAAATCTTTTGGCTGGCCGATCAATTGATGCATTTGCATTGCGTTGGCCGGGCCAACAGACTGTCGCTGGCTCGAAGTGCATTTCGATGTTGGCCAACACACATTCGACGGCCCGTCCATGCAAATGTGGCGCCGCACGCGGCATGTGGTGTGATGTGGTGCGATGTGGTGTGTGGTGTGATGTTGTGTTGTTGGGGGGCAAACACTAACTGATACGGAAGTTGTTCGACTTACTTGTGGCCCAGTTCGTGCGTGATCGTGTGGGAGAGCATAATGCCGTTGTCCTCATTGACGCTGCACGATTGCTTCGGCTTGCACATGCCGCCCACATTGGCCAGGCCCAAAGTCCTGCAAGCAAACCAAAAAAATAATCAGTTAACCAAGAACGTTGCCACACTCGTTCACAGTACAACAAAAACAGATTGAAACAGTCATAAACGGTAATTTTGAAGATCAATATTGATCCAAATTATTATTTTCTCTAAAAGAAAAGATGGGGAGAAGGCGGCGAATAAGTGGCAACTCACATGCAATTGTTGCCGCAAATATTTTTGCGTGTTATCAATATGGCCACATCGTGATGATGGGGATCGTTCTCGTTCAGCGTGTTGTGCTTGTGCTGCCAGCTGCAGAACCGATCGAGATTCTTTTGGGCGTTCTGGGTGAGATTCAGGTCCGGATCTGTGTCGTTCTCGGGCAGCTGTATGATGCGTACGACAACGATCTCGATGGCATTGCCGATGCTGGGATCCTTGTAGAGGGCCGATACCATGTTCATTATGGTCAGCAGATAGCTGACGACATCCTTGTGAAATGCGGACATGGTCGCATCGGCCACAATGAGGGTCTCCACGTGCCGTGGACTGCTGATCGAGCGCCTGCTGCGCTCCACATGCGGCTCCTCCGGCTGCGTATCGTATTTGAATTTTGTGTGCGGATGCGCGCGATGTTGATGATGATGATGATGATAGCGTTGCTGATGATGATGATGGTGATGATGATGATGATGGCGTCGCACCTTGCGACCGCCCTGTATTTTGAACTTGCCACGCGCCTGCCACTCCAGACGCGTCTCCATGCGGCGTCGCGGCTCACGTGTGCCACAATTGCTAATCGGGCTCTGATTCGGATTCAGATTCAGATTCAGATTCGGGTTCTGACTCTGGCTCTGATTGCTGTGCTGTCCCTTGTGGCGCTGCTCCTTGCGCTTGCGCTTGTGCCGACGCCACTGCTGGACCGCCTATCACAAACAAATGGCCGCAAATTAGTGTGGCAGCTCTCGCAGACGCCTCGCCTTGCCCGCAATTTGTTCAGCTTACCGTCTGCTTGGGCTTCACCGAGGAGCGCTGGAAAACCACATGCGGATGCCCGTTGATTGGATGTGCCGCATGCCGCTTGGAGGGCTCAATGTAATACTCGTTGCTGGCCGTCTTAATGTGACCCACCTGGCAGAAGCAGAAAAAACAAAAAATATGCGACAAAATCATGGTTAAGTAAAAGACTTAGGCAAAAAACTTGCGCAAAACAAATGACTTAGACAACAAACTTGCTTGCTTTATAGAAAAAAACAGCGAGTAAAATATTAAATATTGCTACACAAATACTGCGAATATGTTGAATCCGATTTTAATCTATGTTTTTTTTTTACACTTTATAAAAATATTTTTTTGTATTCTAAATTTTCGGAATAAATCAAGATTTTTCGAAAACTATCCAAATTTGCGGATGTCAAATATAATATAATATAATTTGAATGAGTCCTAACAAATATTTGTGTAGCTTTTATATATTTGTGGATTACTCACCAGACCGGAGCAGGTGGATATGGCCACATTGGCCGAGGGCTGACCGCGCACCTTGCCATGAAAATGACAATTGAGCTGATGCGCCGACGGCGGCGCTCGGGTTCTCAGATCCCGTCGATGTCGCTCGACTACCAGATGCGGCGCCAGAAAGTAGCTGTGCGGTCTGTAAAGTACAATGGTCACAACGGGACAATAGCCGGCAATAGTCTGCCCACTTACGTCAGCTCCAGGTGCAGCGTCTGCTCGCGCAGCGGCAGCTCCAAATGCAGTTCCGGCTGTGCCTCAACGCTGCGCCGCTGGCGTCGATGATCCCGCTCGTGGGCGTAGTGGAGCGTGTGCGTCATGAAGGCGCCATCTGGGTGCACGCGTCGTGGCACCACCAACTGCGCCTCGCCCCCAACCAGCTCGTCCGTGTGGAGGCCATAAAGTGGTTCACAGCCTCCGGAGCTGAGCCACAGGCAGAGCAAGGTGCTCAGATAAAAGCGTTTCATACTAAAGGGCTTAAGTACAGGGATTCTCACAAATAGTTTCTTCTCTCTCTCTCTTACACTTCTATTGTCTCTCTCTCTCTCTATCCTTTTTTTGTAGTATTTGCTGGGAGGCTTTTAGCCGTTGTCAATGCGTTTTAACAGCTTGGCAATTAACGGGAACATGGCAGCAATTGCATTCCATGCACGCCCCAAACCCTATTCCGGCCGCGTCCAACTGAGGCATCAGCTTAAAATAAGATAGTACAAAATTGATTAGAGATAATTATGCTGCTTAATTTTACATTCAAATATCTAAATTCTAAAAACTAAAAAAAACAATTTTGAGTTTTGAATAATTTCGTATAGAATATATAATACAAACATATAAATATATATACAGATTTCAAACTTACAATAATAAAAAAATTGTATATATTGTATATAATATTCTTATATGTTATAATATTACATTATCAATTTATTGGACGTAATATTTTTTTCAAAACTTTAAATACGATATATATACGATATATATTCCATAACCACTTAATTTATTTAATTTTTTATATATAACAGAAAAACTTTTACAAATAATCGAACAAAATTTGTTGTCGGTTAAACAAAACGAGAGAACCGCAATTGTTTTACTGGCAAAAGCTCGTTTGTTCGAGCTGCAGTTAACATTAATTCAAGTTGCAGCGCAGATCGGATCAGAAATCAGTTCTGATCGACTAAAGCGCCAAATGATATTTGTTGAATATTTCGTTATACTAATAATATTTTTTAACAGCAGAAGAAAACTTCAATTAAATTTAGCCATTGCCGTCCGTCTGTCCGTCTGTATGAACTCAGCAATACCGCAAATTACCAAAGCTAACAACCTACACTACTCGACTTTAGGTTCTTTGAACTCAAACACAGAACAAGTGTTTAATCGATAAAAATCGATTTGAAATTTTGGTTTTCTTACCATATCCCGAAGACTACAATAGCTAGAATTCTTATAAGCACAATCCAGGGTATGTCCTAGTCGGGCGGTTCCGACCAGAGCCTTTTCACTAGTTTTAATTGTTTCATAATGCATTTAATCCGATATTCAAGTAGCTGTCAGTGGCAACAAGTGTCATTGTGACTTTAAGCACTTGGCTGAGTTAACAACAACAACAACAACAACAACAACAATGCACAACCACAGGCCGCGTTGGTGTCGCTTTGGGGCACCGTTGCCGCAGTTGCTGCCAATGCATTCAGATTGAATTTCAATTGTGCGCATTTCATCAAAAGCTGCTGCTGCTGCTGCTGCTGCAACTGGCAGTAACAATTGCTGCTGCTGCGACAGCAATTTTATAGCTGCGCCCTGGCGCCAACATTTGTGATTGGCCAACATTTGTGATTGGCGTCCAAGTTGGAGGAAGCACAGAAGAAAAGAGAGAGCGAGAGAGAGAGAGACAGAGAGTCTGGTAGCGGCAACAGGACACTTGCGATGCGAAGCGCCATGAATGATGCAAACCCGATCGGGCCAGGCAGACAACAATTATGGCATAAATTTCTACGAAAATATGCAATAACAACAACAACAACAAACGCAGCGTGGTGGAGGGGAAAAAACTATTTCCAGATAATAAATAAAAGCTGATTTGCTTTTAGCTTTTTAGCTTATGTTCAGCAAACGCAGGAATTTGAGACGGGCGCGGGGAGCGGAGCGAAGGCGTTTTAATATTTTTATTATGGGGCCCAGCTCACAGTGCCAGACACAGAATGGCTAACAAAAAAATTTTGGCCAAAAAACAGGCAATAAAATTAAGCAAATAATTTGAATGCGGCGCTTCAAAGGCAACACACAAAAATAAAAACAACAGCAGCAACAGCAGCAGCAACAGCAGCAACAACATTGTGCGTCATTATCAAAGCAACACACGACAACTTAATTATTCAAGAGATGAGCAGATGACGAAGTCGAAGATCGCCTCGCCTCGCCTCGTCTCATCGATCGAAGATCGAAGCTGGAAAGCTGGGGGAAACTGGAGAGTTTGACTAGTCTGTTGTTGTGGCTCTTATCACGATGATCATGATTTGTAATTTATGATAAATGTTGGCAATTCCATTAATAAAATTAAATAAAGCTCATTAGCTGCAAACACAAATTAAAAAATCTTTTCTAACAACATTTTTGCAAAGCGCGAAACGTGGCCAAAAAAAAATGTAGAAAACAATGCACATAAGAAAGCAAACAAGTTTAAATTGACAAAGAATTTTGTATACTCTAATATAATTATATATACATATTTCATAAATTTTTCAATTTTGCTAAAGTATTAAGACTAAGAAATATCTTGCGGCAAAGTTAACAACAAATTCAAACGACTCTTTGCGGCAGGGCATTTAATAATATTAATTTTGTGAGGCGCCTAAAGCAGGCGCCGTTTTAAATTAAATTCAAATTGAATGCAAAAACCCAATGTGACAATAGAATGCTAGCCCAGTCAACCAGTTCCAGTTCCAGTTTCAGTTCTCAGTTCTCTAATTCCGACTCATCCTTAGCGTAGCGTAAAAAATGTTGCAGAAGGTATTTTAATTTTGTCTTTTTGTTTTCGTTTTTGTGTGTTATATATTAGAATATTTGAATTCAATTCAATTGAGAAATTCAATATTCTTTTAAAATATCAACAAAATCTTAACAAATCTTTACGTGATTGCCGCTAAAGCTTAAAGCCGCATCACAAAATTAGCAAGCGCCATATTATCATATGTTGAATGCTTGGGACTAGATCTTGGTCTTAGATACCCCACTCCCGTTCTCCATCTCGCTCTCTCCCTCTTTATATATTCTTCCTTCTTTTTTTCTTGTGGCTGGCTGTTGCCACTCGTTGCTGCAGTGCGTCGGCTGGCAGGCGCCACTTTTAATTATCAATCAATCACATTTGACGGCTCCCTCCATTAAATGTCAGCCAATTGATTGAATTTTCATTTGGACAACAACAACAACAACAACGGCAACAGCAACAATGCCTTTGGCCATATAAATACCAATATTGCTAGACTCGTGCCCATTACCCATTACCCATTCAGCAATCCTCTGCATCCGCTCAGCATTGATCAATGATGTTGTCTGGCTCGCTGCGACTGCCGCCCTGATTGATGAACTGCAGTCGACTGCCCGACGGGCTTTTCAGCGTTCCCCAACCCCGATTTCTACAGTCTGGGATATAGTTTGGCGAAAAACAGTGTTCGAAACTAAAGACTATATATAGTTAGACAAAAACTTTGGCAATCGGCATCATTTTGTGATAAATAGCGTGTTTGTGTCGTAAATGCATCTCCCAGGCGAAAGGATTTCCTGATTATTTTAGCTGATATCGTAAATGCATCTTTGATACAATTTATTTGTATTCCCAGAAAAAAATATCGCATATGCATCTCCCAGGCGCAACGATTCCAAACATTATGTACCATAATGTCGCATCCAAGGGAAATATTTAGCTAAAGAATGATGGACAAAAATATAAGAAATATCAGATGCAAATTGTATTGCCAGCATCCCGTTAGAAAAGCGATAGAAATGCGATTTCGTTAAAGATACGCCACATTACCCGTAATCACCTTGAAATAGTGCATTAGTGTACTGCTAATCACTGTTGAATAATGAATACTGATATTATTTTTCAAGGCTAATCGCTGTATCTAGTCCTTCAATCAAACACAACTCTTCAATGAAAGATAAGAAAGCGTTTTTTCCATTTCTGCATATTTGCATATATTCCAATTCCACATATTCCACAAAAGTTGTGAATGATAACAAAACTTTAGAAGAATGCTTTTAGGAAATACCAACCAACTTTCGGTCTTAGCTGGTTTTGTCGTCAAGTCAAGCACATTTCTGGTGAATCATTTGAATCATTTAATGAGCCCACGCTTTTGAATGATCTCACATAGTTTCTCTATTTAGGCTGTTTTCCTCCATTGCCAATTTCACTGTAGTCCAAATGTGATTTGTGAGACTCTTCTTATATGCTTATTAAATTGATTATTACATTTTTTTTATTTGTTTATATGTATTTTTTTTTATTTATTTTTTTTTTTTGTCAATGGCTGGCGTTGGCGTTCAAAAATTGACATTTGTCAACAGTTTTGTTGACGCTTTGCTTAATTTATTAGCCACGTTTTGTTGTCGCTTTACATTTGGCTTTGCTGCTCGATCACATCATCATCTGACGATAATGATCAGCATTAATGATCATCATTTGGGGCATAGATGACAAAACTGAGCTCTACTGTTAGCTCATCTCAACTTTGTATGCAAATAATGCGACCAAAAATTATTAAAAAAAATTAAGAGAAATAAACAAACAAACAAAAAGGTGAAGACCCATTAGATACCCTGGATTGTATATAACACACAGATTGACAAATAAATAATATATGAATAAGAACAAGAATTCTCTAAAATATTTTTAATATCACTTTAGATATTGAATTATGCAGGTTAAAACCTTTGATCAAAGGTTTTATTTTTTAATCAGTATTCTTCTTATGATCTTCTCAAGTGATAAAGTTAACCTAAAACTGAAAGATGATTTGATTATATCCCAAATTCGTTGGCAGCGTGTTCCAGAAACTTCGTTGGGGAGACATCTGCCCACGGGGCACATGGCCGAAACGTTTAGAAAATGGCAAATTGCGTCTGCGTCGAGGGGGCGGGCGGCGGGCGGTTTATAGAGGCGGAGTGGTACGGGCCATGGAAAGATTTCACTTGGGTGCGTGGCAGAGACGAGACTAAACCAATTTGTACGCCTACCAGGCCAACACAGAGAGCGAGAGAGAGTGAGAGAACGAAGCGGGCGAGAGCGTGAGCGAGAGCGAGAGGGTGATATAGCCATATAGCTGTGCAGCTTCAGCTTCATTCACATAATTTGTTTCATTCATGCGTTGTAGTTTCATTGAGACACACACACACAGACACACACACACACAGACAACACACACCCAACGCGAGACACACAGTTTTTGTTTTTATGAATGAAATGAAACTTATAACGTAGTAAAGCGCGCAACAGACGGACGGACGGATGGATGGACGTGCGCAGCTCCCTGGAAGGGGAAGGGGGGGTTTTGGCTCCGCTCTGTCCAGATCGCACGTACAACTCCAACTCGCATATGTGGAGCCAATGTTGTTGTTGTTGTTGCCGTCTCGGGGCATATTTTAATTTCTTTAGTGGCGGGCGTCTCCGCGTCGGTTCCATCGCATGTGGGCCGAAAAAGTATTTTTTATGGCGACGTCGTTTGATTTTTTTTTTTCTTCTTCTTCTTTTAGTTTGTATCTCTCTGCGGCTTGTTGCTGTACAACAAATGCAGGCCATAAATTTTGCACAGGCGTTGCTCGGGATGGCCACGGATCGTGGTGCGAGGGGTGGAACGGGGGGTTGGGGGTGACGCACTGCAGCCGACAAAAAATACGTTATAACAAATCATTTAATTTGATTTTATTTGCGCTGCCTCCAACAATGTTGTTGCTGTTGCTGTTGCTGCTGTTGCCGTCGTTGGCCAAAACATGCGCCGCGCTTATTTTGACCATTTTTGGGAGTTGCTTGTGGCATTTATTTGGCTCGCCTGGCTTCGTGTATCTCACAGATACATATCTCGGTGCCGTGTGCGCGCTGGCTGAGATCACACAGGAAATTAGCTTAATATATGGCTACCGTTTGGCCCGAAACCACCAATAATAAAAAAACAATGAGCAACAATTACAAATAGCAGCAGAAACAACAACAACAGCAACAGCAACAACAGATTTCGTTAAGAGCAAAAAGCCGAAAATACTGTTAAAGTACGAAAATAAACCCTCGTATATGATATTTATAACTGTTGTTACACAGATTGACAAACGACCATCCCACTAAATCAAAAATAACTATAATAACTATAATATAATGCTCTCACTTTGAGCTCCCTTTAAAGTTAACTACAGCTTTGACAGGTTTTTATGGGAATTCTGACATATTGATCAACATTTTTGCTTAAGACTTATTAGGCAATTTTATGGTTTTATTCGAATTTTAATTTATTAAATAAATAGCGATTTTACTCATTTTATGCACAACAATAAAATATTGTTTTATTAAAATCAAATCATTCGTGTTTTTATTAATTTTTAAATCTAGCAAAAAATTTATGTTTGTTCAGTTTTTCACAACCCTAATTTTGTAAGTTTTTTTTTATATTTTGTCAAAAACTGAGCTGATTTTTATGAAAACTTTTTCAAACTTAGTTCTTTGATTCTTAATTGTACACCGTTTTTCCTATCATTGAAAACGAAAAAATATAAGTGAAATGAAATAAAATGTGTTAAAGAGAATGTGCATAAAATAAATCTTAGAAATTAAAATATTTTCATATTAAATTTTAATTAAAGACAATAAAACACTGTTTATTTAGATTATTGTTAATTCAGTAAAAATATTTGTAATATTATAAGAACACATGCCATATAATATAGATTTAGAATTATTATTATTTTTTTTTTATTCTTTATGAATGTACTGAGAGGGCTATTCGCGTACTCACCCGTAGAGTGTTGAGATTTTTGTTGCTATTGTTTGGTTTGTTTTGCTCTGAATGAAGCCCGCAAAGATGTCAACCGCAAATGCCGACGTTGCTGCGGATTATAATTATGATGATAAAGCCGCTGCTGATGATGCTGATGCTCAGATAGTACACTTAGTCAGATTCGCAACACACAACAAAATGGTAAGCAAAACATAAAAACACACACAAAAAAATTGTAATAATAATAACAACAACAACGTTGATAAATAAGTATGTTTGCGCCGGTGCGATGACTAAGCAATATTCAATTTTCAATTAGTTTCTGCTTCCGTTCTTTTTTGTCACTTTCGTTGTTGTTGTTGCGCATGCGCCACACGCGCTGTTCTGATAACAAACAAAAAAAAAGCGACCAGAAAAAAATACAAATTTCGCACGAAATGAAATTTGGTTTAGAAAAAAATCCATAAGAAGGAATGGAGAAAAAGCGTTTGGCGCGCGTTTTTTTGTTTTTGTCGATTGCTTATCGATGCCAATTTCAATTTCAATTCCGATTGAAGCTGGTGCACAAACTTACACACGCACACGCACGCGCACACACACACACACGCACGCACACACACGGACACGCCGGCGCAGTCGCTGTTCGGACTCAAACTAAGTGAAAATTGCAAGCGGACGCTGATTTTATTGAAAGGAAAGATTGGGGAGCCCACAGCCACAGCCGGAGCCAAATGAGCCGAACCAGTGTGCCGGCCGCACGAACAAACGAACGAAAAAACAAACGAACGAATGATTGCACGAGCTATCGACGCGACGCGACGCGACGCGACGCGACGCGACGCGTCGCAGCAACAGCGGCAGCGCAGCTCGCGCAATGTGTTTGCTGCGACGAGACGCTCTCTCAGTGGAGTCGGCGGCGCTGACGTCGGCGTCTGTTTGCCGCGCCAGCTGCATGTGACCCCCAGCGAATACCCCGCCAAAAGGAAATGCGACTGCTGCTGCTGCTGCTGACGCCGCTGTTGCTGCTGGCAGTGACCCTGTCGCTGTGGCCCATTATCAGCATTGTCATCATGCTGTTGTTGTTGGAGCTATCTGCGCCTGCACTGTTTCCATATACATACATACATACATACATACATGCATATGTATGTAATTATAATCATATCGTGCACATCTCATGTATTTTTAGTGTTCTCCTTTTCGTTCTTTTACGATGGGCAGCTTTTGCTGCCTTATCGCGCTCCAGTTCCAGAAATTGCCACAAAACGCGACGAGGCGTCGGCGCCGCGGCGCAGTCAAGGACGACACCGTTAAGCACCGCCAAGCGCCAGCGGCTCCAAAAAGGGGAGTAAATTGCTGAAAATTATCACATTGTTAAAACAAAAAAACAAGGGTGCTTAAGCCGGGAGTGCCCGACTACAGGATGCCCTGTCCAATCCAAACAGATTTTTGATTTTAATCTTAAACTTACTTATCAAATTCGGTTTTTTAGCTTTTAAAGAGATGTGTTAAAAAAACTAGGTCAAAATATATCGATAATTATCGATTTTAATTTTAAATAAAATTCATCTGCTGATGGGACTGCGGACATGGTAAAAGCGATACAACTTTCCTACTTTCTAGAATCAGATTTGCCTCTCTTAAACTGGTTGCCTATATTTGTAGAAAACCAATATACCCTTTTCCCCCATTTCAGTGGGGGTCAGGGTATAAAAAGCGGCAGACGTTGAGCGCGACTGGAGACGCGGCGCGCTGGCGAAGATCATTAACAATGCGAGAGGGGCGCGCAAAAATAGCCACGAGGAGAACAAATCACATTGTTAGTTGAAGCTGACGTCGACGGTGACGTCGGCGCTGGCGCTGACGTTGACGTCGTTGCACGTTATTTAAAAAAATCTGTTGTATGGCGCCGCGTTTGATTTTTTAGGCGCCAAGCGGCAAATGGCGGCGGTGGCGGCAAATTGTGGCGACACGTCTGCAGCTGGAGCAGCCGCAGCATCGGCAGCAACAACAACAACAGCTAACATGGGCCGCAGATACAAACGCGATAATGTTGAGGAGCAACAACAAAGAATACGAAAGGGAGATACAAGATAAGAGCAATGCACGGAGAGAGGCGAGGCGACAGCCAGCAGACGCCAGCCAAAGATCTCGCGTCGCGCCGCCGCAGCATCGCCAACGCCAACGCAGACGCCGACGCCACCGTCGCCGTCGCCGTTACCGATGCCAACAGATATCAAGCACGTCTCAATCTCAAATCATTCAGAGTCCGGACTTGGCCAGAAAGGTATTTTTTTTTTTTGCCGGGCGATGCGACGGCAGCTTGTGCTGCCAACGCCGCTCAATTAACAATGAAAAGTCGGTCTGGTACGTCATAATATATTTTTATCTGATTACCAGGCAACCATGCAAACAGGCAGCAGACGCCAGACTAGCCACAAATCGTGCGTTGGCACAAACACACACACACATGACTACCGCCTAAGCATCATCCTTGCTATCTGTGTGTGTGTTTCGCGTGACTGTCAGATCTCTAATCAACAGATCTCAATTGTGGCGCCGCCGCCGTCTCATCAATGTGACGCCACATGCGCTCACCTGTGTGCGTGTGTGTATGTGTGTGTATGGCGCCAACGTTGCGCATCTGAATGAATTGTGCCACATTCTACGGTCAAGCATTGCTTATTGCCTCTATTTGAAATCACAATTTGAATTTAAAATTGACAATCCAACAAGTTTTGCCGTTGACGTGTGAATGGCAAATGCCACAAAAGAAGTAAACAAACGGCGAACAGCTGTGCGTTGCCAGGGGTGCATGCATTAAAATTCAATACAAAAGCTTGGTAAAATAAATCGTCATTAATAATGCACATGTTTAAATAAATATCTATGTTCTTTTATCGTTAAGTGTTTAAAAATACGTTTTGACTTACAAGGGTAATCTTCATTATAACATTTTAAAGTAATAGAAAAAAATAAGCAACGTTGCAGATCATAATTAATCATAATAAGTTTTCGGGTGAAAATTGAATTTGTGAATTGCTCTTTATATATGTGCGTGTTAAAAAAGCCAGAATGCAAGCGATATATATGAAAGTTAGCGTAGCTTTTGCATTTCTTATGTGCGTACCAAATATTTGCAATTTGAATGCGCCGCGCATTTGGTCAGCTGTCAAACACACAGTTGGCAGCCCTGCGCACAGTTACAGTGCGACTGTCAAAAGCGATATAAAAAAAAGTTGTCTGCTCGGCATTAAAATATTTTGTAGCGCTGCTAAATATTTTCCAGCATATCGGTAAGTTCTGTTTGTGTCGCAACGCAATCATCTGGCTCAATTGGTAAGCGAGGGGTTGGCCAAGCGATCGGGCCTGTCACAGATTCGATTAGTGGCCAAAAGGGGCTGCTCAGCCTGCTTGCAACTTATGTAATTGCCCGTAAAGTGGATGTTGTTGTCAATTTGTTGTCTGTGCATTGATTTGTTGCAGAAAATATGATACGTGCACCGCTTGTAAAGGCGCTGGGCGCCCTCGGCTCACCCACACACCAAATCACCAGCCGAGCAGTGCGCACCAGCGCCGTCCTGGCCCAAACACCGGCCAAGGCGCCCGAAAAGATCGAGGTGTTTGTCGATGATATACCCGTCAAGGTGCTACCGGGCACCACAGTGCTCCAGGTGAGCAAGCATCCCTATAAATACATACAATACAATTTTAATTGATAACCTCTCGCATCTGTTGGGCAGGCTGCGGCTGAGGTTGGCGTGGAAATTCCGCGCTTCTGCTACCACGAGCGTTTGGCCGTCGCCGGCAATTGTCGCATGTGCCTGGTGGAGGTGGAGAAGAGTCCCAAGCCCGTGGCCGCCTGCGCAATGCCCGTGATGAAGGGCTGGCGCATTAAAACCAACTCCGATCTGACCCGCAAGGCGCGCGAGGGCGTCATGGAGTTTCTGCTCATGAACCATCCGCTCGACTGTCCCATTTGCGATCAGGGCGGTGAGTGCGATCTGCAGGATCAGGCCATGGCCTTTGGCTCCGATCGATCACGTTTCACGGACATCAACTACACGGGCAAGCGGTAAGCGTCCAAAACGGGATTTACAAAGTTTCAAATCGAATCCAGCCGTTTCACTGTCTCGCTTGCAGTGCTGTGGAGGACAAGGACATTGGGCCGCTGGTGAAGACGGTGATGACACGCTGCATCCACTGCACACGTTGTGTGCGCTTCGCCTCCGAAATCGCTGGCGTCGATGATTTGGGCACCACCGGACGCGGCAACGATATGCAAATTGGCACCTATGTGGAGAAGCTTTTCCTCACCGAGCTCTCCGGCAATGTGATCGATCTGTGCCCAGTCGGCGCGCTGACCAACAAACCGTACAGCTTTGTCGCACGTCCCTGGGAGATCCGGAAGGTGGACAGCATCGATGTGCTCGACGCCGTCGGCAGCAACATCGTTGTAAGCACCCGCACCAACGAGGTGCTGCGCATTCTGCCCCGCGAGAACGAGGACGTCAACGAGGAGTGGCTGGCCGATAAGTCACGTTTCGCCTGCGATGGATTGAAGCGACAGCGCCTGGTGGCGCCCATGGTGCGCATGCCCAACGGTGAACTGCAGGCGGTCGAATGGGAGGGCGCCCTAATTGCCGTCGCCAAGGCGCTGAAGAAGGCCAATGGACAGGTCGCTGGCGTTGCCGGTCAGCTGGCCGATGTGGAGGCAATGGTGGCGCTCAAGGATCTGGTCAATCGTCTGGATGGCGAGAATCTGGTCACCGAGCAGGACTTCATCAAGGGCAGCAGCATCGATGTGCGCTCTAGCTATCTGCTCAACAGCACCATTGCAGGTTCGTCTGGAAACAGGCCAAATCCTGGCCAGAAATTAATCGAGTCGTTTCCACTTTCAGGTCTCGAACAGGCCGATGCTGTTCTGCTGGTGGGCACCAACCCGCGCTACGAGGCGCCCCTGGTAAATACACGCCTACGCAAGGCCTACGTGCACAATGAGTTGCAGATTGCCTCGATTGGTCCCAAGATTGATCTGTCCTATGAGCACGAGAATCTGGGCGCCGATGCCAGCCTCATCAAGGATGTCTGCAGCGGCTCGCATCCCTTCTCCAAGGTGCTAGAGGGCGCCAAGAAGCCGGCCATTATCATCGGTGTCGATTTGCTTGAGCGTCCCGATGGCGCCGCCATCCATGCCACCATCTCCGAGTACTGTCAGAAGCTAAACAAGCCAGTGAGTTGTGTGACCCAATTCCACTCTTTGCATATATATCAAACGCGTCTCGCATTCTTTGCAGGATTGGAACGCCTTCAACGTTCTGCACAACAGCGCTTCACAGGTGGGCGCCTTCGATGTGGGTTACCAGCCGGGCGTGCAGCGCGCTCTGCAGGCACAGCCGAAGGTGCTGTTCCTGCTTAATGCTGATGCCGGCAAGGTGACGCGCGATCAGTTACCCCAGGACTGTTTCGTTGTGTATATTGGTTCGCATGGTGACAATGGTGCCTCCATTGCCGATGCTGTGCTGCCGGGTGCCGCATATACCGAAAAGCAGTCGACCTATGTGAACACGGAGGGACGATCACAGCAGACTCTGCCGGGCGTCTCGCCGCCAGGCATGGCCCGCGAGGATTGGAAAATATTGCGCGCCATATCCGAGGTGATGGGCAAGCCGCTGGCTTACGATACCCTCGATGAGCTGCGCAACCGTCTCGAGGACATAGCGCCACATCTGACGCGTTACGGACAGCTCCAGCCGGCGAGCGGCAAAGATGCGAGCGCCCCGGCCACACCCGTAAGTAGCTGCTCGCAAAACTCAGTCAGATCGCTTGCTTAACAATTTTGTAATCCGTGCAGAGCAAATCCATCGGCGGCGGCCCCATCGATATTAAGCAGAAGGAGCTGCGCGACTATTTCATGACCGACGCCATTTCGCGCGCCTCGCCCACCATGGCCAAGTGCATATCGGCGGTGAACAAGCAGCAGCGACAGGACGAGGCGGCCAAGCAGTGTGCGGCCATCTAAGCGAAGGCCCGGCCCCAAATCTGATCTAAAGATTTAACATAAATATTAAATAATTAATGTTCTTTTTTTTTTGCATAACTAAAACACTTTTTGCTCTTCGACAATTGCCGAATTCTCAATCCTGGCGAGCAGCGAGCAGCGGACAGCAGACGGATGCAAAGTAATAGAAGAAAATATGTAGAAAAGAAAAAGCAAAAAACTATAGATAGTGCAGGGGGCGCTGAGCAGTTTGTAAATGTCATTGAATTTGTTAAAAAGAAAAGAAAAACAATTATACAATATACGAAAATAGGAAAAACAAAAAACAACACAGAATTCAAAATAAACGTGAAATAGTAAAATACTCGATATATATTATGTAGATCACGAGTTATGGTATATACATATAGATATATATATATATCTATAAGAAAATATGGGCTATATGCTCGACTGTATTTGTGTATGGCCATCTCCCTCTTATGCTCTTCCCTTGCACTCTAATCGGTTGCCAACTTGCGAAAAGCTACACTTAAAAAAATATATATATATATCAAAAACAATATGAGGATATGTAGAGGCGAGTTTTTGTTTTTGGTGGATTGTCAAATTGCAGCTTTATCTATCTGACCTTTAAATAGATCGTTGAAAATGATTTTGATACCATTTCACCATTTGCTTGTCACCCATTTTCCACTCGTGTGTGTGGAATTACCTAAAGCCACTGTTTATACTCGTTCACGAAGTGAAAAGAGTATATTAGTTTTGTGCAATGTCTGTCTTGCTGTCCGTCCGTCCGTATGAACACAAAAATTTTCGCCGCTATTGAATCTACAGACTTGAAATTTTTGATATATGCTCATGTGTGTTAAGGATTTTGGGCTGCGCCC
This sequence comes from Drosophila paramelanica, assembly GCA_035043915.1. Classification (NCBI taxonomy): domain Eukaryota; kingdom Metazoa; phylum Arthropoda; class Insecta; order Diptera; family Drosophilidae; genus Drosophila; species Drosophila paramelanica. Next base: position 3,574,192 of record JAWNMO010000557.1, on the reverse strand, counting down.
ACCTGGGGGCGTGGCAAACCGATAACACCTAAAATCGTATATCGATAAAGTCCACAATTTTAAAACTAGAGGCACCAGCTGCTGACCTCCCCCAAAGATTGCACTCTTGATATCCCGGCCACGCTCACTATAACGCCCCTGCCCCGCCGGAATTGCCTATATCTCCCACACCAGCACCAAAAAAATTGCAAAATACCAAAATTTTTGTCGAAATAACAAAAATTAAGAACGAGTATCACGCAGTCAGTAACGCCCGACTGCAACGCTCTTACTTGTTAGTGCTTACACTGCAGTGATACTTAACCGACTACCCGATACTCTGTTCGCAGTGTGAGATTCTCAAAACAGAAAATTCGACTTGTTTTCAGGGGTTGGTGCAGCTAATACTGTATCTGGAATCTGGAATTTTGCAATTTGAGAAAACGGAAGCCCGATAAAATTTGGAATGATCGTTAATTATTATAATTATTAATCATCCTACAATTAATAGAGGTTTAAGATAGTAAAAAGCTCAAATTTGACTTCCAGATACGAAATGAAATAGAAAATATCTATTCTTTATCAACGGTAAAAAAACAACAAGAAATTGCTAAATTATTTTTCATACATTCGTTCGATTTTATTGATTTTTCACCCATGTTTCACGCTTATGCGTGAAAATTTGAAAAATAAAAATGAAACAAATCATTTTGTATGTGGGTGAAAACTTCTACTTGTTTTTACCGTAAAAATACAGATTTATTTATTAATATTTAATCATCTTCATATAACATAATTTCGTAATTTTGAGTGCACACCCCACAGAGGCTGTTGTCAGGGCAAAGCCCGGCTCGAGGAAGGGTTTATATTTTTTTGATAAAAAAAAAAAAAAACAAAAAAAGCGCTTCAGTTCGACTGAAAATGAACAATTTTGCCTTCCTTCCTCGCCGCAACCGTCTGTGGGTTCGCTGAGCTATTGTGTAAGTGTGTGTGGTTGTGTGTGTGTGTGTATAGTGTTTGCTGTGTGTGTGTACATATGTGATACTATCGAAATTATATAAAAACTTGAACTTTTATCGCTAAAAAGCGGCAACAACTCTCAAATTCGTTGGTGTCTGCCATTTGGGGCATCTGCAGCCTAACCCGATGTGTGTGTTTGCGTGTGTGTGTGTGTATGTGCGGGTGTCGATCGGACGATGCATTCTGATGGAACGAACCGTTTAGCTGCAGCAGCTGGCGGGCGTCGGATCCAAACCGGAACGCTTGGTAATGCTGAGACGTGTAAACTCCTCGGCGGTGGTCGGATGAATGCCCACGGTGTTCATTAGCGTGGGAATGGTCAGGCCCGATTTGAGGGCGGCGGCGAAGCCCTGGATTACCTCACCGGCAACTGGACCCAAATAGTGCAGGCCATAGACGCGCTGATCTCCGCTGCGCTTGGCAACAGCCTTCACATAGCAATAACGCACACTCTTCTGTGGTATGAAGAACTCCGTGGGCTTGTAATAGCCATGGAAAACCTCGATATCTTCGGCGCCGTACCTACTGACGGCAACCTCTTCGCTCAGGCCGACGCAAGCGTACTCGAGTGGTGTGAACACGGTGGTGGCCACATCGCAGTAGTCCATGCGCAGAGTCGAGTCCGCATAGAGGCGACGGGCCAGCAGACGGCCGGCGAGGACAGCGACGGGCGTTAGCTCCGGCTTGTCATGGATAATATCACCGACAGCATAAATGTGGGGCACATTGGTGGCCTCCTCGCAGTCCACCTGAATCTTGTCCCCGTGCGCCAGGACGCCAGCATTGTGCAGATTCAGATCATCGACCAGACCCTTACGACCAATCGCCCAGAGGACTGTATCAAAGACATCGCTGTCCACCTCGCCCGTCTCCGTGTTCTCGTACTTGACCAGCAGGCGGCCATCCGGTTGCTTCTCGACGGACAGCGGCACCGTTTTGCGCAAGAACGGAATGCCACGCTCCTCCATGGAGGCGGCCACCAAACTGGCCATTTGCTGATCAAAGCCGCGCAACACAATCGAACGGACCATCACAGTGGGCTCATAGCCAAGACCCTTCAGGAAACCGGCGCACTCCAAGCCAATGTCTAGAAATTGCGATAATTTTGAATAGTTGAGTAAATGAATTAAAGGCGCGCAGAGATTCGCCACTTACAGCCAGCGCCCACGACAAGTGTCTTGCCGGGCTCACGGTCCAAGCTGAAGAGATCATCGCTGGTAATGCCGTACTCAACGGCGCCGGGTATATTCGGATAACGTGGACGACCGCCGACGGCAATCACAAAAGTCTGAGCGGTTATGGTGCGCTCACCGGTCTTCAGTTTGGCGGACAACGTGTGCGGATCCACAAAGGAGCCCAGGCCGTTGATATACTCGACTTTTCTGCGTGTGTGCGATGGAGTGAATGATATTAGATGGAGACAGGAGATTGGGGAGAGTGTCTCCGATTGGCTGACACTTACTTGTCGCGCAGATCGACGCGAGTCACCCAGTTGACAGACTTGATGTGATTCTGCACAGAGGAGACGAGCTTGTTCCAATCGGGTTTGATTTTCTCATCAACATTCCAGCCATAGGCGGCTGCCTCGTGGACAGCTTCGCCGAGAAGCGAGGCCTGATGCATCAGCTTCTTTGGTATGCAGCCAACATTGACACATGTGCCGCCGACGCCCCATTTGGTGCCAATTGGCGTTGGCTTCACATAATCCAGACAGGCAACACGTGCGCCATGCGCCACCGCCTCCTTGGCACAGGACAGGCCACCAGAGCCGCCGCCAATCACAACCAGATCGTAATCGTAGCTGCCTGTTGTAGAGAATTGCATTGGAAAATGAGTTAAATATATATATAAGAATACGGGTTGCAGTTGCAGTTGTTTTCTTATAGTGATTTGTGGCGCTACCCGCTTCTGGCTGCAGCAGCTTCTTTCTGCTGCCTGGCTGCTCCCTTTGGCATAGACGTATGTCCAGATAGGCCGAGCGATATATGCTTCGCCCATTGGCGGGCTGTTTATCTGCCAGCGAGGCGGGCACAAATTCAAATAGATGCATTTCATGCACGCTTCGTTGTTATTATTGGTATTGTTGTTGTTGTTGTTGTCGTTAATTGTGTCTCTTCGCTGTGCAAAGTAATGTGGAGCAATCAGTTTTAGCCCCGCCTTGGCATGCGTCTGTTTTGGCTTAAATACGTTTGCCATGGCAACGTCGTCTAAACAATTACCACGTTATTAGAGAGGGGGGCGTGGCAGGGGCGTGGGTTGCCAACTTGCCAATAGCTAACAATAAATTTGTGTGGCACACTCGTTAAGAGCGTGATAAGGTCAACTCTGATTCAAAAATAATTATCATGGACATTTCTGAAGCTTGCAATAAATTTCTTTGTAAATTATATCAATAGTCGCTTCGAGTTCAAATCTAGATTAACACACATCCCTGATCTAAATTTTTATTTTCTGTATGTCTTTCACAATTCCAAATTTTTAATTAAAAGAGCGCATAGATTAAATATATGAGGCCCAATCAAGATTAAAAAAGGGGCTTTTTTCAAACGCAGCTGGACTGATACATCCCAATGTCAATATACTTATGCTGATATATGTCCAATCGGAATATCAGTTGCCAATGTCAATCCCAATTGGACATTTAATATCGCTCGAAAACGAAAACTGCATTGTCAAGCGATCGGTTCTTTGGCATAGAAATCGGATCAGCTAGCAGCAGCAATTAGCCGTATCTATGACGTAGTGGAATTGTTTGCCCTTAATAAAAATATTCCGTCCAATTGGAGCTGACCAATTCCGATAAGCCGAAACTCTTCAAATACCGAATTGAGGAAACAATAAAATAAAATTGCTAATCGAATTGTTTGTAATGAAACCAACCATTGTTGTGAAATTGTTATGTTAATGCGAAGACTATTTGAAGAATGTTGGTCATGATTAACATAAATATATATTAAATATACTATATGCATATATTAATTGGCATTTATGGAGCGTTAGCTGGAGCTTATTAGCATTAAAACAACAAGAGCCACAAATAGCTAATTAAATGGGTTAGAGGTAGGGTGGGGTACGGCGATACATGCTGCTGATAAACGTAACTATTTATTGTTTTACTGCGCCCATCTCACCCCCAACCCGCCCCGTGGCACAACCCGTTGTAAGGGCAAGTCACGATTGCAGTTTGATATATTCACGCTGACGTTGTGTTAATGAAGATGATGATAATGACAAGCATGATGACGTACGCTGCACCTCTCTTTCTCTTTCACTCTCCCTCTGCTCTCGCTTTGCGCATAGAGGATTTGTTTGTTAAATATCACAAGATATTCTCGAACATTTTCTGCTATCAGCGGCAAATGCCAATTGTGCTGCAGCTGGCGAAATAAAAAGCGACCCAGACACACGTACAATTTCGAAAGTTATTAACAAATGCCCTTAAGCTGCCCTCAAGAAGCATACAAAAAAAAGACTCTGCTACGATCGTGACAGTGCAAAAATGAAAACACCTCGAAGGCTTTTGCAGGCAACACCGGCACATAATCGATTGACGCTTGATAAATGTAGCGTGCAGATAACTGAGTGGCGGTGTGCGGGGGCGATCAACAGTTATAATAAATACATAAATATGCGTGTGCTAAAGAATATGAGATAATAAAAGGCCGTCATTTGCGGCGTTGCCAACTGGTTAGCGGCAATTGATATCCAATAGCAGAGTTGCATTTCTTGTGGTCTACGTGCGTGTGACTGCTTACCTCGTAGTGGCTTCACCTTGCGCACGGGCTGCTGGTACATGGCCTGTCGATCGCAATGGGGATGGTTAAAGGGTGGCACATTGACGCCTGTGTCGCTGGTCGAACCATCGCTCGGATTGCGGCCAGTTGATTGCGAGTTGCGACGTTTCATGGTTGTTGTTAGATTTCTTTGTTGTTGTTGTTGGTGTTGGTGTAATTGGGAACTGGTGTTATTGAACGTGTAGTGTAAACTATTTGTAGCGATTGTTTTTATCGCACTTGAAGTTAAAATCGTCGCATGCTGGCGAAGCAGCGTCACTGAAAATCTCGAATTCCATATTGTGAGCGACATGTTGTATATTTGTATATACGGTTATAAGCACGTTCCTCTTTGGTTACACTCGATAACTGCAGCTCAATTCCCAAGCTATGACAACAAATTAGTTGTTTAGTGCGCTGCGCGATTTTAACAAACTATAAGTTTATTTGGCGAAATCACAGACACAAGAAAGACATGAAAAAAGAGCGACGTCGTCATGCGGGTGCTCAGCTCTTGGAATGATTGGAAAGTGTTGGCAGCGACGCTCACTACGTAACAGCGACAGCGCTATTGAATGCGAATGCGCGTCGAAAAGAGAATTGGATGAAGATGACGGATGCGTTAGGGTCGCCGAGGTTTTTTGTTGGTCATTGCAATCAAATAATGATAAAATAATTAACATAATTTGTCTAAATACAAGAACTGGAAAGAGCAACAGTTGGTTGGCCTTGCCAGAGTTGCCACATAGTACATCAAATCATAAGCTTTAGTAAGTACTTGTGTCGTATTTATGAACAGCTGGCAACTCTGTCAGCTGCCGCCGGCCGCTTATAAAAGAAATAAAATAATAGAAAAACAGGAAGAAGAGGAAACAATGTGTGTGTGGAAAGAGTAGACGGTTAGAGATAATCGCAATTATAAAGCGCCACCAACTGCCTCGTGGAACAGGCACACAGTGTGCCACTTTACGTCGTTTGTGTCAGTTATAAAAGGCTTAATCTCAAGTACAAATATCCGATTAGATTTCGTGTTCAGTGTGAAAGATTAACAGTAACGGCAGACAGAAATGAATTCTATTTTAATAACAGGCTGCAACCGCGGCTTGGGCCTGGGCTTAGTGAAGGCACTGAACAAGTTGCCGGAGCCGCCGCAGCATCTCTTTACAACATGCCGCAACTTGGAGCAGGCAACGGTAAGTCAATGTAGTTTTTGTCTTGTCATGTCGCCAACGGGTGACTCATGCACATATTAACGGCATTGAAACTACGCGAATAATTAAAAGACGCAACAACAAAAATAATAACCCGTAACGAGAAAGACAGCAAAAAGTTGTCTGGTTTTTGTGTGGCATCACACTACTGTTACTCACCTTTACCTTGTACGGGCGCCATGTTTTGCAGTTTTGGCAAGTGTTTTAGGCTAACAAACAGGACCAGCAAGAGCTTCAAAATATTCAATTAATTAATTCAGTTCAACTGAAGACAAAAAACACTACACGGTTTACGGCTAGCGCAATTAACACAAAAATAACAATTCTAGTCTGTCGAATGACGTTAACTGAGCTCTCTGCGCCACACTCTCGCTTGCGAACGCAAATGCGAAATAAGCGGTAAAATATTTGCAATTGCTTTTACGCTTTCGATTCGATGCTTTGCCTTTAGATTTAGAGCTCGTTTTCCAGTTATGGAAAGCATAAGCTATCGATGTATCGTACTAATGCTTTACAGTGAAGTATCGATACTTTTGTGCATGTGTTATAATGTGACGTGAAGTTGGCTGCGAACCCACCTTAATTTGGCGGCAAGATTAAACAAGTCTATTAAAAAAAAAAAAATGTAAATTCCAATTATTTTTGCCATGCAGGAGCTCAAGTGTCTGGCTAAGGAGCATTCTAATATACACATTGTTGAGATTGGTAAGTTTTATCAGACTTATATATGTACATTGCCCAAAGTTTAAAAGTTCACTGCTCATAAATGTAATTTTTAGATTTACGAAATTTCGAGGAATATGACAATCTAGTTGGGAAAATATCTGATGTGACCAAGGACGCGGGTCTCAACGTGCTTTTTAACAATGCCGGGATAGCGCCCAAGTCTGTGCGACTGGGCGCCACCAAGCAGCAGGATCTGATCGATACGCTGCAGACGAATACCGTGGTGCCCGTTATGCTGACCAAGGCCTGTCTGCCGCTGCTCAAGAAGGCCTCGATGGCCAACGATGAGGCGTGCATGGGCGTCAAGCGCGCTGCCATCATCAATATGAGCTCCATTTTGGGCTCTATAACGTCGAACACGGACGGCGGTCTGCTGCCCTATCGGGCCTCCAAGGCGGCTTTGAATGCGGCCACCAAATCGATGAGCATCGATTTGGCTCCCCAAAATATACTCTGCGTCAGCCTGCATCCCGGCTGGGTGCGCACTGACATGGGCGGCAGCAATGCGCCCCTGGATGTCGGCACAAGCACCACGCAGATTGTGGAAACTATTTGCCAGATGAACGAGACGCACAATGGCGGCTTCTATCAGTACGACGGTGCCCAGCTACCCTGGTAGATTCGATCACCAGTGTGTCAAATATATATAATATACGTATTCTGTTTGCTATCTATGTAAATTGTTGGTGCTTAAAAAAAGTGGTTTGAAAATTATGAGTTTTTCTTATTTGTAGCCAATTGCAGTTAGTCCCATTGCCGGATCAGAGCGGGGGTTGAGGTGGTTGCGGGTTGCCGCCCCCGTTGCCGTTCATGGGGTATGCCACACGCTTGCGCAGGTCGAGCCGAGGTCGTCGGTTGTTCGCATTGGCCGTGCCGTCGGCGGTAATTGGTGGCGGATCGTTCCAGCCAGGCGTGAGGGAACCTAAATGTTTTGAGTGAAAAGCGACATTTATACTATCTTCAGAGAATCCATTTCCGTTTGTTTACCTGGAAAGGCGCCACTGGGCGCAATGTTTTGGCCCATCGGTGGTGGCGGCTGCGTTGCAGCTGATGGCGGCAGCGGCGGTGGCGGCGACATATTTGTCACTGTGTTTGGAACGTTGCAAATTTAAGCTGTGTGTTTGCCTTTGACAACTTGCCAACAGCTGCTTACGACTGTTGTTATTGTTTTTCGATAGATATTAACAAAATGTGGACGCAACCAACGAAACGACAATGCGAAATTCGCGTGCAGCCAACATTAAGTGAGTGCGCAATTTGCGCACAGCCAACTTCATGTGTCATACGCTGGAAAGCGCCACCATTTTGAATTACGAACGTTAATTCAATTATGATACGTTACAGTTTAAAAACATTTGTAAGAAACCTTTAAAGAATGTTTTGTGTATAGTGTTGCATTTATTATTCTTATTATGTAACATAGCAAACGGAAATATTGTGATTTTTGTTTGTTGCTCATTTCAACTAAAAGAGATACAAATTTTTGTACTGCATTTGTAGGGCTTCGATTGGGTGGGGATTTTATTTTTTTTTTTTTAAAGACAGGTGTCCTTATGCAACTTGGCAGTTATAAAAAATGACAATCAATTTCAAAAGTATTTGTTGTATCTGTGGAATGTTTATTATAAAAGAAATGATGAAAATAAGTGTCTAAAGTACTTGTTGTATCTCTGGTTTCTTACAATAGCCGCTGTCACACGCACAAGAGTCTTGAGTCTAATCTTGTGCAGTGGCCAGCAGCTGCAATAAGCACCGTTTGTTTATGCCGAAGATCGTACTATACAATATATACATATATATATATATGTGTGCTTTTATATATATAAATCACAGTAATTCACTATTAAAAATTTGTTGAATGATTTGGACGCGGATGTCCTGAGTTTTGAAGGACTAACTATGTTGGCATATTTGATGCGCTTTCGTTGATGTTGCATTAATGATGAGCCACGGGCACAGCATATGTTTCGGTTCACAAATCCAACAATGTGGGGGTGTCTGATGAGTGTGTCACTATTTTGAATATTTGAGTTGGTTTGTTGTTCTTTGTTTTTAGGCGTACTTATTGGGTGCTCTTATTGATTTCCAATTAAAACCATTTATTGGCTCAAAGTTGGGGCCAGAATAAATCATATTCTTTTTCTGCACAATTTGGCCAAAATGCATGCAATTGTATAAATAATATTTATACATATACATATATATTTTTTGCTTAAAATGTGCGTAATTTTTTGAAAATTTTGTTTCTTGTTTTGTAGTTTTTTTTCAAACTCGAAGCACAACAAAAAAATATTTTAAACAAAAATGTATTGCTCATATTTATGTATGCTGCCAATATTATTTATCCTTATTTGTTTAATGCACTTGCAAAAAAAGCTATTTGAAAAAATATTTGTTCCTTTATTTACATATTTCTGATAAGATTTGCTGTTGTAGCTGCTGCGGCCGTTGTGTTTATGGCTGGTTGCAATTGCTCGTCGATGTTGTCGCCTAATTAACAATATTTAACTGAGACAATGTTCTGCCCGCCGTGCCGCTTTTATAGTTGCAGGTAGACCGTCGCTGTCGACGTCGACTGCGCTGTTAGCTTTCTTGCTGGGGTCGCATCCCTCAAGCTACAAAGTTGCCGTTGTCATTGCTGCTGCTGTTGTTGTTGTTGTTGTTGCCGAGTTTTAACTGCCTGCAGAAGACAGCCACATACGCACACCCACACACCTACGCACACACACACACACACACTGGTCAGCGAGCTAAGGTAAGCGAAGTCTTACATGTGTGTGTGCTTTGCGTGTGTGTGTGTGTGTGTGTGTTTGACTGTGTGTCTGTGTGTAAGTGACTTTGTAATATTATTAGACGGTTTTAGTGTGTGACCAGTGGGCGAAGGGTAGGTTACAGGGGCGGGGCGGGGGGTGCAGTGCGGGGTCAGCGGCGTTGTTTTGTGCTAAAACAAAAAGTCGCTGCCTACTTTTAAGCGCTGGTCGATTGCAAATCAAAAAGGAAGCAGCAACAACAACAACAACAAGCGGGCCAATAATATGGGAGCGCAGAGGAAGAAGAAGAAGAAAACCAAGCACTTTACTAAACAAAAAAAAGAATTTTAATTTTTAATCAACTACAATTTGATAGGTTTGCCAATTTGCTTACTTGCAGAAAAAAAAATTGACTTCAACCAAGCGTGTTTAGGCCCAAATAGAGTACGCTAGAAAGAAACTTCCATTTAATTTATTTTAAGGACAACTCGAATTTAGGGCTGCGATTTTTCACTCAGTGTAGCGACAGCAGCTAAAAAGGAAATCATTGAGGCAGGTTATTCGCTGCCAGCGGCCAACAAAAGAAGCCAAGCTCCGCATGTGAGCTGGAAATATGATGCGGCCACGAGCGATGTGTACGCAATTGCAACTTCACGTGTAACTCGCACTTGCCACACAGCCAATTCCCCAATTCCGTTTGCTTGCCCCAACACAGGGTGGTTTCTGGGGAGTGGCTGGGGGCTGCGGCGATGCTTGGGTGCAATCTGTGGAAACCTCGCGTCGTGTGTGCCACGTAACAGGGTAAAAAACGAAATAAAACTAAAGAGATACCAGTGGATAGTTTACAGTTGGGTGTACTCGACTGCACAATACCCTGTACACAGTTGAAACAACTTGACAGCAGTTCTTAAAGTAAACTGTAAGCCCAAAAGGGGACGTAACTGTCCAAACTGTGAATTTGATGTTATTATCGATCGATATTTTTAGCTTGATCTTCAGATGATTTAAATTTATTTTTAAAAATTATGATTTTGTGGCTACTAAACTGTTTTCCTCACCCAACGAATTAAGCTACAGAATTTGTAGCTGGATTCCAAGCGAATTTTATCAGCAGTCAAAAAAAGCTGTTTATATAAAATCCGGAATTGGATTATACGAGTGTACAGTCGGCAGCAATATACACATTTGCGCTTGTCGAACAGTGTATATAATAAGAAATAAAATGAAATAACATTGTTGTATGCATGTGACACCTTTAACTGAACACACGCTCAGACCAATCCACAGACACCCTAACCGTGCGGCATAAGCACCCCCGTTGTCCGTAGTCCACCTTCGAGCACCCTCCCGCCGACCTGCCCCGTCCACAGGTCGCTGGCGATCACTTGTATGGCATCGCCGTTTGGAATGCTTCGCTGCGCTGCGCCCGTATAACGGGGCCTGTCCGTGTGGGGAATCTCAACAAGCTAGCCAGCGGGGGCAGCAGCTTAAAAGACAACGGACAACGGGCAACGGGAGTTGGGGGTGGGTGGGTGGAGGGTGGAGGTGCTGCGGCGCTTAGCGAAAATGGCGCGTATCAAGTGACAGATTGTCTGCAGCAAAGAGGCCAACGGCGCTCGCAGTGCCGAGCGGAGCGCAGTGCTATTCTATTTTCATACACTGTGCGACAAGTCCAAAAAGGGTATATAAATATATATAGCATAATCGTGTAAAGACACTTGATATTTGGTATATATATAATTGCGTACTATATAATTTGACTGCTGATCAAAATTCACTCAGAATTCGAGAGTTCTAATGTTCATTTTTATATAAAAATTTAATATTTCAAGCTGAAAATATTAAAAAAATTAAATATGAATGTGACCTTAAATTACAGTTTTACAGTCACCAAAACAATTCAATTATTGATTACAATCAATTTTTGGGCGAATTGAACAGAGTATTGCTTGGCTAAGAGTACTCGACTGTCATGTTCTTACCTTGCTGTTGTTGTTGTTGTTGTTGTTGGCTCTGCTTCTTTTGTTCTTGTTGCACTTCTTCGGCTGGCGTTGCTTCTTCTGTTTGTTTCACTAGCTCGTGTTGTGGGTCTTGCGAAACCATAATTTTCAAAGCAACACAAACCTGAACACACACACACACACACACACACACACACACACACACACACACACACACACATAAACACATACCTGTACATATATTCATGCGTGCTTGTTAAACTGACAACACTCTTTGACACCTGCTTTTTATACTCCCGATTTCCCGTGCTGTCTCTCTCTCTCTCGCTCTCGCTCTCGCTCTCTCTTTCTCATGTGTGTCATGATTGTATTTCGACTCCCCCATAATTCTCGGGCATAATAAATTATGAAAATCCTTGTTATACGAGTTTCCGTTTAAACGGAAACCGTATTTAAATTTCGTATAATTTTCTATAATCTAATGGAAATTATAGTTTGAGCCAGTTTCAATCTCTGGTGGTTCTTGGAAGCCTTAGGACCTCCTCCTTTGTAGGCGGGCAAATTTTATAATTGGAAAATGAGAAGGACATGTTGCCTGGCAGTTAGAGAAAAAACTATTCCCTGCCACAAACAAAAACCGTAAATGTATTTTCCCAGACATATTTTATTAATATTTGTTGTCCAAAACGAGTATATTAATTATTGTTTTTCTTTTCTGGATCTCCAAACAGTCCGAAAACGGGCTATCAAATTTGTTTTGTGATTTTTTAGAAACGTACTTAATATAAAAAAGTTGTTGCTGAAACGAAGATTTTGAGTAAAGTATTTTTTAAATTGTATTACTTTGTAATATTTTTAAAATTTCAACAACTGCTGAGGTATTTAATACTCGAAAATCTGATGAACAACATTTTTTAAATACTCCAAAATGTATTTTTTATATCATTTTGAGTTGGCACACTTGAGAATCGTCATTAATTTTGATATTATTAAAGCTCATTCGAAGTAATTTGTGAAAACAGTTTCAAAAATTGAAAACTATGCGTGTTTTAAAGCACACTTTTACACAAATTACGGGTTAAGTCAGTAATTTTATTCAGTATTCAAATTATTATTACTTAGTATACCCCGTATAGGATAGAAAAAAGAAAACAATCATAAAGATTTAAGTAAATTGAATACTTTCTGTTTGTTATTCTGTCTCTCTAATGTCTTTTAAATATATTTGTAAATCCCACACTTATCAAATATAAATTTTTTTTACAACTTATCCCTTTTTTTCATGTTTTTTGAAGAAAAATTCTCCTTTAAGTGGCTGGCTTTTAACTCATTAACTTAGGACCTGTAATTAGTTAGAGCCATTTGTTACCAAGTTGTTACTGTTGCTTTTAACTCATTAACTTAGGACCTGTAATTAGTTAGAGCCATTTGTTACCAAGTTGTTACTCCGGTCTGTGCGTATAGAAGGTAGCTCAAATCACATTTTAGAGCTGGATTTTGTTCAAAACAGTTTAAGTTTTTAACAGTCATCTCGGTCAAAATCGGTAAAAGCTAGTTTTACAGTCAATTCATCAAAATTTTCAACAGAATTTAGGAGTAAAAAATCAAAATGAGCATCACAAAAACGTAAATGCAGAAACTAAGAAACGTTATATTTGCTCTATGTGCGCTTAACGATTGCTTCTAATGCAGAAATACCTTAATGAAAGATTTTCAAAATTTGCTTTACAATCATAATGACATAAACTTCAATTTCTTTTTGGTTTAACTCCTTTTTTTGAGAGCTGAAAGTACTTTAGCCACATTTTTGACTGAAATATTAATCACATGGGATTTTACACAAATGTTAATATCAGCAATAAAAAGAAAGAAAAAAACAAAATCAATAAATGTGATTTTAAAAAATGACAAGCCAATTTGGCAGCAAGGCTAGCAATTTGTGTATGTATGTGTGCACATAATGAATGATTCAGGATACGCCTCCCTATCTAGATATCTACCTACATATATCATACACTCTATCTTTCCCTCTCTCTCTGTCTCTCTTATCGGAATATATCTTTAAATACATATTTCAAAATCTTTCTATCAATCTCTCTTTCTTCTCTCTTTTTCCCTCTCGATGTTTTTTATATTTCTCTCCTAATATTCTATATATCTAATTTTCGCTATATTCACTTCTAACTTTCTCGTATACTTTGATTTCCATCTCTATCTCTCCCACTTTTGTTTGTGTCTAAACTGAATATTGACAAACTGACAGTTTAATTTCAATCAATATTCATGAAACAACATTGTAATTAAATGCACACACACACACACACACACACACACACTCGGAGGCAAATTGCTTAAGTTTTGTTTGGGGGCGTGCGTTTAGTCCTTAGCTTAAGTTCTCAGTGCGTGCACGTCAAACGTGTCCTTTGCAGCGATTGCGAGGCCAGCGCAGCCAAACGGACGGACGTCGCTGGGCGTGCAACAAAGATGGCAACAAATTGTTGCAGCTATCGTCGACTGCAGCGCGTCATTGAAGACGCAGCGTGGCACGCGCTCTGCCAAATGCCAGGCCACAAAAATCTAGGACAAACAATTTGGCTTGGCGGGCTCGACAACCACACAGCCACACAGTCCACACACCGACACACACACACACCGACACACACACACATACGCACACACACACCCCCCACACACACCCCCCTTTTTCGTCCTGGGCCACGTTGATGACGTCGCAGACGCTTTTTTTGGTCTTTCGGCTTTTTTGCTTCGGCTGTGCTGTGCGTTCTTGTCGTCTTCTTCCTCTTCTGCTCCTTTCTTTACGCTTTGTTTATTTGGGTTTCGCAACGTCACTGGGTTACTGTGCTGACTGCTCCTGACCTGCGCCTGGCCTGGCCCGGCTCGACCCGGCCCGACCCGGGCCGGCCCTGATGCTGCTGCTCGGTAACCTTGGCCACAGATGGCTGACAATGACGTCAGCAGCATCAGCCACGCCGGGTAAATGGCCTCTGTCAGCGCAGTCACATGTTGCTGGCACCCAGCCACAATCTACGTTCAGCAGCAGCGCCTGAAAGCAGGCAACGTTTTTTAAATTGTTGTTTTTTGTTGATACCCATAATACCCTGTACCAATTGGTTCAAATAGGGTTCTACGCATTTTCTAAGCCCAAATACTACAAATTGAAATATTCTTAATGTTGTATTTTAAAAATACTTGATTGAGGCACAAAATATTTGCGTACCTTAAAAGAGTGCTTCTCAGTACCATTATTAATACATTTATTACTATGTACGGGCCTGTAAGAGCTGTAAGATATTCATATTTTGTGTGTACATATGTTTGTTTCTTTCTTTATTTTTAAAACACATAAATTCAATATATATTATTTTACAGGATGCTTTGCAGGATAATTAAATAAATATTTTTTAACTACAGCAATTAGCCTAAAAATATCGATTTAAGCTTTATTTTGCTGTATGCATATAGGGGAGATTATAATATCTATTATTTTTAAAAATCGCCATATTTTCTTAAAATCGATAACAATCGATTATCAGTCTTGGTTGTTTCCGCTTATCTTTGAGATAATGATATCAAACAAACCAAATTTGGTGTATAGGAATTCAACATAGAAAATGTAAAATTAAAAAAATTAATATTCAAAAATCAATAAATATCGATTCTCAGGTTTTAGAGGCAATCTGGTATGATTGAATAATAATATAAAATAATGTATAGAAGGTGCGTGTTATGGCTGCTTTACGCTCAGCACAGGGTATCTTCTAGTCAAACACTTTTCATAAAGTAACTCTTACTTGTTTCCTTCGTTGCTGGCTTACTGGATTACTCTTGAAATAGCTGGCAAATATTTTGTGTGCCACAAACTTACCCACAAGATTGTCAATTGTCTGCTTGAAATTTCGCCAAAATTGTTGAGCTCAGTTCTGGTTTCGGATTTCGCTTTATTTTCGCATGCTTTAATAACGAAACAATTTAACTTAGAACTTACATACTTAGCACTATTTGGACGTTGTTTTGCTTTAGAAGATGTTCTATAAATTTCCGTGCAATTGTACCGACAGTGAAAATGGAAACATGCCCAGTTTTTTGCTGAGGCCCAAAGACTTCACGTGCGGTAGAATTCCACAGATATTTGTATAGAATTTTAAGACTTTTGCTGAACAGCATGCACAGGCTTAAATTAAATTTTTTACCATGATATTAAATGCTGTTTATTGAAAGCAACTGTGAATTTCGATTTAAATTTCATTCAGAAACAAGCAAGAATGCCATTCGGAATTAAAGTTATAATCAACAATAATAATTAATGTGCAACTGATAACAAAATAAAAATTTGTTTAAAATAATATTAATGTAAAAAATAATATTTTAAATAAAAATAAACATGCCAAATGCTAAATTGCTGTTATTCGAATGTGAAGATTAATTTGAAAACCAAGTTAAACCACAACCAAAGCCGTTCTTTATTTCCCTCTTTGATCTTTCACCCATTAACTCGTTGGTAAAAGTACTCATTAAGAATACTACGAATTTATCACTTAGTTTCAAGTAAAACCGCTTTAGATTATTAGAAATTGAGAACAAAATTCTAATTCACAGAAAATGTGTCTAATCCCGAAATTTGGGAAAATTAATTAAATTATATACAGAACTAGTTCTAGGAAATCTTGTATGAAAGCTTTATGCGTGTTATAAGTGCGAAAACTCCTGAGTATTCCAGGAATTGTTATGCAAATTGAAATACGAAATAAGATCATTTATAATTGGCCACTGATTATGGGATTGAAATTTTACAACGAAACGATGCGAATTTTATGATACGCTTGGTTTTATCGCTGAGTGTAATTACGTTTTATACTTAACTCACTAAATTCAAATCTAGATGAATAAAATAAATCTTTAACTTTAAGCAAAAAATAAGATAAAAACTCAAAATTGCCAAGCTGAACGAAATTATTATTAATTGCGACTTTTCTAAATCTTACCGGTGCCAAGGAGTTGTTATAGAAAACGGTAAATATTCTATTTAATTGCTGCACATTTTTGCTGATAATTTCAAAACATTTTTGTGCTTCGCCTAAAAGCAGGCAACGCTTTTTTTAAATTTTTTTTTAAAGGCTCAGTTTTGCATTTGAATCTTAGTTTGTTTATCATTCTTTTCAACAATATCTTAATGCTTATGGGTTTCTCTGTGCTTTTCTCTTTTGTTTAATTTGTTTGTTGATCTCCGCCAAACGGTCGAGCTCAACGCGTCAAGTTTTCGTTTTTCAAATGCTCAAAACTTGATTAGTTGAACTCGTGCGTAGGACGCAGCAAATACCGGACGCAGGACACTAATTATGACAATTGTATAGATAAACAACTTACTCAGATAGTTTAGATTAGAACAACACTTGACAGCACTTTGCAACACTGGCAAAAAAATAAAAAATAGTACCAAAAAAAAACAATCTCTTGGACTTTGAACTGGCTGCTATCATCAACAGCATTGATATGGTTAAAGTTGAAGCCAGTTTGGGAGCGATGTTGACGAACTGGCTGGCTTGGAGACGAGTTTCCGACTGATGTTACCAAATGCGCCAGCCTCAAAATGTTAACCCATAACCCAGGCGCAGCACTTGCACAACGCTGGCAGCGACGCCGGCAGCGAACTCGCTAACGCTTTGCTGTCGCACGGAATGTCCTTTGCTGCTGCTGCTGCTGCTGCTGCCACTGCTGCTGCTGGCTCTTTTTTCTCAATGAAATTTCATGTGGCAGTCCTTTTGTGGCAGCAGCGCGGCTGCAGCCCGCTCTCAAGCCCTGTCGCTGCTCGCTGCTGCTGTTCGTTGCTGCTTTCGTCGCACCTTGGCGAACAACAATAACTGCTTCATATCCTGTGAATGAATGCCAACTATGACGTCATCAGCATTCAACAAAAAAAAAGTAAATTCATATATAAAATAACAAATAAAAAATCTAAAAGCAACCCGAAAGCAATTCGTGTGCTTTCGTTTTCGTTGTCGCTTTCGCTTTCTGTGGCTCGGCTCGAATCGACTCGACTCGGCTCGATTCGACTCGGTTCGGCTCGACTCGGCTCGGCTCGACGGCGACAGCGTCGACGGTCCCGCCACTAGGTCACTGTGTTAGCAGCATCCGCAGACAGCCAATCGATGCTCGCCCAGAGCGAATTTGGTGATGACGAAGGCGACGACGGCGACGGCGGCGGCGACGACGACGGCAGCAGCAGCGTATCTGAATGATTTTTGGGCACTTGTTTTGCACTTGAATACAGCGCTGCACTTGGAGCTGCAGCCTGTGATGACGTCGACACCTGTTTGACATTGTCAACACACACACAAACAAACAAACACAGACACACACACACACACACATACACCATGCTGTATTTGACACTTTGACCTTATGCTGGCAGGAGGTCCGCTACATTCCGTTGGTCCAGCCTGGCATACCCGCCCAACCTGAAGTCGCTCGACCTTCGCATTTATTTTTAGTGCGTTTTTCTAAAAATACATAAACGGGGTCAGCGCCAGTCGAGCAGCAACACAAGTTTTGCCAATGCTGCAACTTCACAGCACACAACACCACACCACACACACACCACACACCACACACACACAGACACACACATAGCATACACACTTTTGCACAATTTAAATTACAGCTATTTCAACGCCAGCTGCCAATTGCTAGTCAATTTCAATTGCATTTGCATATGCGTCACTGATATGCCCCATTGATAAGGAAGTAGGGAAAGTGGGAGGGAGAGGGGAACGGGGTATTCATATAGATAAAAAGGTCTGATGCCTCGAAGCTGCCTTAGGTCTCTGGCTACCAACGATAATGTATTTTTATGCACGCTGTCTACCTAACCGAATACATATATCTAGAATATACAAAATATGTATCCATCTACTATATATACACATAAATGTATGCTAATTATATATATGCATAAGTGAATCTATAGATATGGCCATTTATTTGCTGTTGTTGGTGTTGCTTGCCATCAAACGTGAAAATCGGTTCAGTTTTGACAAAGTTTTGGGGGTTTGATATATGGGAGCTATGGAATCTGACAACTTTTACATGTCAAAATTTTTGTCGATTTTGAGATGATTTTTGACCAAAAATTTGACCCTCTCAAAATCACTTTTAATGTTGTTTTTTATGCTAATTGTGACAAATAAAATCGATTAAAACTATAAATTCGGAATTCTAAATTTTGAAAAAAATTTTTTTTCCCAAATTCACAAGGGGGGAGTACATGCTTTTTTGACCAAAAAATTCAAAAATGAAAATATTTTCGAAAATGAATATATTTTGAATGTGGATTCAATATATAGGAAAAATCACGATCAAAATGCCATCAAACGTGAAAATCGGTTCAGTTTTGACCATGTTATGGGGGTTTGATATATGGGAGCTATGGAATCTGACAACTTTACATGTCAAAATTTTTGTCGATTTTGGGATGATTTTTGACCAAAAATTTGACCCTCTCAAAATCACTTTTAATGTTGTTTTTTATGCTAATTGTGACAAATAAAATCGATTAAAACTATAAATTCGGAATTCTAAATTTTGAAAAAAATTTTTTTTCCCAAATTCACAAGGGGGGAGTACATGCTTTTTTCACCAAAAAATTCAAAAAAATGTTATTTTCGAAAATGAATATATTTTGAATGTGGAGTCAATATTTAGGACAAATCACGATCAAAATGCCATCAAACGTGCAAATCGGTTCACTTTTGACCATATTATGGGGGTTGGATATATGGGAGCTATGGAATCTGACAACTTTACATGTCAAAATTTTTGTCGATTTTGGGATGATTTTTGACCACAAATTTTACCCCCCAAAATCACTTTAAATGTTGTTTTTTATGCTAATTGTGACAAATAAAATCGATTAAAACTATAAATTCGAATTCTAAATTTTGAAAAAAAATTTTTTTCCCAAATTCACAAGGGGGGAGCATGCTTTTTTGACCAAAAAATTTAAAAAAATTGTATTTTCGAAAATTAATATATTTTGAATGTGGAGTCAAAATATAGGACAAATCACGATCAAAATGCCATCAAACGTGAAAATCGGTTCACTTTTGACCATATTATGGGGGTTGGATATATGGGAGCTATGGAATCTGACAACTTTACATGTCAAAATTTTTGTCGATTTTGGGATGATTTTTGACCACAAATTTTACCCCCCAAAATCACTTTAAATGTTGTTTTTTATGCTAATTGTGACAAATAAAATCGATTAAAACTATAAATTCGAATTCTAAATTTTGAAAAAAAATTTTTTTTCCAAATTCACAAGGGGGGAGTACATGCTATTTTGACCAAAAAATTCAAAAATGAAAATATTTTCGAAAATGAATATATTTTGAATGTGGATTCAATATATAGGAAAAATCACGATCAAAATGCCATCAAACGTGAAAATCGGTTCACTTTTGACCATATTATGGGGTTGGATATATGGGAGCTATGGAAAATGACAACTTTCATGTCAAAATGATTTTTGTCGATTTTGGGATGATTTTTGACCAAAAATTTGACCCTCTCAAAATCACTTTTAATGTTGTTTTTTATGCTAATTGTGACAAATAAAATCGATTAAAACTATAAATTCGGAATTCTAAATTTTGAAAAAAATTTTTTTTCCCAAATTCACAAGGGGGGAGTACATGCTTTTTTCACCAAAAAATTCAAAAAAATGTTATTTTCGAAAATGAATATATTTTGAATGTGGAATCAATATATAGGACAAATCACGATCAAAATGCCATCAAACGTGCAAATCGGTTCACTTTTGACCATATTATGGGGGTTGGATATATGGGAGCTATGGAATCTGACAACTTTACATGTCAAAATTTTTGTCGATTTTGGGATGATTTTTGACCAAAAATTTGACCCTCTCAAAATCACTTTTAATGTTGTTTTTTATGCTAATTGTGACAAATAAAATCGATTAAAACTATAAATTCGGAATTCTAAATTTTGAAAAAAAATTTTTTTTCCCAAATTCACAAGGGGGGAGTACATGCTTTTTTCACCATTCAAAAAATGTTATTTTCGAAAATGAATATATTTTGAATGTGGAGTCAATATTTAGGACAAATCACGATCAAAATGCCATCAAACGTGCAAATCGGTTCACTTTTGACCATATTATGGGGGTTGGATATATGAGCTATGGAATCTGACAACTTTACATGTCAAAATTTTTGTCGATTTTGGGATGATTTTTGACCACAAATTTTACCCCCCCAAAATCACTTTAAATGTTGTTTTTTATGCTAATTGTGACAAATAAAATCGATTAAAACTATAAATTCGGAATTCTAAATTTTGAAAAAAAAATTTTTTTCCCAAATTCACAAGGGGGAGTACATGCTTTTTTGACCAAAAAATTTAAAAAATTGTATTTTCGAAAATGAATATATTTTGAATGTGGAGTCAATATTTAGGACAAATCACGATCAAAATGCCATCAAACGTGAAAATCGGTTCACTTTTGACCATATTATGGGGGTTGGATATATGGGAGCTATGGAATCTGACAACTTTACATGTCAAAATTTTTGTCGATTTTGGGATTTCTGACCACAAATTTTACCCCCCAAAATCACTTTAAATGTTGTTTTTTATGCTAATTGTGACAAATAAAATCGATTAAAACTATAAATTCGGAATTCTAAATTTTGAAAAAAAATTTTTTTTCCCAAATTCACAAGGGGGGAGTACATGCTTTTTTGACCAAAAAATTTAAAAAAATTGTATTTTCGAAAATTAATATATTTGAATGTGGAGTCAAAATATAGGACAAATCACGATCAAAATGCCATCAAACGTGAAAATCGGTTCACTTTTGACCATATTATGGGGGTTGGATATATGGGAGCTATGGAATCTGACAACTTTACATGTCAAAATTTTGTCGATTTTGGGATGATTTTTGACCACAAATTTTACCCCCCCAAAATCACTTTTAATGTTGTTTTTTATGCTAATTGTGACAAATAAAATCGATTAAAACTATAAATTCGGAATTCTAAATTTTGAAAAAAATTTTTTTCCCAAATTCACAAGGGGGGAGTACATGCTTTTTGACCAAAAAATTCAAAAATGAAAATATTTTCGAAAATTAATATATTTTGAATGTGAGTCAAAATAGGACAAATCACACTACAAAATGCCATCAAACGTGAAAATCGGTTCACTTTTGACCATGTTATGGGGGTTTGATATATGGACGCGATGGAATCTTATATTAAAGAACGTGAACGAGTATAACGCAGTCGGTATCGCCCGACTGCAATGTTCTTGTTTATTTTTGTATTAAGTAAACAGTTCGCATGTTCAAGTAAAAGTATTTAGGAATACTTTTTTATTGATACCAAAAAAAATTACATTTTTTTATTTTGGACATCGTCGAAATTTTGATATACCCTTTGTACAGACTATTATAATACACATATCCGATTTTATTTATTATAACGTTTTTAAACAAACTTTTTGGCAACCGGTTGGTTGAATAAGTAAAATCCCATTTTTAATACACTGAGAATATTTAGCTGTGAACTTAATGTGCATATAGATAAAAGTGTATATCTAAAGGCGATTATGCTGTACTAGGTATATACATATATATATATATATATATTTATATATATTAATGTATATTTATGCCAGATGTGTTTAAGGCTGTGAATAGAAATCAGCTTGCCAACAAATCATAAATTTATTAAAACAGAAATTTAGCTATGTTTTGTCACTATTATTCACCAGATGTTTACTGAAACAGAACATATATGTATATAGCCAGCTATTTGGAATTAAAAAATATACATTTAACTTGAGGATGAAGAAAATAAATGTTAAAGTGTTAAATTCTATCTAATTTAAAATTTATTTTTTTTTAAAATCTTGTTTACCGTTATTCCTTGTTTGTTTGTTAAAGCTGACTAAAAGATGTTGATGCGGTTTTAAAACGTATTACATTAAAATCCGCCTTAAGCTTTTAGTTCTCTTCGAGCTGCATTTATTAATGCGTATTTGCATTTGTTTTCGTAATTTGCAAAGGTTTTGTTATGATAATTCTAGTGAATATGCAATTAAGTAGTCTCGAGTGTACTCTACAAATTCCTGGAACCATTTTCTAGAAGCCGCTTATAATTCTGAGTAGAGCTGACTGAAAAATTTCAGCTAACGAGCTCAATCAGCGAGCAAAAGGTACTCGAATTATTGTTGGAATCGCATCAGCTTTGGAATTTAAGAAGCATTGTTATTGCACTACGAGAAACTACAATAATTGCCCACGATTCCATTCCTCTGAGATTGCTCCAGCCAAGCACCTACCATTTGCCACGTATGCAACCCACCCACCACCCACCACCCACCACCCACCACCCATCACCTGGTGGCCACTCGGTGCAGATGCCATCAAAACATTTAATGATAAAAAAATTCCATTGTTGAAGGACCTGCACAATTTTCTCTCAATTTGTTTGCAATCTCTGGAATTTCTGGTTGTTGTTGTTGTTGTTGTTGTTGTTGTTATTATTAATGGGGATGCCAACGTAAGTTGAGTGGATAATATTGTTGAGCCACGGGTGCTTAATTCTCGTTGAGCTAAAGAGCTTTTTGCCCTGAAAAGTTATCAGTTGGCATTGCAATTGGCCACGCGTGCAATTCAAAGCTTAATATCTGGGACATGAGGGACCACCAGGTGTGGCCGGTGGGTGACTAATTAACGAATCTATTAATAGAATCAAGGATGAGCTGGAACGCGAACCGGAGCTGCGAATGGAACATGGAATTTGGAGCAGAGCTTGCAATGGAATGTTTGGTGAAATATGGGAATGTATGAAATATAGCCCAAAAATAGGCATAAAATTGATCCTGGAATGGAACTTAAAGTAGAAAGAAACATGAAGGAATTTATTGTTAAATCATAGCTTTTACAAATTGTAAAATAACGTTTATTTAGTGTTATGGAATGGAATGAAACAGAATGTTTTGGAATATGCACCAAGAATTTTTGTGGAATATGAAATTGAACTAAAACGACACGGGCAAAAACATGAAAGACTTGAGTGGAACATGGAATTGAAAGTGAAACATAAAATGAAACGTGCAATGGCAGATTGAAATATAGAAATATAAAACACAGAAGGAAACATAAACTTAATATGAGACATTTGATGGAATGAATGAAAAATAGAGTACAATAAAGTGTGGAAAATAGTACGCAATCCGTTTTCCGTGATTTACATTGCAGTAAGAAAAAAACTGCCAGCCGAATTTGCGGATTCTAAAAATAGATCATATGCCAGTCAAATGCCAGGCGTCAGCTAATTCCCGTTCATTATGTTGGTGTTGGCCATCAAGTGTGTTCCATGGTCATTGAA
Organism: Drosophila paramelanica; assembly: GCA_035043915.1. Classification (NCBI taxonomy): domain Eukaryota; kingdom Metazoa; phylum Arthropoda; class Insecta; order Diptera; family Drosophilidae; genus Drosophila; species Drosophila paramelanica. The sequence goes on along the minus strand of JAWNMO010000557.1, from coordinate 3,550,332 downwards.
TGGCATCCTCCCCGCCCAGTGGGCCAATCCATTGATGACGTGGGCTGGTCGCATTTTTTCAAATTTCATTCACAAAACTGCAAATGCAGCAGTTCAAGGCAATCCCAGCAGCAGTCCACATTAGCCAGCTGCTAACGTCAGACCGCCACAGACACGAACGGACCCAAAATCCGAAACCGAATTCAAATCCAATGCAGCCAGAAACTGACCTTCATGTCCAATGACGCAATAAACTGTTGGTTTGCCTTGTGGCTGGAACCAATGCGGCTTGTCAAACCGATATTCTATATATTTGTCAAAAGCAGTTTAGATAAATTTAAATTGGTTATTTTCATAGGTTTGCAGTTAAATTTTACATTGTTAGCAACTTAAAAATGTGGCAATAATATTTATTTTTCGAAAATGAGTAAGGTTTTGAATTTGACAAAAAAAAATACAAAAAATGGTTTTTTTTAAAGTGGACATATTTTAAATGTAGAATTAATCTAGGGGCTAAAACATGACCAAAATGCCATCAGACTTAAAATTCGGTTTTGTTTTGACAAAATTATGGATGTTTGAATTTTGGGAGCTATGGAGAGAGAGAGCTTTACTTGTCAAACTTTTTGTTAATTTTGACAAGATTTTTGACAAAAAATTTGACTGTCTCAGAATCACTTTTCATGTTGTTTTTTATACTAATTACGACATATGCAAAAGAATAAAAATGTAAATTTGCAATTTTAAGTTTTAAAAATTTATTTTTATTCGAAAAAAAAAATGTTTTTGGCAAAAAAATTCAAAGAATTTTATTTTTAAAAGTGGACATATTTTAAATGTAGAATCAATCTAGGCGCTGAATTATGACCAAAATGACATCACTCTTGAAATTGGGTTTTAAAAAGCGGAGCTCCCGTTTGGGTGATATCCGGAGCCCAGAGGAGCTGTCGTAACATGAACTTGAAAAAAAATTTGCGTTTGGCATATACGAAACTTTAGCTTTTCTAACTTTTGTACAGACTGACGGACAGAAAGAGGGACTGGTCTGCCCGGAGCAGGCATCAATTAGGCGTCATTTGGTTGAGACATTGTTGCCGCCGGGTTGGTGGCTGCTGCTGCTGCTGCTGCTGCAGCTGCTGCCAATGGTTAATGACGTCATCGCCGGTTTTCAGTGACGTGCGAAATGAAACTAGTGCAAGTTGTTGGCTGCTTTTTCCCCTTCTCCTGTTCTGCATCCCCCTGCTGCTGCAACTGCTTCCTTGTGTTGCAGGCTGCACGTCATCTATGCGAGATATGCAAATGTGTGTGTGTGTGCCTGTGTGTGTGTGCCTGTGTGTGTGTGTGTGTGTGTGTGTGTGTGTGTGTGTGTGTGTGTGTGTGTGTTATGTGCGCGACTGGAACTGTAGTCAGCGTGTTTCAGCTTATATGGGTCACACTGGAGCGGCAGCGGCATCAAATCGTTGTCAGGTAGAGCGCACGGCCACAAGGCCAACGGGGTTGCAACATTTTCCGGCGGCACCAGAAGGGGGTGGGGCGGCGGGCAGTGGCTCAAAAGCTTTGCGGCTGCACTTATGACGTTTGTTTTGCTTTGACGCACTACAAGTGCCCCACTAGTCAACATACACACACACACGCACACACATGTGTGTATGTGTGTGTGTGGACCTTTAACTCTTACCTTGCCTTGCCTTGCCCTGCCCTGCACTGCCCCGCCCGTCTGTCGTTTCCTGTTTGCCAAAGTCCAAAAATAGCACACAAAAAAAAAAATTGACCAAAAACAAAATAGCAAAACACACACACACACAACAACGCACACACACATTGGTTCGAAGAGAAAGCAATATCGAGCATCATAAATTTCGTTAGCCATTTACTGAAAATTTGTTCAAAACTGTTTCAAACGGCTTTTAGCTTAAAAATAGCTGCCATGGATAGAAGAAGCAGACACAGAAGAAGCAGGCACAGCAGCAACGGCAAAGAAGCCCCCAAATAAGCTGCAAGGCATAGACGAACTGCCCTAAAGCAAATTATTTGGTAACTGAAAATGAAAAAAAAAAGAAAGAAAGTAAACTGAAATTTGAATTTCTCTCTAAAACAGCACAATTTAAAAGAGAGTGAATATATATTTATTCAAAATTAGTTAGGTTCTTTTTTATATTTTTATATATATTTAAATTATATTTAATTTGTTATTAATTTGATTATGTTGAACAATTTCGATAAAATTACAAAATTCGTTTATTTAAGTTATGTTTTACAAGGAATTTAAGTTTTTCTATTTAATTGAATATTTTAGTTTCTGTTCTTGTATACGTATCGAAATGCCTGTGTGTATCTGATGGATGCGATTGCTAATGCGCTACATGGATGGCTGCCTAAAATGTTCTATTTAAAACAAGACAAACAAAGCACGGCCGACAAAAGAAACATTAATTTAGAATTCTCTCAAAAATGAAAAACAACAAGAAGAAGAATAAATAAAAAAAAAAACAACAATCATTTCGAAATACTCATGTGTGGACGATTTCTGAAACGAAATTCTTTTTGTGTTTTCAACACAAAGTTTACAAAGAGATCGAAGTAGATACATATTATATGGATATAGTATATAAAAGCTATATGAGTGTATATATATATATTTTTATATTTATATATTAGCTATAACTACACACACATATATATATATATATAAATATATATAATTTGTATCCGCGATTGAAAAGTTTGTTGTTGCCTTTGACGATTGCTGCAAAGATACAAAGCAAAAAAAACATGAACAACAACAACTACAACTACAAACACAACAGCAACAATCATTTCAGTTTGGCATTTTTGTAAAATTATTGCACATTAGCACTGCAAGGCAGCTGTATCTGTATCTGTGTCTGCATTTGTATTTGTGCCTTGTATCTGTATCTTGTTCAATGTCTGTTTGAATGATTTTTTTTTTCATTCTGATTGTTTGCTCTTTGCCAGATTGCGTATTCAAAGCGTTGCAGCGTCATCCACACATAGACTTTTCTAACACACATATACTTATATACATATATACATATATGTATATATATATAAAAAAAATAAAACATTGAAAATAGAAAATCCAATATTATTTTTTTAAATTTTACTCTGGCAAAAGTTTGCCGTACATAATTGCTTTTTCTGTTACAATATTTATGATTAGAAAGTTTAGCGATTTCAGGTAATTAATAATAAAAAAATAAAAAACAACAACTTTAACAATCAGTTTCAGGGGAAAAACTGGCTCGCAACAGTTTTTAATTACGTTATTAAAAGTTTCGCATACTTCGCAAGTATTTAAGCTTGTAACTTTGATTATATTTTACAGCGTGGTTTATCCCACTCGTACGCGTATTCACTTGTGCATTCAATTGATTCAAAGTTTACAAGTGGATGGATGGATGCTTGTGGCAGGCGCACGCGAAACGCCCTTGAATGCAACACATATTGCAGGCATCGGCTAACTTTTTTTAAACTTTGTTTTTTTTTAATAACCTTTTTTTGAATTATTGGAAAAAGTGTCGAAGTATTTTTAATAAACAAACTATTTGAAATGTGAAGGGGAATTGAGAAACATTTTAATATTCGAACAAAAAAACATATTTGAAAAAAGGAAAAAAAAACGTTAAATCGAAGCAGACTGAGCTCAGTTAAAAGAAAACGTTAAATTTAAATATGATAATTATAATAATAATAATAAAATAATAATGATTAATAATAATAATAGTACTAGGGATGTGCTGACAACATTAATAGATATTTTATATTTTATTTTTTATATTTTATATTTTATATTATTTTATTTAATTTCATATTTTTATATTTTTTATCGCAATTATCCATTAATTTATTATCACATATGTTATTTTTAAAGTTTGGTTCGTTAGTCAAGTTATAAATTTGTTCAATTGTCAAAAAAAGAAGCCAAAAAACGCTTTGTTATAATTTTGCTTTTAAAATATCTGTTTTTAAATTGTGTAGCAGCTGTCGTAGAACAAATGTTAACCAGGGCTGGCGCTCAGCCTGAGATGAATTCTATTGTTTATGGCTAATATTGCGAGGCGTTGTTTTAAACGTTTCCATGCCTGGTTAAATGCACGGCGACAGCATCGCTAGAATCTCTTCTCTGCTGGCCCACTCAATGCTCAACTGGAGCAAACTTATTTTTAACACATGCATTGAATTCCAAGCGGCTCCGCTTACACCGCACACACAACGATAGCCAGATAAACATATAAAAACATATATACATATATATATATACATTCAATAGATATATAGATGTTTATGTGGTTTCTCCAAGTGTTGATTTTGTTTTTGGGTTGCCTGCAACAGGCTGCCGATCGTGCGGCTGCTCAGTGCGGAGCGCAGCGGCAACAACATGAAATGGCCAACACAATTTTCGGTATCCATTTCGATTTGGGTTGCCAGCGCGCGACTATTTTTAGGCCGTGCGCCCAGATACAGATACAAATACGAATACAGATACAGATACGAATACATGTGCAGATACGTTTATACTCTCGCTCGCTTGCTCGCGCGCTCTCTTTCTCTCTCTCTATATATGCGCAAGAGAGAGCCAAAACGCAATCAATGAAGGACGGGCAGGTGGGCGGCATATCTCCATATGTATTTGTGTGCGTGCGTGTCCGAATCTGAATCTGAATCTGAATCCGAATCGGTATCTGTATCCATAGGTTGGCCGCCACTTGAATATAGTCTGCCGTGGATCGTCGGACCGTTCAGTCTTTTTGTATCGTTCAGTACCATCCGATTCGTGTGATCGACAGCATCGCTCAATTTTTTTTTCTTTTTTTTCTAATTCCTTGAAGGTGAGTGGGTTGCTGGCGCAACAAATGCGAAATGCCCCAACCAAAGAGATACTCAATCAGAACAAAACTAAAAGAAACAACAAAAAACTGCATTAAGAACGCATCATAATTCGCAGTAAAATATAAATATAAACGAAATCAAGAATATTTAACAAAAATTGTGTGCGAAAAATTAACTTTAACCAATAAACGAAAAGGAACAGCATACCAACCGTATCGTGCGTGTGATCCTAACTTTCTGACTTTTTTCTATATTTTTTTTTACCTTTTTTTTTTTGATAAAAAACCTTTGTTATACAAATTTTTTTTCAAGTGCCAAAGTGTAGCGAAAGGCTAACGGCCCAACGAAAAGATTGATTCTCATAAAGATACATTTTCTGAGATATTTTCAATTTATGTTGTTGGATAATTTTGCTTAAATTTTCATAATTTGTTGAACGCAACGATTATGTAAGGAATGTGTGCTGCACATAAGTGTCTATATATATATATGTGTGTGTGTGGAGCTGTGTGTTTGTGTGCGTGCAAAAGCTATAAATGTAGCTGGCAGATACAAGATACATTTGAACAAGCAACAATTCTATGCGGACAGCAGCAACAAGAACAGCAGCAGCGCCAGCAACAACAACAACAACTGCCACCCAAAATAGAAATGTGCCATTGTATACACACACACACACACACACACAAACACACACACGTACATACGCATAAATTTATACTATATATACTATATATACTATATATATATATATGTTTTCTTGACTCTTGACACGTTTTGGGGCACAAAAGCGGCCAACTGCTTGGAATTGAAGAACATAAAACAAAATTTTTACAAATTTTAACGCTAAAATTGGCAAGAAACATGCAAAATCATTGAAAAGCAACAAATTAGATATTACCAATAATTCAAAATCTGAAAAAACATATGGTGCTATATTGATCTTGATACTTTACTTTACTTTATTGATGTTTTATAGTTGGATTTTAATCTGAAAAAAATAATGAAAAAACATTGTTTTGAAAATTATATTTAAATATTTCAGTTTGTTTTAGTTTTCCAAAAGGAACTTCAGTAATATTCGACCAGATATTGGATATATAAAGAAACTACATATACCCAAAAAAATTTATCTGCATCAAATTATTTAAAAATAGGACTCTATTTAATTAAATTAATTAAATTAGTTTATGTTAGCAGCGAATTGTCATTTTGGCAAACTTGGAAGCTGGTACAAATTGTATAATATTTTTGTTATTTATATTTGCATAGTTCAGCTATCTGATATATATGATATCTATATATTCGGTATATATATATGTGGAAACACATTATAATTTTGTAGCTTTGTTTCTCGTTTGTTGAGCTTTTAAAAGTTGTTCAGTTTGACCTTCGGCTTTGTTGAATTTTTGCTGTTTCAAACAATATTTGAAAGTTTTTTTGGTTTATATTTTAAATTCTGAATTGCCGCAAAGCTATTGCAAGGCAACAAGTTTAATTAAGCTCAAAAGCTTTATTCTTCAAAAAATAACAACAGTTGTGCGTTTGTCAAAGCTTGCAGCGAGAGCTTTTCACCTGTGCGTAGAAAAAAAAAAAAACGAGTGCTTTTTCTTTTCCTCTCTCTGCTTTTCACGCCTGTAATTGGATATCGTTAGACCAAAGACAGTCGCAAAGTGAAACTGGTTGTCCTGCTTGCACGCCCAGTCCAAACCGACTGTGTGCGCGAGCGAGATGCAACGAGTGCGAGAGTAAAGTGTGTGTGGGAGTGGGACAGAGCGTGTCTAAACAGCAGGCGCGATCAGCAGGCGGCGCCCCCATATACGGTGCGGCAAACCTGGCGTATACGTTATGTGTGTTTTTTTTCTATATGCATTGCGCATACGCAGTGTGTACCCCCAAAGTGTATGCGGGCGGGTGAGTGTGTGTGTGTAGTGTGTGTGTATGTTTGCGTGTGGGAGTAAAACGTATTTTTTTTTAATGAAATGGTTGAGCTAATCAGCCAATTATTATGAATTTATGGAACATATGCTGCAAGCCAATAAAACAACAGCGTGTCAGACGCTTGGCTACACCCACACACACACACATACACAAACACCCACACCCACACCCACGCGATTGTGTGTCTGATGAGCTCATGCGGCAGTCGACAATTGCATTACGATTTATTCAAAAGCCACTCATCCTCTGGTTTTTAACTCTTTCTACTTGCAGTAACTAAAAAAAAACACAAATCAAAATGGCTGATGATGAGGTGAGGTGAGTATCGCTGAATTCCGGCCTATCGATTGCCAGCGACAAACGATAACTCACAATTTACGCTTTTGCAGTTAAAATAAAGTGGTCAAAAGAGAAATTTGAACGGGCTACGGGAGACTGGTGAGCTGGCGCGCAGTTGAACATGTTGAGGTGAGTTGAGTTACAGGCCCAGACTAGCCTAGTCTTATCCAACTAAAACTAACATAGAGTAAGCCTAACTAAATGCTTTAACTAACTGCTAAAAACGCGCATGCATTGGCCTTTTCTTATTTGCTTTCACAGATAGCGAACTAGTTGCGATATTGGTTCCGATTAGGCGGCCAGCTACAGATAACTGCAATGGATCGATTGCCAAGTGATCAATGTTATCGATTGCAAATGATCGATTATTGTTTATCGATTGTCCATTGTTGTTTTGTACAAGCTTGTTGTGCCGTCTATGTTCCGTCACTCTGCTCATTATATATATATCTATATATATACAATACAATTTACCGATAACTAATCGTTTTTCTTTTACTTGCAGAAGAAGGCAGCAGCACCGGCACCGGCACCAGCTGCAGCCGCCGCACCGGCTGCCGCTGCCAAACCCGCAGCGCCCGCTGCCAATGGCAAAGCGGCGGCACCAGCAGCCAATGGAAAAGCGGCCGCGCCCGCTGCCAATGGGAAGGCGGCAGCGGCAGCGCCCGCCGGCCCGCCAAAGGATCCCAACGATCCCAAAGTGAAGGCCGAGGAGGTACACTGGTGTACGTGTGGCCGCAGCTAAATGGCCCCAATCGCCTCACCAAGTCAATTGTCCAAAGTTCATGCGGCCCGATGTACCCTCGACTTTCCCAAACGCCATATGCGTGTGCCATCTAAATGTTATTGTGCTATCGATAACGATAACGATTAATCATTCTGAAACGACAATTGTTTGTTATGTACTCTGCTTACAGGCTAAGAAGGCTAAACAGGCTGAGATCGAGCGCAAGCGCGCCGAGGTGCGCAAGCGCATGGAGGAAGCCTCCAAGGCCAAGAAGGCCAAGAAGGGTTTCATGACCCCAGAAAGGAAGAAGAAACTCCGGGTAAGTTTAGCCTTGAATGAAATACAACGTATGTTGTATCCTCTTTAAGTAAAACAAATCTAAATTAAATTGAATCTAATTAAATTAATGAATGTTGAGAAAAAAATACAAATAATTTGGTTTGAAAACTTCTGAAAACTAAAATATTCGACGAATACTTATCGATTTACTGTTATCCATTTGCAGTTGTTGCTCCGCAAGAAAGCCGCTGAGGAATTGAAGAAAGAACAGGAACGCAAAGCGGCTGAACGTAGACGCATCATTGAAGAACGTTGCGGCAGCCCCAGGAATCTCAGCGATGCCAGCGAAGGTGAGTGCCAGCGGTCCAAATCAATCAAAAAAACAAACATAAACGAAGCTAAAAAAGAGCAAACAGAATTACTTTTTAAAATAATCAAATATAATTTCTCACAAGAAATAAATCAATAACAATACCAAATAAATAGTAAACAAAAAAGAAAATAAAGCTCAAAAAAGCAGCAAAAAAAAAAAGAACAGCCACGTCGGTGTGTGTGCCAATTTTTTTGTATACATATATTTTTTTTGCTGCTTTTTAAATTATCAAAATAAAAAAAAAAAACTTAAAGCATAAACATTAAAGTCTACAAAAGTGTCATTTATCATAACACACTTAAACACACACACACACACACACACACACATGTACACAAAAAAAGAGAACACAACAACAAGTTGCGCTTCACACAGACACACCCATTACACACACACACACACACACCCACATAACTATTTGTTATGTATTTAAATATGTCACTTATTCTCTCTCTATCTCTCTCTCCCCATCTTTTCAACCTGTATCCCGTATTTTACTTTATACTGCAATATAAATACACACATACACGCACACACACACACACACACACACAAACGCCCATGTCCATATCGAATGTTACCCAACTATATCTATATATATATATACCATATACTATATATATATATATATATAAATATGTGTGATTGTATCTGTATCCGTATCCGTATCTCTGTGTGTGTGTTTTGTTTTGGGTCCACGCACAGACACACTGAGAACCCTGATCAAGCAACACTATGACAGGATTAATAAATTGGAGGACCAGAAATATGATCTTGAGTATGTTGTTAAACGCAAGGATGTTGAGGTACACGCACATATATCTACTACATATCTATCTATCTGCTATTATAAACTATCCAACTGCCTATCTATCTATCTATATATATACCAACAACAACAACAAAACAAGCGTTCCACTTACTGTATTTATATCAAAATCAAAAGTCTAAAAACAATTTAACGCTTAACAACAACAACAACAATAGCAAAAAACAGCAAAAATCAACACCTTCTGTCAGCTATCTCTTTCTCTCTCTCTATTCTCTATCTATCTAAATACATATATATAAATTTTTTTCTATAATTGCTGTCTAAAATACTCACTTTTTTGTATAATACACTTAATTTTCGTACAATTCTGTTTTGTATATCGTAAAAGCTCAAGCAAAACTAAAACTAAACTGATCTCAAAAAAATAAATGTCCTGTACATATACCTATATATACTTATATATACATATAAATCTACTCGTATACTTAACTCGTAAGCCAACAAGAATTTATTTAGCTAGCAAATAAGCCCAAAAGTGCTGCAAATAGGAATTTAATTACTTAACCAGCAAATCAATTACTGAACAAATTCAATTACAATTTGTAATTACATGTATTTTAATTAACTTCTGTAATTACTGAAATAATTGCAATTACTTTTGGCAATTATCAAAGTAATTGTAATTCTGATTAAGTAATTAATTCAAAGTAATTGTATTGGTGATTTGAAGTCTTTGGTAAGCAGCAATAACGATGATTATATACTCGCTCTCTCTCTCTCTCTGACTTTATTCCCCTCTCTTTCTCTCTCTCTCTCTGTCTGTCTCTTGAAATGTTTGTAAAGATTTTTCTTCGATCTCACATACCTTGGGAAGTCGTTCAGTTTCACACCCACTCCACACACACTCGCACAACAGTACACTGCCACGCCCACGCCCTCGTATATACAAATGCACACACCCAACACACGCCCGAACCTTTCAAGTATACACACACACACATGTACACACACACACACACACCTACCTGCACAATTGTTCTGCAGTTTGAGCAGTTCCTGAGATCCGCGCGAAAATCAAATCAAAAAAAAAAGCGAAAACTGACTCGTTTTAACATTCGCAGATACACTACAGAAAGTTTGTCAGGATTATTACAGTAAGGTACTGAAATTGGAGTCTGAGAAATACGATGTGGAGCACGGGGTAGCCGGAAAGGAATTTGAGGCAAGCGTTGCACACATAATTCTCTCTCTCTTTCTCTCTTTCACGATCTCTTTCTCTTACGTTTTCTGCGTTCCAAGGAATACAAAACAAAAACAGAATTTAGAGATCGATGTAACTTTATAATCTTCTACTTCTCGTAGTCTATTTTGGAAAATCGTTAATAACAATGCTGCGCACACATTTTGATTAGATATATATATATTCTTTTTACCCGGCATCTGAAAGATATATGCAAATATTACAAAGTTGCCGGCACCAAAGCGCCCCCTGGCGTCCCGTCTCTGTGTGTGTGTATCAGCCTGGGGCTACCCGTAGTTTGGCTAGTATAAAAGCAAAAACCAAAGCAAAACAACAAATGCGTAGACAATTTTTTCCTTATTTTCTTCCCCTTTTTTTAATACATTTTTTGTTGGAAGAGAGCCGTGCAAATTTTGAATACAACTACCAAGAGAGCACATTCAAAATTTGACATACCCCATTTGAATTTTGGGCTAAAGAAGAAAAACCGAGTATATAAAACGAGTAATAACCCCTTTTCCTATGCGATTAACAACGATTAACCACAACGCTAAAAGGCGAGACCCCATCTTAATTGAGGGGGGCGAGCCTAAACTAATTTGCGGCCTCTACTAAACCAAAACAACAACAAAAGCCAAATACCAAAATTTTCGCTGTTGTTACTTACATACATATATCCCCCCCATCCCGCCCAAAAATATTTTTTTGTGGTACTATATAAAAAGTTTTTCTTTTGGCCAAACTTTTTGCTTTTTGCGGCTTTTGGTAGAATTTTGTTCTGACGCTTTTGATAAATATTTTTTAACTAGTCTAAGCCAAGCTTCGTTGTAATTTTGTTGTGGTAGAACAGCTGTTGCTATTTTTTGTATTTTGCCAACAGCTTTTACTAATCGAACTACAACGAACAACGCACAACGAACAACGAATAACGAGTGTAACGAGTAACGCGTCAAAGGAATTGAGAGTAGGCTTCCATTAACGAGTACGATCACAGCGAGTAGCTAACAACGAGTACTTAGTTAACGGCGAGTAGTAGCTAGCGACGAAAACTAAGTATTTTGTATTTTGTTACTTGCGATTAACCGAACGTCGAGTCCCACACACTCGCTGGCATTTGCTCGATTTCTCGATGGTTTAGCTTATAAGCAGGGCCTCACACATTCCCCAAGTACAGTCACGCAGCAACCACAGCAACAACAACAACAACCACAACAACCACAACAGACACCCAACTCATGCAACCCAACACGAAAAAGCGCACTACACTGAAAAAAAAGAAAAGAAAACAAACGAAAAAGTAAACGAATTATAAACAAAAAAGAAAAACAAGAAACGTATAATAACTGAAATAAAAGCAAGCAAAGCACAATTATTATGTATTTATGTATATGCAACTTGTAGGTGTTACAACAAATATATATATATATATATAAATAAATATATATATATATATATACATATATATATCGTTAAGCTAAGAATTTAGCTGAATATCTGACTTTATATATTAATATATGATATTCCTTCTCTTTTTCTGACACGCGCCGAACAACGCGCGTTACATGTGCGTCTCTGTCACTCTCCTCTCTCTCTCTCTCTCTCTCTCTTTCGTCTGTCACTTTTTCTCTATCTTTTAATCTGTCTCTCTCTCTCTTACTCTTTAACCTACTCTCACACAAAACACGCACAACAAATTTACAACACACACTATCAAACTATTTTCTCTCTCTCTCTTTCTCTGTCTTTACATATATATATATATCTATCTATCTTTTTCTTATGTCCGCATCTATCTGCGTCTTTTTACACACACAAACACACACGACAACGACACACACCCACACACACACACACGCACACCACGAACTCTGTCGTGTTACGCTTTAACGCGCGTTTCGTCACATTACGTAAACGATAACGTTTACTTTAACCGTTAACCGTTAACGCTACCGTTACCATAACCGAAACCGTTACCGTTACCGTTACCGTTACCGTTACCGAACCACAGCCGAACTGCAAACAATATGCAAACAATATTGGCAACGGCTTTACGAATTGGAGGGCGATAAATTTGATTTAGAGCACGTGCAGAAAATCAAAGCACAAGAGGTAAATTCCCCATCAATTTTGTCATGAAACCAAAAAAAAACCAAAAAAAAATACGAAAACAATCTATAAATTAAATACCACAAAAAACAAAAAAAAAAAAATTACACAAGAAAATCACAAGAAAATGCGAATGTTTATTATTATTTATTTCAAATCTATTGATAAAAGCAAACAACTACAACAACAATATTATTGCCAAACAACAACAGCAACAACTACAATAATCTTAATAATAATAATTAATTATTATTATTTATAATCTTTTTTTTTTAATTATGCCCTTGATATTTAATTCTTTGATTTTTTCTAAATATTTTCTTAATCATATTTTTTTTTTAGTTATTTTGCGATTATTCTTCTTCAGTTTTTTTTCTTAAACCTAATTTTTTGATATTGTTCTTAACTGCGCTAAACAAAAACAAAAAAAAATCATAAAAGTATAAAGCCAAAATACTTTAAAAAAACAAATTTTATATATATATACCAGATATCTATTTTATAATTGCATATATACATACATATATATAAATATATAAGGCGCACGATACTAAGCAAAATCGGCGCGTGCTTTGAACTCTGCGTTTTGGGAGATCCCCTCCGAAAGAAACGTTGTACAGTTGGGTCTTGAAGTCGATGCCAACTGCCTGTTTTATTGGACAGCAGAATCGATACTTAAGTAAATTAAAGAAAAACAAAAAGAAATTTGGAACTCAGTCTCTCTCTCTCTGTCTACCTCCACTAGCTCTGTTTTGTCTGTCTCCTAGTGATCGATATATCGAAGCTGCGCCCAATTGACAACGTTTCTGTTTTACGTATAACCCACAATACCGATACCGATACCAAGCCATATCCAACAACAATAACCACAAAAAACAGCCAAGACATTTCTCAGACCCGTACGTTGCGCCCCCATTCCAATAAAATATCAAAATAAAAAAGAGAAAAGCAAAATCATTAATGTCAAAATTTTCAAATCAGTTCTCGAAAAGTTAGAAAACTTACCGAACACATAACATCTAAAAGAAAAAGAAACCAATAAACGATATAATTTGATTATTATATATCATATATATATATAATATATATATATATGAGTATAGATATACATATACACATAAATATATACATTATATATAACTATAAAAGAATAAAAAAAAACATAAATCACGCATACATAAACGTAAAATAAGTACCTTAAGATTCGTCGCAAAAAATTAAAAAAAACAACAAAAAGCAGAAAAAATCCACCAAAAACAAAAAAATGTGTTTTTACAGGCGAATTGCAAGAGATTTGCGAAGAGTATTACGAGCGTATGTATATTTGTGAAGGCCAGAAATGGGATCTGGAATACGAAGTCAGGAAAAAAGACTGGGAGGTACTGCAACAATTTTCAATCAATTTAAAACAACCAAATATAAAAAATCAATACTCTAAATACAAAAAAAAAAGGAATATGCAAAAAAAAAACCTGACATAAAATTTGTTTAGTATCATGTTTTTTACGTTTCCGTTTTTTTTTTTTGCATCAAATATGAAAACTTTTTGATAATTGTTTTTTTTTTTTTGAACAAAAAGTATTTGACTCTCTCTTTTACTTGTAACTGTTTTTCTTGAATTGCTCACATACATAAAAAAAAAATTTAAATTGGAAAACAACTAAATACGTATCTATACATATTATAAAACATATATAGATGGTTCTTTATACTTACTACTCTGTTCGAATTTTACAAGTTTTTCAAGTTGTTAATATGCCGTTGTTAATCTCATGTTACTTGTACTTAAAACGGAAACACAATCCAATCAACAACAACAACAACAAAGAAAATCTGTGAGTTGAGAAATTGCCACACAAAACAGCAGCAACAGCCTAGAATATATATTTTAAAAAAACAAAAGTAGTTCAAACAAACAACAATCAAACTCTCAAACAAATCAGTCAATCAATCAAACAGCTGTTTAAATTACATAAAACAAACAAAAACTCTTTCGGATTAACAATTGCTAATATCAATCATTAAGCAGTTAATCAGTTTTCATGCAAACTTTCCATTTGTTTTAAACAAAATAGATAATCAAGAAAAAAAAGTGAGGTTAGCTTGTTTATTTTTTTTTCTTTCTCAAACGGCAACACATTTTGCGGCTGTTTAGTTTACAGTTAGTTCTGTGCACTTTGATTTGGCAAACGCAGCACTCACATTGCACTACACAACACTGGCAAGACTTTTGCAAACTATAGTCGTTGTTCAGCACTGGAAATGTTTCGCAACACACTTAAATTCTGACATTGTTTTGTGTTTTCTACCAGCATTCAACTATATTTATATACATATATATTTCTTTTCGTTTCTTACATTCTATTTTTTCTTTCTTTTTGTGATAATTTGTTTGTTTCGCTGTCGCGTCATCCGCACCGTTTTTTTGTTGCCACTGTCTGTGCGTCCGTTGGTCACACACACACACACTCGCAAACACTCAAACACACACAAACACACTCTCCCACAACAAACACAAGCACAAAGCACGTTAGCACGCGCTCAAAAGTAGGCAATGGTTATTTTCCCTTAGAAATTCTGCATGTGCACTTGTCAACAGCAGCAAACACACAACAAGATCAAAATAACAAAGAAAAAACAACAACAAAAACAACGACAACAACAGCACACAGAACCTATTACCTACAACCTGCAACCTGTCTCTCAACTCTCTGCCCCAAGAAAACACCTCAAAACTTAATCAAAATACCTCTCAACCTCAATTTGAATCTCAACCGCTCGCACTTCATTGTAAATAAATGTAATGTGGTTGATTGACTTCATTATACCGTTAACTAGCTCGCTCTCTTTCTCTATCTGACGCCCTAACCTAAAAAAAAAAGAAAAAGAAAACAGCTAAGCGATAAATAAAAATAACAAAAAAAGGAACAAAAATTTGGAATCAAAGCATAAAGTCGAAGAAATTGAAAAGCATAAAAGCCAAGCGTCGATTTCCTAATAAAAAAATATATTAAATTAAAAAAAAAGAAGAAGACAGTAATCAAAAAAATAAAAAACAATTTGGCGCAGAGCACGAGCTCTCGCTAATATTTCAAAAGTCCAAAAGTCGGTTCGCTTTAACCAGCTAACGCTAGACATTTGCCACCGCTGCCTACTAAATGTTACCGTTACCGTTACCGTTACCGTTACTATTTACCGTTATCACAAGAATACACGTCTCGCAGTAATTTCTCGAAAGCCGAACAAACAAATGAAAAGAAAAAGATAAAAAGAAAAAAAAAGTTAAAGCAAAGAAACACAAAACAAATCAGAAAATGATGTAAGAATTTTATGTTAGTTTTAGAGACGAACTATCAATCAACAAGCAAATCAATCAAGCAAATCAATCAATCAATCAATCAATCAACGTATTTAATGTTATGTTATGTATGTATGTATGTGCCATGCTGTGCAGTACCTCAGGCCCCAGTTCCGTACGCTCAAGTGTTTATTATACATACGTCAAAACTCTTAGAATACATCAAACCCAAAAATAAAAACATGATAAAAAAATACTATAAAAATACACAGAGAAAAATCGACATTTGGATGTTATGCTGTTCAATCAACAAAAAAAGAATAGAAAAATTCCGAAAAAAAAGTCAACTACCTGTCAAATAAAAGAAAGAACCGACCTTAGCTGCCCTATTACACCGTTAGACCAAAACCTAACTGCGTATTTGGCTCGTCTTGCTAGCTCGCTCGCACGCACGCACCAGCTCTAACCCCAAACAAACGAAATATATATATTTATATATATACAAAAATATATATATACTATTTATGTATCTATATCTGTGTCTGTATTTGCATTATGTGTATACTTTTAGCTAGAACTTTAACTCGTTGCAACTGTACGTGGCATGCAACCCGCCTGCTCGCAACAGCCTCGTGTGCATGTTTTTTCTTGCCTTCTCTCTATCTTTATCTCTATCTCTCTATGTCTCTCTTAATTTTGCCCGCATTTTGATTTTGATATTGAAAACTTTTATGTAGTATTTTTGCCACATCTAGAAAACATATCTATTTCAAACGAATTTGTAAACTCATAAGATATATCTACCATATGTACGCTAACTGTTATGTTATATTCTCTCCGATCTCTCATCGCACACTATATAGATCAACGATCTCAATGCTCAAGTTAACGATCTTCGCGGCAAATTGTAAGTAACGGGAAACTTAATCTTCGGTCTGCCGAAATTTCAAATATCCTTGCAGCCATGGGCATAGGGTATATATATGAATATAGTCAGCTGATCTCAATTTTATAATTATTATATATACTATACTAGTTTGATCTGCTTAAAGTTGAGTTTTATCTTTCATCCGATTGTTCCTTTTGGTGGATATATGATGCCACTCTGACGGGGAATATTTTTTATTTTATAAAAAGATTTCTCTAATGTTAATAATAATATATAATGCAATACTGATTCCCCTTTCCGCTGCAAGGGTTTTATTTACTAATCCCAATCCGACATTAACTAACCCAAAATTTATGTTTTCTTCTTCTCTATCTTATATAGCGTTAAGCCAGCCTTGAAGAAGGTCTCCAAATACGAAAACAAATTTGCCAAGCTGCAGAAGAAGGCCGCTGAATTCAACTTCCGCAACCAGCTGAAGGTGGTTAAGAAGAAGGAGTTCACATTGGAAGAGGAAGAGAAGGAGGTAAGATCCATTTCATTTGTTCAATCAGAGAAAAGCCCAAAGTGCAAACCAAATACGAACGAAATTTAAATTTGAATTTCATTTAATAATCGGGAATAAATAAGTGGGTAAAAAAAATAAAAAATAATTATTAAAATTTTTTAAAAATATCATCGATTAGATTTATTTCAACTGATATTGCAAATTAATATAACCGATCTTGAATTTTTTTGTATATAATTGAGCATCGTCCAAATTTGACCTGCGTTTGTATTTGAATGAAGCACAAACTGCTTGGGTTTTTCGCTGAGTGTAGCTGCCTTGGGGTACAAACTATGCCTAAGACAAAACTTGTGTATATTAACTTGATAATTGATATGCTATATGATCTATTATATTATACATACATATTTATGTATGTTGTACTTCAATCAACAAAATTGCTGTGAACGCTCCATAGATAAAGATTAAAGATGCCGGCTCTCTAAAAACAGCCAAAAAGTGTAAGAATGTGTGAAACGATGTGTGTTTATGTTTGAGCACCGAGCGTCCTCCACTTGTCACTTTATATGTACTCTATTCTATTCTCTGTCTCTACCTTAACTATCAATCTATTTGTCTATCTATATGTTATATGGTACACACACACACACACATACACTCTCTCACACACACACACAGCTATACGTTAGTCCACAATGTGTATGTATATATTTGTCTGTATGTATGTAGTTTGTAGTCTCTCGTAGTGCCCACAGCACAGCTCTTAGTCAACTGTTCCGGAATGTTCTGGTTAAATGTTAAGCGGCATATATATTCCCCCGATATTACTAATGCACCGTTCTTTTCTATTCTTATCTCTTTAAAAAATCATTAAATATCTGCAGAAGAAACCCGACTGGTCCAAGGGCAAACCCGGCGATGCCAAGGTAAAGGAGGAGGTTGAGGCCGAAGCTTAAGTGTCCACGTCCACGTAGTGTCCACTGTACCACCCGTGACTCCCGCCCTAAACAAATAATTCAATACAATACAATTATTTCACCAATACCAGAGAAAAACAACAATAATAAGAATTATCTGATGCTAAATACCAAAATCAAATCAATATACGTGTATATATCTCACAATATATCTCTATATATTTATCTAAAAGCTAAAGCTTGATCAGAAATAAAAAAAAAAACAAACACCAAACACCAGCTATCGAAAATAATTCACATCATGATGGATTCAAACAACAGCCCAACATCTGAACGCTCTGATGAATTATTTCGGTTTTTTTTTTTATTATATTTCATTATTACAAATTCTATTTTTTAATGTAAATTAAACTAAATTACAAAAAGAAAAAAAAAACAAAATGTCGCATACCTTTTAGTTTTGATTTTTGTCACTTTTGTTTTGTTGGGCACACATACAGTCAGTCAGGGCATGCGCACAGTCATTTCGAGTTACCCGAGTTTTTCCCGAGTTTCCTCAGTTTTTCCTGAGCCACCTTTAGAAATCGTTTTGCACGGCACCGTATCAATCAAGATATGTATGTACATATATCAGCACCAGCCTCATCTATAGCTGCACCCGGCCACATTTATTTGATTTGAGATTAGAATCAGTTCAATTGAACCAACAACTGGGTTCGGTTCCGGTTCTGTGATTGCAGGAACAGGCGCCCGAGACGCCAGCGCCGGCATAAGATACAACTGAACGAGCAGCCCTCGCACCCTTAGCTGACACAACTGGCCCCGGGCCCTGTTTAATTATTTTTTGTGTTAATCTCTTAATTTGTATTCTAATTAACATTTATCTATAAAAATCTATAAATCTGAATATACTCAAATAAATATGATATTAGTTCATAAACAGAAAACAAATCAAAGCTTTTTGTAATATTCAATTTTGTAATTATAATAGGATCTACATTATCGATAGTCCTGCTTCCTGTGAAATTAAAGAGATATATATGTCCAGGATCCCTACGGATATGGCCGAGATATGGCTATAAAAAGAATGTCCTTTTTCGAAAAATAGCTCTATCTCGACCGTATCCTTGCATATTTTCAAAGGACTTGGTGCGTTAGGATCGCAAGGACCAAATCTACTGATCGGCATTAAAAAATTATGGGGTCATCTAAGAATCGGGGACTTGTAAAAATTCAGTCGCGGAAAATGCTAGGAAACTGGCCGAAAACACAAGATCCTTGATATCTCGAAAACTAACAGGACGATTTTGATGTCCTTTTGCCAGTTGATAGCCCCAATCAATACGCGTTGTTTGACACAGGACTCACCAGGATCGGCAAGGATACAGCCGAGATATGGACAATTTTTTGTTCACAAAAATGTCATTTTATTCTGGCTCCTGGAAGGATTTTCGTCCTTTTTATTGCATATACCGAATTGGTGGCAAAAGTACTATCTGTCGTCCAAAGGACATCGTAATAGTCCTTAAAATGGCCGAGTTAAGGACGATTTTTCGGTTTTATTCACATTTTTCGACTTACCCCCTTATAAAAATTTTGGCCAATATTTTTGATGGAATCCTGAAAGTCCTTGGATGCCACTCGATAGTCCTGCTTTTTGCGAGTTCAAAAAGGTATATTTTTCTAGGATCCTTAAGGATATGGCCGAGATATGGCTATAGAAAGAATGTCCTTTTTCGAAAAATAGCTCTATCTCGGCCATATCCTTGCATATTTTCAAAGGACTTGGTGCGTTAGGATCGCAAGGACCAACTCTACCGATCGGCATTAAAAAATTATGGGGTCATCTAAGGATCAGGGACTTGTAAAAATTCAGTCGCGGAAAATGCTAGGAAACTGGCCGAAAACACAAGTTCCTTGATATCTCGAAAACTACCAGGACGATTTTGATGTCCTTTTGCCGGTTGATAGCCCCAATCAATACGCGTTGTTTGACACAGGACTCACCAGGATCTGCAAGGATACAGCCAAGATATGGACAATTTTTTGTTCAAAAAAATGCCACTTTATTCTGGCTCCTGGAAGGATTTTCGTCCTTTTTATTGCATATACCAAATTGGTGGCAAAAGTACTATCTGTTGTCCAAAGGACATCGTAATAGTCCTTAAAATGGCCGAGCTAAGGACGATTTTTCGGTTTTATTCACATTTTTCGACTTACCCCCTTATAAAAATTTTGGGCAATATTTTTGATGGAATTCTGAGAATCCTTGGATGCCACTCGATAGTCCTGCTTTTTGCGAGTTCAAAAAGGTATATTTTTCTAGGATCCTTAAGGATATGGCCGAGATATGGCTATGGAAAGAATGTCCTTTTTCGAAAAATAGCTCTATCTCGGCCATATCCTTGCATATCTTCAAAGGATTTGGTGCGTTAGGATCGCAAAGGAACAACTCTACCGATCGGCATTAAACAATTATGGGGTCATCTAAGGATCGGGCACTTGTAAAATTCCTACATTTATCAAGGGACAAATTTTGCAACAATTTTCAATTATTTTTTATAAAAATCAAAAAATTAAATTGAAATGGTTTTATTTTTCAAATTGAGTTTTATTGTGATTGTCGAATAGTTAAGGAGATTTTTGTGTGTGTGTGTGTGTGTGCATGGAAAATGGTTATAAATAATTGTATCTTACATAATCATACGTATGTGTGTTTGTGTGTGTGTGTGTAGATTTGTCGACAGTTTAAAAAAGTTTGCTTATCGATTAAATCAGTGTTAAAGTTAAGCAGCGAGTTAACGGTAATAGTTGAACAACTTAGGGCTAAGGACTTAAGATATGTCTAGTACAACTGCTTCCTCTTTAAGAATATAAACTATAAATATGGTAGAGTTGAGGGGAAGGCGTACAAAATACAATTAAATATTCTAATCGAGCTTTCGTTGCGTTCATTAATTAATACAATAAATAAATAACATTAGATATACAAAAAAAAAAAACTAAATAAAGCACTGCCTACAACAAGGCGCTAAAGCTGCAGATAAGAGTGTGTGTGTGTGTGTGTGTGTGTGTGTGTGTGTGTGTGTGTGTGTGTGTGTGTGTGTGTGTGTGTGTGTGTGTGTGTGTGTGTGTGTGTGTGTGTGTGTGTGTGTGTGTGTGTGTGTGTGTGTGTGTGTGTGTGTGTGGTAGGGCGAGGACTTCTTAGGAGCTCATCAAACATAATTAAAAAACTAAAGGCTTAAGCTAAATAAATTAGGAAATTCAGAATATGTATAGTTAAATATATATATATAATGTTTTCTTGGGGTTAGTCTTATAAATATTGTTGTTGTTGTTGTTGTTGGTTGTTGTCTTAGGTCTAAACCTCAATACTGTTGAGACTGCCCGAGGAGATGTTGTCCGTGTGGCTGCCGAGTCGCGTGCGCTTGATGAGGGCGCGGGCGGGCATCGGGGAGCGCTGGACGCGCGGACTGCCCGGCACATGGGGTATGCCCACGTGGCTGGCGCCCGGATGGGGATGCGGATGCGAATGGTGGTGCAGATGCTGTTGCTGATGCAGTAAATGATGCGGCAGACTGTTGTTGTTGTTGTTATTATTATTGCTGCTGTTGTTGTTATTGTTGTTGTTGTTGTGGTGTGAATTGAGATTTGTGTGGCTGTTGTGCTGGCTGCCGGAGGCGCGTCGCTGCCGCCGCAGCGAGGGTATGCGCGTGGGCGTGGCCAGCCCATCATCCAGGCCAAAGCCCGGCTGTGCTGCTGCTGCTGTTGCTGCAGGCTGCGCACGCTGCGCTCAAGCGTGCGTCGCTGCTGATCCAACATGGGCGAGGCGCCACCAGGCGATTGCTGCTGCTGCTGATGCTGTTGATAGTAGGCGGCGTGGGGGGGAACGGGCGGCGCCTGCAGCTGCTGAAAGTCGTGACGCTTGTGGGCAAATGTGGGCGTGCCGGGCGCATGATACGGCTGCGCATGATGCAGTCCAGGTTGATGCAGTGCGGCGGCTGCAGCAATGGCCATGGCATTGCTCTACAGAGAGAGAGAGAAGAGAGAGAGAGAGAGGTGACATTAGAACGAGCTCACAATAAGCGAAAATAGGCGCTATGCTTGATTGAGTGATTAATTGGTTGATTGATAGGGCTTTTAATGTATTTCCTGACTTGTCGATTGAGTAAAAAAATTGATCGTTTGATACTTAATGAATTTAATTCATTTTAAAACAAGCGCTGCGTTTGATTGATGGTGCTTTTTTTATAGATTTAATGATTGATGGCGTGATTGATACTTAAATTATTTATTATTTAGTTATTTTATTGATTCAGTGATAAACTTGTTATTAACGGATAATGAAGTAAATGATTGAGCTATTGATTGATTGAAAAACTGATAAATAAATGATTGAGTTATTAAATAATTTAGTAATTGATTGACATTCGGTGATTAAATTTTCGTAATGATTAAATAAGATGATTGATTGATTTGGTTTAGTGATAGTTTATTGATTGATTAGCTGATTGATTGATTGATTGATGTGATTGATGTAAAAATCCTGTTTGGGCTTCTATTAATTGATTGATTGTGTAATTTACAGATAAATTGATTGACTGAATCGCTGCTTAAGTTGTTTCACTTGATAAATTTGCTTATTGATTGACTGAGTTATTAATTGATTGAGCGGTTGATCTCTTCAGAGATTCGATTGACTGATTGACTGGGGCTTGGCAACAAGATACAAAAACGTTTCTCAACTGCTTTTTGGCTATTTCGGTATTTACGTTTACTTGTTGCTGTTGCTGTTGCTGTTGTTGTTGTTGTTGTTGTTGTTGCGCTTTGGCTGCTTGCGTTTTCTTGGGCAACGGCAGCGGGGGCAGCGGCTTGCTGGGCGCCTCTGTTGCCGCTGGCGGCGGCTGCTGCTGCTGCTGCTGCTGCTGCTGCAACTGTTGCGGCTGGCTGAGACCCTCGCAGGCCTCCAATGTTTCGCAGGATGATGAGGCTCGCGTCTGTCCACTGTCGCTGGCCATCACATTGATATCGACATCCGCTTCCATATCCGCATCTGCATCGATATCCGCCTCGGCATCCGCTTCGGCATCCGCTCCGGCTTCCGGCGCAGCATCCCTGCTGGCATTGTGCGTCGCGGGGCAGGCGGAACTGCTGATGCCATTGGGCGGCAGGAAGCGCAGCTCCATCACGTTGCGATTCTGGAAGGGGGGCAGGGCTGAAGTTGTTGGCTGTGGCGAACGAGGCGACTAACGCGAACAGAACGCGACTAAAGAGCCCAGAGATCAGGAGATCAGAAGATCAGGAGAGACCACGAACCAGGCGAGACCGAAACAACAAACGGGAGCAGAAGGAATTCAGCGACAAGCAATTCAGCACAAGCAAAATAAATGAGAGTCAGAAGGAAAGGTGAAGACAAAAGAAAAATGAAAGAAAAACAATTGGAAATTACGTGAAAGTGGGGAAGAGAGAGAGAGGGAGATAGAGAGACACAAATATAATATCGAAAGAGACAGCGAAAAAGACAACAATAAAAAAGTTAAAGTAAATATCGAGAAAAGTGCTAAAGAAAAAGCAAGAGATTCTTGCACACAATTAAAGAAACTGATAATATTAATATAATATATTTAATATTTTGTGTATTTTTTGTCATTCTCATTAATCTCCTCATTGAAATTGCCTATGCAAATCTCTTTGCCTGTAGTTTGCCCAGATAAACAAATTTTCATATTTTACATGTTAGTGGCGCCATCTATTAACGAGTAGCATAGCTTAAATACTTCATATCAATGTTCTTCACCCATTTTCATACGCTGAAGTGGCAAAATTTACTGTTAAGCAAAAATAAAACTGATTACTGATTATAAAAAAGGCAAAACAATTTTGGCTTGTGTATTTATATATATGATATACATATATATTCTCCAATTTGTAAGCTTATTTGAGAAACTATTTAGATATACACAAGAATTGGAGTAAAATATAAAAATAATTGTGTGGGCAATGTGGATATCAAGGTAGGGGTCTCCAAAGAGAGAGAGAGAGATAGATAGAGAGATAGAGGGGGAGATAAAGACAGAGACCAGCGGCAGTTTAGGAGGCGAAGCGAGGCGTGGCAAAGAGCGAGGCGAGAAACGTTTTTGTAAATTTTGACCAAGCAACCAGCGAAAAGGTTTTTGTTTAATTTTTACATTTATTTAAAATGAACTTTGTTTTGGTTTTCTTTTAGATGCGAAATGAAAGCCATGGAAAATGGAAAGTTGTCCGTAAACAATGAAACAGAGAGAGTTTAACCGGCGAGTGGCTTACCTTGTCGGCCGTGGGATCCTGAGCCAGCGGGTTCGGTGTGATGTTCATCCGCGGAATGACTCCGTTCAAGCGACGCACATCGCCCGGTTTGTGTCCGTGATGCGGTGGCACGCCCAGCACGGCGGACGTAACAAAGTCCGCTTGGATGTGATCCAGTTGAGGCTTGTTCTCATCTGTAACACACACACAATTAGTGATAACCAACAACAAGAAGCGGATTCCGCTTGGACTCACCCTCGGGCTGGGCACTGTTGCGTCGGCGCAGGCAAACGCAGGCGACGACAATGGCGATCAGGAGCAAAATGCCGCCACCTGCGGCGCCGGCGATAACCGGATAAATTGAATTCTGTGGCTCATTCGATGCACCCTTGGACACGGGCTGGATGGCTGGCGCGGAGGCGCTGTTTGCATGGATGTTCGCCTCTGCGGGATGAAGGGAATTAGAATTCGAATTAATGGTTGATTCATCTGTTTTATGCAGCAGCTCCGTCACTTACTCAGGGTGCGTCCCTGCCGGATGTCACTGAACTCGGAGGCGGCATGGGCATTGAACGATTGCAGCTTGAACTCGTACGCCGTGCCCGGTTCGAGCAGATCAATCTTGAAGTGGCGGGCGTGGCCGCCGTCGACTGTCGCCTTGAGATATTCGGCCGCCGATGCCGCCGGCCTGTAGTAGGCATAGTAGCCATCGATATTGTTCTGCTGCAGGGTGGGTGCCGGTGCCGGTGCCAGGCTCCAGTGCAGCAGCACCGCGGATTCGGAGAAGGGTTCGATTTCGCGCAGCTCGGGCACCGGTAGATTCGATTTGGCTGCGCCGCGCTGCAAGAAGAACTTGGCCGAGGTGTTGCCCTCCTTGTTGTCGTTGTTCGAGTAGACGGCGATGATGCGGAAGCGATAATTCAGATCCGGTCGGAGTCCCGTCACCGACGAGGTGAAGTTCTTGACGCCGCCACCAAAACTGGATTCGCGGTGATGGTCGCGCTCCCGCTCACGTTCGCGTTCCCTCTGCCTGCCATAGGGTATGTTCTCGTTGGTCGTCTGCCAGTTCTCGCGGGGAATCCCGCGAGTGCTGTCGCCGAGCATGCGATATTGCACCTTAAAGAACTGGATGGCGAGGCCGTCGTTCTTGGGCACATTCCAGCGCAGCATGACGGCGTCGTCAGCCAGGCGCGTGACATTGGGCCGCGATGGCGGCACCATGTTGGCTGCAATAGCAAAGTTTTCATTTTATTTCACATAAAAATAAATGTCTTAGCAAAAAAAATGTATGTGCTTTGTCAACTGTTAGTAAATGTTGTTAGCAGCGCTGTGAACGCAACGTTAACGCCAAAATGCGCACTGTTAACGCCAAAGTGCGCGTTAACAGTGCTGTTAATGCTCTGAGTAGTATCGCTGCCCCGCATTGAGTAGTATCGCTCTGCAGAATTGAGTAGTATCGCTAGAGCAGCGTACGCGTTTTGAGCGAGATTTCTTGTGCGCTGCCACCGAAATACAAAAAGGAAAAAGAAAAAAAGTACCCATGTCAGCCAAGCGCGCGCATTTTGCATAAAATTCCAAACATCAGCAAAAGATAAACTAAATTTCGTGCAACGTTTTCATACACATCTGGAGTGTAAGTGAGGCTCTGTTGGCTGCGACTGCGACGACGACGGCGACAGCCAGAACGGCAAAGCTGACGGACAGCAGACGACAACAGACACGAAAAAAAATATATAAAACGACTCACACACACGCGCGCTCGCTCTCTCCCAGCGTGCGTGTGTGTGTGTATGTGTGTGTGTGTATAAGCAAAACGAGTGCAATTGATTTTCGTAAATTACTCGCTGCTTGGCATTGCGTTTTTTTTGGCGCTAGCAAAAGGAATCGGCATCGGACTCGGACTCCCACTCGCACTCGCATTCGCACTCGCACTCGAACTCGGGTTTGGACTCGGCGGCAAGCATCGGTACGCAGCCTCGCGAGTACCGCCATTTGAGTGCTTCGTGTTTCGTTTGGCTTGTCGCACATAAACAAACTCAAACTCAAAACTCGAAGCAAAACAAACGAAAAGAGTGCAGCAAAATAAGAAACAACAACACTTGAAGCAGGTCTAAATCGCAAGCTTTGAGCCAGAGCCTGAGCCTGAGGATGTCGGCTGGCGGAGATGCGGCCGCCGTTGCCGCCAATGCCAGCAACAATGTTGCTGTCGTGCAGGCAACGGTCAACGTTGGCGACGGCAGCCCCACTAGCAACAACAGCAACAACGGTAACAACAACAACAACAGCAGCGGCAACAACAACACTAACAGCGGCAACAACAACAGTGGTGGTAACAACAACAACAACGGCTCCTCGGCGGGCAGCTCCAAGGGGCAATTGCCGCTAACGCCGCGCTTCACCGCCGAGGAGAAGGACGTGCTGTACACGCTGTTCCACCTGCACGAGGATGTGATCGACATCAAGTACCGGAAGAAGCAGCGCAACAAGTTCTCCGTCCGCGACACCTGGGACAAGATCGTGCGCGACTTCAACTCGCATCCGCATGTGAGCGCCATGCGCAACATCAAACAGATCCAAAAGTTTTGGCTCAACTCGCGGTGGGTGCCACAATGCCTCGTAGCCTTTGTTTTCCAAATATGACCCGACCATCTCCTTCTTTTGTTTACAGTCTGCGCAAACAGTATCCGTATCGGGATGGCGGCTCGACGGGCGCCAATGTCGCGCTGGGTAAAGTCGGCGGCGTTTCGGCCGGCGCACAGCAGCAGCAGCAACAGCAGCAGCAGCAGCATCACGAAAGCGTCAAAGTGGAGCCCGAGTATCAAATCAGTCCCGATGCCTCCGAGCATAATCCGCAGGGCGACAACTTTGATGAGATCGAAATGGATGGCAACGATGTCAGCGAGATGGAGGATGATCCGCTTGAGGCACAGCAGCAGCAGCAGCAGCAACAGCAGCAGCAGGCGGCGCAGGCGCAGGCTCAAGTCGAGGCCCAACAACAGCAACAACAACAACAACAATCAGCTGTGGCCGAGATGCAAAAGCTGCAGGTGCAGGCGGCCGCCAATGCGAACATGTTGAACACGCATCGCATCAACGTGGACGCGATCAGCGCGGATAAGCTGAACCTCACTGATCTGCTGCACTTTAAGACATCGCGCCCGCGCGAGGAGATCATTCTGCAGATCAAGCATCCGTCGGATGCCACAGGTGAGCATTGGACCCTGTTGTTGTTGAGTTTTGCAATTATTATTTTTGTTGTTCTTTAGCCACACAGATACACGCAATACCCACGCAGCCGCATCAGCACACGATGGCCACCATCAGCGCCGGCGGCTACAATCAGCAGATCATCAGCGAGATAAAACCGCAGCAGATCACGCTGGCCCAGTACCAGGCGCAGCAGCATCAGCAGGCCCAGGCACAGGCCCAGGCGCAGGCGCAAGCCCAGGCTCAAGCCCAGGCGCAGGCGCAGGCCCAGGCCCAGCAATTGGCACAGCAACAGCTGGCGGCACAGCAGCAACAGTTGGCGGTAGCGGCAGCAGCAGCGCATCATCAGCAACAGGCGGCAGCCGCTGTTGTTGTGCAGCAGCAGCAGCAGCAGCAACAGCAGCAACAACAGCAGCAACAGCAGCAGCAGCAACAGGCAGCTGCTGCTGCCACCGTTAAAATGCAACTGACCGGCGGCACGCCCACCTTCACATTTAGCGCCCTGCCCACAGTGACGGCAGCGACAGCAGTGCCAGTTCCCGTGCCGGTGACAGCGACAGCGGCTCCGGCAGCGAACGTGAGCGCGAGCAGCGCTGGTGCGCTGGCAACAAACACGCAGCAGCTCCAGTTGCAGCAGCAACAGCAGCAACAACAGCAGCAACAACAGCAGCAACAGCAACAGCAGCAACAACAGCAACAGGCGACTGGCGACAGCTTCGAGGAGCGCATCAATTTCTTCAAGGTGAAGGAGGCGGAGCTGCGCTGCAAGGAGCAGCAGCTGGCCACCGAGGCCAAGAAGATCGAAGTTAACAAGGCGCAGGACGAGCTCAAGTATATGCGCGAGGTTCACAGGCTGCGCGTCGAGGAGCTCAAGATGAAGATACGCATTCTGCAGAAGGAGGAGGAGCAGCTGCGCAAGTGTTCCAGCACATGAGATCTGGAGGATATCAGCGATGTCGAAGCCGATGCGGACGACGATCCGGATCCGGATGCTGATGCGGATGCGGATGCCGAAACGGAAGCGGAGGCGGAGACAGAGGCGACGGGGGCTAAGGACGATTACATGGAAATGGATGTGCAGATGTTGCTCTGAAACCGCATTTCCACATAGTACATATATATATGTACATATATATATATATATATATATATATAGTCTATAGCTATCTATAACTATTTTTTAATTCTTTTTTTCAAATTTCTTTGCTGTTTTTCTTTCTTTTTGACTCTGTTTTTTTTCACAAACTGTTTTCGGGTGGGCGGGGGCATAACGATTACCGATTAACGTTTACCGTTTACTACATATATACCGATTATCGCGTATCGATTATTGATTACCGACTATCGTTTACCCTTAAGCCAATTCTCAAATTGTAATTGTATATCGATATGAAATACAGTGAAACTAAGTACGAAACGAACAAAGTAAACAACACTCACCAACTCTCATATATTTGCGTTTCTTGCCACGCCCGCCGCCCCCAAAGGAGCTGCTGCCAGCGGAACCGCCACCCGCTGACGACGACGACGACGAGGAGGCGGAGGAGGAGTAGGCACCACCATTGCTTGGATCGTTCGGTGATCGCATGGGCACCTCGCCCAGCGGCTGATAATCCTCGCCGGTTATCTGCAACGGATTCACCTGCAACATGTTGCCTTCGCTCGTCTGCGAACGGGAGTAAAATAAAAGTTCGTTTTATTAAATGTCGAAAGGGAAAGTTTAGAAATTATTCATATTTTTGATTAGCAGCAAGAGGCGCTGAGCCGTTATAGCCAGATCGCTTGAATATAGCAAATAGCTGTCGCTAGAAAATTGGGTTATTGTGGGGTAATTTTAAAGATATAGATAGAAACTTTAATTATATAATAATTAAGAATATATTCTCTCAAATTAATATTTAACTAGAACTCTTTTGTATCTTTTTTTGTGCAATGTTTCTCTGATTCGAACTCCGTTTGTCTGTCCGAGTTTTGAAACTTTGAATATATACTCGTTGATATTCGCGTCGTATAAAGTGTTAAGATTTTTGGGCTACGCCAACTAGAGGCGTGGCAATACGCCAAAATTTATGTATCTAAAAGATGGTTACATAATTTAAATCAAATTGATCACCTTGCACAGTTGGGAATAAAACATTGTTTTAAATATTAAACAAAAAAAAAAACAGTTAGTTTTATTTTATTAAGGAAGCTACTCACCTCGCCGATCTGGTTGCGTGCAAAGCACTGGACGACGCCAGCGTGTCGTTTCTGGACATGGCGGATGAGGAGGCGGCTGTGCTCGATGAGGGTCTCGTTGTCGGCGCTGGCGTCCTCCCCGTTGAACAGCCAGTAGATCTCCGGCTGGGGGTGGCCCGTGGCGGTGCATGTCAAGGCAAGGGCGTCGCCCTCGTTGGTGAGGGTGGCGTCGGGGCCGCGGAGGATGCGCGGCCGCTCGAGGACGCTCAGCTTGATCATGTGCACCAGGACGGGGGCGATGCCGTTGTCCAGGCGGCAGACGTAGGAGCCCTGATCTTCGGGCCGGACGTCGGTGATCTGCAAGCCGTAGGCGAGGACGCGACTCCGGTTGTGATAGATGTTGGCCACATTGGGGCTGCTCCAGACGGCGCCGGGACGGGGCGAGCCGACGCCCGGACACTCGAGCACAACGGTATCGCCGGGCCGGGCGGCGACCTGTGTCGCCGGCTGCTGGAGCAGGAAATAGGGCGGCGTTCGGTCCGTGTAATCCACGCGCAAATCGATCACTTGGGGCAGGCGCAGCTCCACGCCGGTGATCGCATTCGTGGCGGCGCACGTGTAATTGCCCGCATCCTTGGCGCTCACCGAGCCGAGTACCAAAGCGCCCGCCGATCCCGGCAGCAGCTCCGTCTGCGGCAGCTTCTCGCCGTTGCGATAGAAGCTCCAAATGGCCGGCGGACTCGAGGTGACCGAGCCGCAGCGCAGCAGGACACAGTTCTTGGGCGCCACGCTCCAGCGGACCGTGTGCCGGCCGTATCCGCCGCTCGGATTGTCAATCGATATGGAGACGAGCGTCAGCCGTGCCGGCGTCGAGGCAATGCCACCGGGTCCGTACCAAGCGACGCACTGATACTCACCCAATGTCTGGGCGCTCACATAGATGCGCAGCTTCCAGGTGCGCTCCTCGTTGCTGCTGGTCACATTGTAGCCGGCGGCGGGTCGCAGATACCGATACGGATCCGAGCTGCCCGCCCGGAAGCGCCAATCCAACCGATCCGGCTTCAGATTCAGCTCACACTCGAACACCACCTCATCGCCCTGCGGCGCCACCGCCGACTCCGGCGCCCGTTCAATGTAGACGCCCAACATGTTCGGAATGGAGCTGTTGGAAGAACTGCTGGAGGGAATGAGGCAGCCACCGAGCAGGGCCACAGCCAGTGGCAGCATTGCCAGAGGGCTCATCTCTACACTGGAAATCACGAGTAGAAAGATGGGAAAACATATAAAAAATATATAAAATATATGATATAAATTTATATAAATATCTGTGTATAAAATATATATATTTAATATAATTTCGCATCTATATATATGTATATATATCAAGAGTTAATATTGAGTTAACAAATTTCAATATTCTAAAAATCAAAAAGTTTTATTATTTTTTAACTTAAAAATCCTAAATTTAATAACTGATCAATGTTGTATTGAAAATATTTTCATATTGAAATATATTTGTGTGATCTGAATTTAGCAGAGATCTTCCCTATTTATATATATATATATATAACAAATTGTGATTATCACCTTAACATTAAATGCATATTTCATCAACTCTTGGAATATATTCATTCATATCAAATATCTCAAATAAAACTAAAAAAACAATTTACTTTCATTTTTGATTTAACATTTTTTTTTTTAAATAACTTTGAGGTTTCCTGCCGCACAAAAAAAGTGGGCGTTAAATTTGTGGAATGTCATGTCTTGGGCACAACTGTACCACAAGTGTTGCGGACAGGGGATAGGGGAGGATTGTCGGAAGGGGGGGGGGGGGGGGGGGGGGTACTGTGACTACTGCTGTCCTGTGCTACCCAAAAGGGGGCGTGGCAACGGAAGCCCAGTCGCGGGCAATGTGCCATTTAAACTGGAGCCGAGGCTGCAGAGCTGTCTGCCAGCCAGTTGCCAAGTTGCCAGTTGCATGTTGCATGCAGCATGTTGCCAGCCTTTTGGCAGCCTGTGAACGCAGTCCTTTAACCAAAGGCATCAGATTCTTAATGGCGTGTCATTATTATGAGCAGCCAAGGCTGCAGGTGCTGCTGCGTGACTGGAACAGGGGGCGGAAACACGGACATGGACTTGGACAGGGGCAGGGTAAGGGGGGCCGGGGCCGGGGGCAGAAGCTGGGGCAAGCTGCTGTGGAACGAGTTCGTGCCGCATTTGCCCTGCGACAGTTTGCGCCTCTCGATTTGAAATTTAAACGATGGCAGCCAAGGCAAAAAGCAAAAGGCGAAACTGAAAACAAGTACGATTATTCCAGTCGGGTGTAACCGACAGCGCTATACTCGTTTAATGTGATAGCAACCAAAACATGTATTCAGGCATTATTTTTACATATTTTGAAAAGTGGCCATATTTTTAATCGAGAGGCTACATTATGGCCAAAATGCCATCAATCTTAAAATTCGGTTCAGTTTTTACAAAATTTTGGGAGTTTGAAGTTTTGCAGCCATGAATTCGAGAGATTTATGTACAAATTTTTGTCAATTTTAGCATGATTTTTGATTAAAATTTGGATCCCCTCAAAATCACCTTTAATGTTGTTTTTTAAACTAATTTTTCCATTCAAAATCGATTAAAAATAAAAATTTGCAATTTTAAATTTTGAAAAAAATTTTTTTTTTAGTAAATAAGAGGGAAGACTTTTTTGACCAAAAAAAGTCCAAAAATTTTATTTTTAAAAGTGGAGATATATTTAAATGTAGAATCAATCTATGGTGCAAAACATGGACTTTATGCTATCAAACTTGAAATTTGCATGTCACAATTTTTGTCAATTTTGACATGATTTTTGACCAAAATTTTGACAGCCTCAAAATCACTTTTAATATTGGGTTTTATACTAATTTTAGCATTCACAATCGATTAAAAATATAAATTTCAAATTTTTAATTTTGACAAACATGATATTTTGACAAAAAAATCTACAAAATTTATTTAGAGACCAAATTCTGTCCAAAATGCCATCAAACTTAAAATTCTGTTAAGTTTTTACAAAGTTCTCGGAGTATAAAAAATGGTTGCTATGAATCCGAGAGCTTTATCTTATAAAAGTATTCCAAGACCTTGGACAAACCCAATCTACTCCTTTTACGTTGTGAATGAGTATAAAAACTGAAAAAAGAAAAAGGAACACAAAAGCGCGCGCGGAATTCCAAGAAACGGCCGCCCGGTCTGCCCAGTGGCCCCCTTCCCCCACTCTACCTGTGTCTCTCTGTTTGTTTCTCTCTCTCTCTCATCGTTCAATCGCTCTCTCTCTCTCTCGCTCTCACTCATATTGACGCACATAAATCGCAACGCGGCTCCCATTTGAAAGTCATTATGGGGCAGGCAGCGAGTGAGGCAGGCGCGTGCAGCTGCCACAAAGCGTCGCTGTCGCTGTCGCTGTTGCTGTTGCTGCCTCTGCCGCCTGGTGGCCACTTGTTAACGCAAGGAGCAGCAGCAGCAAACCGGACTGCCTACACAGGTACGCGATCCTCGCGAGCGGCCCCGACGCTGATTTAAAACATCTGACAACAAAAGTAAAGCGCGAAATTGACGCAGGTTTCTGCGGCTTCAGTCGCTGCTTTACTGCTTCTTCTTCTGCCCTGGCTGAGCTGCTGCGTCTGCTCCTCGCCGTGTTGCGTGTGTTGAAAATTAATGCGCATTCCAGTGCCCCAACTGGCGACAACAACAACAACAACAACAGCAACAACAAACCAAAGCAAGAGCAAAAAATAAATGGAAAAGAACACGCAGAAAAGAGGAAATGAATGGCGCGTTGCAAGAATGTGTTGCAGATACACGGCCACAAATGGTCCACAGAGGACTTTGGGGTTGGAGGGGAGGGCGGTAAGCTAAGAAGGGCACAGCTACTGGACCCAAATAGCAATCAAAATAAATGTTATAATAACAAAAGATGAACTGCAAAGAACGTTGCGGGTAATTCAAGCGGAATGTGCAACATGTTGCAAGAATGATGGAATAATAGTATTTATATCTGCATTAATATGTAAATATTACTTGGAATATGAAATTGAAAATTTTAACACCAATATAAATAGAAATATAAATATAATCATGAATATTTATTTAAACATATGATTCATATAATAAAAGCAATAATTCTTATGAATATATTTATATATATAATTATGACAAATATATTTGAGTTATTATTAAGTTTTAAAGTTCAAATAAGCACGCTTAATGCTGCTGGCGCGCTTAGCAACATGTTGCTAGCTAAAAATGTTGCCAATGCTTAATGTGCACAATTGGTTAATTTCATTGTTGCTGGATGCTAATTCGATTAGTCACACCTCAAAAAAGCCACATAGTAAATAAAAAACGAGACAACAAACTAGTGTAGAAACTAGAACAATAACAAAACGGCGGACAAGTTTTGTTTTATGTTTGTTTTAACATATTTGTTTTGTTTTGTTTTTGTATATATTTTCACATTGCCACAAAACAGAAAAGACATTAAAAGACGGAGAATAACAGTTATTAATCAAATGAAATGCCAAATTAAATAGCATAAATTAAGAGTCGAAACACACACATGTTGTTGCCCAATGAACAACTTTGGTGAATGGCAACGTTGCCAGCGGCTTCTTCAAATGTTTGCTTCGACGCAAATTAGCATAAAACTGTTAGAAATTAGTGAAATAGACGGTGAGTTGAGGGGGAGGGGTGAAGTGGCGGGGGTTTGGCTGGAGTTCAAACCGTGGCTGAGACAATTGAAATATGCGTTACAAAATGGGCGTGGCCAGCTGGCAATATAGAGAAGACTAGAAGCTGAATACGATCAACTAAAAGTGTTGCTCCAATGCTAGCCCAACATTAAGATACCCTACAAATGTGGAAGTCGAAAACTAATTCATGTTGTGGTTTGCTGAATTCTATTCAGAATGTTTTTACAGACTTCTCTTGTAGAACAATGCATGTTTACAGGGTATACGCGAAACGGTTGCTGTTGCTGCTGTTGCTTGCTTGTTTTGAGCTTGAAGCGCGTCGACAACAATGATGACAGCAACAATAACGATAACAACAACAATTGCTGTTAGTTAATGTTGTTGTTGTCATAAGCGCTGAGCAGCGCATTGTTGTTGCTGCTTGCCCATTAAGCAGCGGCAGTTAACAGCTTGTAAAACACTAACACCTGCTACAAGCGGCTGTCGTTGTTGTCTCAGTTGTTGTTGTTGCACAGAGTTCAATATAACTTGAGAGCAACAACAACAACAACAACAGCAACAGCAGCAGCAACTATTGCTGGCTGCAAAAAGGAGCAATAGAAAAATCACGAAATGAACAACGGCAACAAAAAGGTAAAAAATGGCCCTATACAAACATATGAAATAAACACACACACACACACACACATACTTATATATATATGTATATATAAATATGGATAGATATGGCAAAAATTCTTGAAGAATGGAACCTGTTTTAGCGAGCAGCTGAAGCTGTGGCCAAAGCTGAGACTGAGACTTCAGACTGGGCCTAAAGATGACCGGAACCAGCAGTCGAAGAAGCTACAGGGGCGCTGCGCGGGCAGCAGCGGGCCCAAGCATTAAAGGGGGGGAGCAAGGGCGGTCAGCTACGAAAAAAAAAGAAACCAGAACGAGAACAAGAACAAGTCCCAAGCGCCACAAGCAAACATCAGCAACAGCAGCAGGCAGGCAGTCAGAAGGGAGGTGGAGGTGGCAAGTTCACATGTAAACGAGTTCGAAATCTGCATTCCAGGCGACAACAACAACAGCAACAACAACTAAAAGCAGAAGAGCAGCAGCAACAACAACAACAGGATTTGCCTTCAACTGTGCCAGGCACCAAGTGTGGCCCAAACGTTGCGTCTGTCTAATTTGAGCGCCCCACCTGTTGAATGCAGCTGCAACCCGCACCACCACACCGCCACCCGCCAACCAGCAAACCAGCAACTCGCTGCCTGCCACACCTCCCCAACCGTTTGCAAGTCGAACTCATCTTCGGCGTGCGTGGGCCACGCAGCGATTTGTATTGTTTGCGGCGCTGATTGGCGGCGGCTGGGGGCAGCGGCTTTTGGGCGCGGAGCGTGCGGCACGCCCACAACGCAAACGCAGCGTGCAACAAAAGCGTGGGCGCCACACACAGAAACAGCAACAGCAACAACAACAGTGATAGAGATGCAGCCACAGCCCGGTCACAGGCCTGGCTGCAGGATTCAAGTTTATTATTCAATTTGCGGCGATGCCAGTTAACTTTCCCATACCCTGTACGCAAACTAAACTCGGGCGTATTAGGTTGGAAACGATCAAAAAATACCAGCAGACTACACAACTTAACCAACTGCTAATAATTAATTTGTTCAAAATTTGTACTGCCAAAAGTATATTGAGTTTTGTTTAAAATTATTGACAAATTTAAAAAAAAATACCTAACCGAAAATTGTGCAAAATCAATTTAAAATATTTTTCTGTGTAATTGCAAGAATGTAAACAGATATATTAAAATATATTTAAGGAATTTCTTTGTTGCCAGATTTAACTGAAATTTTTGCCTGGCAATCAGTTTTATATTTAAATTAAATAAATACTTATTTGAAGCAGTATTTTTAAATCAAATCAATTTGGTTTTCCAACGTTACATATACAGTTGCGAAAAAAAAATAGCACCGCCACCACACGAAAATTTTAAATAGTTGCCCAACTCACATTTTTAACTTTAAGGAAACTTGGAACACATTTTTAGAAAGGGAAAACTCAGACAAACCGTGGACTAAAAAAAGAATTACCCTTCTTTGTACCGTTTTAAAGCTATTTAAGGAACTTTATCAAAATTGATAAAATTAGGCGAAAAAAATAATAGCACCACCTCTTCAAAAAATGATTTAAAATTAAAAAAAAAACCAATACGTAACTAATTCATTAAATAACTGTTTTTAACTAATAATACTATATCTTATTTAACATTTAATACTTAGTGCAGAGGCATTTATTGACAATAACAGCTGCGCAGCGGCTCGGCTGGGAATCAATAAGGTCCTGGCATCGTTATAGGGGAATTTTGGACCAGGATGCTGTGATTGCTTCCAATAGAGATCCAATATTGGTTGAATTGGAAGCAGTAACTGCCTTCTTGACATCAGACCACAGATGACCAGGTCAGGCGACTGGGCAGGCCACCCATAACGTTCACACAGTTTGTCCTGAACCTTTACTTTGCTCTCTTGCTGGTGTGTTTTGGGTCATTGTCCTGATGTAAGACCCACAAGAGCGGCATTTCGTATTCTGCAAAGGGTAGTACAACTTTCTCCATGATATCCATGTACACGTGCTGATCCATTATGGTTTTTATCCAATGTATTGGACCTACTCCATAGTGTGGAGAAACAGGCCCATTCCATAACTGAACACCCTCCATGCTTAATGGTCTTTGTAGTGTACTGAGGCTTGTACTCTGTGTTTTTTGGGAGTCTAACGCATCATCGAGATCGCTTTCCACCAAACATAACCACTTTGTACCCATCTGACCATGAAATATTCCTCCATTGTTGGGATGACCAATTTTCACGATCCCTGGCAAACTTAATGCGCTTCGTCAGGTGTGTCGCATTTAAAAGTGGAACCTTCCTTAGGCTGCAGGCATTTAGGTTATGTTGCCTGAGATATTTACGAACTGTTTGAGCCGTCGCATTTATTTTAGGCTCTCTTTTAAGCTCGTTAGCAGACTTAAAGGGATCCTTCTTGCTCTAGCGAATCAGTCTTTGACACGATGAGGGGTCATGGATCGTTTTTGTCCGCGTGTTTAAATTTTTTTTTCAATGTTTAAGGCGTTTTTAATCATTTTTTTGAAGCATCCTATAATTTCACCAACTTCTCTGTAAGTTTTTCCATCAAATATCCTTTTTATTTATGAGATCGCGCTTCTTCGCAATGCAGTGCTTTCCACGTCCGATTGAAATGATTACTTTTATCTTTTATGATGGAAACAATGAAAACTTACCTAAAACTATAAAATATGTGCTCTTTTCAAAGACAATTCCGCGAAATATATAGAGAATTCAACAAAAAAGGACAAATGGTGCTATTTTTTTTTTCGGCATTTTTGGGAGATTTTTTCTCAAAATCCAAAAAAAAAATATATAGACTGAAATTTGAAGAGCGGGCATGCAGTTTTTGTTTATGGGGATTACTAAACAATACAAAAAAATAAATATTTGAAAAAATCGCAACAGTAGTTGCTTTTTTTTCATAAAAAACAAAATGTGTTGTAGTGGTGCTATTATTTTTTTCGCAGCTGTATATAATATATAATTTGTGATTAATTGCTTTTTTACTTAAAATAGAAATTAATAATATTAATATTAATGTTAAAATTAATAATAATAATCTCTGAGAACAGCAGTATTGCCCGACTAAAACCTTTTCTTATCTCAAATTGTGGCAATGGGACTTACCTTTATTGGTTGATTTATGTTTTTTTGGGTGCTGTCGCCGCAACTCCAATTGCTCTATGTAGATGAGGTGCTGTCTCTTTCACACACTCGCTTGCTGGCCTGCTTTCACTTTAGAAATGCATTTTCGCAAAAAAAACAGCCACTGCAAAGGTGCAAAAAAAACATAAGAATAATAAGAAAATGTTAAAAACAAAACAACAAAATAAATATTTTCATGAGTGCAGAGGAAATGGGACGAGTGTGTGGAATGGTGGGTGGCAGGGTTGCCACGTCACGCATAAATATTGAAAATAGATGACACTTTTAATGAATTTCAAAATAATTGAGGCCTAAACTGGCACAAAAAAGCTCAACGACAGCCAAATATATGCGAAGCCTATAAATAAGATGCACAACGAAAAAACACGTTAAAAGAGAAATAAAAATAAAATAAAACACCAAATGAAATGAAAGGAAAATAAAGAATAAAATAAAAACAAGGAGAAGGCGACGAAGGCAGTTTAAAAAATGGGCAGCACATTAGGGTCACTCACTATCGAGAACAAATTACAAAAAATCAATATTTACAGTTAAAAATATTTTAATAAAATATTTTTGTTTTAAAATTTTTGAACAATTAAGAAAAATATTTTGAAGTAGCCTCAATTAGAAACTATTTATACACATATGATCAATTTATGATCATTAATCACAGCAAAAATACAAAGAAGAAAATAACAGCAATCAGTGAGTGCCCCTAATGTGTTAGGGTGTAGATTTAAAGTCCCTTTTAGTGTGTTTGCTTGTCCATTTAAAAAGACATAAAACTAAGAACACAACTGGAGCAATCTTTTGACGCCCGAATAGCACTCACATACCCCACGCCCCCCTTCTGATCACCACCTGCGACCCTTCCGACGAACATGTCATAAATAACTCAAATAATTTTTAGTTGACTGGCTAAAAAATGTGCCAAAAAAATCATAATAATAAATAATAATGAGCAGCAATATCGAAGCGTTGGTCGGGTGGGAAATAGATTATAGGGCAGGCGTAGGGGTAGGCGGTGAAGGTGGGTGAAGGTGGGTATGAGGTATGAGCCGAAGAGAGCGTCTCTCGCTGATATCCATTTTGTGCATTAAATATGGCTTTAATTAATTTATGCTTGTGATTTGCCGCTTCACGTACCACCCCATCCCCTTCGTCTTCTCCCTACCATTTCCATTCTCGTTCCCCTACGCCACCCCCCCCTCCCCCCACCCCCTGCACACGTTGCGTATTGCACGCAGTTGTTGGCCCATAATTTCTAAAAGAATTTTGAAATGTCGCCAAGTCGAACAGCGCGTGAAAAACAAGAATAAAACAAAAAATACTACAAAAAATGTTTAAAAAAAATTGTCCAAAAAAAAACAAGCAAAATTTAAGAAACAACAACAAATTTTTTGTACAAACAGACAAAAACAGCAACAACAACAACAACAATAAAATGAAGAAAATAAAGCAGGAAAAATGAGCGCCACCCCAAACAGAAATAGCTGCGAGTGTGTGCGTGTGTGTGTGTGTGTGTGTGTGCGTGTGTGTGTGTGTTTAACAACGGTTGTCATTTTTCATAAATATTTTTCCAATTTTCCCAAAGCAATGTGAGCCACGACGAATAAGACATGAAAAATGAATAGGCAAGGTGGAAGAAAATGCAGGTAATCACAGAAAAATAAAAATTATAAATAAACTAAATAGTAATACAAATTCAATTCAATTACACTTAAATAATAGTCTCATTTCTATTTCCGTTCAGCTAAAGTGCCCTAATTGCAGTGTATTGCTTAACCCAAACAAACAGCAGCATTTGTTTGGCAACAACAATGACAATAACAATATGTTGCGCTGATTTTGTACATGCATGTAGCCAATGGCTAATTGTTGCCAATGAATGTTGCCAACTGTTATTATTGTTGCTGCAGCGCGGCCAATGCATGTTGCTGACCAAATTTGATGGCGATGACGATGACGATGACGATGACGATCACGATGTTGTTGCCGATGACTCATTGCAGTCGCGACACGTTTTTGGTTCATTTGTTGTGCCATTTATCGGTCAGCAAATTAGAAATAGCTGCAGCAGCAGCAGCAGCAGCATAAATGACAGCGCAGTTTTTCCTTTTTTATTTTTTTTTGTATTTTACTGTTGTGTGGGCGTGTGAAGCATGCGAGGCGTTTGCTGTCACGTTGTTTTTGTTGTTGCTGCTGCTGCTGCTGTTTGTTGTCGCATCGCTTTCATTGCTGCTTCTCACAGCTGCCTTTTACTTTTGTCATAATTAATGTTCATCGCATGCAATTTCTTGCAGCTTGCTCTTTGCTGTTATTGTTGTTGGTATTATTAGCACTTGCAGGGCCAGCAACGAGCAGCAACAGCTTTGCCCTGCAGCCATTTGAGCTAATTTGCCGTTGCTCGCATTCCACGGGTGAAAGCCTTTGCCAGAGCCAGAGCCCCAGTCAGAGCCCCACATGCATTCACATCCATGACATTCACATGGACACGCGCCCCGTTGGCAATTGCAGCTGGTTCTAGCAACATGCAAAAAATAAGAAAAAAAAATAAAATAATAAAAAAAAAGCGCTCGCAACATGCTCCAAAATTTATGCGTTGCAGTTAGTGCCGACCGCCGCCTGCCGTCTGCCGTCTGCCATCTGTTGAGCGCTCTGCCTGAGCCGCAGTCGCCACTTTGTGCTTTCATATAAGGTGAGCGTGCGCCTACCACTTCCAGTTTCCAGTGATGTTCGTTTAATTTACTCTGCTGCGCGCGCTCTCTTTCTCTCTGCTTCTGTCGCTGCATTCTTTTGCTTTTGCCATTGCGTTTCGTCCATTTTTGGTGCGCTTAGCCTGTGCTCTGTCTGCTTACACTGTTATTCCCCCTCCCTCCCCCCTCTCCCGCCACTAACATTACATATATTTGCATGCTTCTTATGCATTTTTCAAATGCTTCATTTTTGGTGAGCCGCTCTCGTTAAATGCTGCTGCTGCTGCTGCTGACGCTGACGCTGGCAGTGCTGTCGACGTCGGCCCACCATGTTCAGTGATTGCAATCGTTGACATTGTTATTGTTGTTGTTGTTGCTGTTGTTTTAGCTGTTGCCTTTTCATTGCAATTTATTTGATTTTCATTGCATTAAATTTCTGTTGTCTGTTCGGTCTTTGTGTCGCTAGCCTGCTGTTGTTGTTGTCTTTTGTTTTTGGCTTGCGCCTTTGTTTTTGGTGCGTCGCCATCTTTGATTTCGATCTTGGAATTTCAATTTGCATTCATTTTGTGGCTGTTTGTTTTTGTTGTTGTTGTTGTCGCTATCCCTCGTCGTGTTCTGCTTTAGCTCGCTCTCGCTCTCGCTCTCGCTCTCTCTCATCGCACCTAACGCGCTTCTTTGGGCAATTCATCATAAACTTTGCCCCACACACAGATTCAACAGCTGCCCCTCCCCCCCCTCTTACCATCACGCTCAACACCCTGCAGCTGTGATCATTAAGATATTTTTGTAGCCATTTCCGTTGGTTTCAAATTTGGATTTCAACTGTTGCCAAGTAAGGGGGAGGGGGCTGTCACCTTTACCTGCGTTGGGGCCACGCCCGCTGGCGTTAACAACATGCCGGCAACGGCAACAACAACAACAACAATTGCTACCTTACAGCTCATCCATGTGCACCCGCTGCCAGCGCTTTAGCTAAATCGTCATGTGGGCGCCCTAATGGGCCACCTAATGAGCCGCAATCTGCCCGGACCCAACCGCTGCCGCTTCCTCTGCCTCTGCTTTTGCCACGGCCTCAGCCGCTGCCCACGTTGCGGCTTTGCGCTGGACACTCGGCAAATTGTGCAAATTAATTTAAAATTCATCAACAAATTTATTTGGCAGCCAAACAGGAAATGCAATAGTCTGAAAGCTGCACCGCTCCCCAATCCCCCCCTCACCCATGGCCATTTCTGACAATCTATTTTTCGTGATCGCTGGCGGTGCTTCACTTGCCACCCACCCCCGCCACCGCCTCTGCCGCATGTGGGCCAAATATACATATAAAAATAATATTTTTCGCACGACAAAAGACGGCGGCAGTCGCCGCCGCCGCAGCAGCAGCAATTGCCGCACACCTTGCCAACTCAGCTGCCCCACCCCACTCCCCACTCTTTCTATCTCTGTCTCTTTCTCTCTCTCTTCCTTTTTATACCCTGAACCCATTGAAAATGGGTAAAAAAGGGTATAATGGTTTTGTGCAAATGTATGTAACAGACAGAAGGAAGCATCTCCGACCCCATAAAGTATATATTCTTGATCAGCATCACTAGCCGAGTCGATTTAGCCATGTCCGTCTGTCTGTCTGTCTGTCTGTCCGTCTGTATGAACGCGTCGATTTCAGAGACTACAAAAGCTAGAAAGCTGATCTTGGTCTCATTCGGTTCGTATATTCCATACGCAGATCAAGTTTATTTCAAAACATCGATAACTCCTTCCGTTTTCTTATTATCGATATTTATCGCTTTTTTGACTCGGTTTTTTAAGCATAACTTCCAAACTATAAAAGCTAGAGCCACCAAATTAATTTTTTTATGTTCGCGTATAACATACGAAGAATTTGAATGTTTCAGATTTTGGATACCTCCCCCCAATCGCCCACAATATTGATAAAACCAAAAAACAAAGTAAATCAAATACTACACACGTGCAAATTGGTTTGTAGATACATTTCGATGATCTGAATAAGTCCTGAAAATTTCATAACGATCGTACATTTAGTTTACGAGCAAATCAAGAATCTATTTTCAGTAGTGGGGGCAAAGCGCAGCTGCTTGGCAATTTCTGTGTACATGTGCACGCATACATATGCATATGCAAAATTTGTCTTGCGTTTTTCTAGGAATTTTTTTTGCAACGGTTAAATTGAGTTTTAGCACAACGAAGTGAAGTAAGAGCGTGGTCCAGTGGGTAAGAGTTGTGCCTCATAACGCGGAGGACTGGGTTCGAATTCAGCGCTGGTATGGTAGAGTAATGTTGAATTCTTTTATTTTTTCGTTATTCATAAATATAATTATTATTAATTTGTATCGTTTTAATGGACAAGTGCAAAATTTTCGTTTTCCTTGACTTTTTGCGACTTTAAGTAATGTTATATCATTCGTGAAAAATGCGGTATTGTGGTGCAGTTGGTAAGAGTTGTGCATCTTATCACGGAGGTACCGAGTTCAACTCCCGCTTGTGGAGTATTTATTTTTTTGTTGGTAATTATTAGTAAATTTTATTTTTTATTTTTAACAGGCTCAATACTCATCAACTGCCGAGAGTTTGTGTGTATGTGTTCATTTCTGGGTTCAGGGTATCTTCTAGTCGGGCGGTCCCGACTAGAGCAATCTCACTTGTTTTCTTTCGGTTGCTGTCACCTCATCTGCCTCATGCCACTGCTGTTAATTTTCATATTTTTGTTGCTGCCAGTTGGCAAACGGCCACCAGACGCCAACAACAACAACAACAACAACAAAGTTGCCACCGGGTGGCATCAAATTGGCCCACATTCAGGTTTTCAGTATATGAACATAGGGTATTATCATTTTCACAATAACTACGTAACGCATAAATGCAGACAATTGATTATTCATAATATTGATTCATCCTATTTGTTTACGATCTGAAGCCAGACTCTTCAAACTGGGAATGTGTCTATAATCATATAGACAAAATTTTAACATTCTTATTGACAGATTAATATTGCTCTCCGATGCCCAGCTCCCATATTTCAAACTTTAATAACTTTTTCAAAACTGATCCGACTTTCAAGTTTGA
The DNA here is from genome assembly GCA_035043915.1 of Drosophila paramelanica. Taxonomy (NCBI): domain Eukaryota; kingdom Metazoa; phylum Arthropoda; class Insecta; order Diptera; family Drosophilidae; genus Drosophila; species Drosophila paramelanica. Next base: position 3,506,172 of record JAWNMO010000557.1, on the reverse strand, counting down.
TTTTTGTCATTATTTGGCTTTTAGATTGATTCTACATTTAAAATAACTACACTTTTAAAAATAAAATTTTTTGAATTTTTTTGACAAAAAAAACCATGTACTCCCCCTTCCTCACTATCAAAAAAAAATTTTTTTTTTAAATTTAAAATTACAAATTTATATTTTTAATCGATTGCATTTGTCATAATTAGTATAAAAAACAACATTAAAAGTGGTTCTAGGGGAATTGGACAATTTTGGTCAAAAATCATGCCAAAATTGATAAAAATGTTGACAAGTAAAATTATTGGATTCATAGCTCCAAGCTTCCAACTTCTTTGTCAAAACTGAACCGATATTCAAGTTTGATGGCATTTGGGCATGATTTGGCCTCTTGATTCTTCATTTGAAATATGTATGTATGTTAATTTTTGAGAATACACTTTTTTTTTACTATTTTTTGGTAAAAATCATGTTTTAAAAAATGTTAAGTATTTTTATTATGGATTAAAGGGCAATTAAGTTTCGGTATGCTAAAGTTAGTCGGCCTGGCTAGAGATAGACACCCACGCCCACTGACAGAAACACGCAAACACCCACAGCCAAGCCACACAGGAAATGTGGCAGAATATGACAGATTGTGCCACATTTGCATGAGTTGCACGCGTAAAGCTGGAAACATAGCCGGAAGTTGACCAAGTCAATGGCTATAACCTGATCGGGAGCCACTTAGAAAGTAAGACTTGAGAAAGAAACGAAGGAGGTGAAACTGTTTAAAGTTACACTTAGAGAATATAAGGGTGCACTTAATACAGATACGAATGGTCTAATTTTTAAGATGCAATTTAAACATTAATGCGTCATTTCGGTTTAGCTTTAACCATTTGCGAATTACAAAACCTTTTTTGAAGGGGTTGCATTTGGCAAAGGGAGAGTTTTTTTTTGCCTTAATTTACGTCAGACAATTTTTGCTTTTCTGTTTTTTTCCGTTTCGCATCGGTTTTTGGTTTTTGTGTAATTCAAAACGCGAGCCAATTTCTTGGGTTACCTGCGGGCAACAACAACAACAACAACGAAATACCCGCCCCATTGTCATTTTTGCTGCTTTCCTGCTGCCTGCGCCTAATATGTTCATTAATTTTAATTATGCATAAATAGCCAGACACAGGCAAATGCCAACAAAAACAATACCAAAACTAACCGCAACTTAAAACAAACATAAGCAACAAATAACATGCAGCAAAGCTTGAATACCCTATAAATAACTTTTTCAATAAAAATGTTTGTTTATAAAATTAAAAAAAAATTATGTTTCAGTTGGTATCAAAATGTACACACATAAAATATTAAATCATAATATTTTTAAGAAAAATAAACAAAAAAGATTTCATATAAAAACTTAAAATATTTTTTGTGTTTAAGCTAAATCAATGAAGGTTGGGATCATAATTCAGATACATACATATCCGAAATAAACATGCATAAAATCATTTAGCATGCGTTACATATGGTCTAATAGAATCGAAATACCCTATTTGTTAGGGCATTTCAAAAGAAGCTCACAAAATATTTGATACTGCGAAGAATTTTGTTTAGCGCGGGGCCAAGAGACAAAGGCGGGGAAGTGCTTTTGTTTCGGCCATTTGCGTTTGGATTCTTTTTGGCTCAAACGAAACCCTCGACCCACTCAGCGGCTAGGCGCGCCACCCTCCCTCCCCCTGGCCAAGGGGCCACCGTGGACGCCGCACGAAACGTGCCCCGATATCAGTTTACAATTTCATTTAACGAGTCGAGTTCGAGCGATTGCGAGTGGTTGTGAATGCATTTGCGAATAAAAATATGCATTTATAAAAACAAAAAAAAACAAAAGTTGTAAGCCAAGCAGCTAAAAAGCCATGGAAAATGGACAGCAAAAAATATATTGTTGCCAATTTGGTGAACGCGTAAATTGAGGTGTTCAGACGAGGGGCAGAGGGGGGGAGACAGAACAGCACAAGAGGCGACACAAGATAAAGAAGAAGTGACAGAGGAAGCACAAATGAAACTGGCGTCTGGCCAAATATAAACAAAACGTGATATAAAAATCACAAAAAAAAACTCAAATTAATTATACAATTAAGCACGCGTCGTTGTCCGTTGATTGTTGCCCAGTTGTTGTTGTTGCTGTTGTTGTTGTTGCTTTTGCTGGCTAATAATCATAAACAATTCATGCAACAATGTCTGCATTAGCACCAGTAATAATAATAACAACAACAATTAAGTTGGCGCTAGTCAAGAGTGAATGTTTAGAAAATACCCTAGAAAACTGATGTTTGCACTCAAGGTTTGTTCTAACTTTTGGTTAGTTCGAAAATTTAAAAATGAAATTTACAATGTTTGTTTTCATTATTAAATCTTTTAAAAGTTACACAAAATATGTCTTTTAAATTTTATAAATTACAAACAATTTAAGCGTATGATTCACAGAATAAGAATGCCCTATTTTGCGATTTAGATTACAGGGTACAACAACTCGTAGAACATGCAGCAATTAAGTGGCAAAGTATCAATTTGATAGCCCGCAACAGTTGCAGAAATTGAAGAGGGGAAGCTCTTTAAAGAAGGGGATGCCGAATGAGAGAGATAGAGAGGGAACGGGGGAAAAGGGGCAATTTCTTAGGGATTCCATTGAAAGCAGCTGTGGGGTCGCGCCAGCAAAATTTGCAATGTCATTTTGCCGCTTTTGCGTAATGTGAACCGAAATGAAATGAAGATTTCCCGCTTTTTGCACTCGTGAATTCCCATGAAAAATGCAATTGATGCCGAACGTCGGGCACGTAGTGGGCGCAAATGGGGCGTGGCAGATAGCAGCAAAAAAGAAACAAAATTGTTTGAAAAACCCTGAAGAGTTTCAAGTGGCTTGTCGAGATTGAGGACTTGAAACTAGCTTCATTTCAATTAGTTGTTCAAAGGAACCACTTTAAAAATAAAAAAAATGGTAAACAAAATATATATAGAGATTGTATCATTAAAAAAAATAAAAAACATTTTAAGGAACGATTCACATTTTTGAAGCATTGATTGATGATTGATCAACAAGTGATCATTAAATAAACATTCATAAATCAACACAAAACACAATTTATTTTTTGTTTACCTAAGCAACTTTGAGCTAGATGCAGTTCTTTGGAATATTTTATTTGTTCACTCGCTCTTCTTCAATCATTATATATACATTTATATATTATATATATATTTTGTAAAAACATTTTACTTGGTTTCATTTCGGTTATTCGCTCTTCTTCAATCATTGATTGATAGCTGCTTGGCAGCAATCTCTTCACACACGCACAAAGCTACGTAGATAAAATTGCCTTCCGTGCGAATCAGTTTACGTTCTCTGCTCACTTTTCGCATAGACGAGTATTTAAGTTGAGCTCTGACCGAAACCAGATTTGATGATCTCATGTTAAACACACATTTAACATTGGTTTGACCCAGCGCCACTCCCTTCTGGGTGTTACATGAGCTCTTCTTGAGATTCGAGATTCGAGTCCGATTGGTTCCGAAACAATTTCATTCGCTGGGTTTTAAGTTTCGGCCGCTCTTTAACGATCTATTTGATGGCGAGTCTTTAAGTGTTTTGCATTAAGTTTTTTTTTAGTTATTTTTTGTTTTGTTTTGGGATTTTTGTTTAAAGTTTTTTGGTTTTGATTAGTTATCGGGAAAATGTTTAAACGAGGGACAGGCACAGGCGAAAAGAGCTACATCATTCTCAAACAAATCTCCGTTTTTCCCAGCCTTTTCCCATCGTCCCCACCCTCCCCGCTCCACGATCCCCTCTTGCCACCCAGTCGCTGTCTTTTGTATTTTTATATTTGCGGCGTGGTTTTTATTGTCGCGCGGCTGCTCTTTCAATTTTATTAGATCATATTATCTATTTTGGTACGACAAATTTGTAATTTAGATCGGACGACGACGACGCCGGCACTTAACCAACCAGTCAGGTTAGGAAATGGGGCGAGGGTAGGCGGGGCAGAGGCTACTGTTAAAGGGGTCTAACCGTTATGGGCTTTTAATTAATTGGCATTCGGTTATTTAATTGAAGCAGCCGAAAACAAACATCAACACACAGTTGCTGATGCGTAAAGAACATACCCTACCCTACCCCACCCATCCCCAGTCCCCTAGTATATGCACCCACCTATACCCTAACCCACAACGCCTTAATCGATCAACCATCATGCTCCACATTTCGCAGAGGCGCAATTGAAAGTTCGTTAATCGATTAAAATGATCAAACTATGGCATACCCTATCAAAGGTCAGTTTGGATATTTCAAAGAAGAGAAGTTTAAAAGAAGTTTTAGAAATAGATCTGGTTTTAATTCAATTTTATGTATTATTCATTGAACATAATTTTAGTAAAATTATTTATGAATCATTAAGATTATATAGATATATCAGATGGATAAATGTATCAAACTGTCATCGAGGTATTATTAAAAAGTTGGATTAGAATTGAAGATCGCTTTATATACATGTACATATATATAAACTGATTGATCATTAGTTATGGCATGAAAAACTTTACGATTAAGTTGGCATCATCTAACTTTAGAACCTGACGAAACTTTCACTTTGACTGGAAGTAATGATATAGATCAGTTTCGATCTTTGTGAGCGCATTTCAAATTCTGCTAGGCCGTACTATATTTGTTCTCCGTCTGATAGAATGTTGCATTTGATTTGCTGGCTTTGGGTTCGGTTCTGTTTTTTTTTTTTTCATTTTTGATGAACGATTCCAGTGTTGGATGGATTCTATATGTCAGCTCTTTAGTTCTTGGATCTTTATCGGTTGCTTCGATTACTGCTGCTGCTGCTGTTGTTGTTGTTCTTGTTGTTGTTCTCGTTCTCGTTTGCTTTTCACATGAAATGCAATAAACCCAATTTAATTTTTGTTTTTATTTGTTTCATTTATTTACTCGCCCGGACGTGAGATGCATCTGTATGCGTGTGTGTGTGTGTGTGTGTGTCTAAGCCCCAAATTTAGAGTAGATTGCAGGCAGGGGGTAGCTGGCAACGGGAAGCAGAAAGGCGCTTGTCTTATCAGCGCGTTGAATCGGCGTAGAACAGGGTTTTTATCACGTCGCGTAAACCAAAGTTTGGATTCGAGAAACTGTACAAGAATTGAAAATAAGTGAGGCGAGGGGATAAGTCGGTAAGAGAGAGAGAGAGAGAGAGAGAGAGGGGGGGGGGGGGACGTTTGTGTACATGGTACTTGCGCTTATCTATGGGTTCGCTGCCCCTGCCCCAAGCGAAATACCCAATGTTCCGCTCTAATGGTTAACGCAGTGTCATGAACTTGGGAACGAACTTTATTTGGGAGGAGAAGAGGGAGACTCTTGAAGCCAGGAATTAAGCTTGCAAGCTTCTATCGCTAATGTAGGATCCCCCTGTTTGTTCAGTTGTCCAAGTTCTAAATGCTAACCCCTATTTGCATTTAAAGTTTCACATTTTGAATATCGCAAGGGGAAAAACATTTGTTCCGCAGATTTGCAAAAGCGCAATTGAATAAAAACCCAATTCTTAGAAAAAAACCTTTTATTAGCTTTCTGCTAGTCCCAAAATGTCTATAAATCAATGTATTTTGAACCACTGTTTAGTGCCAGAAGCCTTCTTCTTAAATTAAGACAGCTTATGATATTTTCAAGTACGAAAATTCTTAAAATAAGTAAAAATTATTGTTTGATCATCGTTAGCCAAAAGATCTCAAAGAGCTCAAGATCTTTAAATATTTGAGAATCAGTTAAGCAAGTTGCATTTATTTATATTTCTTCTTCTATTTTTTGATCACCCCAGCTAAGGTGGTCATTGGTCATTGAAAAATTCCAGAAGTTCTGGTGTAACTTAACTGAATTTTTTATCCTTGGCCAGAGCTACGAAAGACAAAGCCGGCCAAGTCGGAAACAATTAGCGGCAATGCTGCTGGGGACAGAAAGGCCTAGGGTAGGAAGGGTCCGAAAGCAACGCTGCCAATGCTATAGCCAAAGCCAAAGACAAAGCCGCAGTCGATGCTCAATGATCGCAATGAGCGATGCCTTGGAATGCAGTCAACAACAAGTTGCCCCTTGTTGCTGTTGTGGTTGTTGCTGTTGTTGCTGTTGCTCGTTTCCAGTGAAATGAAACGGGCTATGGGCTAAGAAAAGGTAAAGAAAAACAATCAATGAAAAGGTTGCCCGACTGTCGACTACCTTCGCTCTCTCGCCCTTACCCCTATCCCTATTCGTATGCCTATCTCTGCCACCCCTCCCCTAACCCTACCACTGACCATGCCCCCATGTTGTTGCTGTTGTTGTTGTTAGCGTCTTTTGGTATGCGGTGCCAAGGTGAACCAACAAAAAAAAGTTGCAGCGACAAAAAAACGTGACTTGGGTCTCCTCTCAGATCCGTTTCAGACTTTCAGCCAGACTTTAGCTTTGACTATGTCTACAAGTAGCTCCGCTCTGGTAATGCAAATGCGGATGCGGATGCGGATGTTGCAGCCTGCCACTGTTAACTGACGATTCCATGGAATCATTTCATTAAATACAGTGCAACCGTTGCACATGGGCTTAAAAGGGTATCCACAAATAGAAAAGATACAAAAAGATACACTTTTTCTATACAGATTCTACTATTCCCTAACGAACGTAGATAAAAAAGCAGTAGCAATACTCTAAATTTAAATATTTACTGATACCCGAAAAAAATTTCCTCAGAATGCGAGTTTTCCGATATGATGAAACAAAAAATTGGCAATAAAAGAGCGAGATAATTGATTATAATAATTACCTATTCAAAAATACCGTGCATATATTGATTCCAACGGAAGTTAAGAAAGCGATAAAAAAGCGACAGAATTGGTTAAATGACTGCTAACTCAACTCTATCGATCGCACTTGCACATTCTTGTATAGGGTATTTAGCAGTCGGTTTCGCTGATATAGCACATTTTGACTTGTTATAATAAAGCAGTTAAAATGTTGCCGTTGTCATCGAATGGCATCGTTAACCTTCAGCATGCAACCGCCCGCAGTTACTCTTCATCTCCCCTCCCTCTCAGCACTTCTCTTCTCCCGCTCCCTCAATCTCTCTTTTTCTCTGACTGCTGCTGCCTCAGGTAGCGCATTCAAAAAAGATGCAGATACAGTTTCAGGTTCAGATTCAGTTTCGGCTTTAACATTTTCTGCTTGGCCCTGTGTGGGCGTCATAGAAGACAAACAACAACAACAACAACAACTGTTGAACTTTGTGCGGCAACGCGTCGCCTATTTATTAATGAAAATGCGTTTTGTTAACCAAACCGCTGAACGCACCACGCCACCGCTTGTCTGTCTGTCTGTCTGCCTGGCTGCTGGCTCATATTTGTACGTTTCCATGAATGAACCACGACGAACTGAAAAGAATATCTGCTTTGCTGTCCGTTTTCGACATTACAAAGGCAAACGATTTGAACCTTGGAAAATATACTTAATAAGAACACTTAGGTAAATCTCTCTCGTATAATTGTGTCAAAACTGAACCGAATTTCAAGTTATATGTCCATTATTTGGCCTCTAGATTGATTCTATATTCAAAGTATCTTCACTTGTAAAAATTATTTTTGTTTACTTTTAAAAATTTTTCAAAATTTAAAATTGCAAATTTATATTTTTAATCGATTGCATTTGTCATAATTAGTATAAAAAACCACATGAAAAGTGGTTCTGAGGGGGTCAAAATTTTGGTTAAAAATCATGTCAAATTTGACCAAAAAATTTGACAAGTAAAGCCCTCCGATCCATAGCTCCAAAATTTCCAACTCCCATATGTTGTCGAAACTGAACCGAATTTCAAGTTTGATGGCATTTTGGCCATGATCAAACATATAGTTTGATTCTACATACAAAATGTAGGCGTTGAATTTCTTGGTAAAATAACCATGCAAAATAATGTGTACAAATAAAGTTAGTTTTCGCTGACATCCGACTGCGGCAGGCAAATTAAGCTTAAACTGATTGTTCACATGGTTGAATGGGTTCTGCAGTGCCCCATTTGGCGAATCGAAAAAAAATTAGTCAACTAGAGGCTTATTTTTACTTTCATTTACAACTAGTTTCCCCCCATTCTATTTCGTTCCGCCCGAGAGCACAAATTGCAAACAAGAGAAAACACATTGACGGGATGCAAGCAAAGTGACAGCTGGGGCTTAAACTGGGGATAAAGTTAACTAAAGTTAACTATTGGCAAAAACAATAGAAAACAATTTAACTAAAGGTCATCGACGACAGCTAAATGGTCCAAGGTGGATTTTGTTAGTTACATCAAGTTAATTTCGCTTTAAAACAACTCAAATTCTACTTTATTTAAGCTTACGTAAAATTTCGTTGCATTTTTGCATCTTCAAATCAAAAATGAATGAATTTAAAAAAAACAAATAATTCGTATTATTTGCGCTTGCATTCAAATTTAGAATGGGTGTTACTATTTAGAGCTGACAATAATTAGGAGTCTTTAATCTGAATACAATATGTTGTCTTTGTTGCATAATACCAATATACGTATAGCTTAATGTACTGTTATGTAATGTGATGCAATGTACAATGCAAAGGTTTAATCTTTAACTTAACACTGGAACAAAAAGCTTTCCTTGTTGCAATATTGATGAATACAAATTTCTTATAATTTTTTTCAAAAATATACTTACAGCTTCATTGTTGGATTAACTAACACAAAAAATCTTGTTATATGATTTGAGAATATATTGTTTTATATATATATTTGTTTTTAATCCTAATCTCAGCAAAATTAGTTTTATACTCGTTTTTTGTGACACAGAATCCGATGTGTTTATCTGATTTCCGATCTGCTCCTTTTTTATCATTGAATGTCATAATCCTTGGAAATCCTTTCCGGTTGCGAATAGCAGAGAATAAAGCAAATTTCGAACAAAAGGCGACAATACTTGGAACAGTTTGCGCTCACATTGGAATGTGCTACACACACACACACATACACACACACACACACACTCGCTCGTAGGTAAAAGGAAATGCTTAAGTTCGCAGCGCTGGAATTTGCAGCAGCAGCATTTGGGTAAAGATCTTTTTCTTTTTCTATTTCTATTTTTTTTTTCATTCTGTTTTTCCATCTAATCATTGGCTCTAAACTGGCGCAGACTTTCAAAAAAAAATAAATAAATAAAAATAATAATGGAATAAAATGAGGCAGAAAACGGCAAATGATGCCATGACTCGACTCTCATGATGCCAGCACCGGCGCCCGAGGGGGATCGAACACTAAACAAAAAAAAAATGTGCGCTCGCGCCGGTTTGCTTTCTACTCACGCAGTTTGGCCAATGGTTAAGAGAATCCAGTCCAGCTTGGACGCTATTCGGATTGCTTCAGCTTCAGCTTCAGCTTTAGCTGCTGCTGCTGCTGCTGCTGCTCGGAGTGGGTCCGCGAGTGGGGCTTATCATGAACGTTGATCTATGACTCGGCGCAACTTGGCGCTGCTTTTGCTTGAACTCATTTTCTAATTGCCCCACGGTGCGGAATGTCTATTCATTGTGAGCGCCTCGGCTCGCTCAACTGTTGTGGTGGGCCACATGCTACTCTGGTATGTGTTTATTACAACCAGCCCCCCTCGTCCGCCCGCCCATGGCCCCCTCAGTTACAGGTTTAATTACCGACGAGCAGCGAGTAACGTGCAAAGTTCGAATCTCGAATCGAAATCTTTCTTTAACTGTGTTTCAGGCATTTGCATGTGATTTTTGTTGTTGTTTTTACAGGGTATCGTCTACTATTTTAATTGAGTTCACAAATGTTTCGAACTGACCCCAAACACAGCTGGCAGCCACTCAAACGCTGACAGCTACATGCTGTGCCCACTGTCCACACAGAGTGGAGAACTGTTCGACAAAAAAATAAGATGGAATAGTTAGAGGGGGGGCATACATAGGTAGAGATCGGTTAGATGGATAGTTAGTTTGGCTTACAGGGCAATGGATTATTTAATCATTTTACAGCATTGTGAGAAATTAATACATCATCATCATCATCATCATCGGGCAAATCAACGATGCCTTTCACGTCTCACATCTGAAACTTCTCGCTTCTCTCTTTCACCTCTCTTCGACTGTGGGAAGGTTTCACATCGACTCTAATTAAAAACGCAAGTAAGCGGCGCTTTGGATACCCCTTTCCCCCCGAAAGAAGGGGGCAGAATAGATCGCAAATAGTTGCCTCCTCAACATAATTATTAAAATATTTTTAGCTTAACCCGACTGTCTAGATACTCTTTAAAATAAATTTGTTATGCATTAAACAAAATGGATTTGGGAATAATCTTGGATAAACAAATAAAAATTGTTATAAATTGAAATTGGAAAATAAAATAAATTTAAGAGTACATTTTTCAAATAGAGCAACAGTGGAATGAAAACGTGGGAACACATATGACAATTGTATCTGAGTAGAGGGTGTCTCTATTCGAGCAACATTAAATATTGATGGTTGATTGTTAGTTGTGCATTCAAAAGTAAAAGTGCAAACGCTATTAAAAATCCGCTACAGGTAGGATTTTCTTAAATCGATAACAAAATTTGAATTCTAAGGACTCAAAATAAACGGGTTTTTGTAGAAATACCGGTTCTTTTTCTAAATGGGATTTGTCATAACAAGAGCTAATCAAATCCAATTTTTATACCTAATGCAAAAACTTGTGAACTCATTTAAAGCATTTTTGAAACTTAGTTTAAATTTATTTCAAACAGCTTCTTTGTGTGGTCAAAGTTGGGATGTTTTATCCTGACATATTTCCTATTTGAGGCTACTGCCCCGAAATGATTTACCTTGAAACATATTATTTGGTAGATGGGAGATTATCTTAAATCGATTTATTACAACTAGACGCATATAAATCAGAGTTTAGACTTCTGTTCTTCTATCTATAAACATCTTTACAGTTATGAGGTAGGAGTATCTCCCGCTGTCCTGTCTCCAGCTACCTAAGTAGTTGGTATAATGATGTCGGATCCCAGATCCGTCCCTCCGTCTCTCAATCTGACTCTGTCTCTCTGCTTTTTACCTGTGTCAATGTCAACTTCAGTGCTAAATTGTCGCTTATTAAATGTCCCGCTCGCCCTCGCCCTCGCCCCTGCCACTGTCTTTGTCTACACTTTGTTCTCCCTCTACCCATCCCTCTCTCTCTCTCTCTCTGCCTGTCTGGGCTTAACTGAATGGAACGCGGCTGAGCTACTTTATCAGACTGAATTCCACGTAATGCCCGTTGTCTCTTGTCTGTCTGCCGAAAATTATGACTTGTTTGGAAGTGCAAATAGCTCACTTCCTGTCTGTTTCATCTGCGGTACACAGCGCTACCCCCCTCTACCGCTGCCCTTAACCCTGCCTAACACAAACTCTGTCCCTACGCCTGCGCCACGGATTGCTTCTTATTATACTCTTGCGGCAGGGTATTCAAATATTCTTAAGTAAGATGTAACGCAACGAATGGAAATTCATTTGTTACATAAGTCAAATCTTACACAATCTTAGATGAAAACCTGTATATATTATTTTGTTCTTAAGTCAAGAAATCCAACTTGAGAAAAGTTTAACTTTACTTAAGCTAAAAATAATTCTTGATTTATTTTATATAACAAAATGTGCATTTTTCCTGACTAAAAGCATTTTTGATTGTTGGAAACTCAACAATGACAATCTACTATAACATAGATCCTTTAAAAACTATTGATCAAAGCTTAATTATTATGTTTATATTTTGTTTCACATTTTTTTTATAAATTGTATTAAAAAATACCTTTTATACGAACTATTTGTAAGTTTTATTTGAGAAATATAAAAATATTAATTTAATTTTTTCGTTTATTTCTAGAACTATGTATATGATTCGATCCGGGAACTATCTGGTTCCGATTCGCGAACTTAACAACATGCAAATGCAAAACAAACAAACAGACAGACAGACTGATCTGGCTATAATGACTCAGATCGTCATAATAATCGGTAATATATACTAGTCTAAAATAATATTTTCGATTCGACTTGCTTTGAGGGTATTTAATATGCGACGAGCGAAATTGGCTTTTTATTTCTTGTTCTTTCGGTGTTGTCGCGCAGCCGCAAAATACTCTGATTGTTCTTGTTGTTGTTGTTGCTGCTGCTGCTGTTGTCGCCGTCACGGCCCGCCGATGGTCGCTGATAAGGCGACAGCATAGCGTTCCCCATTTAAACCATTCGCATTGGTTGTGGCCACCGTCGCATCCACTCCTCCGCCGATGTCCTCATCGCGATAAGCTCGTCCGTCCGCTACGTGCTACCGAGTTAGCTTTTGTGTGCTCTCCTTTCTCTCCCTCTCTCTCTATCTCTGAAGAGTTCTCGTTTCTCAAGGTTAGCTGTACTTATTCTCCTTCTTCTTGTTATTAGTATTATTATTATTCTTTTTTTTTTGGGCGTATAGGCGTGTCATCGCAGTTGTTCACAACAAATGCTATCACATTACGTATCGCACACGGGCCTGTAATGCGCTTCCGTTTTCCAACTCGTAATTGCCTCGATCGGGCAGGGGCGGGGGCGGTGGAGTGGTCTCTTTTTTGGGGGCGGTGTCTGTTGAGCAAAGGCGCCGACGCCGCTTAGCGAACGGCGTTTTTTCGGCTCATTTGTGGCCGCTACTTAAGGTCGTCTCAGATTTTCGGGTTCGGGATTTTATTTAATTTTTTTTTTTTTTTGTTGGGTAAAGCCCCGCAATTACACTTCCGCTATGCGAGGCGAATGTGAGGAAAAATATGAGAGAAAAAAACAAAATGAAGCGAAGCTGAAACCGAAACGAAATCCAAGCCGATTCATTCATGTCTCAGTCGCAGACTCAATCGAGATCTGGAACTGAGGCTGAGACACACTCATTCAGTGTTCGAGCGCGCATTCATTCATTCATTCATTCGTGTGTTGATTGCCACCTTTGGGCCTTTTGGGGCCGCCTCTGCCGCATGCCTCACGGCAGCCGCATTTAATGTTGCCACCATCTCGCTCACACTCACATTCTCTCGCTTTCTCTTTCTCCCTTGCTCTCTCTTTCGCTCTGCAATGATTAGTTGCCGTCCGTGCTAATGAAGAGCCGGCAGCGGCTACCTAGTGCAAAAAATAAATAAAATAAACTACAACCAAAAGTTTGCTACTGAAAAATGCCCAACTAAAAAATACCCTGTACAAAAATTTACAAAAAATATGGTATTAGGTTTACCAATAGATTTTAAAATATCTAAAAAGTTTGGAAATTATGACAAAAGCAAAATTGAATAAAATTATATTTTAATTCTATATTCTTGTAATATTCCTGCAATATTTCTGTTAGAACTGAATATAAAATTCGTATTTTTTTACGATATACTTATCAAGATTATAAATATACCTCAAAGATTAAACACTCCTTCTTCTGTCTCATTTTCCATACATTTTCTCTTTATACAGGGTATAGAAACATATGAGAAAACGCCAACAGCTCCACGAAATGCGGCAAGCAAACAAAAATCAAATCCAATCTATGTGCTTTTTTTTATTTTAATTCTTTTTTCCGTTTTTTCTTATTTTTTTTTTGTTTTTTTAACCCAACATTAATCATAATTTCGGGTTCCGCGCGGCGAGCGTGAAATAATTTTTATGCGCCGTTTTTACGGAACGAACCCAAAATCAGAAAAGGTGTCAATCGCTAATTTGACAATGGTCAATGCGACTCGATGGGAAAATGCAGCGAACAGAGAATGGACAATTGAGAGGCAGCGACAAGAGAGCAGAGAGCAGAGAACAACAAGAAGTGCATTATGTGTTTTTGCCATTAGCAATGTGCCAAATGTGAATGGGGCAAGTGTAACAAGCCAGATCGGAGCAGGTCAGTTCGGGTTGGAATGGGTATTCCAAGTCGAAATCGAAAACGAACCATTGATTATGTTATAAAATTGTTCGCTATTTATCATACATATGTATAAGATATAGTTTTATATCAAAAATCAAATCATTTCTAAAAATCAAATCTTTTTTTATTATATTGAATTTTAATCAATGCCATTTAAAAAAAACACAATCAATGATTTTTGTATTTTAGAATAGAATTTTGTATTTTTTTTTTTATTAACTATAAGAAGTATCGTTTGTTTTTTTAGTAGCATCAAAATTTCCATATAATATTTAATATCGTATAGCTAAAAATTCTGTACATATCCAATTCTCTACTCTTTGCGATGATCACTGAAGATCAAACGAGATTTAAAGCAGATATCGAGTTAAGTTCATGTAGAACAGCTTTGGAATTTTGGAATTTGGGAACTGCTCAACAGGTTACATTGAGCTCAGATACATTATTATTATTATTATTATAAGCCAAGTATCCGTCGACATTATCATCAACATGACTCATATAAAAAAAAAGAGGGGAAGAAAAAAAGATCAGAATTGTTATACAATAATAAAAGATCAGCTCAATTTGGTGACTGATATGAAATGCACACAAATTCCCAGACACTCGATGCCCACATGCTAAAGGGATAAAAGGTCTTTATGGGCATCTTTCAACTCGGTAGCTGACAGATCGCACTGTGGGTAGAGGGGCGAGGGAGGTTGGCCAGACAGCCAGATCAGAGCAGAGCAGAGCAGTTAACACAGACAATGATGACGCTGCAAGTGTACAGGTATTTATTTATATATTTTTATTGTGTGTAAGGCTGAATGACAACGGGTAACAGCAAGAGAAACAGAGAGAGAGAAAGTATGTGTGTGTGTGAGGGAGATAGAGTGCGTGAGAGATGCTGCTGCGGGAACCTGTTGCAGTTTCGTTTTAGCCACTTGAAAAGCAATTTTTTGAAATTTATTTTCCATTTATTGCTTTATTTATTTTTTACCTTTTTTTTTAAGTGTGGCCCATTCTACATACCAGACATATATTATTCATGTGTGTGTGTGTGTGTGTGTTTGTGTGTGTAGCTGCTTATGCGATTAGAACAAGAGGAGCTCAGCCCAAGCTGAGCTCCTGCCGTCTGTTTATTTGTTTTGAGTCCAGCACAATTCTCGAGCGGCTTGGCCAGTCTCAATGGGCGCGGACAACAATCGAAAGTAATAATGAAATCTCATAAACAACAACAACACAATTTACAACAATGCGAGCAAGCGATAGCGCAGTCCCTTTGGACAGCGTCGCAGTCGACGTTGACGTCGCGACGACACTTGCCTTGATTTTTATTATGTTGGGCTTTTCCACATGCACACACGGGCACAAATACACGTACACGCACAGACACACATGTGCATTTCTGCATTGTTGTTGATTTCTGTTGCATTGCCTTTTGATTTATTGTTAGCAGGAATGAGAGAATGGGCCCAGGCATAGAGCAAAAGGCACTGCAATAACAGCAACAACAGCAACACTAACAGCAACAACAACAGCAACAAGAACCGAGCACTGCACAGCAGGCCCTGCTGCAGTTATTCTGCCAGTGGCTCTCTTGCGCTCTGCTGCTCCTCTCTTCTCTTCTCTTCTGTTCTGTTCACTTGCCTGTTCTCGCACTGTTGTTGCTGTAATGCCTGCATTCCGCACTCAGCATTTTTACCTTTTGCCAAGAACTGTGCGTATGTCTGCGCTCTCTGTGTGTATGTGTGTGTGTGTGTTTATGTTGGTTTCTATTCTTGTGCGGGCAGCAGCGACGCAGTTGTAGACAGTTCATTAATGTTATCAACAGCATGGGGGCATGGGACATGGGACATGGGGCGGGGCTGATCGCTCATTTCTTTGCATTTCGGCCGCATCGTTGTAGGTAAAAGCAATAACAACAAGCATCTCGTATTACTCTAGCCTAGCAGTGGCTGCGCTGCTGCAGTGCTGTCGCTGCGAGCTGGGTTTTTGTCTTCGCTAAACGGCTGTTTTAGTTGTTGTTGTTGTTGTTATTCTTATTATTGTTAAGATGGGCCAAAGTCGAGTTAAAATAAAAAACTGGTGGCAACTATTGGCCAAAAAAGGACACAACAGCATGCGTCGCTCACTTGGCCTGTACAAATTGTCAACGTCGCATGGAACGGGCCAGTTGCGTTTTATGGACAACTTGTTGACCAGATGAACTACTTTCGAGTCGTGCAATTACCGTTAGCTGTCTCTTTCTCTCTCTTCAGCTGATCAAAAAATTAAAAGAACAGCACTCAAACTCACCTGTGCAATCCGTGCAGATTGTGTGTCCGTCCAGTGCAGGATTCCAAGACGAAAGCCGTTTCCTTTAGTTGGCACTCAATTAAAAATAATTCAGATCCAAGAGAGCGAGTTTCTGCTTTGCAGTTTTTTTCTCTTATTTTTTTTTTTTGTTTGATTTTTATTTTGTTTAACACTTGGTTTATTTTCCACCAAAAAAATAAACAACTTGAAACCTATATGCATTAAAAAGAACCTATTAAAAATCTAATAGCATTTCTTTTGGACCCATAAAAATAAAAACAGTAAAAATAAAACGAAATAAATAGTCTAGAATACGTCTCTTGAGGGTCTCGGATTCAATTAGTCGCGTCGCTTTTTTAATCGCATCCGTTGGCAACAAGCAACGGCACATTTCCCGAAATTGTACTCTCAAATTATTTGGCAATAGAAACGCGAAAGAGGAAAAGCTGCAAAGCTTCCTATAAAGCAAGAGGCAAACCGCAAAAATGATTCTTTTACTATTAATGTTATGCTTGAACGACTGATTGATTGATTGAATTGAATTGAATTGACAATATGCAATAACTGTTTATTTCATTTCTTTCATACATCCATAACATTCATTCTAGAAACTTATAAACAAACTTTTTCACACCATTCATAGCTGCATACATCATTCACGTCCATTCATATTTGTATATATGTATATAAATGTGTAGCTTTGAATACAGCACTTTTCGCTTCCGTCCATCTGTCATTCATACATCAAAGCTCATGCATCACTCACATTAACACTCGATAGCCATGTGCATACATCACACGTACATCATCAAATATGTCTTTACATACACCACTCACTCACACACCATTTGTATGTGTTTTGATCAGTTCTGCTTCTGTACATCAATACATCACGTACATACATCATTCACACACACACACACACACACACATTCGCGTCCGTTAGTATTGATATCATTTTGTCGTTTGCCTTTTGCAGCTGTTTGCCGGCCGACGCGACGTTTTAAAAATAAAAACAAAATAAATATAAATACAAGTAAAAATAAAAATGAGAAAGAAGAGAACAAAATGAATAAAACACTAACAATGCAAACGGTTAACCACTTCGAACGCACTTGTTGTTTTTGTTGTTGATTTCGTTGTATTTTGTTTGTTCGTTGAGTTTTGGCAAATTGCATTTGCTGCCAAGTACCGCAAACTTTAACAGGTAGCCGCAATGTTCATCAGCCCAATGATCATCATCATCGTCTGTCGCTGCAACAGCCCATTCATTGATAACAATTCTCGGCGGCGATCACAATAACAGTATTGAATAGGAAAACAACAAAAGTAAATAAACAGAAAAAAAAACAACAAAAACGCACAGAAAGCACGCCAAAAGCAATTGTTTTGGGGAGGGCAAATCGTAGAAGAAGCGCGCGCACTGCTGTCGGAACGCACACAACCTGTCGGCGTCGCGTCACGTAAGTAACTGAACGCAGAGTCTTCGCACAGTCGACACCAACAAGACCGGCCAGGCCTGCGCGACGTTCGGCTCACGTTCGGCAGGCACGAGGCGCAGCGGCCGAAGAGACGCTTGCCAGCGCGCCGGGCAAGGCGAATAGGCGACACAACAAAATTGCTGGGGATCACCCATACATGCGCAGCGATGCTTAAAAAGGAAGCTGCGCTGTTGCGTTGCGTTGCGGCTGATGCTGCGCCTGCTACAGCTGACCAACCTGCCAAACCACCCCAACGCCTACAAAACGCAGCCAAAAAGAAACACGTGCCAAAAGTTGGTTTTTTTTAAACTTTTTTTTTGTATTTTTTTTTAAATTTTTTTGTATATTTTTTTTTAGTTATCCACTTAACAGTTTCGTTCGTATTATACATGTATGCTGATAATAATTTTAATATGTATATATATTTATTTATATATATATTTTGTTTCACTTTTAATTTTGTTCAATTTAACTGTAGTATTGGTATATTAAGTTTTAAATTTATAAACTCTGTGCACGTGCTTTTGTGTGTGTGTATGTGTGCGTGTGTGTTATATGCAATTGTTTTCGTTCTTTATTTAATTTGATTAGGTTAAGGACAAGTTAATTGTCAAGCTGCACAACATTTTACACTGGGCTCTCAACGGAAAGGAAAATATTGTAATCGATTAAAAAATAAGGGGAAAATATTATAAAATGCTTATCATTTTTAGTTATATGTAGTTTTTCTTGTTGTTGTTGTTGGCTAGTATGCGTTGTTGTTGTGTTTTGTATTTGAGTTAGTTGGGCCTTAAAATTCTATAAATTTATATATGTATGTATATATATTATGTGGGCATCAATCCATTACATTTTATTGTTTCGTTTCGAGTTTTCACTTCTTATGGCCGTTGTACGTTTAAAAGTTAGTTGTTTGGTTTTCTCATTCTATCAATATTATAATAAAATTTCTCATCTTTTAAGTTTAACAATAATAAAAGATGCTGAAGAAGAAGAAGCAATTGCAACGTTTCGTTCTTTTTGTTTTTTGTTTCGATATTCTTTGACACAAAAATTAGCGCAGTGTGTAAAATTTGTTCCTTTTCTTCTATACATACCATATGGATATTTCAATCTTTGCATAGTCTAACATAGTTTAAAAAAAAAACTAACTTTTTGTTGGTGTGGTTGGTGTTGTGTGTTGCTTTAAACGACTGGTGGTTCAGTGCCGCCCTGGGGATCATCATTACTAAAAGATCCAAAAAATAAAATAAAAATAGAAATTAAGTAAAAATGCAAAATAATAAATAAATAAAATAAATTTAAAAAAAAATAAAATAAATAATGCATACAAAATAGTAAATTTCAGCCATAATCAAAAATCAAAATCAGCGAAAAAAAAATATATATATGTATTTACTGATGCCTAAACAATTAAACAAAGATTTCTTTGAGATCTCGCGCTAATTTTGAAGTATATTGGGCTGACATGTTGTTCGAGGCTTAATGACATTAGCTGCAAGTGGCTGCACATTTATAGATTAATCTGATAACATTGTAACAAAAAACATCTTTAAATATACAATAAATCAGTAGTAGTATGTGAAGCTTTTCGTTGTACCTTGATTGCGGCTTTAATGCGCTTTTCAAATGGCTTTTTGGGTGCACCAACTTAAAAGAGCTTTTAACTTTGAAATAATCTGCCTTTTAAGGTTATCAAGAGTGTAAAACCTTACAAAAGCGTTTTTATAATATCTCATTTGGTTTAGTTTTAATGAACTTTCAAACCTAAAAAATCACAAATTCAAATCTCTACCAAAGCTGCATGTGCGATACATTTTATTCTACTGAAGCTTTGAAAGCTCATTAAATTTGTTTTTTGCATCGTAAAATCACTTTCAGCAGTCACACAATAAAATTCACTTATAGCTTTAACGGATTATCAACGGATCAATTTAGCTAAATAAATTTGACTACATAAAAAAAAGAGTGTGTTTCAATAAGTGCTACAAATAGTCTGGGAGATTAATCGCTAAAAAAAAGAAGAGTATTTGCCTATCGGTTTAACTGCAATTTCAGACTTTGTCTCAACACGTAGAGCTACAAACTCGCCCGGCATTTCAGTATGTTACGATTAGTATATATATATTGGTATGGAGCTTTATGCAGTAGGCATATCAAAGAATATATACATATATATATATATGTATATTTTATAGTATGTATATTTTGTTAGGTTATGGTCACACTTGTGCCTGTAGATTCACGATCCTTCTGTTGCATATAGAAAAAAAACCTTGCTCTCCTTCGAGAGCTATCATAAGTATTTAGTTTCTTAGTTGGTAGAAAATATTAACGCTGTTTTTCTTTGTTTTTTTTTTCTTATTAACAATATTTTGGTGCTAACTACATGTTCACAAAAAAAGATTCACTAGATACATATATTTGCTATATTATATGGTTTATATTGAGTTATCCTTGTAGTACATAGTTCTTTTTTTTTTTTGAATATTTTTCCATTTTTTAGCTTTAGTTGTTTTTTAATATACTTTGTATATATGTATGCATATGTATATGTATATATATATCTTTATTTATTTCAACATGATATTTTGCAATGATATGGCACGATAATTATTTCTTTAATTCTTCTTCTTGCTATTGAGCGCTTAGCTGGGCGCTGGCAGCAGCCAGACGAGGCTAGTTGCCAGCAGGGTTAGTGGCGCCACTGCCACGCCCACAGTTCGAGCACTTGCATCGTAGGCGTAGCCATGATTATGATGGAACTGATTCAAGTTTGGCCGCGGATAAATAATATGCACCGGCGGCGGCTGATCCAGCTTATCGAAGAAATTTGGATCGTATCTCTTATCGCCTGGCTCAAAGTCGTGATAGATGAGACTGGATGGATTCCAGTAGTCGCTAATTTCCCGCCAGAGCCGCATGCAGTGTGCAAAAGTTAGAGATTAGCAGCAGCGACGGGAAGAACCCGGTAGCCAAACCCAAACCCCAAAAGGAATCTCCATTTTGACTGGGGGTAATCCTTAAATAAAAGTCTTTACCTAGGCCTAGTTTCAGGAGTTGTAGCTCTCAGATTTACCTGATATGGGTCAAGTGTTCACTTACCAAATACCACGTTTAAAATGGCAACCTTTCGCATCTCAGACCCTGACCTAACTCAGTTCATACATTTAAGCTTGGACGAAAAAAATGAGCCAATAACACTTCTTTACCCTTTAGGTTCAACCACCGACCTACACAAAAGAGAGCTATTGCTAAAAAACAGAATTACAATCTAAATTCCATTAAGCGCTCAGTTTTAAACTGAGCGTAAAGTCCAAACCGTATGAACAGCACAAGGATCAACAAATTTCCACTTTTTTAAACCTTGTCATCAGAGAGAAAGCAAACTACAATTCGGACAAGTCCCAACAGAAACAGTGACCTAGTGTCTGGATAGAAATCCAAATCCTGACTTGAATTGCAGTTTCATTTAGGCGTGAGTCACAATAGCATTAAAAATCCTTATCCAAGCCTATATCGGAGCTTAACTCCTAGTTACTTACATGGGGCAGGTGTCCACGTTGACGCCACCGACAGCGGCCTTGCCCAGGTTGATTTGGCCAACGGCATCGCCTTCGACGAAAACGATGCAACCGTTAAAGTTGTGCGTGTAGCGATTGCCCGTGAAATTGGCCATGTCCGGAATGCCACCTGTAATAAATAGGATAAGAGAAACAAAAAGGGGTGACTTGACGTTCATGACGAGGGGTCGGTGAGTTTAGTGAGACTGACCAATGAAGACGTTGCCTGGCAGATGCATCTGCATCCGCTTGGTGGGTCGCGTCTCGCCGGAGTAGAAGATGCGATCGACCTCCAGTATGGCAGTGTTCTCCGAACGCTTCACGAGCACAATATGTCGCTGTCCATCGGCCACGGGTGTGTCCAGGTTGCGTATGACCGTCTCCTCGCCGTTAAGACGCAGCCCGAACTCCAGGTAGCCATCGACAACGGCAACGGCAATAAAGTCCTGTCCGATGAACTCCTCGCCAGCGGCCTGGCCCCAATATAAGAGGAGACCGTTTGGCTTGTTGGTGGTGAACACCACCACCGCCGAGGTGTACTGCATATCCAGCTCCGAGCTAAACTGGCTGCGATCTAGCTCGAGATAGCCATTGCCGCGGAACGAGGCATTGAAGCCCACTTGGATATCTGCAAGGATGCAAAATTCATTAGGGCCAAGAGCCGAAAATCGCCCAGCTGCTGACACTTACGCTCCTCGCAGTGCTTGCCGCTGTAGCCCACGGGGCAGGCGCAGACAGCTTGCTGCTCCAGTTCGGTGCAGGTGCCGCCATTCTCGCAAGGTTCACTGGCACAGGGTGCGAGCGCATACGGCTGCTTTTCCTCCTCGTTGGAGTGGCCAATGCCAGAGGCAGAGGTGCCAGTGCCAGCCGGTGATGGGACCACGGGCAGCTCTCCATCGGAATCGCTGTCGCCGATTTCGTTGAGCTCGCCACAGTTCTGCACATTGGCCGCATCCTTGATGGCCGCCAGCAACTGAATGGGACGCGTTGCTTCGTACAGCCGCGAAATGCAGCCATCGAATCCGTTCGTGATGTTCACATCCCGATTGATCTTCACCGTCGCCCAATCGTAGCCGCCCACATACAGCGGCGTCTTCAAGGAGAGCGTTCGCGGTGCACCCGCCGCCTTGGCGCGCTGTTCGGGCTCATCGCCCACGCGCAGAATACTCTCGCCCTGGCGACGGAGCAGCTCGACACGGGTCCAACGGTGCAGCGGCAGCGGCTTCTGTGAGCGCACCACCACCGGCTTCAAGCGCGCCGCCGTATTTATGATCAGCTCCACGTGGCCATCGCGCAGCACCAGCGCCACATAGGTGCCGCTGGGCAGCTTCGACTCGGCCGCGTACAGGAGGACCGCATCCCGCAAACTGGACGGACGCAGCGACAGGGTCACATTGATCCGCGTTGCACGAGGCGTACTGTGGCAACGGGAGAGACGGTACGAGTTCGGGAGATTATTGCATGTTCTTCAGCCTAGCCTGCTCTACCCAACCTACATAGGATAGAATCCCTATGGCTTTCAAAGGACATCCAAGTCTAATGTTTAAGGGGGAAACGTTCCTATTTCCTAACTCAGCTATCTCACAGATCAATAATTAAATATCTGTTTAACTAAACAGACTTACCCAAAAAAAAACCCTTAAATTCCAGCCTAATGTTCAAGGAGAACAGTTTCTATTCAACAAAAGCTCTTTTATTTTCAGCAATCTTACAGATTATCTAATCTGTCTTATCTAAGAGTTCTCCTCCACCTAAGAGGAGAACCCTTAGGATTCCAGGCTTAGGATGACTTAGGATGACCAGGATGACTTCCTAACGTTAAAGGAGAACCGTTTCTATGCAACCAAAGCTCTTTCATTTCTAGCTATCTCACAGATCAATAGCCAATTATCTGCTTAACCTTCCTAACTTAAGAGCTAAATTAACCTAACCCAACCCACCTAAAAAGAGAACCCTTCCCTTTCTATTCAACAAAATATCTTTCATTTTAGGTAACTTACAGATCAATAATCAATTGTCAGTTTAACCTTTCTAGGAAGCTTAACCTACCCAACCAAACCTATCTAAGAAGATAACCCGGAGTAGGAGTAGGATAACTCAGGAGTAGGAGTTTCACTCACCTGTAGGCCGCGTAGCTGTTGCGCTTGAAGTTGAGACTGTGCTCGTTCAGGTGTTCCATGTACTGGCAGCGATCGCCGGTGCGATTCAGTGGGCATAGGCATTCCATGTCCAGTTCGGTGTTCTCGCAGCGACCGGCACCGCAAATGCCCGGCGTGCACTGGGTGCCCTCAACGGCGCAGTTGCGTCCGGTCCAGCCCTGCTGACAGACGCAGGTATAGGCCAGTTCGGTTTGGGTCTCGAGACAGATGCCTCCGTTAGCGCAGGGTGCGTTGGCGCAGGGCTTGCAGCTGGTGATGCCCTCCTTTAACTTGGCGTCCTTCATCAGCTCAATGGTTTGGCCCTGGAGCGTGAGGCGACTAATGCAGCCAACAAATCCAGTTGGTTCAACGACCGCATCGGCGGGCAGCTGCTCCAAGTTGGGCACACCGCCAATGTACAGGTCCTCGATCAGCTCCAGCTGCGGTATCTGCGTCAGCGTTGGGAACGCCACCGGATGCTGTTCGTCCACTTGGATGTAGCCATCGCGACGCGAGCGGTGCACGCGTGCCGTGTGCCATTCGCTCAACTCGATCGGCTGCTCGGCGCGGACCACCATCGGCTTGCCGCCAAAGTCGAACCGGAACTCCACATAGCGATCCTTCAGCGAGAGCGCAATGTAATCGCCAACGCCGCGCGTTTGTCCATTGAACAGCAGCAGTCCACTGGCCGACTCCGGCCGGAAGGTGATCTCAAAGTTGAAATTGAAGGAGGAATCGGGCAGGGTCGGGAAGCTCATGTAGCTAAGCGGCTGCTGATGGAAGTGCGGTATAACTCCGGTGATGACCAATATGCTGGGATAGTCCACAGACTCGCCATCGCCGTAGAGGGCCGTGCAGATGTAGCTGCCGGCATCGTTGGCCTGCACGTCCTGCAGCAACACTTGGTCCTGGAAGGGGTTTAACAAACAAAGGGAAAAAAGCGGTTCTTCAAAATCACATTCGATTAAAGTTCAGAATACAGGAAATGAGCACAGCGATCAAATCTTGTAAAACACTTGATTTAGTAGTAATGAGTACGATATCTATTGTTTAAGCTTACACTCTCTTGATTCAAATCTTGTCACGTACTTATTGTACTTAAAGAAAAAAACAAATTCTCAAATATTTCAATTTTCGAACTGATGAAATTTGTGTTTAACCTACTCTTTCAAATTAAGTCAGAATCGAAGGTAGGCCAGATTGAATCACAATATTATATTAAACAAGCGAAAGAATTTTGTATTCGATTTTGATTTTGTAGTTCATCTTCCTCAATGCATCCTATTGAATTTGTCCAGTTGCTACTTACGCTGAGTACATCGCGTCCCGGCTGCAGTTGTCCGTATTGACGGGTCCAGCGGTAGTTGGGTTGGCGGCTTTCGTCGGCTCCGCAATTCAACTGGGCGCGGTCGCCCACCTGGGCGTGGACGATCTTGGGGCGGCGCAGCTCATGCGGCTGCTCTTCAATGTTCAGCTCATAGCTGGTCGTGTAGAGATCACCGTCGTCCGTGCGGCATTTGCAGACATAGTTACCCGCATCGGCGGCGGTTACCTCGGCGATGACCAGGCGGTTGCCCACTTGCTGTTAGGAGAAGGAATCGGGAGGGGGAGACTGAGTCACTGGAACAAGCGGAGTCACTGGTTTGTGCGTGTGCCACTCACCTGTACGTTCGGGGAGAGGGGAGCTCCGTCCGCACGCTCCCAGATGACATCCGTGTAGCTGTTGTCCGAGGAGTAGCATTCAACTTCGGTGGATTCGCCGACTCGCAATTTCGACGATTGCTGGTCCAGTTTGAGGCTGTAGTCGCGTGGCACTGCTACTTCTGGTGGGGGCGTGGCACGAGCGGGGGGCAGATAGCCAATCGGATTGGTTACGCCCGCTGCAGTGGATTAAGCCACAGACGGAGCACCACCCACCACAAAATTACAGGACAGCACAGTAAGCAATAGAAGAAGACGAAGAGGACGACGACGACGACGACGGAGACGAGTTGTGGATGTTTCGGCGGTTGCAACGTTCACAATTGGCGACAATTCACAATTGGGTTATGTGATGAAATGTGAAGTGCACGTGTGTGTGTGTGTGTGTGTGTGGGTGGGTGTTGGTGTGTTTTGTGTGTGCGTGTTGAGTGTATGTGTGTGCGTGTGTGTGTTGCGTCATTGCGATGAGAAGTAAAATAGTAAAAAATACACAGAGAGAAAAAAGCAGTTAGCAATATACATGTCAAAAATGGCGAATTCAACAGATATTCGATGCGATGTTCATCGAACGATAGCCTTATCGATAATTTTATCGATAAATCTATCGTGCGGCTTTTCTGTGTGGGTTTTTTTAGTCAAAAATTTTATGCTAAGAATTTTGTTTCCTAGTTACACAAATAATAACATACAATAGGGGGGGGGGGGGGGGGGGGGGGGGGAGTATATAGTGGTGACTTTGATACTAAATTAACAAAATTTACAAAAAAAAAAACAAAAAAATATATAATATACAATAAAACACAGCTACACAAAATACGAAATATGACTACTAGTTCGAATCACACAGAATACGAGTATATGTATGTGTAATGGAGGGAGGGGAGGTATGTATGAGAAAGTTCAGATTGTTCGGATTTTTTTTTTATAATTTTCTAAATTATTGATTGATAATTTTTTGATTTTTAGTATTTTTTCGGTATTTTTGATGGAATTTGTTGTTGGTACTTTCAGCTTATAGCATGACAGACATGGGTTACCACTAATCCAATACGTATTCATTTACATATACTTAGCTACATACATAGAGAAAACAAATATATATATATATCGTATAGGGAGTCTATCAATACAATATAGATTCTACACAAATGTCGATTACATTGTTTATTGATAAGATATTGATGGCAATTTTTGTTTGTTCGATCAAAAGATTTTTAGTTTACAAAAGTGAGTTTCTTTTGATTTTTTTATATTGGTATATTCATTAGCTAGTTATGTGTGTGTGTGTATGTGTGTGTGTGTGCGTGTGTGTAGTATTATTTACAAAATTTTGTTTAATTTTTTTTATAAATAGTATTTTATACAGCTGGTTAGTATAGTTTGGAATACCCACATGCATTGATTATGTAAATCACAAACCATTTTTGTTTTTTTTTTGTTATTGAGTCGATCCCGATACCAAAAATATTTTCTGCATATTGGCGTTATCGTTGCTGTTGACAGAAACATGCGCGTAAGGCGATAGCAAGCACTTTTGTGTTATCGTTATCGTTATCGATAACACATCTGTCACGACTTACGTACTAAGAACCTGCGCACAGTGCGAAAAGCAGCTACCCACACAATCTACTGCAAATTTGTTGTTGTTGTTGTTGCTGTTGTTGTTTTTGTTGTTGCAAATGCTTCATCTAAATATCGTGTTGTTATCGTTGTTGCTGTTATCGTTATCGCTATCGCTATCGTTGTTGCTGTTTACATATATTTTTTTCTTAGCTTATACGTGAGTTGAGTGCAAGTTGCAATTGTTGCAGTTTTTCTCGTATTGCATCTAAAAGTTGTGCGCCTACGAACGGAGTTAGAGGAGCCAAACAGGTGGATAGATAGATATAGATAGAGCAGAGGCATATAGAATAGGTGAAAATATGATAAAAACATGGTCCATTTCTGTCAAGTTTAAGCTGCAGCTAAACATGTTGTTTAACCCGACAAGACTTATTTATATTTCAGTTTAATTTGAATCTATCATCTTATTAAGCATATGGTAAATTTGATGTGCGCATTTAGCATCTACCTGATAAGATTCATATTCAAAATCTGACTTAATTTAAGCAATGGCAATTATATATATATATACGGATTTGGTATATATTTTATAATTTGGCAATTCAGTAAATTTATATTTATAAAGTTTAATCCTTTAAAATGTAAAGTTGATGGTAAATTTGACATGCACATTTAAAATTTAAATAGATATGCAAATTTTGACTTGTAGATTTTTGACAGGAACGTGACAAAAATGGACATGGAGACAGAGACAGAGAGACAGAGAGAGAGAGAGACAGAGAGAGAAAGGGAAAGGGAGGAAGGGAAAGAGAAGAAGAGCGTATAGAGAGTGGCAAATAATATTAAAGTGGAAGAAAATAAAGAAGAAATAAAAAGAGAAACTTAAGACCAACCGAGGCTTTTTGCCAGGTGCACAACTTGTCTCTTTGCCGTCCATTTGCGTGGCTGTGTCCGCGGCCGCTGTGCCTGCTGCTGACGCTTCTGCTTGTGTCCATTGCTCTTCTTCCAGCGCTTAAAGTTGCCCAGGTCACTTCCAGTTCCTGTTCCGGTTCCGGTTCCAGTTGCAGTTCCGATTCCAATTCCAGTTCCAGTTCCAGTTCCAGTTGATGCTCCCATTGCTGTTGCGCCGCCGCTGACCGCTTTGCTTGGCGCAAAGTCGCGCGTACAGTTGAACTCATCGGAATGATCCGTGCAATCGTAGATACCGTCGCAGACCATGTTGGACTTGACGCACGTGTGCGGATGCGAGACGCACTTGAAGTCGTTCGGTTGACAGGCGTACGAGATTTGGGGGCGTGCGGGCGATGTCAGAGGCTTTGCTGGCGTTATTTTATTCAATTTGAAATCTAAATGCTCGCCGTGTTGCACGCAAATTTGTTTTAATTTGTTGTTTGTTCGTATTTTTTTTGTTGGTATTTTTCGTATTTTTTATTTTTTATATGTTGATAATTTGAAATAGAATTGTAGCATTTGATTGTAAGAGGAAAAAATTAGCAATTTGATGCCTAAAAAACACTTCAGCCACGGTTAGTAAATCTCTATGCCCCACAGTATTTTTTCTACGGGATTACGCATACGCACCGTTTGCCAAGGTTTATAGCATAGCTTGACTATATGATAGATCGAATGTTGTGTATATCGCTTGTAACAGGAGTGTTTAGTATCATTTTTATAGGTGGGTGGAGTGTGTATATATATATGTATATGCCTTATGGTGCCAGATGCACTACACACTAACAAATACTAGCACTAAATACCAACTAAATACTAGCTATTTTTGCAACGGGCTGGATGTGCATTATCCTTGTGTGTGTGTGTGTGGGTTTGTGTGTTTAGTGGGCGAGCGGAAAACAATATAGTTTTTTTTAATCAATTTTTTCTTCTTATTTTTAGTTTAGTTTGCCAAATAGATGCAAAGATCATTGTTCTTATATACAAATTGTAGATATAATGTTAATTTTTATAAACGGCATTATGGTAATACAAAGCAAGTTTCAATAGATTATGAGTACAAAACAAAAAATAATACAATATAACATACTAATATGCAAGTTACAAAAATTTAAAAACAAAAATAAAAAATGTACTCATAAAAAATAATAAAAAAAATAATTCAAATAAGTATTAAGTTGGGCTGAAAAATGAATTTCATATGTGATTATAACGCGGTAGCATAAACACACCTTGACATCTATAAACAACCAAGCAGAGATAACTTTGGCCGCTCTGATGCACATTCAAATTGAACTTATTTGCTAGAGTATTTGATAGTTTATTTTTTTTTTTTTTGGTATTTTTCGTTGGTTGATGCAGTTGTCGTTGCGTTTGTTGTAGATGCATTTGTTGTTGCAGTTGAGTTGACGTTGTTGCAGCATATCATATATATATATAGATATATATTCATATACAGGTATACATATATAAGTATATATACACGTGTTTGTATATATGGTTTATGTATACATGGTTTGTGTATTTTGTGTGGTGTTTTATGGATTTTTTTTCGTATTATATCATATGCAAAGCGCCCAAAACATTTTAAATTTCATAAAATATAAATATATATATATGTATATATATATATGTGTGTATGTGTTTTTTTGTGATTTAAATTGTTTCATTCAAATATTTTTTGCACAAGCGCACATGTAAGAGAGAGAGGGAGAGAGAGAAGAGAAAAAAGCAGTAAAGAGAGAAATAAAAAATAAATATATATCAAATTATTTGATGTAAACCATTAAAAAAGGAGCCCTATTCTAAACTTTCTTTTTGGATTAATTGTTTTTGTATTTCTGCTGTAAATATGTATACATATATATTTTTTTTTTGGCAGAGCAGAGCGAACTGCGATAAGGAATTTGAAATTAAAATTAAAAATTTTCAACTTTACGTTTTGCCAATTGGTATTTTTTGAATTTCAACCTCAAATTAGGTTAGGTTCGGATTTTGGATTCCATTGCTTTTAAACTGATTTTAAATTATTCAACGCAAAAGTACAATATGCGAATATCTAAGACAGTTTACTGTGAGATTTTCAACTAGAGATTATTTACAGAGTTATAAGAATTGTTCACAAATACATGAGGATTTTAATTCGATTTTATATCTTTTGTTGGTATTTTGCTGGAATACATTTTGAGTGCAGGTGCAGCTTGTGTGCATTGGGAAAGGGGGACCGGTATATGAGAGAGAGAGAGAGAGTGGGGGAGGGGGAGCAATGGGTAAAAGAAAAGTTTGTGCAGTGCATTATTTTTATTTGTTGATAGATCGTTTTTATGCATATTAAAACAAAACACTGAAAATACACAATTACATTGCCGTCGATAAAATCTAAAAGGCAAAATCCGCATACCATGGGGGAAATGAGTACAAATCACCGGAGCGACAAAAAACTGAACGACACCAAGTGTATGTTACCCAACACCAAAAAAATGAAAGAGCCCAAACAAAACGAAAACATATTATAATAAAAAATCAAAATAAAATAAACATAAAAGTTAAGAGTGATCTTTGGCATGCCAAACTCTAAATACCCTTGCAGATTATTTGTATATTATTTTCTATACGATAAAATATAGTTTTTAAAAAAACAGTTAAAAAAATGCTTGCTTTAACCTCACAAAATAATAATAAGACCTCTCTATCAGGTATATCCTTTAGTATTTATATTTATTAAATTCAGAAAACATTAACAGAAGATTTTTATGTATATTTATTTAAATAAAAGGGCATTTCTTTTATATTTTTTCCGTATTCAAATTTAAATTTTTCAGTGTTGTAAGTTGCTATGAAAAAAATGTAACCTTTCAAAAAAATTGTAGCCTATTTGTCGTGCTATAAACTTAGTTCATGTGGACTAATTCTCTGCAAGGGTATAAAAACCAAAAAAAAAAAAGGATCCATTAAAACAATGTTAATAATAAACGAAATAAAAAGAATATGTTACAGTTGTTTTTGCTTTACACAAATTTTGATTACTTGTGTAAAATGTATGTTAATATTTTGCTGTTTTATTTATCAAAAAAAACCACTGCTGGGACTTAAAGCAAAAAACCACAGCTTTGGACTTAAAACGTATTATAGTATTATATTTGGCAGCCACTGGTAAGCTTAATATTTAAAAAATAGTTAATATGCGTCAATTGCATTGATGTTAAAAAAATTGTGTATAGTATAATATATAGTGGGTGTTTTTGTTTTTGTGTTACGTAATATATAATTGAATTGAAAAGTGTTTTTTTAAGGTTTTTTTTTCAACTTAAAATTATAAAATTTCAAATGTATCGAAATAAGTTTTTTCTGGCTGTATGGGTGGCTTTTGTTTGTTGTGGTGGGTGGTTTTTGTGGGCTTGCGTATGTGTGTCTCTGTGTGTGTGTGTGTGTGTTTGGATCGTTTCATAGGTTCGTGTTTTAATGTTGTTGTCGTGGGGCATGCAATAACTGTACATACGTACAACTGCAGTTGTTATGAATGGTATTTTTTTGTGGTAATTTGTTTTTGTTTTTTTTTGTATTTTATATTTACATTGTGACTGTACAAGATGCTTGTGTGGCAGTTGTTTGTTGAGAGTGTTCACACCGTCACCAGTTTTCAATATAATTCAGATACTTTAGGTACATACAGTTATAGTTATAAAAAATGTATTCATGTATGTATGTATATTTATATATATATATATTGGGAGAGTGAGATAGAGATAGATAGCAGGTGTTTTGTGTGTGTGTGTGTGTGTTTTACAGACAGGTTTCCATCATTATTGTTGTTGGTATTTCTCATTTTTGTTTCTTAAATTTAAGAGTTACAATTGTTAGTGGCTGTGTCTGGCTTATTGTCATATATACAGAGTGTTTAATACCCTAGAACCGTTAGATCCGTATCCGTTAGGTTTATTTTGTGTGTGTGTGTGTGTTGTGTATTATTACATTTGTAGATACTTGGTAAGTTAACAGCTCGCATATTTACACGGTGTTTGTTTGTCTTCTGTCGAATATTAATAAGTTTTACAGGGTATAAAGTAGGTGTGTACTTTTGAAGATTTTTGTAAGTAAGTACATATACATATATGTAGATACGAAAATGTCTGTATATGTGTGTGTGTGTGTTTAGTTAAGTAGTAAGTAGCTAGAGCCATACATATACATATGAATATACATATAGATTTGGACATTGGATATTGATAGATAATATGTAGAAATATATAATATATATATAAAGTGGATAAGAACAAAGTAAAATCAGCGAGCGTTTCGTACTTTCAATATGCTCTTCAGAATTGTTATATTTTCTTTGATATTGTTTTAAATATTGCCAACAAATCCTAATCTTTATGGAGGTTTTCTTTTTCGCCTTACATTTCTTTCGATTTAGTTTTTTTTAGTATTTCTGATTATGTTAATTAATTTTAATTTTGTTTTTTCGTATTTTTTGGTATCATTTTTGCAATTAAAAATTCTCTGGCCTAAGAATCATATACATAGTGTAGGATCGTGTGTGTATAGAGATAAGATATATCTGTTGCTGACATAACCAGGGGATGTGTGTGTTGTTGAGTGTGTGTGTGTGTGTTTGTGGTTTTTGGAAGTGGGGGGTTTGGGGAATTTACTCACGCTGTACACGCAATTCGATGGAGGTGGAAGGCAAATACTGCCTAGAGATGCTGTCATACGATTCGCAAATATAGCGACCGGCATCATCGGGATGCAGCGATGTCAGGACCAGGACCTGGCTATAGGGATCCGCATTGTTTGGCAGCGATCTTGAATCCTCGCGATGCCACTGGAACTGTAATAACAATTATTTTAGATTTTAGATTTTTCTGCTTAGCATGCAAAAGTGATCCAATTGAAGCTCACCCGAACATTGTTGCGCAGCTCGCCGCGCAGCGTGGAGACACTGCAGCGCAGCTGAATGCTCTCACCCTCGTATCGCTGCTGCACCTGCGATTGCGGTTGCTGTGTGTAGATTGTTGGCTGTCTGACAGTCACATTGGCTGTCTTGCTGCTGCTGCCATCCTCGTTCGAGGCCGTACAGGTATAGCCGCCGGCGTCTGCCGGAGTGATTCCTTCGAAGCGCAATATCTGTCCGTTAAAGGACACAGATCTGTTGAAAACGCAAGTTATCGAGACGTTTATGTTATCAAAGAGGTTTGATCATTGTTAAAGCCACATAATGGCCAAATGCCATCAAGCTTGAAATTCGGTTAAATTATGACAGCGTTAAGGTAGTTTGAAGATTGGCATCTATGGATCCGAGAGCCAAATTGTCCAAATTTTTGTATATTTTGACATGAATTTTGACAAAAAATCCCCAATCGATTAAATATATAAATTTGTAACTTTCAATTTTGAGAGAGCTTTTTTTTCGAAAATTAATGCCAAAAAAAAAATGCCAAAAATGTATTTGCAAATGTGGAGAGCATTCAAATACAGAATCAATCTAGAGGCCAAATAATAGTCATAATGTCATCAAAATTTAAATTCGATTCAGTTTTGCCAACATTTTCGGAGCTTCAATAGAGGCATCGGACGGACATTGTATAAAACCCAGTTTACTATTTTTACTTCGTGAACGAGTATAAAAATAAAATCAATGGTTTTTTTTAAGCGATTAAGGTTAAAAAGATATGCTACAAAATATTTGATTTAGGACGGGGGGTACGTTTTCTTTAGAATGCAAACGGACTGTTTTGAATTAAGAGTATGCTGTGGCGCTCACGTGGACAGTTGTCGGTTGTTATCGGCGGCCCACTGGACGTTCTCTGGCTCGGCGTCGGTAACTTCGCAGTAGATCTCAACATTGCTACCGGCAGACACATCGAGTGGAATGCTGGGTCTGAATCTGATCTGTGGCAGGCGCAGCACGGTCAGTTCCCGCACCACATAGCTGACAGTTACGCCGCGCTGATCGATGGCATTGCAGCGATACTGGCCCACATTTCCCTCCTCGACAAATGTGATGATCATTTGATTGCGGTCCAATCGGACATTGGGCAGCAGCGGATATCCGTCAACGCGCTCCCATTTGGTAGTGTAATACGGTCCCATATCACAGGTGAGTGTCACATTACTGCCCAGTGTGGTTGGACGTTTACTGGAATCCGGATAGGGATTCTCATAGTAGGGTCGATAGGGATCGTGTTCCACATCACCATCAGCTAATAAATAACAGAAGAAGAAGAATCAGGTAATGCTATCAGTGTTGTTTTTTCAGCACTTACAGTCACTAATATCGCCTCGCTTCGGCTGCACATCGATGCGAATATATTGTTCGTCTTCGCCGGCCTCACTGGCACCCCTACAGGTGTAGAGTCCAGCATCCGACTGGGTTACCCGATAGAAGAACAAATCGGCCGTATTCTCGTTCGACTGGCGTCCATCCAGGTTGGCTCGTTGAATGCCCTGTTGGTTCTTCCACTGGACACTCGGACTGGGAGAGCCGCGGGCAATGCACGTGACGCGCACCTCGTCGCCCTCGGTGAAACGCACCAGCGTCTTGTTCGGCACCAGCTGAACGGACGGTGCCTCAAACACACGCAACACGGCCGTACCGCTGGTACGGCCAACTTCGTTCTCAGAGATACACTCGTATTCACCGGCATCGTCAAGCTGTATGTTGTCAATGCTAAACGTTGTGGGAATTTTTTAGAGTTTCGAGAAGTTTAGCGATGCGATTACCATTAATTCTATAGAATACATACCGTATAAAGCCGGGACCTTCCTGGCCGTGTCGGGGCGACAATGGGGTACCATCGACGCGGCGCCACTGCACTGTCGGTGCGGGTATGCCACTGGCGGCACAGTGAAGATATCCCTGGCCGCCTACATAGTATATTTGTGGCGCCGATGGGGTTACCTCAATGCTCGGTCGCTCCCGAGCTGCAAGCAAGTAAATTATGGTGGTTGTACAGATTAGTATTAGGATCAGACTGTGTGGACCTGTCTTATTACCGACTCCATTCTTATGCACTTGCATGGCGTAAAAATACATTAAAATTATCAAATATCGTATATCAAGTATTGTTTTTTTTTTTACCATATATATAATTGGGTTAAAAATGTTTGTTCAAATTACGTTACCAAAATATTTTCAATTGAGTGGAAAGCAACAGGAAGAAGAAAACAGTTTAAATATAAATCTCTTAAAATCTTATTGCTAAACTACTTTATCATCTGGTTAAAGCTACAGCTGGAGAGCTTTCAAAAAGTGTGGGAATTTAACTGTCAATAATATTTCAGTCAAGTTTTAAGCTTAAAAAACGTTAAGAATACTGATCAAAGCTGTATATAAAATAAAAATTCAGTAAAGCTTTACATTCAATTTGATACTATTTTAAGATTGAACTGACTGAAATATTGCATTGCCAAAGTAATTGGTTAATACGGAGTTTTTTGAATGTTCTTGATAGAACAGAAATGATTGATTTGCTGCTCTGTAGGATGCATATAACCAAACTGGATGATATTAAATACCAATTTGTGGTATTAGTCAGATACTGTAATACTTATTATTTAGTTTAATAAGGGCAAGAATTGACATACGTTCAATATCGATTGTTGTGCTGGACTCATCAGTTCCATGAATATTCTGGGCCATGCAGGTGTAGTTGCCGCGATTCTTGAAAATGGCATTGTTAATGCGCAGCACATTGCCGGCGGAATAAACGTTGTCGTGCATCGCTTCGTTGATCTTGGTCCATGTTATGCTCGGATATGGGGAGCCGGTTGCTTCGCAGGTGATGGTTAAGTCCCTGCCCTGATCGACGCTGTACTCGGGTCTCAGTCGCACAATGCGTGGTGGAGTGCTGCAATGAAGAAGAAGCAGAAGACATTAGCGAATTAGCTTTTTTTTTAGGGTTTTAGCTTCACTTACCCATCGCCAGAGGGCGGCAGCTGGCGCTGTTCAATCTCGACGCGTGCATCCGCCGTATAGTTGCGGCGCGTACGCAAATCGAAACCGATGCACGTATAAATACCGGAATCCCGAGCCGTCACATCACTTATCTCCAGCGTGCCGGCGCTGACATAAATGTTGCGCTGCTGCTGATTATTCAGCTGATATCCGTCGTGCTGCCACTCGTAGTGCAACTGGGCACCGCTGCTCGATTGGCAGGATAATTGCACCGTGTCGCCGGGCTCGCCATGGTACTCTTCCGGATGGATGAAGACCAGTTCGCGCACCGGCGGTGTCGGCGGCGCGTTGGCGCGCACATAAACTGTCACATATTTCTCATCGACACCGTACTGATTGCGGGCCTGGCAGCGGTAGCGGCCCTCGTTTGAGCGGCGCGGCGAATCGAATATCAAACGGTTGCCATCGGTGCGCGTCGTGCCGTCCGCCTGGCCATCGATGCGTGTCCAGGTGACAGTGGGCGTCGGATTGCCAGCGACCTCGCAGCTAATCTCGCCGAGCTCATATTCCTCAAAGGTCACCGTGCTGGGCAGATTGACAATTTCAGCGGGCGAGCGTTGCGATTGATCTGCGATTGATTCAGTTTGAGATTGAAAGGGAAAAGTGATTGATAATTAGTCAAGAATTAAGTCACATATCTGTGCCATATAGCTACCATAGCGTGCCAACATTTCTTTGGCATATCCTTTGGCCGCATTAATATTTAGTTATAGAGATTAGCGCTTGTTTTTTTTTTTGTTTTTTTAAGCTATTTAGCTTGAGCACTTACCCGTTATGGTTATGGAGACCTTATCCTCGAAGACGCGCAATGTCTGATTGTTGACAGCCTGGCAGATATAGACGCCAGAATCGCCGATTTGCAGATCATGCAGATGCAGGACACCGCCATCGATCTCCGCATTGCTGGGCAGATGGCTGTTCTGCTTGAACCAGCTGACAAACACAGGAACCTAAGAAGTGCATATGGCAATCATATGAAATCAATTAATCAATCAATCAATCAATTATTCGCAACTTCACTTACATTATTCCAGCGCATGCGACCGCTGCAGTGCAGCGACATGGATCCACCGACGGGCATAATGGAGATCTGTGGCTTCGATATCGAGACAATTATTTGGGTGTGTATAGTATCGGGCTGATCGGGCGTTGGTTCCGGTGTTTCATAGTCTGATTGATGTAAAATTATATATATATTTAAATATTGATTAGATTTTAGACTCGAATTAATACAACAACTGCAACTGTTAGCGAATTCAACTCATTACAGTTGGGTTAGTGACACTGTTTTTCCTTTTTATTTATTTATTATTAACGCTGGTACGTTTGGGAGTTCATTTTCGGATGGATGGTGTTGGGCAATTGGGGTAGGTTTGGTTTTAATATAGGGTATTGCTTTCGATTCGGCAATGTTTTTATTCACCAACTACTACATAGGTAATACCACAAATGCCAGCTTGTTCTTGGCAAAGCATTTACCAGGTCAAAAAGTCTACAAAAGGTTTGACCTATACACTAACAGAAAAGCGATATTTGATTTATTTCTATGAGGATTGGGAATATTTGGTTTTATATTAAATTACGTATACGTAAAATGTAAATTCTTAATATTATTATTAATGATTTAAAAATTTATAACTTTATCGTCTTTTCTTTAAGTGTATAGACCACATAGTACGAGTTACATTGGGTTGTCCGATTTGTCAACACAAAGTGCGAATTGTGTGAATTGCGACTCCTCTAAAGATTCGGAGTTGGGGTTAGTACAAATTGCTAAATTTTATAACCGACTACTTGACAGCGACAGCAAATTGTAGTTTTTTTTAAAGAGTATTCAAAGTTTTTGCTTTCCTATGGTACAATTATACACAGAGTTATCTAATAATGAATACATAGCATAGCGATGAGACACACAGATTTGCTATATACACAAACGAAATACTTTTTTCAAGAAGGTGCAAAGAAAAAACTAAACAAAAATCTTAAACAAAGTCAACAACAACATGGGAGTAGAGTCAAAGTCTAGAGTTTCTAGAAAATTAATTAAGAGCACCGAAGAAAGGTTGAGCATTTGTATCGCTCGGCAGTAAGAAAAACACAAAGTGAGACACATAAAAACAGAGAGTGAGAGAGAGAGAGAGAGAAACGGAGAAAGTGCCTACAATAGAGAATACACAAAGAGAAATACAACTGGAACTTTGGATGGGATCGTAGGTGATAGGACGTAGTTGTTGTACACAGCAATACGCACGCGAGTTTGCATTGCTTAATTAATTCAAAAGGAGTTGGCAGCGCCACATGTTTTATTATATAATGGAGTCGAACTTTTTTTTTTTTAATTCTTCTTAAATACTCTATTTTTAACAAATAAATACAATTTAAAATTTTAAAACGAATCAAAAATATTGTTTAAGTTTAATTTTTTGGAATATAGTTAATATTTTTTTAAATTTCTTTTTAACGTATAAACGTATCTTTTTGTGGGCACTGAGCATTAAATTCTAATAAAAATTGAGTAATTGATCAAATTGGTATGTGGGTTATAGAGCACTAGGGGAGACAAGGAAAGGAACGTTATTAAACGCATATCTAACATATGGTAGTCTAAACATATATAAACACATGTGTGTGCTAGCTAATTGATTGATATGACTAGTGGGTAGATGGCGTTTGGGTGCGCTTTCTTTCAGGGTAATAGTAGTTTACAACAGCAGTTAAGGGGAAGAGACAGAGCGATAGATGAGATATAGAGAGATCCACGAAAGAGCGACAGAGAGGTAGTTGTTGTTGTTTGTTTGTTGTGTTTGTTTGTTTGTTTGATTGATTGATTGATTGATGATTGGCGAACCTCGCTGATGGCAGCCGTTCCGCAGTTTGGTTATATTTCCTATAACTCTGTTGCCCTTATAAATCTGCAGAGTGTCATTATACGATATTGTCTCGTTGGGCTCAATATCGAACCGAAAGCCGTTGCAACAGAATCCCCTGCTTATATCGCATATCTTGGGCGGTTCTTCAATAACGCGAGATGTGTCTAGAATGTGGATGGATTGGATGTTTGTTGTGATGATTTCGTATATTTCTCGAATATATGATCGTAGTATTAATTTCGTTTTTTTGTTTTTTTTTGTAATATTTTTTGGATATATATATTTTTTTGTGATATTTTTTGGATAGTGTGGACGGATGTGTGGTGAATAAAAAATAAAATTGAAAGATATGTAGAGAATTGTTTAAAAAAATGAGAGAGCAGCTAGCTTAAAGTAAGAGTATATATACATAGGGAAAGAGAGGTTGACTGAGAGAGAGAGAGAGAGAGAGAGAGAGAGCGGGAAAAGCGGAGATCGTAAAAGTTGGATCAAAAATCGATTCAGTTCAAACTGAATATAAAGAAGGATTTCATTGGTAGGGCAAGTGATTGAGTGCCTAAAGTCTGGTGCCCATCAAGACGATAATATTGATCGATCCGGTCGAATGGTGCTTGTTTTACTTACTGATATCCTGGCAACGATCGCCTGTGTAACGGGACTTGCAGTGGCACTCCACATAACCGCTGCTGCCTATTAAACAAGTTTCGGTATTCTCCTCCTGGCAGGGGCACGAGCGGCACTGTCCGTTCTCGTCGCGGTAGTGCAGCGGAGCGCAGGTCTCACACGAGTTGCCGATGTAGCCGGGCGGGCACTGGCAGACCTCGATGTCAGTGGTCTGCTCGGCGCCGGGCTGGGCCAGTTCCACGGACAGCTCAAGGGTCACGTCGCGTATGGAGGTGCTTGTGGTCGGTATTTTGGGCGTGGCACGTATCAGCAAGTGCTCCACATTGGACAGAGCGGTCATGATGTCGCTGCGGGTGGCGGGAACTGCACTGCCGCGATTCCAGCGACGCCACTGATCCTCCTCGCTAATGACAACGCTGTACTCATCGAGATGCGACTGCTCCTCCGGTCGCGACCAGATCAAATGTATGCCATTGCCAATGATTATCACATCGTTGCCGGGATGATAATCGCCATAGGATTCCGCGATCAGGGTGTATTTCAAAGTGCCGCCATAGGCGTTCAACTGATTGCCCTGAACACTGCCGCGCAGGCTCCAGTATTTGGTCGAGTAGGATGGGTACGTGTATGTGTACATATTATTGGGTATATCCACGTTCAGGTTCTGGTCATCCATCTCCATCTGCTGGCCGGTTTCATCGGTGATCAGTGCCTTGTTGACGATAAAGTCCACAGGGATCAATTGGCGGTAGAGTGGAGCCGCACGACACTGGTTCGCCTGGCCGGAGCAGAAGCACTCCTTGCACCCATTCGGATTGTACAAAGACAGGCCGAAGGTGCCCTCGCGGCACTGATCACAGCGACTGCCAACCACATTTGGCTTGCAGTAGCAGTGGCCACCCTGACAATTTACCGTGCCATCCTTGTTGCACCAATAGCATTCTCGCTGATTATCCGGATCCGGCTGTGGTGGCTGCGGCGGCAGTCCACCGCTAACCGGTTGGCAGTCATGTGGCGTGCCACGGCTGGCATCACCCAAAAAGCCGGCGGCACAGCGCTCGCAATTTTCGCCTTCGGTATTGTCGGCACAGTTCTGTGTACGATAACAGAAGAGGTTATTAGAAGCAGGAAAAGGTGTGTAGGGTAGCGTATTTGCGGTACTCTATATAACAAAGGTTCTTAGTTCTCTTTCTATGGCGATAGGGAATTTTTCTCAGTCCCGTATAGCATATTCTTAATTTTGTTATTGCCTTCATAGAAATCGAAATGGTGGAAATCGTGCACCTCTAAGTAATTCAATAACTTTTGTACTTGGGAGAGGTTCTCCGTAAATTACACTACATATGCTAACTTTACTGTGAACTGCCTTAAAATATTATATTTTATTACACTAATACACTTAACCTTACATTAAACAAGGTAGGACCCTATACTACTTTACCT
This sequence comes from Drosophila paramelanica, assembly GCA_035043915.1. Lineage (NCBI taxonomy): Eukaryota > Metazoa > Arthropoda > Insecta > Diptera > Drosophilidae > Drosophila > Drosophila paramelanica. Next base: position 3,465,693 of record JAWNMO010000557.1, on the reverse strand, counting down.
TGCACTACCTTACACCCACTAACCGTACCCCACAATGCCCGACTTTGCACAGCACTGAATTTTACAATTGATACAAGAATCGTGCACTGGTTTATACTAACATTTATCAACACTACCCTGCAATGTCCCGCACTACTCAGCACTACCCTTATTAATTATTTATGTTCGGTACCCTCCTCCTGGTAATAGTTATTACTCGTTGGTGTTAGGCACTTACCAGGCACTCGCCAGTCTCACTATCGCATTGCGTGGCGTGACCATTACATTCGCATGGCTCACAGACGCCCAGGTAGATTCCTTCCTCGGGACTGCGTTTGTAGCCAGGAGCGCAGCGTTCGCACGAGAGTCCAATGTAGCCCTGTGGGCAACGGCATTCCTCCACTTCGTAGGCGCGCTGTGTGCCCAAATTGGTGCTGGTAGCAGTGTCCATGACAACCTGCTTGAGGGAGCCCTCCATGGTACTGGTTGTGTAGGTGGCCTTGATGTAGATGGCGTCGATCTTGCTGAGCGCCATCAAGAGATGTTCGCGATTTACCACTTGGCCATCGCTGCGCTGCCAGGCGCTCTCGATGATGGGCACCGCATAAGAGCTGGAGGTGCTGGGAGTGACGACTGACTTACGATAATGGATAAGGGCCAGGTACTCGCTGCTCTTGATGACCACATCGGGTGCGCTGTTGCGGGACATCTGGCCGCCTGGCAGTGGGCTGTAGCTAATTGTATAGTTGAGGCGTCCGCCATAGGATGTCAGTTTGTTGCCCAGGAAGGTAGCCGGCAGGCTCCAGTAGAGGGTGTCGGCGCTATAATCCGAGTTGGATATGAAACTAATCTCATAGGGCTGCGTCTCGAATGGCACGGGTTGTGGCGTCGGAAGCGTGTAATCGCGCACCAGCTGGAAGCCGTGTGGAGCACGGGAGCGTCCAAAGCTGCTGCTGATCTGATCGCGATACAACGAGGTGCTAGTACAGTCCTGCTGCAGGCCGCTGCAGAAGCACTCGATACAGCCGGTGTAGGTGAAGGAGTTCAGGTAGAAGCTCTTCGGGGCGCACGTATCGCAGCGTTCGCCGGTGACGAGAGCCTTACAGTTGCATGTTCCGTTCGAGTATTGATTGTAGGTGCCCTCCACGTTGCAAGTCGATTCGGCCGTCTTGTGGCAGGCGCCGCCTGGGGCCAATGGATTACCCTGATAGCCTTCGGCGCAGCTCTCGCAGCGTCTGCCCGTGTAGCCTTCAAAGCAATTGCAGATGACGTCGCGATCGGGGCTCAGCTGGCAGCCACTAGCAAAGTTGTTGGTGCCGGTCTGCGGGCAGGGGCACTCCCGGCAGGGCTCACCGCTGCGCGGATCGCCGTAGGTGCCGGCGGGACACGGTTCCGGTACGAAGGGTACACAGCGACCCAGCCAGGCGCCGCCAGGTTGTCGGACAAAGCCCGGTGCGCATCTCTCGCACGAATCACCCACATAGCCAGGCGGGCAGTTGCACTTCTCCACCAGGGAGGCGCTGCCCAGACCTTGATCAGAGGTGCCGGCCGAGTCGAGAGAAATGTTAACCAGCTCCACCTCACGCGCCACAGCATCAATGTAACCGAGACGTATCAATATGTTGTCCACATTGGCCAGTATCATCATGATCTCCTCGCGCGTCGCCTTGCGTCCGTCGGGCTTCTGCCAGTTGCCTGGCAGGAAGCTGATCCTGACCTTATTTGACTGATTGGGTTGGATGCGTACGCGGTAGGTCAGGGTAAAGCCGTTACCGGTGATGATAACGTCTGGTCCAGAGATGGGGCGTCCAATGCCCTGATAGCTGACCTCATACTTCAGCTCGCCGCCGTAGGACTTGAGCTGATTGCCCATATACTCACTTGGCAGCGCCAAGTAGGGTGTCTCACGGCTGTTCGATTGCACATCGGAGGCGCGGAACTGTACGCCATGATGTAAATTGAGGAGACTGTGTCCGGACGCCTCATTAATAACGATCTGCTGATAGGGGCTAAGGTCCACACTGACCACACGATGGGACAAAATGGGCGGCTGTATCGCATAGGTAAACAGATTGGCGCTATCGCAGTAGTTGGACACACCGAAACAGAAGCACTGGATGCACTCATCACGCGAACGGGCCAGCATATTGAAAAAGCCGGCGGGACAGAACTGATTGCGATCCGGCGTCACCTTCACAATGGTATTGCGCGACTCAAAGTAGGTGCCGAGCGAATTCATGATCTCGCAGGAGTATGCGCCACTTTCCGAGTACTGCATATTGGGGCAATAGATATCGCCGCGACCGCCAGAGCTTCTGGACACACACTTATCGGGCACATGACCCCAGTTGAGTCGCCATACAATCGTTGGTGTGGGGACACCCTTTCCCGTACAGGTCATGTTAAGGGACTGACCCTCCAGCAGGGATATACTGGGCGGTGGTAGAGCCAATGGTTCAGGTTTCACTATAATGGAAGGCAATTAATGCCTCGCTCTCTTTCTAGTTTATTTTCTCTGATATACTTACAGCATCCAATCTCATCGCTACCATCCTGACAATCGTTCAAGCCGTCACACTGGAAACTCTTGGGTATACAATGGCCGCTGGAACATTGGTATTCGTTGTAGCGACAGGGCGCACCACTGGGCTCTGGATCGCAGGATTCCTCATCTGAATTGTCACCGCAATCGTCTTCACTGTCACAGCGCCAAGTTCGATCAACGCACTTTGAATTGGCGCACAGGAACTGATTTGGCTGGCATCTGCGTCCCTGGCTGCAGCTGTGCTCATCGGATCCATCCGAGCAGTGTGGCACACCATCGCAAATGTTTGACTTGTCAATGCACTCACCATCCATACAGGTGGCCTGGTACGCACTGCAGACTGTTTCCGGAACCGGAATGCGTTCAGCTGTGGAACAGATAAACGAGTCGAATCAAAATTTATATAAAAATTTATTTATATATATATAACAATTGAATTTGACCCGAGACAACCGCTTACCAGTATTAAATCCACGCGGCATTGGATGTAAAATATATTAAGAATTAGCTTAAAATAAGTCTAAATTAATGAAGCTGGATTCGGTCTAACGAGATTTCAAGTATTTCACCTGTCGTCTTCTTTTTTACAATACATAATTTTTTGTGTACAACGGATAAATTGATTGAAAAAATCGCTTTTTCAAAACAATCTGTACTTATATATAGACCTAATCCAGCTCCGGGAGGCTTACTAAATGAGGCGCGTTTACCTAGACCAAAAAATTCGAGATCAATATGCGGCACGGTGCCATATTTGATGCGGTTTGATTTGGGTTCCTCGTATTTGTGCTCGCCCCAAGCTGCGTCCAAGCGATTCAGTTTCAAGGTAGATTGATTTTTTTACGAATACCCAACTTAATTTCTAGCAACAGTTGCGGCCACTGCTTGGTATCGATACTTACCGGGTTCGACAGTGAGATGAACGGTGACCTGCTGACCCTGAATGTAGTTGGGATAGCCGACAGCTTCGCAGATATAGGTGCCAGAATCCTCCACCTAGCAATATAGATAATATAGCATAATGATGCATGGATTATCTCTTGATTTTCGCTTCAACTTACGCGTATGTTTGGTATTTCCAGACGTCCGGCCTTATCAGTGAAGCCTACGGGCAGCGGACGACCGCCGGGGCGTGTCCATCTGACCTTGGCGCGGGCGGGACCCTCGTCACGGCAACGGAAGATGACCTCGCGACCTATGTGCCACAACCAAAATATTAGATTATGAATATATACATTTACGTATATATAAATATATATAAATATTTGTACATATATCTTTTTATAATACAAATTCGGGAGCATTTCGAGCAAGTTACTGGATCTAAATGGGACTATAATTCAATCACTGTGTGGGTTGTGTTGTGGTTGTGTGTGAGGGATTTTGTACAATTTTTGGTTTGGTCTAAGGTTTCTAGCGGGTGTGTGCTGACAGCCATAATATAATCATAATTTCGACAAAATGTACAACGCCAGACCAATAGCCAATTGCTGTGGTGCAGTGGTGCAGCGGTACGAGACGAGTGTCTACTACATATACATATAGTGTGTGTAGTTAGGCCAACTTACCCTCCCTAATATATCCTGTAGGTATTTATTTTTTTGGGTTATATCATTTTGGTTGGGTTAAGCATTAAAAGTAATGGTAGAACATTATGTTGAGTCGAGTAAAAACGATTAAACAAAGCAAAGAGAACAAAATGGAAACAAGAAACGTTCTTCGATACAGATCGAAGCTATTTTTAAACCGTTGCAAAAGATATATGAGTTACGAAAGTTGAGAATAAGGAGCAGGATATTGATATCGCTTAGTATGGACGGATACGTTAATAGAAATGCACTGTAATAGAAATAAAGTAATTGGAACAGCGTGTTCATAACGGACCATAAATCATGTATATTGTTTGTCATAGCAGACATCGAGCTGTTGATATCGTTTTTCAGTTATATATGTCCAATCGATATTATTTATCGATAACAAAAAGAAACGCGCTTCGATGGAGTAAAAAGTTCTCGTAAAGTTGTATATCGCTTATCGATTACAGTTTATCTTTTATCGATAGCAGCCATCGACATCGCTTATCGATAGTAATTTAAAATTTTTCTTTTGCAACGCATTTACTTAGCTGGTTTTACAAAACTCTTCACTTTCACCCATATTAAGCATAAGGGGGCTAGCTGTTAGGGCGCCGGCGCAATACTCACTTTCTTTGATGATTTGACTATCGGGATAGGTCTTCAGGTTTAATTGGTTGCGTCCAGTTGGAGACGGCTCAGCAGCTGTGAAAGAGCAAACAAAAATCAAGTGTAAGTTTTGTTTGTAATAGAATAATGGATTAATAATAAATATAAAGCCCTGTAGTTCCCTTAACCGTTTAGTACAAAGGTTTGTTCAGTTAAGTTTGTAAATATTTGGTAGAGGTGAATGTGGTGGTGGTGGTTGGGTTTTTTTTGTGCTGACACCGTTTTGCTTGGGTTATCGGGTCGACGACCACTTACTATCGATCTCATTAGTGATGGGCTCGCAGTCCAGCTCATCGCTGGAATCGTACGGACAATCGATAACACCATTACAGCGCATTCCGAGCGTTATGCACGGGCCGTTCTCACAGCGAAAGGTCGTCGGGGGGCAAATGATGCGCAGCGGCACCAAAGGCAACGGCGTTGTTGTTATCGGTGGCACCACCACCGCGGTGGTTGTAATAGCTGAAGCGGGTCTGCTGCTAGCTGAATGTTGATGACCTTATCATGTTAAGTGATCAATGAACAACGATGATGCAGATGTACATGTAGATGATGAATGTGAGCGGCTTGCCTTAGCCTAAGCACAAATTGGGCCAAACACACAGCTGATCACTTACCACAATTGTGCTCATCGGAGCTGTCCTGACAATCGGATATGCCATTGCAACGCGCCGATTGGCTAACGCACTGGCCATTGTGGCATCGGAACTGATTTGGCTGGCATTGTATAAATTCGCAGTTCTCCTCATCGGAACCATCACGGCAATCGTCAATACCATTGCAGCGGGCAGACTCTTCAACACAGTTGTGATTATGGCATTTGAATTTATCGACGGGACAGCCTGCGAGGTACGAAAGGATCATCAATTATTAAAGGATTTCAATTAAGAATTTTAAATACGGCTTTACGGAGTTGAAAGCTAGACACATTTAAGAAATCAAAAAAAAAAAACAATAAAATTATATTTCAATAATCGTAACTCGTTGGTTTGTATCTTTGTAGCTGTCAGAAAATTTGGACTGAAATATGCTAATATTCAATTGATTCGCATGCAATTGTCTTAAGTACAAACTTAGGTTGCTTTACGAGGTAAATAGTACTAGAACTAATATTAGAATTAACTACTTTTTGTCACATTTTCACAGTCATTCTTAAAAAAAAATTTGTGAAAATGTAAGAAAAAGGTTTCGTTGGGAGAAGGGGGGGACAAGCATAACAAAGTAAAATTTAAAGCGAAAAAAATTGCTGAAATTTATTAACCAATACAGTTCTGTTCATCGGAAAAGTCTTTGCAGTCGTAGAAGCCGTCGCAGTGCTGTGTTGCATTTATGCAAAACTGTCGATCGTAACAGAGAAACTCGTTATCCTTGCATTGAGTGCCTGTTTTGATAATTATTTTTGTTTTTGTTTATTTTTTGTGCAATTTTGCAAAAAAATTTTAAAAATTGTTAAAAGCGAAAAAAAGTAGAAACATGTGAGAGATAGAGATAAAAATAGAGTACAATCATAAACAAAGATGCATTGCATTTTTTTTTAGTATATAAAAGGTGAATGTGAGCAAGTGAGAGAGAGAAAGAGAGAGAGTGAGTGTGAGAGAGTGAGAGAGCACAACGTAGATTCGCAACTTAAGACGACATAAACACACAAAGCATATAGATAGATATATATGAACGACTATCTAGACAACAAAACTAACCAAAAATAAGAAAGTTCTGTTTCTACGAACATCGAACAAACTGTGCTCAAAGTGCCCATTAAAAGAAAAACATAAAAATAAATAAATAAAACAATTGACTTCGGACTCATGGACTAAATACCCTTGCAATTTGCATTATAATGATGAACCATTTATAAATTGGAAAAATTTCATTAAAGAAAAATGTATTTTAGTTTAAGTTTTGTATACAGTGAAAGAGTGCTGTGATTTGGGAAGGCCAAATAAAAAGACAGGACAGATTCCGGCTATTTAGTTCCTAAGGCTGGCAAATTTTATAAAAAAATATGCGTATACTCTGCAAGGATATAAAATGGAAGTATGCATGTACATAGCACATATATTCAAAGACAAAATTAGAAAATTTTACCCTGAATTCTAAACTTCTAACGTTTTTTTTTTCATCGATTTTATATTTTTTACTTTCATAATACCCCAAAAACTCGCCTCACTTTATGATCGAGTGTGTGTTTAGTGTAGTTATATGCGTTACGAATTTCGTGTTTTTGTTGCATTGAGCAGATGATTCAGGTGAGGATTGCAAATGAAAACTTACAGTTGAGCTCATCGGAGTTGTCTTCACAATGGCGACGGCCATCGCAGCGTTCGCTTTCCGTGTAGCACCTGCCACTGGGGCATTTGTGCTCTGGACAGGGCAGATCGATGGGTGGTGGGTGACGTGCGGGATGCAAATGGCAGTCATGCTCATCGGTGCCATCGTTGCAATCGTTATGTCCGTTACAATATTTCGAACGATCGATGCACGAATCATCGCAAAAGAATTGATCCCGTCGGCAATCTTCGGGTTTTAGGCGAATGGTGGCTATGATTGCGATTGCGATTGCGATTTCGTTTGCATGCGATATATTTGATGAGTGTTGATGTTGATACCGTTACCATTTCGATAACAGTAAATATGATGCGTGTTCGTGATGGTTTTTGGATTTTTGTTTTAGCGCATTATAGGAAATAGAGAGACAAGAGAACAGAATAAGCAATGCTGGTTATGGCACAAATTGGGTTCAATAGAGCGAGAAAACACAACCTCACTTAGTAGATAATACATACAAAGTAATACAAACCTGTGCGATAAATTGATCGCTGTTATCGAAACTCTTAAGAGCCTATCTTAAAGTAAATCTTAATATCTTAAAATAGGGGTTTGGAGGATTTGGTAGTCTGGTTGATTTTTTTTTTCGGAATGGGTTTTCGATTTTGTTTGGTTGTGGTGTGGGGGGTGGGTCAATTGGGGATAGTTAAGGTGGTTTTTGGTATGAATCAATCGTGTGTATCGTTACCCGTTCCCAAGCAATTTTCGGGCGATTCATCCGATTCGTCCGTGCAATCGACATGTTTGTCACACAAAAAATCGGCGTTAATGCATTCAGAGTTTGCGCATTGCCATTGATATGATTGACAGGTTTTAGTTATTGTTGTGGTTGTGTTTCTAAAATTGTTGCTGCCAGCTGTATGTGTGAATGTGTGTGTGTGTGTGTGTGTGTGTATGCAGGTGTGTGTGGCATTTTTTTTAGGCCAAAAGAAAACAAAACGACAAAAAATGCAAACATGAAAAAAAACGCATGAACATAACAAAATATGCAAAATGTTTGCGACTTATGAGAGCAACAGATAGATAAAGAAAAAGAGAGATAGCGAGAGAGAAAGAGAGATAGCGAGAGAGAAAGTAGAGGACAGACGAAGAAGAAAAGATAGCAACAGAGTGAAAGAGAAGAAGAGTCGCGTGAGTGACTACAAGATGCGAGTGAAGACGAAGTTGTGTTTTGAAAAAGTGCGATTAATGAGTGCAATGCGAACTATTTAACAAGCTATCGATAAATATTACTATCTATCGAAAGTCATATTAAGTTGTTCGAAAGGAAATATAAAAAGAGTCAATACGTAGTGTTCTTGCAGAGCTGCGCAAGCACTGATCGATATGTATCGATGAAAACTAATTTGGAGTAAGAGTAAAGAGCTCTTGTCAAACAAATTTTACGATTATACAAAAAATTATCGAAATAAAAAATATATATATATCAAGTACTTGATATATAAACATATATATATATATATATATATATATATATATATATATATCCAAGATATATATATATATCCAAGATATTTTTGGGAAAATCATTAGATTAGACAGTTATCAATATCAAATATCAATCACACAAGATGTTATTCAAAAATTGAAAAAAAAGCGGGCGCAAAGCGTAAATAATTCAAAGGCAGCTGAAGCTGCTTAAAAAGTTATCAATAGTTCTATAATGTGATTGATTTTTAGTAGAACTAAAAACGAGTGAAAGCAAAGACAGTTAAGAGCTCGAGTTATAATCAAAAGTTACCGAAAATTATGGATTGACAGCATTTGTAAGTTTTAAAATATATTTAGAGATACAAAATAGATTGCCTGCATGTGCAGATAGTTGAAGGTAAATATCAAAATGTATTTGTTACCCGGACATTCGTGCTCATCGATGCCATTGTCACAATCAAATTTACCATCGCATCGCAGCGAATAATCGAGGCAGGCGCCATTGCACGAAATCTGAGTGGGCGCACAGCTGTTGCCTTCAAAATTCAATATACATATATAAAATATGAAACGATGTTAAATATGCTGATAGAAAAAAATTACTACATAAAAAAAAAAAAATTCAAAGCTATGCACAACAATTAAAAAATTACGACATAGAAAAACTAACTACATGTTTAAAAGAGATTCAAAATAGATACGTCTACGATACAGCTATAATTGCAGTGCTGAGGTCGGATATATCGGGCATAGCTTGGGCTCTTCAAAGCGGGGTGTGGCAGGGGGAGAGGAGACGTTGGTTGGGGTTGTGGGAAGGATAATTTGTTTATGTATGTGCTTACCACAGTTGCGCTCATCGCTGGCATCGGAACAATCGGCGATGCCATTGCAATGCAGCTTTAAGGCAATGCAATCGCCAGTTAAGCAGCTGGCGATTGCGCGATAAGTTTATCGTTTATCGTTGATGATGATGATAACATTGATGATCGTGTTTTGTATTGAATTGTTTGTTGTGTATTGGTGCGATGTGTGCGTGTGTGTGTGTGTGCATAAGAAGAAAAAGTAATGGAACAGGTTAATGTGATCGATAACTGGTGCTGGCAACCAATCGATCGAGTCTTACAGATAGGCATCGTCGCGACAAGTGGTACAGTTGCGCTCGTCGTTGCCATCGTTGCAGTTGACAATACCGTTGCATAGCTGATCGCGCGGTATGCAATAATCATCGCACTCGAACTCGTGATCTAGGCAATGCTCTGCAAAATGATCATGATCATGATTATGAGTGTGTGTGTGTGTGTGTGTGAGACTGTGTGAGTTAATGAATGAGTAAATAACACGGCTTAAAGTGAATCATTCACCGAATATAATGGAGTATTTTTTTTGGAGTCTGAGTGTGAGTGTGAGTGTATAAGTAAATTAGTGAGTGTGTGAGTAATCAGGTTAAGAGTGGACCCACTTTAACGGCAAGTGAGTGGTTTTTATGGCTAAGTTAGCCGAAGCAGTTCTTAGTTGCGTACAGTGAAGCTTCGCTTATTGAGTGAGTGTGTGAGTGCGCGTTTGTATGTATATATAGGAATGTTTGTGTGTGTGTTTACCTGTAAAGGCCGGACAATCAAGCTCATCGGTTTCATCCTGACAGTCCGCATAGCCATCGCACTTCTTCTCTAAGGGTATACACTGGCCAAAATCACACTCAAAATCATACAGATCGCACTCATTCAACGGATCATTGTCAGGGTCTGTGTCTGCGTCACTGTCTACATGATGCTCACATAGGGTATGTACATGTTCATAATGTGATGTGTGATGTATGGTTGTGTGTGTGTGTGTTGTAGGCATAAAAAATATAAGAGGTAAAAAGAAAAAACTCGCTTGATAAAATTCGTCACTGCTTGTTTTCATCTTCTATGTTAGTTTGGTTGAATAACTACAAATTGATTCAGATTTATTTTCTTTCTTGTACCATAGTTTGTATCATAATTGATCAGACAGTTGTACTCATCGGCGCCGTCGGCGCAGTCGGTAATGCCATTGCAGCGCTTATAGCCGGAAATGCAACTCCCGTCCCCGCATTGGTACTGAAAGCTCTGGCACTCGACAATCGGTCGGGTCATATTGAATTTGGCATGAAAGTCTGGCAGTATGATCGATCGTATATATTTTGTTTTTTGTGTATGATGGTGTGTGACGGTATGACAGATGGTTGGTTGGTTTGTTGTTGTGTTTGATGATGGTGTTGTTGCAGTTGTTGTTGTTGTTGTTGTTGTAGTTCACGAAATTTAGCATAGATCACAGCGAGCGAAACAAGGTCAGAGAAAGACAGCAAGAGAGAGAGAGAGCAAGAGAGACAGATGATGATATAACATAGTTGAGATCGCGTATATATATATATTTTATTACATATATATATTATTTTTAATTTTTGCAGTAAAAAGCATGTAGCATAAAAAAGAAGAAGAGAAGAAAGTACAGTTAGCAGCAATCAAATAAAACCAGTATTTTTCTCTTCAACAATTATGGAGGGTTTGGATTGGACGGGATGGGCGAAATTTGTTTTTCTTTTGGCTGAGGTGCATTTGGCATTAGCTATTTTTTTAAAATAAAACTATTTTTTAAATTTTTAAAATAAAATAATACCAAGCAAATTTAACCTTAAAATTGTTAGGCTAACACTACTAAAAATAAATAAATAAATTTAAAAAAAAAGGTAACTAAATTGTATTAAAGTTAAAATTAAAGTTATGTAAATAAGCCAATAATTATAATGTGTATTATTGTTTAGTACGCTAGCTATAAAAGCTTAATATAAGAGATGAGTGCATGACGAAATTTTTTCTAATTTATATTATATATTTCTTAATATTATTTATTATCATAATGGTTTGTTTCAGTAATCAAACTGATTCTCAGTTGGCCAAATCATTTCTCTCAGTTTTATTGAAAACAATATGAATAAATCGTGAATCAAAAGAAACACAAAATCGTATTACGACATGTGCCCATCTCTACATATTTATATTGTATATTAAATAAGCATTCCAAATAACGTTATTTGTATACCCTAAACATAATTCGACTCGATTCGATTTGGATCGAAAAGTTAGTTGGCCAATTAGTTGATAGCCGAAATGCAGGCTGGAGAGGTTAGTGCCAATGTGAATGTGTGTGTGTGTGTGACAGCATGTGGAAAGGGTTTGGACGTGCAGTAGTGAGAGTAATGCATGAATTGATAAGATAAAAATTAGATGGGTTCTACTTACGGCATGCGCTCTCATCGCTGCCATCGCGGCACTGAGATTTGCCATCGCAGACTTGAGTTTTGGGTATGCAACCGCCGCCGCGCACACATTTATACTGAGGAAACACATGTGTGTGTATATATGTATGTGTGTGTGTGTGTGTGTGTCAGCGTATTGGTTGTGTAAGGGTTGCACGGCTTTAAAACTCACCTTGTCACTGCTGCAATTGCAAAGCGAATAATCCTCATCCTCGTGCTCTTGGCAGTCGGGAATGTCATCGCAGACGCTCTCAATCGGAATGCAATCGCGATTGTGGCACGCGAATTCAATGTTTTCGAGGCAATTGCTAGGCAATGATGATGACGATGATGATGATGATGATGGTGATGATGAAGATGGGCTGCCTATAAATGGTATTTGGTTTGGTGTTTTTGTTTTTTTTTTTGATTGTGGTTGTGACGGGTTCGGTGTTTGGCAGACAACAAGGCATATTTATAATAATACGAGCGAGCACGTACATAAATAACATAAAAAAAGAGAGACAGAGAGTTACAGTAAGTGCATGAGGGAGAGAGAGAGAGAGAGCGAGGGAAATAGAGAAAGTATATGTGTATGTGGCAATTATAATTAAAAAATACGGTAATATTTTAAAAAAAACGTAATGCTAAATTAAATACTTTACTTTATAACTAGTTGGTTGTATGTGTGTGTGTGTGTGTGTTGTGTGTGTGTGTGAGCTTAGCTTAAGTAAGTTTCAATGTTCAATCATAGAGACACAAACATGGCATGCACTTTGCTGTGGCTTCCGTCTAGCCCCTAGAACTAAGCCAGCACCCAGACAATTAGCGCTGCGAAGCAACTCGTTACTCGCTACAAATAATTTTATACCCAAGCTACTTGCGTTGCAGAGCAGCTTGAAGCCCGCTACTCGATAGTTTTTAAGTGTAACTCGAGCGTTTGAAGCCGCAAGGCAACTCGTTACTCGCTACTCGTTACTTTATACCCAAGCTTTAAGTTTTGGAAAACAGCTTAACTTGGCCTTAATTTATACCCAAGCACAAGGCGATGCGACACAACTCGCTACTTGTTAATTAAAACAAAAGAAACCTACTCGCTGCACCTCCACTCGTTGTTATTTGTATTGGGTTAGTGGTTGGCGGTATTGCTGCTGGTATTCTACGCGTAGGCGGCGCACTTGTTGTCTGGCGCTCCAGCGAGCCAGGCGGCACATTTGTCCACGGATAGAGGGTCGTTTGGGGCGCACGCGTCACGGGCCGTCGGGTCGTCACGGGTCGCTGATAGCGATCGCAATTTTCCTCATCGCTTCTATCGTTGCAGTGATGGACGCCATCGCAGCGCAGTTTTACCGGTATGCACACGTTGTTGCGGCACTTGAACTGATCGCCGCGGCAGGGATTGTGGGGTGTCGACTTTTCGTATTGGACTTGATGGTACATTTCGTACTCTCTAGCATCTAGCTCGTGCATGCCATCGCCATCGATGGTGTTATCCTCATCGCGGCCAATTTTCGGCGGCGGACGAGGTCGGTGGTGATGGTCCGCATAATTGCGTATAATGCAATCGTTGTCAAAGATATCGGATTCGTTATCGTTGTCGTTGATATCGTTTATATCTGTTAGCCGCATGCATTTATCGTTATTGTTTTATTTGTATTGTGGGAAAGGGGACGTGGTAATGGTAACCGCATGCAAAACCGTTCATGGATATGGATACGGGTATTGGGAAAATGTTGAGCAAATGGATTTTTTTTTTTATTTTATAGTTTTTGGTTATTTTTTTTTTTTTGCATGCAAATTTTGCAGTTGAGCCAATTGTTGTTGTTGTCGTTCCAGTTGCGGGGAGTTGGGTTGTTGTTGTTGTTGACACGTGCAATTAATCGATTAGTTTTTGGATATTCGATAACCACAACCACAAACGTTCAAGTTTGTTCACACAATTTTTATTTTTCAGGGCGAATTGAAAAGAAGAGAAATAAATTGGAACTTGTTAAATAAAACAAACAAATAAAAATTTTGACAATTGACACGAAAAAGAACTACCACAGAGACGCATAAGCAATCGATAAATTACTATCGAAATAAGCAGAGATACACATAGAGAAGCTTAATAAGAAAGAAACGGGAGAGAAGAGATACACATAGGGAGAGAAAGAGAGAGAGAGTCGCTGTAAAGTGGAGCAGTCACCAAGAGTTACCAAAACAAAAAAATATATATATAGCTGTGAACCGAACCGCAGTAAGCAATACACACAAGAGCTTAACATATAACAAAGACAGTTATCGATAACAATGCGAGCCGCAGCACTTACCGCAGTTTTGCTCGTCTGTGTAATCGCTACAATCGTAGATGTTATCGCACAACTGACGTATCGGTATGCACTCACCGTTCCCACAGGGGAACTCATTGAAAAGACACTGATCGGCATCATAGCCACCTGATTGTTGAGTGTATGTGTGTGAGTATATGGTTTTCATATGTTATCGATTAACGATTGTCATGGCTATGGTTGGGTTAGTCATGCGCTGCAAATGTGGTGAATGTCTTGTTTTATTTCATTGTTCTTGTTGATGAAGTGAACACGCATCGCAGCTGAGTCAGACCAGAGTCTGACCAGCGTCTGACAGCTACAAAATCGATAAGTGCCAAACAGTGTTGTGTATCGATAGAAATACGAAGGTTGTGGATGTGGGAGTCGGAGCGGAAGTGGAACCGGGCGTTGACATTAGTTGAGAGCAACTTACCTGCGTGAGTGTTCACACACTCTAAGCAACTAAAAAGTCAAACGCACACACACACACTCGCAAAAACACACAGACACGCACACATCGATACACACTCACCATCGCAGAAGCGCTCATCGGAGATATCCTCAGGGCAATCGATATTGCCATTGCAAAGCAGCTCCTTGGCAATGCAAGTGCCATCGTCGCATTGCCATTTGTCGTACAGACAGGCTGCATGTGATAGAGACGAATGTGGATAGAACAAGAGAAAGAGAGGGGAAGAGATTGTACGCAATGTACAATAGATTTGAGAAAGAGTGAGAGCGCTATTGAGACGTACGGCAACCCTCCTCGTCGGAACGATCGTGCGGACAATCGGCGCGTCCATTGCAGCGATGAACAATCGAAATGCAGCTAAGATCGCGGCAGGTGAATTTGCCCTTGGGGCAAGTGTAGCGTAGCATGGGCACAACTGACCAGCAGTGAGCAAAAGAGTCGTGGAGATTTGGAGAAAGAGACCGTTAGTTAATGAGCAAATGCGTGTGATTGATTGATTGACTGATTGACTGATAGATGTGGCTGCTGATCTAGACACTGGATTTCAAAGTGAGCCAACTAACCTGATATATGCATTGAATTTCTATGGGAAGTTTGTATACTCAACAGTACAGCTTCCATGAATAATATTTTTACTATATTATACCAATAAAATAAATATGAAAGCTTCTGTTTTTTTTTATTTGATTTTTTATGAAAGTATTTTTATAAAACTCAACTATGACTGATGCATAATAAAATCAAGCTAATGGATCAATCCATCAATAGCAGGTCTTTTTGCTTGATTAAATTACTCTAGGAAAGAAAACAGAACTTCTTTTATGTATCATTCATCAAATATACTTTTCCTGATACATATGGGGCCCCATGTGAACGAAAATTATTTAAAAAAATTTCTATGGCAATTTTTTTAAAAGAATTTTGAAAGTCCGTAATATTATTTTTTAACTCTGATTATAAATCGATAAAAATGCATAATCGATTTAATGATTGATAATTATCGATATGTAAGGAAATATTTTATTTGATTTATTTAATATTTTCAGGAAACCTGGCAACATCTTAAAATTTGTAAATGCATATTTTTGGACGAAACTCAATGAAGACCGAAGATGAAATAAAGGGGAAGGAAACCCTATTTGAATCTCTACAGAAGGGGGCAACTTTGCAATCCAGTGCGAAGGGCAGTGAATGAATTGAATGGTTGATTAAACGATTGTTTGATTGAATGATGGTGCGCTTCTCGTGCTCGCGTTGATCGATACTCACTTCCTTCGCAGTTCTCCTCATCGTCGGCATCGTTGCAATCGGCGTGGCCATCGCATTGCTGGCTAACGCTGATGCAGCGGCTGCCATCGCGACATTGATACTCCATGCCGTTGCAGGCGGTGGCTGATGGGCGTTAGTAACGGTGAACGGTGAGCGGTTTAACGGTAATGGGTATTTGGTTGTTTGGTTTTTTTTGTTTTTTAATTTTTAGTGTTAGAGAGAGAGAGAGAGAAAGCAGAGAGTAAAAATATATCGGTTAGTGGTTAGTGGTTAATAAGTATGGTTAATCAATTTGGCTTAAAGGCGGGGGATATTAACCGTAAGCAAACTTAGATTTCTACAATAGGCACAATATCTACAACCGATTGCCGCTGCAGTGGCAGTTGCCGGTGTAGCTGTAGATAGATTGGTTATCTACTATTATCGATATATCGATTATATCTATCAATGTTTTACAAACTAAAAAACTTAGTCAAACTTAGTTTACTCATAGACGTTTCCCAAAAATAGTTTTGGGCTTACGTCTACCAAAAATAATTGACGTATGTATATATAAAGTGTATAGGTTTGTATAGGTGTGTGTGTGTGTGTGTGTGTGTAAGGTTTGGCAATAATGCAACTGTGCGCAGCTAACTACTTACGGCACTTTTCGCCCTCATCATCCGCATCAGGACAATCCACAACTTCGTCGCAAACCCGGCTCTGTTCAATGCAGGGTCCATTGCGGCATTTATATTGACCGACGCATTCTAAAATTAAACGAGAGGAATGGATTTCATATTAGATTTATGTGTGTATATATAGGCATATTTGTATATCATATCAATAAGTTGAAATTGTGCAGTTGTGGGTGCTAAAATATTTGAGTTTTAAAGGGTATATCGGCTTATGATAAAGGTTGAGAGTTAATTTTAGTTTCAATGTTCGAAAAAAATAAATTTTTATATATTTATAATAAAAGCTTGTTTGCTAAATCTTTTCTTAACTGAATTATTTATTTATGTTACGAACAGCTGAGCTTTAAAAATTCCCATTATGAGTTAGTTATGATCTTCACAAAAATGTTATTTTTTATTTGAGAAAATATAAATAAGCCTCGATTTTATAATTTTTTTGTTTCAACTATTTTTTATAGCATTTATATCAGCTGTTTCAATATATAGGGTATAAGCTAGCACAAAATTTCGAATTTTCAGATTTCCGTTTTAGATATGTATATATTTATTTTTGGAACAGCAATGGTGCAATTAGTCTACAACCGGATGCAGTTTAACGAGCATTTCCCACTTTTTCGCCGAATTTGTCAGTTGGCAACTTGAAAGCAAAAGTTTGTTAGGTGTCGGTCTGTGTCTCTCTCTCTCTGAATGTGTGTGTGTGTGTATGTGTGTGAGTGTGTGCGTTGTGTGTTGATAAGTTGATAAGCCTGACAACCTACTCTAACTGACACAACAACTGTGCCACACCTCCAGCTCTTGGTCCTGCCACGCCCCCCTAACGCAGCTCTTCGGCTTTGCGCCGGCATCGTTAGCCACAGTTTCCTGTGCATGCTTTTTGCCTTTTTGAACCCTTTTTTATTTGAACAACCACCCAGGCAGCCCCCGTTGGACAGGACGCCTAAAATTCCAGTCGACTTAAGCATTTTCACAAATATTTTTCACACTTTTCATTCATCTTTGGCCTGTTGTTGCCGTTGGCTCGACACGCTCAAAAGTATGCAACACAAAGTGGCAAGCAACGCGGATTTGATTACAAGAGAGCATTAGCAAAAAAAGAAAACACAAAAACAAAAAGATGGTACAGGGAAAGGGAGAGAGGCTAATTAAAAGCAAAGACAAGAGGCGAGTTTGGTATGCCAACAACTGGGGGGGCGTGTCATTTGGCTCAAGTGTAATTAGATCAAGCTTTAAGTTTTTGCAGCTGCATCCTCGGGCAAAAAATATATATATAATTTCAAATGTAAATACATTAATATTATAAAAACATTAAAAAGGCATTTAATTTGCCATTGATAGTTTGATTTTATGTTGATTTCATTAGGGAAATCTATAGGGAAATTTTGAACATAACAACATAATTTTTGAAAAGTTTTAACTGAAAAAATTGCGTCCCGTATCTTGGATCGGGTAATCTTTAATTGTTTTTACGGCAAATGGTTGGCAACTTAATCCGTTAACAAAACTTACAATGTCCTTCGTTCTCAGATATATTTGTTTGTTTTTATTTTCTTAATGTTGTTTACTTTATTTGTTTGCTCTTGTTTTTTGCTGCTGCATTCAATTAATGCAAATGCGCTGACTTTTAGGTGAAGCAGCTGCGTTGATTTAGCGGTTGGGCTCGGGGCAAGGGGGTTTTGTTCGCGTTTGGGCTTTGAGGCTTTTGGGGTTCAGTTGGGGCCATTGGCCGCCATAAATCAACAATTGTCGTCGTCGTGGTTAACTGCAGCGCCAACTTTAACTACTTTTTGGGCGCTCACAAATCGCCAAAGTTTTTTTCTTTTCGCTCGGCTCGCAATTTGCAACACGAAGCTGCCAAAAGCGTTTTCTTATTATTATTTTCCTTCACTTCTAGTTTTAGTTTTTTTTTTTTACATTTCTTTTGCATAAGAAGTTTGTCTGTGGCTCAATTGGCACGCCCCTTCCTACCCCCCGAGGCTCACACATTGCCACGCCTATCCGGCCGAATGCACATTGACATTTTGGGATTTCCATGCCGTTTGGCGGCGCAATGCGGCGCCTCAAAGTATGCAACTCAATTTGCAGACGAAACCAGAGACAGGGCGAGAAAGACAACGAACGACAAAGGGCGAAGGGAAAAAACGCATACCGGAAACAATAGCTGAAGCCGAAACAAAAGTCGAGCAGCGCAAAGAGAAGCAACAAAGGTTTTGCTTATTGACATTAAAGATTTAATAATGGCCAACATATGGCAGCTGCCGGATTTGGCTGCCAAACTCATCAGCCAAAAAAACAAATAGTGAAAATATTCAAAGGTAAAACGGGTACAGAAGGTAACAGATGAGAGCACTCGAAGACAAAATACCCTATGTTAAATGTGGGTATATGAAAATATTTATAAATTGCCATTTAAATAACTAATTTGGAATTAATTAATTAATATAAGAAAAATATATATAAATAATATATTTGGCGAAAGAGAGAGATAAAAGATAGAAGAGAGATAAAAAATTGATGGATAAACAAATGAGAAAATAATTAAATAAATAAAACAAAAAAATATACCTGATCGAATTGATGCACAAATAAATAAAGATGATTAGATAAATGAATGTGAGGATAGCAATAGAATAATATATTGATTGATACAATAATATATTGATTGATAGATTGTATTGATTGTTAGTCAAATTTATAAATAAATAAGCAAACTCACACAGAAGTGCGTGTTAGCCTCTGTGTTTCTTCGTTTCAAACTAACAGGGTATTTTAAAGAAAGGCTTCCAATTATGTGCTAGCCTCAGACAGAGTCAAGCAGCGGGTTAGTGGGCGGTTGGGGGGCGTTCAGACAGGTGGACAGACAAACAGACAGGCAGCTGGTAAGCCATTTGCCGGCTCGTTTGATGCTCAGGACATAGGTAAACAAATTACGTGCAGCATTTATAATCCGCCCAAAGAAAAAAAATAAAAAAACCGCAGAAACAGAAAACATGGCAGCCAAAAAATAAATATAAAAAAAAAAGAGAAACAAGACAAAAAAAGCCAACACAAATCGGCCAGAAAGCAACAGGCACGACAGGCAAACAGCAACTGGCAGCAGAGGCAGCATTCGAATCACAGCTGCAATTGGTTTTACATTTTTTTGGCCATTTTCTTTTTTCATATTTTTTTTTGGCAGCTGCACACACACACACACAAACACACACACAGCAACAATTTCTTCAAGTGTCAAATGGCCTTGTGGAGTTTCTCTCGTTGCTTTAGCTCATCCCCTCTCGCTTTCGCTTTCCCTTTCTCTTTCGCTCTGTCTCTGTAATGGGAGCCTCGTCAGCAGGCGCACAGCAAAGAGGCAGCGCCTAGCAATCAGAATCAGTCGCGTGCGTGTTTGGGTGTGTGTGTGAATCTGTGAATCTCTGAATGTGTGAATGAGTGACCAGCGCTGCGCTCGTTGGCAGCTCTGCACTCATTTTTGCACTTGTACGCGCCGCCTGAAAGTATGCAGCAATAAAAAGTAAAACAAAAACTTGGCGATCCGCAGGCAACCGACTGCGCAATACTCTGCAAAACTGGCACGAAAAAGATGCAAGCAGAATATATGTAAAGATTCGATATATATATATATATATTTTTATATTTGTGGCGTTCATCCAGATAGACAAGCCAATTTGCTCTCTATCATGAAGGGAACAGTGCAACGAAAAACAACAAGAAGCTACACCTTCTGTGGCGGGTTGGGGTCGGGCTGGGGGGCAGGCACTAAATTCGAGACGATAATTGATACGCGGCGCATGGAAAACGCAAAAGCGCAGAAGCCAAAACCGCAAACAAACAAAGTTGAGTGGTGCACGAATCGGCTGGTGGAACGCTGCCACAGCTGGTGCCGGTGGTGGTGCGGGCGGTGCACATGGCATGGCATCGGTGGCTGTGGCTGATATGGGGCTATGGAGCATATTTTGGGGAACGGCAGGTGAAGCCTTCGATTTAACCTGCAACTGACAGGCGACGCAACGGGCGTTAGGCAACGCAGGGGGCAGGGGGGCGGGATGGCGCTTGCATGTACGCAAAATTTCACTTTACAGCATCAAGAAAAGCAAGCATACAAAAAAACGGTATGTATGGAAAAACAAAAACCTAAAAGTGATCTAAAATCAATGAAACGACTTGCGGGCTACCCTGCTTTTTGATGTTTGTAAGCTGTTTTTATGAATTAATACGTGTACAGTGGCTACTCGCAGTAATGAACATTAATTTTTACTTTAAAATAAGCGAAATTTAATAGATACTTAATAAACCATATATGTTATACTCAGGAATTCTTTATACAATATATTTTATGTACGAGTTGTAATCAATAATCCTGCCTGAAAACATTAAATAAACATTCTGTTCATGTTAACGTATTCACTGTGTTTTGTATTCAATTTTCCCAATATATTCTCTACTATATTCTATATATATTCTATTCTATATATTCTATTCGATTCTATAGTCAATTTATTTTTGACTTAATGTGTTCAATAATCAACAAACTCCTTTTGCCCAATATATGCTATGAATATAATTATCCTTAGCGTACTATATGCTGGTATTTACAGGGTTACACGAAACAGCCGCATTCAGACTGAAGCTAGAAGCGACTGTGTGTGTGTGTGTGGTTGTGTGCGTTGTTCTGCTGTCGTTTAAAAGCGTTTTGACTTTTTTCGCAGCTTAACAATTTTTGTTGCTCTTGTTGTCATTTGGTAATAATAAAAAGTATTTTGATTTGATTATTGCTCGTTAGCGCTGAATTCTCTCTCTCTCTCTCTCTCTTTCTCGTTCTTTCTCTCTGGCCCAGGCCCACCAAATGCCTTCGCACCACCCACTCAACCACTCAGCGACACTTTCAGTCTGAGCGCTGATCGACTCATTAACTCACTTATTTAGCGCAAAGTGCACAACAACAGGCACCCATTGTACGCCTCCCACCCCCGTCTTCCGAAAATGTATGAAAATTTCGTTGAAGCGTTTTAAAGCTCGTCCGTTAAAGTCCGCCACGCAACTGACAAGTTTCCAAAAGCCATGCAAATGAGTTATTAGACAGTTGCTTCCCCTCTACCTTTTCAGCCCCCTTCCGTTTTGGTGCTTTAATTAAGCCAAAAAACTATAAGCGATAAACATTTTCCGTCATGTCTAATCGATTTCCGTGCGTTGCCCGTTGCGTATACTTGATATTAAATTTTTCCTTTCGAATTTGCCTTTTATTTTACTGAATCGGAAATCGTTGCAGCCTAAACTGTTCAAGTAACTGTGCATGTAACATTGTAGCTGTAATTGTGAAAGTGCCGCTTAAGCATCTTGATTGCCGTGTGAGTAATTGCCATGTGTTGGAATCGCGCTAATCGGATATTGAACAGACAGGTAACATCCACTCCTAATCGAAAGCCAAAAACAGTTGAATCAAATACGAAATGTGCGCGAACTAGTTGATTAAAAGTATTTTTTTTTGTTTTATATTTTTTACAAAATTAAATATTAAATATGATTGATTGTAGAATAATAATAATAATAATAAGTTACCAATTACTCTATTACTCTAACTATTTTTGTCGTTTTTTTTATACATTTTTGAAATTACTTTTGAAAACTTGCAACTTGTTTGTAATTTAAAATGCAGTTTTCACATTAAAAAAATATTAATTACAATAAAATGTTCTACATATTTTCAGTAGAAAAAACAGAAAAAAAAATAAATACATTTATGATAGTCACATTGCCCCGTTATTTTGGGTAGTGTTAGAAGTTTACCAAAGTATTTGTGAGAACCTTTATAGACAATAATTTTGATTGCAATTTAATGAATATCTTTAAAGAGTAAGCGTGAGTGCTTTGAGTATCTTGAAAAGTATTTTGAGAATTTTTAGTATTTTTTTCATTGAAAAAATAAGTAAATTTCAACATATTTAATATATATTTAACTAGTAATAGTGCATAAAAATATATATATATTATATAGATTTTAAGTGAGTATTCATTTGTGCATTTTCAAGCATATTTGAGTAATTATCGATATGTGTATTGACTTTTAGTGTACTTTTGAGTACTAATTGCCAATAAAAAAAAAAGAAATCTAACCACACATTAGGCAAAATGAGTTAATTTTACAAGCAACCTGCCAGCAAAGAATGCCCCCTGTCCCCGACAATTGTCGTGTGGCTGCCTTTAAAGCTAACCACTTGCCACAGGATTCGTGTCAAGTGTCTGTCGGTTCGTTCGTTCGCTCGTCTGTCCATTCCGTTCGTCTTCGCCGTCTGTTGTTGTCGTCGTGTGGTTTAAGCAAACGAATTTCAAGCTGAGTTCGACTGACGCTCGCTTGATTGATTGTCATATTCATATTCATAATCATGCTCATATACACTCGTTGTCATTCAAGAGGGCTCTCCGCTCGCCATCCCGCTCGCCCGCTCGCTTTCCTTATCCTTGTTTAGGTTCATTTTTGCTGTGTAAACACTGGCAGGCAACGTCAAAATGGCAGCTTAACACGAAGCTGCTCACGTCGCTTAGCTCATGAATATGCACACATTGCAAAAGGGTTGTGTGCGTGTGTGTGTGTGTGTGTGTGTGCGTGGCTGTAAGCAGACCATGCCCATTGTGGGCGTTTGCAGCCGCAAGCGCGTTATTTAATGAGTCATTAGCCGGCGGGCATTTTGGGCCGAAAGTTTGGCCTGGTTGCAGCGACTGCTGATGCGCTGTGCCGCACACACACACACACACACATACACACTTGTAGAGAGGAAACCGTGTCAGCAGAGACAGTTGTCAGTTGTGTGTTGCAGCTGCAGGGGCGACAATTATGTGGCGTCTGCAGTTTTAAGTGCGCCTTTGCATGTGGCGCTGTTTGCACTTGCACAGTGGAGAGCGACGGGGGGATGGGGGGATGGGGGGGTGGGGCAAACACGTTGCATTGCGGGTTGCATTGCACAGGACATAGGCATTAACACACAATGTAAACATTGCATAAATACTTGTAAGCCAGCGTCGATATCGGTGGCAACTGCCAACTTGTTGGCCAAATTCCACAACAGCGAAAGCAAAAAGCAGAAGGAGAATACCCTGTACTCAAGAAAAGCATTGCCACAGGATATGACAATTGAACAAAAGAACAAAAAATAAAGATATATATATATATTCTCTCTTATATTCAAGCTAAAATCTATACTTAATAATATATAATATATGAAATATGAATTGGTTAATTGTCTCAGTATTATTATAATTTATTATGTTCTTTTTTTCATAAATTGCGTATAGGGTATGTCTTAGTTTAGCATTTGCTTCGATTTGTATGCGTCTTAATTTTGGCTTACGACTCTTTTGCCACAACAAAATCGATGAAATTGTTTGAAGCTTGCCTTAGTTTGCTTATATGTGTGTGTGTGTGTGTCTGTCTGTCTGTCTGACTATCTGTCTGACTGCCTGCTGGCTGCCCTTCTCCCTCACCTGTCCACTAAATGTTGCCAAGTTGCCACTGATTTGTCGCATTCCCTGCGCAATGTGACAAACGTTAATTTTTCTGCCTTGTTTTGCATACAACAAAAAACTTTTGCCTGGCCAAAGGGTGTCTCTCTGTGTGTGTGTCTGTGTGTGTGTGTATGTGAGGGGAGTGAGACGGGTGCTGTGGCTATGTTGTGGTTTGAGCTGTTGCTGCCACGACATTGCGTGCGTCGTCTTAGTTACTTGAGCAATTTATGGCAAATTAAATAAATTTATCATTGTGGCCAGGTTGCGGTAGCCCCCCCCCCCCCCCCCCACCCCTCCTTAAACTTAACCCCCTTCTCTGTGGCAGCACCTCTCGTCGCCAGCTGCTGCCGCACAGACAACAGTCCAGTTGCAGTTTTACCGAAAGTTAAATAATTGTCATTTGCTGCTCGATTGCTGCCCACGTAAAACAAAAGAATTGTTGCAGTTGTTTGTTGTGGTTATTGTGATTTGTTGTTGTTGTTGTTGTTGTTGTCGCCTGCAACTGCAAACGCTGATTTGTTGTTGTCGTCGCCTTGTGTCCCAGCCCTCTGCCACCACGCCTCCTACCTCCCGCCCCCTGTTTGCCGAAGTAAAAGTGTCAGCGTGTGCCTGGCACAAAAAACAAGCCAGCGCAAGTTTTTTGCCAACTTTCTTAAATACTTTTGCGGTTGCCCCTAAAACCAGCAACTGCTGCCGCCGGCAACCAGCAGCAACAGCGCCCAGGCCACAGTCACAACAACAGCAACAACAACAACAATTAATGCCGCGTGGCTTGAAATTGGCTAAATGTAAGCGCAACAACGAAGCCAAACAGCAACGATTTCATCTGTGTGACTTTCTGTCTGTCCGCCTATCGATTTGCATAATGCGGCGTATGCGTGATTTGTATACCCTGCAGCCGCACAAAACAGAAGGTGTAAGGCTACACAATATATAAAAAGCTGACTGTGTCTAACAAAATTAATCAGTTTTCATATACCAAACGCAGACGAAATGCATTGGTATATTATTTTTTTGCCAAACCGATAAATATCGATTTCTAATCCGAGTTTCTTAGGCATAGTTTTTTAAAATAAAAGAGCTGGAGCAGAGTAAGAATATTTTTAATATTTTCAATTACTATTCGATAAATATCGATTAAAGAGGATCTGTTATCCCTTTTGCATACAATAGGGATGATCGACAGATATTTATAGCACCTCTTTTGGGGCAAAGTTTGCCTTTAAAAAAATGTTCTTTTATTTTTTAAAATTTCCCTATTTCTTAAATTAAATATTAAATATTAAACTATAAAATTTAAGTCAGGAAACAATATTCTAAAGTTTGGAAGAAGCATAGTAGCACAGTTATGTTATGCTTTACAGTTGCTTTACGTTGTATATATGTATAAATAAATTGATTAATATACTATTTGGTGGTATATGGGCCATCGTTATGTAGTGTTTAATTTAATCCGAGTCTTAAGGCCAAATAATGTACATGCAAATACAGCAATTACCCCTCCACCCCTTTTTCACTCCCCCTGAACGCTCATGTGCTGCGCTATCTTGTGATGTATCGCTGAGCAATTAAATGTTATCGGCCACAGAGAAGTCCAAAGAAATAGCAACAAGGACAGCACACAGAAAGAGAGAAAGAGAGGGGGAGAGAGAGAGAGTGTGTGTGATGGGTATTGGAAGTGAGAGCGTGATAGACAATCAGAATCGCACGGACATGGACACGGCTACGTCCGAAAAATTGTCATTAATCATCGCGAATGACGCGGGCTGCACGCAATGGCACCAAAACAACAACAGCAGCAACAACAACAACAGCAACAACAACAGCAACAGCAACAACAATCATAATAACAATTTGTGGCCAAATATTTGTTGGAGCTTCCAACTGCAAATTTCTATTGCCAACTGGGCCATGGCGCCGCCCATAGAAATTGACTCACATAACGCCAGTCGAACCCCCTCCCTTCCCTCCCCAAGGACCCGCACCCACAAGCGCTATTCAAATGCAGCAGCCAACAACAAGTGATTCATATTTGATCTATGATGCAATATTCATGAATAGTGCAGTCTCTCAATACTATATCGTGATCTCAGCAAATGTCGTCATGACAATGACCGAACACCAAACACCGTGACTGATATATGACAAATATGAATATGAATGTGAATACAAATGCGAATGGCATTCAGAAGAATTTTTCAGCATTTGTCGTGTGGCAGGCATTTCAACAAATACAGCTGCATTTCCGATCATTTTATCAGTGTTGCCTTTATTGCTTATCTAATTTCAGCAAAATGCTTCTCCTACTCACCGACTATTCGCACTAAACCAACTAGTTCATCTCGTTTGTGAATAATTCGATAAGCATGGTTTGTTATACATAATTATATATATTTGTAGAGTCTAACAAAGTGAAATTATATATTTATCGAAATTTTACGTAACATTTTATTTGGTATAAAACAACTTGAAAAGTTATCTAAAATGAGTTCTATTATGAATAAACCAACCAAGGCTTGTGCAAATAAATCGTAAAATTTCTTTTGTACAAGATTGACAGATCATAAAAGATAAAGCCAGCAAATTTGTTAAGCTGGATCTGTAGGTTATCTAGAGCAATAAATAAACTGTTGCTATCTTTTCATCTGCTTTATTTGCTTTTACTAAGCTTGATCATTAAATGTGAACTTTTAAGGTTCAAATCATTTTATTAAGATTTACTATTGTTTTTTGTCCTTCGAATCATTATAAATATATGAAATATGATTAATATGATGATACAATTTATTTATTGATCATGTTCAAATTATTTATTCGGCACGATTTTAATTAAATACATTGCTTTATTTGACACTCAAACTCTATTCAAAATTACTCATTTATCGAACAGCTGGTTAATTCAGCTGATTCACACAACAATTTGTGAATATTTTGAATAATGATACTATTGAGTGCTTGCCTTAGCAATTAAACTAAATCTTAAAAAAAAGAAGCAATTTCAAATGTAAATGCTTCGACTTGTGCCATGAATAAACATTCATAATACCCATAGCTGCAATTTGTGAATACAATTTGTATTCACAATGCAATCAGAGCAAACCGAAATGCGTTTACCCAAACGAAATGCAACAGCAACAGCAACAGCAACAGCAACTGACACTCATATTCATCTGTCCGTTTGAATGCATTCATGGCTGCATATTAATGTGTGTCCCTCCCTCTGTCCCTTCTCCCCCGTTTTAGCTACAATTTTGTATGAATTTCATTCAGATTTTTATAGTCAACGGCGGCACTTTTGTGGCTTTGATTCAGTTGGAGATGAAAGATGGAATCGGGTTTGGGTTTGGGTTTTGAATTGTGAGTTTGGGCAGCGAGATGCGAGATGCGAGTTGGGCATTGCATTTGCATTGGCACGCGTAACTTATGATGCTAATGCTGCCGCTGCTAGATCTGGCGGCATTTGCATTAGCGGCAGCAGCTGCATCAGGCAGGCGATGATGTCAAGTCGCGGCTCTGGCCAAACGCGCGCCAATTGAAATTGCAATTACAAATTGCAATTGCGAAACGGCAAAAATTGTTCATATATGTCATAGAGAGACGTTTGCTCGTGCCAAACCTCCTCTCCCTCTCCTCCACAGGGAATGGAATGCCTGTCCCTAGGCCTCCCCCTCCTGCTGCCTATCTATCTGTGCATCTTAAGCGATCTCTGCGCAGCTGCGACGACGACGTCGGCGACGTCGGCGACGGACGCGGGAATGCTGCTGTCATTTATCGTTGACGCTCGATTAAAATTCTTGGCGTTATTTAGCAATTGGTTGTGGGGTGGGAGTCGGAAAAAGGGGAGGCGTCGCCAGCATCATCACTGATATCAAGTCAACAGAAAGAGAGAGAGAGAGAAACACACACAGTTGATACACTGCAATTATGACAATTGCCAAAAAGATACTCCCACATTTATTGAGGAATTCAATCACAACAATTTTTTCGAGCGCTTAACAAAATGATTATATATACAAGAGATACCCTGCAAATTTGGTTAATAACTATGCAAAACTATGCAAAGTGATAATATGCACAAAAGATACATATGACACATTGTCGCCAGGTGTGCTTGTCAACAGCAATTGTGAGATAATTATTCTCAAAGATAGTACAAATTTGTCAAAATACTGGTTTTTTATGTTCTTTGTTCAATGATCAAAAATAACTATTAAATAGTTAAAATCCAGCCATTAATTTTATAAATTTCCTTACTTATTGCCAGGTTCTTAGAATTGATTTAGACTGAAAGATTTAAGCCACAATTTATTCAGTGATGCCAACAAAATATTTTTTGATTTAATTCAAAAATTGTTTATGAACTTTACAAAATCATTTCTGCTGCACAACATCATTTAGCAAATGCCACCAAAAACTATTTACAAATTTATGCAGATTTACAGTCGAAATAAAATTGCGTTGGCGATCAATTACAAACGCCCGAAATAGCCCATAATTTAATAAATTACTTTATAAAAGGCACCAAGAGACGCTTAGTAACAAAAAAAAAATAAAACCATACTTATGTATCTCTTGATATTATTCGCTATATATTGATGCACTGCCACGCCCACTGCAATACGGCGCTCGCATTGAGTGCTTTTCGAGTGGCGCGTGAATCGTTTGGACTGTTTATGCGAGTGTTTCTGTTTCTGTTTCGTTTGCACAAAACAAGAGGAAAAACGAAAACACAATCGAAAAACAAGTAAGAACGTTGCAGTCGGGCGTTACCGACTGCGTTATACTCGTTCACGTTCGGGTGGGGGTGGTCGTCGGCAACATTTTGTTCCTCTCTTTAAAGGAGGTGACCAGCTATCTACCCACCAAATGTGGTAACTCTAGCTTAAAAACTGTGGGAGATATAGGCATTTCCGGCGGAGCGGGGGCGTTTGGGGCGTTATAGTGGGCGTGGCCGGGATGTCAAGTGTGCAATCTTTGGGGGAGGTCAGCAGCTACCTACATATTCAATTTGGTGCCTCTGGCTTTAAAACTGTACGAGATATAGATTTTCGCGGGTTGCGTGGGCGGAAGGGGGAGGGGGGGGGACTGCCCGCAAATATTTTTCTGTAACTTCTGGGGGAGCTTCCCACTAATATATATCCCGAATTAAGTGACTGTAGTTTAAAAACTCTGAGAGATATAGGCATTTTCGATTTTTTAGGGAGGGGGCGTTGGGCGTTCTAGTGGGCGTGGGCGGGATATCAAGGGCGCAATTTGTGGGGCAGGACACCAGCTATCTACATACCAAATTTCGTGGCTCTATCGCTTAAATTGTGGGATATATACACGTGTTATCGATTGGAACTGTCATATATAACGTGTTTTGCGATTACGGGGGCGGGAGGGGGCGTGGCCAAAAATTTTTTCCTGTGATGTATGGAGGAGCATTCTGGTAATATATCTGCCAAATTTGGTGACTCTAGCTTTAAAATTGTTGGGGATATAGCCATTTCCGATTTTTCAGTGCGGGGGCGCTGGAGGGCGTTCTAGTGGGCGTGGCCGGGATATCAAAGGGTCAATCTGTGGGGGAGGTCACCAGCTGTATACATACCAAGTTTGGTGACTCTAGCTTTAAAATTGTGCAAATATGCAACACTTATCGATTTGACCTTTCAGGTTTATCGGTTTTCGCGATTATGGGGGCGGGAGAGGGTGTGGCCAAAAAACTTTTTTTAATATTTGGGGGAGCATTCCTGCAATGTATATGCAAAATTTGGTGACTCTAGCTCAAAAACTGTGGGAGATATATGCATATCCGTTTTTTGAGTGCGGGGGCGCTGGGGCGTTATAGTGGGCGTAGCCGGGATATCAAGGTCGCAATCTTTTTGGGAGGTCACCAGCTATATACATACCAAGTTTGGTGACTCTAGCTTTAAAATTGTGGACTTTAGCAATATGCGATTTTAGGTGTTATCGGTTTGCCACGCCCCCAGTGGGCGGAGCTCAAAATCCTTAACACTTTATCTGACGCGGGTACACACGAGTACATATCCAAAATTTCAAGTCTCTAGCTTCAATAGCGGCGAAAATAATTGCGTTCATACGGACAGACGGACAGACGGACAGACGGACGGACGGACAGCAAGACGGACATTGCACAAAACCAATATACTCTTTTCACTTCGTGAACGAGTATAACCAGCCAGCGCAAATTTATTTATTGCAACATGCAACACGCTAAGCTGTGCGACGCTGCGGCGTATCTGTGAGATACTTTATGCACTTATATCTGCACTGCGCTCGTAAATTCATTCTTTTCGCTGCGCTTGTCATTTGTCATGCAAGTCAGTCACTCACTCGGTCAGTCAGTCAGTCACTCAGTCACTCAGTCAGTCAGTCAGTGAATCAGTGAATCAGTCTGTCGAGTCAAGTCGCCGTGTTGTTGTCGCCGTCGTTGTCGTTGTCGTTGCTGGGCCGCGATTTGCATAAGGCCAAGACAAGTTGCTACCCAATTAGTGCAAATGCACGACTCACACATGCCCTGTAATGCATTCCAACTCTGATATCAACTTGTCGCAAAATTTAACAGAAAGATATTGATATTATATATGTAGATATGAGAAGTAAACATTTTTAATCTTTCGCTTTAGCAAAAATGTTTAAATTTAAATGTAAAACGAATTTCAGGCATGTTGGCATTTTGGTCATAAAAATAATTCTACATTTAAAATGTCAACTTATTTTCGACAAAAATTTTTTTTTTCGCAAATCGCAAATTTATATTTTTAATCGATTGTGGATGCCAAAACAAAACATAAAAAGTGACTCTGAGGGGTCAAAAATTTGGTCAAAAATCATGCCAAAATTAACAAAAATTTGGACATGTAAGGATCTCGGATCCATAGCTCCAAAACTTCAAGGTCCCGTAAATTTGTCAAAACTGAAACGATTTTCATGTTTGATGACATTTTTGTCATGATTTGGCCACTAAATTGATGCTACATTTAAATATATTTTTTTTTTTTGAAAAGCAGTTACGCTTTGTGTACGCCGTAATTTTTAGTTTTGCAGGGTATACGGCGTGCGCTCAATGGCAAATGTGAAGTGCTGCAGATACACGTGCCACACAGATATCGCTCAATGTTGTTGCACTTTATAGCTTAGTAATGAATTGTGCGTATTAACAAGATGTTGTTGTTGTTGATGTTGTTGCAAATGCTATTATTGCCTGTCGTAAGATGGCTAAGTGCAATTGAGCCAAAAGCCGAGTCTTTTGACATTGCCATGGCCAACATTAGCATGCTGGTATGCGCTCAAGGTTAAGTCGTGTCGAGTCGTTAATCGCTAATCGATAGCTAAGCGATTTATCGATTCAATTTGGCCAGCGCCCAGTTCCGATCGCGTGTGTCAAATGAGAAAAAGACAGCTGCATAAATTTGCATGCGAAATATGACAGATAAAGTACAGTGTCTTGTATCTTGTAGCTGTTGCTGTTTGCATCTTGTATCTCATAGATTTGCAGCGTTGACTTATTTATGAAGCTTAGCTGCTTTAAGCCAGCCATTGGCGCATTGCAACAAAATGAACTTGTCAACAATAGAATGAAGTCACGTATTTAATCAGCTAAACATTATGCCGTTCTATATACGGCTGTCTGGAGAAAATGTGGAAAATGCGAAATACAAAAAAAAATACAAATATATATATATATATATATAAAAATATCAGCTGCCCATGCTGAGGCTGGCGTTTGCCTGTGACTTTTACATTTTGTGCAAAATACAAAAAAATCAAATCTCATTGCGAAACTTTCTTATAATCAAGCACCCCTCCTCATTCACCCGCATCTAACTGCTATGCTGCTATGCTCCTATAGCTATTCCCAGTTTTTTTTCTTCTTTTCTTGAGCATTTCGCACGCGCTTCAGCAAGCAAATTACGTGCCACGACATTCCACTCACCCCGCATTCATCCCCTTTTGCAAAGGGGTTGGGGTTGCTGTGTTGGCATGTGGGCGTGGCTGCATGCCCAGTGGCATTTTGACATTTTTGTTAATGGCATAAGCATCAAATTACACACGAATCCCGTCACCACAGTTTCAGCTAAAAAAGATACAGATACATCCGTACAACATGCAAATACAGCAACAGCCAGAAGTTCAGCTACAGCTACATCTACAGCTATAGATACTATCTTTGAGATACTCTGTGACGCGTATTCAGTTACCTCAGCTGCCGCAGGCCAATTAAAAGGGTTTGGGGTCGCACGCTCCGCTGTGCAAAAAAACGAAGCTAGTTTTGCTTTAAACAAAAAAATTTCCATTGCCTTTTTTTTGTTTGTTTCAATTATTGGTGTAAAACGAACTGCTGCGATTTTTAACAATTTGCGGTCATATTTTGAACCTAATTGTTAAGTTTTTCTGTTTTTCTATTTTTTTATTATTCATCAATATTTTTATATTATTTATGTACAGATTTTGTGCATATTATTTGACATATTCAAATTAATTGTATTCAAAAAATATAGTTTAAATTAATATTTACAGAAAACCAGATTTTTCTTCTTTCTATTAAGATTTACTATAAAATATATTTCCAAAAAGTGTTGTAAATATGTTAAAAGTTATTTTAATTGTTTTATATTATCGCTTAAAATGCATTTTGGTAATTTGTATTTATAATAAAACAAGACTGAAATGCGCTATTAAATTGTTGCAGCAATCACAAACTATTCCCAAAAAAGAAAATAAAGAAGCCAAATTTTAGGTGAATTGGCAGCGCTGCTTTTAACACATACTCCCACACACACACACACTCGCACACAGGGTGCACTTTAATTTGTTGCCACAATGTAGTTTGCACAAGCAACCAGCTGAAGGGTCCACAGCTCGGACCTGGCCCTGAAATCTGGAGTTTGTTATTGCAGTACAGCAAACAAACACACACACACACACACAACAAAGCGTGCACAAAAAGCTGTTGTTAGCAGTGCTTTGTGGCAGTCACCGTTACAACAGTCGCAGTCACACTTACAGTCACATTCGAGTGACTGCAAACAGAAATCCACTTAACAGTGGTCGCTTTTAATTGTTCACACATAGCGCTTACATCAGCGCATGAGCATGCAGCTAGGCACACACACAGACACACACACACACACACACACACACACTCGCACAGTGGTCGCATCATTTATTTATTTAGCAGATCTCGTTTCGGTGCCTTATTTCATTTGCTGCTTCTTCTATTTTCTTTTCTTTTGTGGCTTTTGTCAGCTGCATCTTCCTTTTTTCCACTTTTTTTTGTTGTTGTTTTGTTGTTGTTGTTGTTTGTAATGCGTTCTTCAGGAAGCGCTCAGCGCAGGCAACCAGAAAACCCAAGTTCTTAGCTTTTGTGTATTCGGTGTATGTGTGAGTTTGTGTGTGTATGTGTGTGTGTGTGCGTGTGGCCTGTGGGCGTTGCATTGTACTAAAAATAAACATTTTTGCAGCAGCAAAAACAACAACAGGAAATCGCAATGCCCCTGTGTTGAAAATAAGAAAAGTAAATTATGAAGTCATTCGAGATGCGCAGATTAGAAACCAGATTGAAATAGTCCAAGTCTAAGTTGACACAATAAAACTAACGCACACACACACACACACACATTGTAAACAATCAAAAAAAACTAAAGAGAAAAATATGCAATAGTAACACGGTGTGCACGACTAACATATGTTATCGAATAAGCTAAAGTTAAACAAATTTTATAATTAATTTATAATTTAAACTGCTAATTTTAAAGGAAAAAAAAAACTAAATGTTATTGTATATAAATTTATTTTGCCAAATGCCAAGTTTATAAAATTTTTATATATATTTTTTCTTTTTCTTTTTATATATATGTTAAATATGTGCGCAATTTAGAAAATTTAACTTAATACCTGAGTTTCAATTGTAAATCAAATGTATAATTTTTATTTTCCAGTTTCTTTTTTTAAGTTTTATATTTATGGTACTCATAGGAAAGTCAAGTAATTTATATATACACACATATATATATATGTATATATTTTATTAGATTTACTTAAAAAGATTTTCAAGCTAAATTAAGCTATTATTTTAACTGAGTAAAAAGCCTATCCAAATCTCCCCAACCCATGTGTGTCTGTGCTAGGTTGAGGGTATCTCTTAGTCAGGCATTCTCGACTAGAACACTCTTGGTTATTATTTTTATTGAGAGCACAAAAGATAGCTTGGCATATTTTAAGCAATTTAATAACAGCGCATGCGAATAAAAAAGAAACCAAAAATATAAAAAAATGTGTTATCTTGAGCATTGGTTGAGGCTGCTGTGTGTGTGTGGATGGTGTTTGCTTTTTATACCCTGAACCCATTGAAAATGGGTAAAAAAGGGTATAATGGTTTTGTGCAAATGTATGTAACAGGCAGAAGGAAGCATCTCCGACCCCATAAAGTATATATATTCTTGATCAGCATCACTAGCCGAGTCGATTAAGCCATGTCCGTCTGTCTGTCCGTCTGTCCGTCTGACCGTCTGTCCGTCTGTCCGTCCGTCTGTATGAACGCGTCGATTTCAGAGACTACAAAAGCTAGAAAGCTGATCTTGGTCTCATTCGGTTCGTATATTTCATACGCAGATCAAGTTTATTTCAAAACATCGATAACTCCTTCCGTTTTTTTATTATCGATATTTATCGCTTTTTTGACTCGGTTTGTTAAGCATAACTCTCAAACTATAAAAGCTAGAGCCACCAAACTAATTTTTTTATGTTCGCGTAAAACATACGGAGAATTTGAATGTTTCAGATTTTGGATACCTCCCCCCAATCGCCCACAATATTGATAAAACCAAAAAAACAAAGTAAATCAAATACTACACACGTGCAAATTGGTTTGTACATACATTTCGATGATCTGAATAAGCCCTGAAAATTTCATAACGATCGTACATTTAGTTTACGAGCAAATCAAGAATCTATTTTCAGTAGTGGGGGCAAAGCGCAGCTGCTTGGCAATTTCTGTGTACATGTGCACGCATACATATGCACGTCCAGAAAGTCTTGCGTTTTCCTAGGAATTTTTTTAGGCAACGGTTAAATTGAATTTTAACACATCGAAGTGAAGTAAGAGCGTGGTCCAGTGGGTAAGAGTTGTGCCCCATAACGCGGAGGACCGGGTTCGAATTCAGCGCTGGTATGGTAGAGCAATGTTGAATTCTTTTATTTTTTCGTTATTTATTCATAATTATAATTATTATTAATTTGTATCGTTTTAATGACAAGCGCAAAATTTTCGTTTTCCTTGACTTTTTGCGACTTTAAGTAATGTTATATTATTCGCGAAAAATGCGGTAGTGTGGTGCAGTTGGTAAGAGTTGTGCATCTTATCACGGAGGTACCGAGTTCAACTCCCGCTTGTGGAGTATTGATTTTTCTGTTGGTAATTATTAGTAAATTTTATTTTTTAATTTTTAACAGGCTCAATACTCATCAACTGCCGAGAGTTTGTGTGTATGTTTTCATTTCTGGGTTTAGGGTATCTTCTAGTCGGGCGGTCCCGACTAGAGCAAACTCACTTGTTTTTTGTTGTTGTAGCTGCAATCGTCACAGCTAAAGTTACATAAATGTACCTACAAATGCAAAAGATATAGATACACACACACACACACGAACACGGGCTCATTCACAGTTAAGCGGCTGCCATTTAATGAAGTCAAGGATGACATTGTCGTAAATACATTTAGCTGATACCAAAACACACACACACACACACAGACAGAGACAGACAGGCACACACACACACACACACACACTGCAGTTTACAGTTTTTAATTTCAATGTACCTTTGTCATTTTTACATTGTTTTTCCTGTGTATCAAATGTCCAAATATGTTAGCTTTTAGCTAACATGCTCTATCTCTTTTCTATCTTTCACTCTCCATCTTTCTCTCTCTAGCAGTGACCGTGACCAAAGGCCTAGAAAGTGAGTACCCGCTCGGTAACAACAAAACAGGTGACAAACTCGTGACCAACAAGATTCCCCCTATTTGCTTATTTATTTACTCATCTTTTTTTTCATATTAAAACAAAAGATTTACAATAAGGAAATATCAACAAAGCGCACAGATTTAAATTTAGTTAGATAAATAGCTACATAATTGCAGTCGCATGTTGAGTGTATCTTTTCATTTTACATACAAATGTATATCTTTTGATATTAGATAATTTTGATGCAATGTTTGCACTTTGATAATCGCTAAGCATGCATTAAGTGCCGCATCATTTTTTCGCCGTATTTAAACGGTTTTTGCAATTAATTGTTTATAATTTTAATTTTAATTTATCACATTTTAAAAATTGAAATAATTATATGTGGGTTTCGCAACTATCCACGAAATTCGCAATTTTGATGCAAGTTTAGCTTTGATTGGATTATTCGATTTTTTAACTCTGATTTATATCATTTGCAATATTCTTAATTTTTTTTTATCTCTATTTTATGATATATTCGCAACGATTCTTTGCCACGCTTTAGATACAAATATAAACAATAGTTTATTTTATCTTTTTTTTTGTTACTAAATAAATTTATGTTGCTTTATATCCGAGTTAATTGTTTGTAAAATGAATAATAAAATATTCAATAAGAATATATTGCATTTAGAAACAGAAAAAAGAAAATATATATAATATATATCTGAGATCATTAAAAATGAATAAAAAAGACTGCAAATTAAAAAATTTAGCGTTTGCAATTGCGTAATGTCGGAGAATTTCGAATAAAGCGACAAAGTCAAGTGCAAAACTAAAAGCGAGCCCAGTTTTAAGTGTGACCCACGCCTTGTTTAAGTGTTTTTCTTTTGTGTGTGTGCGTGTGTGTGTGTGTGTCGGATGTATTTGCTGCTCTGCTCTCTTATTTCTAAATTAAGATGTTTGTGCAAATTAATTGGTCGCTGGCATCATTATTACAAAAGCGACAAACAATTAGCCTAGATTTGTGCTCGACGGCGATTGAGACGTAAGATAACAGTGTGACCGAATGCCATAAAGTATTGTCTGTGTGCATGTGTGTGTGTCTGTGAGTCTGTGCCGGTCCCTTGTCTCTCGTCTGTCATCCCTGGTCCATCCACGGTCCCTGCTCGGGCGCCAATCTGTGCAGCTGCAAGCGCCGTCGTTGTCAATTGTTGTTGCAATTGAGCGGCAATTAAATGCGGATGCCATTCGCTGATTGAAATGAATTGAACCGCAATCGATGTGCGTGCGTGTGAGTGCGTGTGTACGCAGTTGCTGCTGATGTACTTATACCCTGTACTTATTAAATATGGCTCAGTTTTGGGTATATTAAAGTCCAATTAATTGAAGTGTTTTAATTTTTTGCAACAATATCGATAAAATATCGATAAAAATCGGATAAACGCTGAAGGATAACTTTTTTGATTATTTTGGGTTTGGTAAAACAGGAACAAGAAACAGAAATTCATCAGTTTTTTTTGTTTGTGGTATTCGCAATCACATTCATCCTTGCTTGATTATAATTTTCCTAATTAGCTTTTTTGCTTTTTTAATTTTTTTTTACGTTTATTTTTTTAGTTTTTGGAGCATAGTTGATTATAGAGAGAACCTTGAAAATATACTTTTATAAGTTTTTTATAACAATATCATCGAATAGTATATTACAGGGTATCCATAAGTCAGTCACGCTAGACTAGAGCTTGCTCAGTTGTATAATTTTTTCATATTTATATATAGTTCATATTTAAAATAATTCAGAGCGCATTCATTGAACAGCAATGATCGCAATTCGGTGGCAACAATATCGGGATCGTCCCGGCACAACTTACCCCTATAATCCCAGCCGTGCGCGTCTGCGACACGCCCCGCATTTAGGGCGAGCAGCGCCCACAGCAGCCACGCGGCTGCCAGGGGCTGCAGTAGCCTAGCCATAGCGCTGGCCTGCGTTTGACTTGATCACTCGGTTCCCTTTCGCCGGTGTGTTAAGGGGGGGGAAACGTGAACGTGGACAGCGACGGCAACGAATTGTTGTGTGCGGTAAATGCAACTGCAAAAAATTGCAGCCTATTTAGTGGTCGGCGGCAGCAGCAGCAGCAGCAACAGCGACAGCTCTTGGAGTGGCCATACAAATGTTAAGCAGCCCCGCGTTTTCTTCTCCCTATCTCGTTCACTCTCACGCTATCTATCTATCTTTGTCGCGCGCGCTTTCACTCAAGCCACCCGCGGCGCTTGGAGCAGCGCATAAAGCTCACAGCGGGGTGCGGTAACGGTCAGTGGCGACGCTTCCGGTCGAAGTCAACGCATTAACACCCGTACAACAGGACAGAAACATAACCAACACACACACACAAACACACACAAACACAGCCAAACACAAAAGGATATTTTCACAAGCATTTCCGTTACAAATGAAAGCAATGAAGAGGCCCCCCCACCAACGCCACAGCCCCGCCCCGCCCCCCAGTCCACGCAACGCATTGGACACTTCCGCCTTTGTCTATGCGAATGAAAACTGAAAAGCCAAAATAACAAAAAAAAAACCTGTGCAAAAAAAAGGCCAACAAAAAAGAGCTGTAAACAAGCGACACAGGACACACACAGAGAGCAGGACAGAGGACACGCGGGTTCGGGCGTTGCGGGGGCATTTTTCGGTGGCAACTGCAAGCACATTAAATGTTGCTTAATTTTAAATAAAGCAATATTTTCATATGCCAAAAAAAGAGAAAAAATACAAATAAAAAAAAATGAGAATGTAAAAGCCAAAGGAAATATTGCCGAAAATTGAAGAAAATTGACGCCTCGCACTTTTCAGTCAGCGACTGGTTGCCTCATCAGCATTCAATTGTTCAATTGTTGTCGACAGTCGCAACAAAATTTCAAATTCCTTTCTATTTTATTTTATTTATTTATATTTTTTGTTGTGGCAGGGGCGGGGCTGGGGGCCTAGGCAAAGGTTTGAGGTTATCAAGCATGTCCCAATTTAATGCGACGCGCAAATATCGAAAAAGATAGCAAAGAATTTTACAATACTAGCAAAACTGAAAAACCTGCGCTGGTTCAGTTAAAAAAAAAATGAAAAATAAAAAATGTTGGGTTCGAGCCTCATATCAGGTTTTGATCAATTTTTTTGGCTATTAAATAATTTAGAGCCTTTTCAAAAGTTTTCTGAAATTTTACAACACTAACTTCTATGCGATGCTATTTAATTCTTGTGATTTACAAGTTTTTAGAGTCTAATCAGAATGGGTATATATTTATATAAAATTTGATTCTATACCGTCTATAAAAAGTTAAAGTTATAATTAAAATTATAGCTATTTATATTATGTTTTCTTATATTGATCACATTAATGGTCTAATTTGAATTTTCTACCAAAAACATCAACGAAAAGAAAAAAAGAAATGAAAAAATTCAGTTCACATAACGTTACCAAGTCTGAATTTGCCTTTTCCACGCTTTCAACCTGTCTCGCTCTCTCTCTCTCATATTGCGCTCTCTGTCGCTATGTGCAAATTGTGCAAATATTGCACAAAAATTGAGCGCATAAATTACAACAAATTGCGCGAATTTCATATAGTAACAGAATATAATAAAATAAAGTAAAATGTAAAGTAAAAAAATAAATAAAAGTGAAAAATACCAATTTCATGTGGCGCTTTAATGAACTTGAACTTGAACCCCCCGATCTTCCCCAGCCCTCCCCACTGTAGTTTCAGGCAGTGACCAGCTGCGCTTTTTATGAGTGCGAATAAAAATCAAAACGAATACGCGATTGAGTGTTTTGAAATGCGCGAATATTGAATGCCTTTTGAATGCCTTTTGAATGCTGTGACGTGAAAGCCTGCGGTGTCCGTATCTATGAGATACGCGTAAAAGCTTTGTAGTTTATGCGGCGGTTGGCAAAATGCCTGCATATATCTAAACCTATATATATATATATATATTTGTATATATACATTTTTAAAAAAATATTAAATGAGATACAACAAAAAGCAGTTGCCGCTGTTGTTGCTGCCTATGTTTCAATTAAGTTAACATTAAAGGAATGCTTTTAGTTTTGGCCCGACTCTAAGTGGCCAACAACAACAACAACAATAATAGCAACAACAATAACAGCGGCCGCGGCAGCAACGGCCAAGTTTTGGGTTACCCAACATGTTACGCATAATAATTGGCGAATTGCAACACAATGGAAGCAGCAATGCAGCAACTAGCATCAGCAACAACTGGCAGCAGCAGCAGCAGCAGCAGCAGGCCTTCGACTGCCATTAATGAGTTGAGCCTGTTCGCCGAAAGACTGGGTTTTATTTTTTTTTTGTGCTGCTTAGCAACTATAGAAATTGAGAATGAAAGCAGAAAGCAGCACATATTACGAAACTAAACAGTTTTGCAACGAATATCTAAATATGCAAAAAAAAAAATTGTGGCTTTAATCGAAACAACCAGAACATGACTGCAAAACATTATGTTTTCTAATTTAAATGAATATATTGAAATTATATTTCATGAAAATATATATTTTTTATTTTAGAAAATGTTTTTCATTTGATTTTTAAAGGAACTTTTTCGGTTGCAGTTTTATATATGTAAATTATCAAT
Organism: Drosophila paramelanica; assembly: GCA_035043915.1. NCBI lineage: Eukaryota > Metazoa > Arthropoda > Insecta > Diptera > Drosophilidae > Drosophila > Drosophila paramelanica. Next base: position 3,425,096 of record JAWNMO010000557.1, on the reverse strand, counting down.
AAAAATCGAAAAAATATACCACAAATATCTTTCAACGGAACAGTTACAAATTTCGTAATTGAGCTGTGTTTTTACAGGACATCTTCTATCATCACTTTTTGCTCTAAAAAGTTATCCCACTTTTGCGCATTTTTTTTATACATTTCGGTTTGCTTTCTATTTTAAGCATTCAAGCGCCTTTGTCACCGGCTCTTTTCAGGCCTTATTCATAAGCAAAAATTTGCGCTGCTTTTTGTGGCAAACTGTTAATGATGCGCTGGCAGCATGTGGCATATCTTACCATATATATATATACATATATATAATGTATCATATATATGTATTTAATTTGTATATTAACATCTCATCATTAAAACTCAACTAAGCGTTAGTTAAGTTCGCGTTTTTGCGCGTGAAAAGTCATTAAAATTAATGATGCATAATATTGCAGGCGCTCTTCCTCTTGCGCTTCTGCTGAAAAAAGGCTACATTTGGCAGGCGCTGCAAGGCCCCCTCAATTCCCCTCTCCACAACTTTGGCTTTAGCTCTAATGCCCAATAAACGCTGTTGTTCTGCTTGTTATTCTGCTTCTCCCGCGACGTTTGGCATTCCATTGAGCGCTTCCAAACGCCTGGGAAACCCAATGAAACCCACAAAAAAAACAAACGAAATAAAAATTTGCAACGTTGTCACTTGCAACACGATCCTCCAGCGGTAGCAACAACAACAGTTTGAAAATCAAGTGAAAAACTGGCAGTGTTGCCAACTAGGCCATACTCTGTTTGCAGCATTAAATCAACTAAAACGGTTAAAAACTATTTTCAAAAATACTCAAAAATTAGAATTTTTTATTGCATATTTGCAAATTTTTTTCTAGCTCTATAACTGTGTCTAAAAATAGCTAAAAACAGCTATTATTTAGTTTGACCCATATACACTTTTTTCATTTAACAAACAGGGTATTTCAGCACAAACTCAAAATGCGAACGCTGCAAAAATTTATATAAAACCGAAAAAAAGTTCTCACTTTAACAGCTGCTGTTAAAAGGAATTTGAGTTTTGTATCGAAATCTTGCGGCATCTACAAAAATAGTTTTTTTTTTCTTTCAAGATTTGATTTTTTTTTGATTTTTTGTATTATTGGATTCTGCCATATTTGGGCCTGTTATTTATAACATTTATCGCCACCCCCAAATTAAGTAGACAGAATAGAGGGAGAGTGAGAGGGAGAGAGCGAGGAAGATTCGGTGTGTTTGCTTTATATTTTGTAGGCAATTTGTCAGGCTGCACAACTTTCGACACTAATTGTTGTTGTTGTTGTTGCTATTTCTATCGTCGCGCCGTGTCGCATCGCTCTACAACGTTGCATCTGTCAGATAGAAAGATACACGAGCTGCGATCAGTGCCAGAAACGTTTAACGTCTTTGGGCAGATTTATTCGATTTATTCGCTGGCTCAGCGATCATTTTGGCTTTCGCTTTGATAGAGATTTTTTCTGCCGACAGCAACAGCAACTACAACAACAACAACAACAACAACAACAGAAACGGGTATAATTTATAACTGTTTAACTGATAGCAAACAAATATTTGTAATGCTTTACCAACAGAAACAATCGGTAAGCATCTCGACGTGGCCCTGGATATTATAGAGAATGTTTCTATATCTAGTGTTAGATAATTCCTATAAAATTTTAATTAAACTGCATCTTAAACTTATATATTCTTTTTGTTTACGCCCGAAAGTTATAAATTTTTTCTCCAAAACATGTTTGCCAATAAAGCCCATTTTTTGTAGAATTGTTAAAAATATTTTATGAAATTGTTAGCTACATTTGCAACTTATCTTATCTTTTTCTTTAACTTGCAACAATTTTATGTAATAAAAATGTGTTTTTTTTTTAATCCTTCTTCAAATACTTGAATTGAGCAAGAAAATCTTTTTTAACACTTTCTTTGTTTTCACTTTAGATTATTTCATATATAAAAACTATAAAAAAATATATGAATTTCGTTCCCAAGATATGAAAAAGAAGATTGAAAGGAAGTTTTTCTGCTTATTTAAGATACGACAAACTTGAGATACATACTTTTGTAATGCCTGAAACTGCAATAAAAAGTACTCCAGTTGTATTATGAATTCTTTAATGAGATTTCTGGATTTATATCTAATTAATTTCGGCAGTTTTTGATGAAATGAAGACAATTCTGTCTGAAATCTTTGAAAACTTTTTGGGAAATAACGAAATTTTCAATTGGATAAAAGTTAATTTATAATTTTTCTTGGAACGCTCTCGTTTAGATTTTTAATATATTTTTGAAGCTTGACTGTAGTTTATCAAATACTAAATGAGGACCTGTGTGGAAACTCTAGTTTGATTTCGTATTGACTTTATATTTTCACCAGCATCAAAATTGTATTTCCTTTTTTCCCTTTAATTTACTGATTAATAACATAAATCAAACTGTGAAACATTAAAACAGAACCCAGCAAACTTCAAACCAATTAAATTAATAATGCATAAAACTAATTCTGTACAATTGAAATTCCAGCGAAAAAGCATAATCACAATCAGAAAATAAACACATCCTTTTTAACATTTCTCTACACTAAACTTTTTTCCGGCTAAAAGCCAAAAAACAAAACGACTATAAAGGAAAACGATATTTAATACATCTCTCTTGTAATAATGATGTACACCTCTTGATGTAATTTTATGAAGCATTTTTCAAATTATTTTACAGAAAATTTTACGCAGTTAAAGAGAAGAATGGTAACACAAAAGCGTTTCTACTAGGAAAGGCACAATGTTTTTTTAAGGATTTCTAAAGGATATGCGAAGCATAAGATGCACTAATGATATTTAAAAGGACAAACATCGAATGCTCGAAAATTTATAGAAACACTCGAAAGCAATATTGTGAAGCACTTGAGGGACACAAACCGATCTAAAGGAAAATCGAAAACTTAGCTACGATCACGGATCTGTTGGGGCTGCGTTTAAACACTCCAAGAGCTGCGTTGTAAAATTGTTTTTAAATATTTTTTGTACTTTGTTTCTTAATTTAACACAAAATATTACAAAATCCAAACTAAACACAATTTCAAATTTGTTTCGTTTTGTTTTATAGTTTCTTTGATTTCTTTTTGGCACACAATTTGTTTGACTTACTCAAAAAACAAGAAAAAAATATTGTTTATATTTTACTGGAATTCTCTAAAACAAAAAAAAAACTTGCAAAATTACGGAAAAAATTAGAATTAGACTAAAATGGATTCGTTGAGTAGTGGTTGCACACGCGCCACAGTCCCAGTCGGAGTCGCAGTCACAAGTCACAAAATCACCAGTCACAAATCAGAAGTCGCAGTCGCTGCACAACGTAACGCACACGTAAACGCTTCAATTTGAACTGACGCGGCAGCGGTGCAGCCAGTACCGGCATCGACTCGCCCAGCGCCCCAAGCAGCCCAAGCGCACGCCCTGCGTCGGAGGAGACGTCGAGCACACGACAAGAATAGCCGAAGTGAACGCAGCAAACGAAGCAGCCGACGCAATCGAAGCGCGATAGCAAATGTAATACGACGTCATCAACAGCCGAAGCAACCGACGCATTCGCACCGATAACAAGCTAAACGAAGATGGACGAAGTGTTCGCTGTTCGCTCGGCTGCAATTGCAAGCCGTTCGGCATTCGTTGCCTGTGCGCTGTGGGTGTGTGGGTGTAAGCGGGTGGTCCCGACGCGTTGCGACGCTTCAGCGCGCACAGCCAACCAGGTTGGATGGCTTGGCAACATGCAGGGCAGCATGTTGCTAACATTGGGCTGCTGTTAAGCTGCTGTTGTTGTTGATGTTTCGCGACAGCAACATGTTGCTTTAACTTCTGTTGCGCTTGCGCCAGCCGTTTGAGCTTTCGGCAACAGGCTCAAACGTGAAAAATACAAGCATTACATTTTACACAAACACACACACACACAGAGAAGCACTCACAACAAGAAGCTAAAGCAAAAGCAGCAGCAGCAGCAACAGCGGAAGTTTCGCGCTTTTCAGTTTTCTTTTTCTAGAACTTTGCATGGGGTATAATAGTTTTGTCAAGTACTATTGTGTAGAAATACAAAAAAAATGAAAGAAATAGAATAAGATAATGGATAAAGATAGTTATGGGTACAGTTATAAATATGTATTCAAAGAGATACACCATAAAATCTCCACATTTGGCGAAAAAAAAAACAATCATTTACAATGGAATTTATGCATGTTTATTTCGAAATACTTTTGAATTGATTATAAGCAAGTTTTACGCTTAGTTGAAATTATTTTGTACTTTATGCACAATAAATAATTGTATTTTATTGTTTTGTTGCTTTAAGAATAAAGCTAACTTGACCCAAACGATATGACATTTTGTTGATTTACCTTCAGATGCAACCTTTTTTTTTCGCCAAACTTATCAGACATGCATAACTCCCCTACGTCTGAGTGTTGAGGCGGACGGTTGCTGTGTTTACATTGTTTGCTGTGATTTTTATGATTTTTAACAACAGTTGCTGCTTCTGCATGTTGTTGCTGTTGCTGTTGTTGTTGTTGTTGTTGTTTTGCACTCGTTGCCTTAATTTTTCGCGCACTTTATTTTGTTTTTTATTTGGTTTTAGCTTCAAGTGTGAAAAGAAAAGCGCTGGCTAGCAAATTTAATTTGCATATGCGGTCCCCGGAGAGTGTGCAAGTGTGTGTGTGTGTGTGTTGTGTGTGTGTTGTGTGTGTGTTGTGTGTGTGTTGAGTGTGTGTCTCCGTGCTGTAGCCAAATCGGCAGCCATTTAACGCAGCGCCGAAGAGCAAACCTGCTAATTGACTGTTGCTGCAGCGTGGCTGAATCGTTGTAAAGGGCGGGAGGGGGTGCGGTGATGCGGGGGGCAGTGTGCGGGAGTGGGGGCCCCGTTTTGTGGGGCAAAAGTGCAAGTGGCGAGCGCCAAACAAGAATCGATGCCAAACAATTATAAACAAAATATTTAATCAAGAGCCAAGCTAAATGCAACCGCAGCAGCCTCAAACAAAAACAAAAACGAACGCACACAACAAAACTCTAACTGTAAATTGAGCAGAGGCCAACACGCACGCACACACACGCACACCGCGCCGCAAATAAAGGGCAACTTTTTGTATGGCAAATTATGTGTGTATGTGTTTACATAATAATTAAAATTTAGCGGCGGCGCTCAAGTACAGCAGCAACAACAGAAACCATAAGCACGAATGCTCGACTGCCAGATACCCTGTTAACAGTTACGCACCACACAAATTTAATTACAGTAGACGCTCGATATCAGAAACAATAAATAGTGTGCATAATACGAATAAATTTTGTAAATATTGTTTACAAAAATGAATATTTTATACTTCTCCAAAGATCCAAAATAATTCAATTAATACATTGCCAAAATAACAATCATATTTAGAAACATTTTCGTATCGTAACGTTGTTAGTGAATATACCCGCTTTCAATGAGTACAGGGCATAACGTGAGCACTGGCTACAATTGACGCACTTTCGTAACACCAACAACAGTTTCGAATTTCACAACACTGCGCCACAACAATAATAATAAAATAAATGCGCGCTTGCAACTCCGGAATTCTCTCCAAGCCGCAACCCCCGCCCCGCCCCAGCCCAAAAACAATCGACCTTAACAGCGGCCGCTTCAGCAGAAGCCTCGGTCCAAACAGTCTTGAAGATCTTTCTCAATTGTATATATATGTATATATGTATATCTAGGCAAAGTGTCAATTTCAGAACTATATACAAATATATATAAAAACAGATATGTTAATTAGGCATTGACAGCGCTTCTGGCAGAGTTGGCAATAAATTTCCAAATTCTATTTCAACAGTGTATAAAAATGACAACAATATTCATTTATGTCAATGGCGCAATCAAACTGAAACACGCCTGTTTAAGAATACTCAAATATGTGCAGTAAAATAAATGCTAAGGTAAGGTATACAACCTATATTAAAGCCGTTCATACAACAGTTTGTTAACGTTAAGTACCAAATAATGGAGAAAAAAAAAAACTAAAAAATATTCCAAAAATATTCATTTAAAAATTTTTAAATTAAGAATAGTTAAATTACATATAATAGGCTTCTTGTTAAATATAGAATAAAAAATCTCCGAATTTTGTTCTTTAATCATGTAGAAACTTTGTATTCAAACCAGCGTCCTGTGTAGATATTTTAACTTGATTTACATTTAAAAAGCTTTGTTAATTTTTACGTTTCTAAATATTATACAAAACCTAATAAACTTTGTGTTTGCATTAAGACAATTTTTCGTCACTTAAAAAATAAAATTAAATATAAATCAACAATGTAAAAAATTTGATCAAATTATACTGGTTCAAATACTGGTTTAATCATTACTCAGAAGTAGCAATGGCGTTTTGCCAAAACAATTTGATGTAGTAAGAAAAAACCTGATAACAAACTGGAGAATTTGAGAGGCAGAATTTAAGAATTATAATTTCTTGATTCCTGATTCACACAAGAAGAGAGATACAACATTGCTTTAAGTGAGGAATGTTATAACAGTATAACAGTATATTATATAATAAAATGATAAAGAATAATTTTTGGCAAATGCTCTTAAAGTTTTAGCTTGCAAGACAACCTAGTTTCATTTTTGCGTACCAGTTGCAGATCCAGTTTTTAGTTGATTTCGTTCACACAATATATAAAAAAAAGAGGACCAACAGCGAGTCGTGTGTCGAAAATTCATTAAATTTACAAGGACACAACTTTTGGACAGCGTGAGTGTGTGTGTGTGTGTTTGTGCGTGTGTGTTGGTGTGCGATTCTTTTTTGTGACCTCTGACATTGCATTTAATCTCGTTGACAACACTTAACACGCCCCCGAGTAGTAAAAGCTGCGACGCCCGACTAAATAAAAGCTCTCTTCAACTAGGGACTTCTGGCCTGACGTGGGGTTGGCGGTTTCCATACCCTGTACTCATTGAAAATTGCCAAAATGAGGGCATACTCCAGTTGACTATTAAAAATTTAAGAGCTTGAGTCTGTTTTATAGATATTTGAATATTCGAATATTTTCAAAAATTTTTTTTCAAATTCGAAATACATATATCGATTTTCGACTTGGGTTTTTTTTCTTTGGTAAATTTTTATATAGTTAAAACAGATTTTATTTAAATTTGAACCCAGTGGAAAGCAATTAAAACAGCCAAAAGCTTGTTGCGAACAGGGTATCTCATAGTCGGACACTCGAACATGTGTTTGTTGTGTTGCGGATTATTTAAGTTTATAATACGCTTAGGGGTAATTTTAATCTGTTGCAAATTGTTTTTGTAGCTCGCCTCGCTGCAAACGCAACAATCGACGACGCTGCCAACGCCACCCACCACCCTCCCCACGCACCCATTCCCATCCCCATCCCCCCCTCACGAACCACGCAAAAATCAGCATCTATAAAACATCTTTTTGCATTGCCTCAGTTGCTGCTGCTGTTACAGTACTTTATTTTTTTGTTTTTTCGTTTTGTTGCTTTTTGTTTGTGGCATATTTCATGGATATGGTAATCCACATGTGCGTGGGTGGGTGGGGGTTGAAGGGGGTCTGTGCAGCGCTGTTGCTGTGATGTGGATTTCGTTTTGGCTACATGGGTCGTTTCATTAGGCGAGTGCGGCGGCGAGCGCTGGCTGGTGGGCGTGGCAGTCGCTGCCCCGTTTGGGGAACAATTGCAATTTCACTTTTTCGAAATAGGTTTCAATTTGTTGTTGTTTTCATTTTATTTTTATTTATTTCATTTTTTTTTTTTTTGTTAGAATTTAGCAATTTATGCAGCGAGTGCTCGAAGGAGGAGGGTCAGGGTCATAATTGTATAAAATTCATGTTGATTTTTGTTCTCGCTTATGCAAGTTGGAATGTTGGGAATGAAACATTTGCGTTGAAATTGAATTCACAAATGATGAAACGATGATGAAGAAACATTGAAAAAATTTGAAAGATTTTGCAAAAGAAACATTTTTACTGTTTCGCTGGCGAAGAAATGTGTTTATTAATTTTGGTATAAATTTTAAATGTAAAAGTGAAATGCCATCGTTCCGTTAATCTGTTACTGTTTCATTCCCACTGTCCATCTAGACAAAAAATAAGTAAATAAAGCAATGTCTAGCATAGAGTTATCATATGCTTCCTACAATGTTTCATTTCCGCATTCCCCAAACCAAAAATTAAAAACATTTAATTGAGAAACCGAAACCTCACCTTGGTGTATTCTCGTGAAAAGTGCAATTCGAGGGAAAAAAGCTTTATGAATTTTGGGATTTTTAATGGGTTTTCTCGGCGCCCGCGTTCCGAATAATGCAACGCACACACTGTTAGCATAATATCCAGCCAAGCGGCACGTACTCAAAATCAATTCTCATTAACTGAATAAGTGGTGTAATTTTTTTTTTTTTTAATTAGACCAATCCGATGTAGTTTTATGCATAACATTTTATTTCAATTACAACAAACTTTTGAAATTTGCGTTAATTGAAAAGTGTTTCTTTTTCTTTTCTTTTTTTTTTTTAATTTAAATAGCAAATTCTTCGCATTGAGGCACGTGGCCCCACGCTAATGAGATCAGCGATCGCCGCTGACATCACAAAAAAATAAATGGGAACAAAATAAATAATTGGAAAACTTATAATAATTAAATGAAATGAAAGAAATATTGATGGCTATATAAAGAAAACTACATCAGAGCTAAAATAAAAAAAAAGGGCAAAAAAATAAACTAAATGGGAATTTTATGGCTCATTTATGTAAAACCAATTCAATATGAAGGAAATGAATGAAATTAGAAAAAAAAATAATTAACTCACCCTGTGTGTCTTGATCTTGGTCGCGATCGCGATCTGGGCCACGATTCCAATCGCCATCTTGGCCACGGTTCTGATCGCGGTCTTGGTCACTATCCTGATCGCGATCTTGGTCACGATCCTGATCGCGATCTTGTTCCCGGTCTTGATTGCGATCTTGGCCACGATTCCAATCGCCATCTTGGTCTTGGTTCTGATCGCGATCTTGATCACGATCCTGATCACGATCTTGGTCACGATCCTGATCGCGATCTTGGTCACGATCCTGATCGCGATCTTGGCCACGATTCCAATCGCCATCTTGGTCACGGTTCTGATCGCGATCTTGATCACGATCCTGATCGCGATCTTGCTCACGATCCTGATCGCGATCTTGGCCAAGATTCCAATCGCCATCTTGGTCACGATCCTGATCGCGGTCTTGGTCACGATTCTGATCACGATCTTGGTCACGATCCTGATCGCGCTCTGGGTCAGGATTCCAATCGCCATTTTGGTCACGATCCTGATCGCGGTCTGCTTCAGGTTTTAGTTCCGGTATGGGTTCGGGTTCGGGCTCTTCTTGATTTGGACAGCCAGCCTCGTCTGTCTGATCGTTACAATTTATGCGGCCATCGCAACGCATATCAAGCGGCAGGCAGCGATCGTCGCACTTGAATTCTTCTTCATGGCAAACTGATTTAGGCAAAAAGCGCAAAGCAAAAGGAAGGCAAAGAAAAAAACAAAAAACAACGTACTGATTTTAAAAAGCTGATAAAACAAGGTTTACGAAATAAATGAACGATGGAAGCGATCGATAAATGATCGATTAATACAATAACTGATCTCAAATAGCTGATAATTCACTAACTGAGCGATTGATTGATGATTAACTAACTGATTAATTTAGAGCAAGTTCTATTTGCAGGTTCTCAACTAGAATTTTCAGTTTTAATGGAATCATGATCATTACCGATTGAGGAGGTATTCGGGCAATTTTCCTCATCTTCGCCCTGGGGACAGTTATTTTTGCCGTCGCATCTCATCTCGTCACAGACGCGAGTGCCGGTGCGATAACACAAGAATGTCGCATCACCGCGGCATTCCGGCTCTCCGGAGCCAACCTCTTCTTCAGCCGGTTCGGTTGGTGGTTGGGTGTAAGGTTCTAAGTTGTGTGTAAATGTGTATAAGTGTGTGTGTGTGTGTGTGTGTGGGTAAAGGGTACGTACAAAGTTAGAAGTCTTTCAAATAAAAAATGTTGACGAAACATAAATCGCACAATTGGACAATTTTGGAAACGTGATGTAAAATGTACATTTTAAATAACACAGAATGGGAGCGAAGGAGAGAGAGAGAGATAGAGCGAGAGAGATAGCGAGACTAATGAGAGTATGTGTTTAATGTATGTATTTATTATACCTCAGTTGACAGTTTATAAAAGGTGTCCTGCCTGGCAACAAGTACAACAACTCTTCAGAAATCCGTTGCTGTTGCTGAACAGTTTGTTTTTTTTTTTTTTGATGTTCACACAAGACGAAATTGATGACATGTCAGCGAGTATGTCATTTATTATTTTTTTGAATAGAACGTGAACGGGTGAACATGTGAAAGAACACAAAACACAGAAAGTGTTTTTGATTGAGAGGAAATGCGAAAAATGAGAGAGCGACCGATTCACCCGGAGCGTGAGAGCGCACTGTTAATTGATTATTTACAGTTACATCACATCTAAGGTATGTTAACATTAACAGTTATTTGCTATTGATTAGTTAACATGCAGTTACAACTAGTTTTCTAGTTTTCTTTGTGTAGGTGTTGGTGTGTGTGAGTGTTTTTGTGTGTGTAGAAGTTAAGTGTGCCATCAGATCCAACCCCAATCAGAGCGTGCTCAATAAGAAAGAGAGAGAGAGAGAGAGAGAGAGAGAGAGAAACAAACCCTCATCAGTTCTGGGCGTATTGAAGCGATTACACAAACTGGCAGCCTCATCGGAGCCATCGTCGCAATCTGCGCGACCATTGCATATATTCCTGCAGGATGTGCTCAGCTTATCGCCGGAGTCGCACTGGAAATCATCGTTTGGCGATTCACAATCGGTGGAATTGGTTATCGAGTTCTTTTGATTGCGACGATAGCAGAGCTCAAAATCCTCATCGGAGCCATCATCGCAGTCGTTATTCCCATCGCACACATTGTAGCAGGATATCTTAAACGGTTTGCCGCTGTTGCACTCGAAGTTATCATTCAGCGTCTTGCACTGATCGGCATCTGGATCAGCATACGGATCAGCATCAGTATAATCATCATTGTCGGTGTTCAGATTGGGTTCGGCAAGTTCGGTATCCACAGTCTCCTCCTCCTCGTACACTTCGGGATAGGGATGGGGAGTTACAGTAGCGGGCCTGGGGCTAAAGTGATTCGAAATAAGGATAGCTCGGCGCTGGCACATCTCAGGATCCTCATCGGAATTATCCTCGCAGTTGGCCTGCTTATTACACACTGCATAGCAGGGTACGCTCAGAATTTCGCCGCTTTGGCAGATGAATTCTTCGCTATCCGAGTCCGGCGCGCCGATGCACAGCTCATCTGTGTGTCGTGCATAAGTTAAGTGTGTGTGTGTGTGTTTAGGTTGGTGGAGGTGTGTGTATCAATGAGTGCAGGTGTGTGTGTGTATGTGTGTGTGTGTGTGTGTGTGTGTGTGTGTGTGTGTGTGTGTGTGTGTGTGTGTATGTGTGTAGGTAGAAGTGTGTGTGTACGTTTAAATGTGCATTTAGGTGCGTTTGCTGTATGCAGAATGTATTCTACACTCAGAGAAAAAGTCCATCTGAATTCTAATAACCTTTGAAATGCATTGCGTTTTTATATGTTCTTAAATTTTGCGTGCATAATTCCTGATTCCAAAAATAACCTATTTATAACACGAAACTTAACTTTGATTTAAGAGTTTTAATGATCATTGCAAAAAAGTGCGAATAATTTCTTAAATAAATTTTGTTTTTAAATTAAATACAAAATTGCTCATTAAAAATACAAAAAATAAAAAATAAATAAAACAAATCTTGAAAAAAAAAACAAAAAATATTGTTTAATATAAATTAAAAACTGTCCTAAAACAGTGTCTAAATTTTGTGCTACAAATCTAATTTTCAATTGAATATATAGAAAGTTTTACTATCTATACAAAAATCGGTAATTTTGATTTTGAATTAATTGTGCATTGTGCATTAAGGATTTGCCTTTGGATTTAGCTTATGAACGTGTTTTTGGGTTTCGTTAAACATTCCTGATTTTTAACGCTATAGCTTTTGGATAGTTAATATCGATTCGACCCTTGCTTAGAGTAAGCATAAAACCTGATAACAAAATCAAAAAAAGTTTCGAAATAGCCAATTTTTTGCTTATTTGAAAAAATATATTGTGCCCAATAAGGCTTTTGACTACGTTTTCTCTGAGTGTAACTGTAGCTGCATAGACTAAAAAGTAATTATTTACAAAGATGCGAACTACTTGGGAAAAAAGCTTTTTAGTCGTTTTACAAAGCTTGCAATTTACAGTTGAAATAATTACAGAGCGGCGCTTGCGTTGTCCAAACACCAAAGCGACCATTCGAAATGGAAATGTGAAAAATGTTCAAATGGCACTTTTGAACTTACCCAAAATGAGGCGGAAGTAGAAATTTTCGTCCAACGAGGCACTCTGGTTGCCAATGAGATTGTAATCCTTCAGTTGTTGGCGCAGCTTAACCTCAAAGTCCACAAAATTTGCAGGTATCTCCAGGTTGACTATCGCATAGCTCTTGTACTGATCGTCCGTTGGCCTGGGCGAAAAAGATATTTGTGTGGATTAGAAGGTATTGAAAATTAATTAATTTATTTATTAATTAACTGCTTGATTTAAAAATATTGTATATAAAACCTTTATTTTTGGACAAGTATTCTAATATTTTAAAATCGATAAATATCGATGCACTATTTATTTCGAACATATGATTTTTTTATTTTTTGGATACAATTTGTACGCGATCAAAAAGTCATTTCATGTTAAAATTGGATTAGTTTTAACAAATTTATGGAAGTTGATAATTTATACCCAAGATTATATAAAATCGTTCCCTACCCAAAAAGGTTCAGCTTTGAGAAAATTATCAATGATTTAAAATTGGGATTGTGCCCTAAAATTTCAATATGATCTTGATTCAAAAGTTCTATTTCCTGATTTATATGGCTTCTAATCGTAATAGGATCGATGTGAAATTAATATACAAATAATTGTTTGTTAAACATAGAAATTATGATCAGCTCTGACAATGTGGCGATAGCTGTCATACAGGCATACAGGGCATCCGCTATTCGAGTAATCTCGATCAGAGCACCTAATCGACTTACCCGACCTGCAGCAGAGTGCTACGCAGATCGACATCATCGTCGTCGCTAACGTAGCTGCGCCGGAAGAGCTCGCGCATGCCCAGGCTGATCTCTTCGGTCAGATTGCGGAACCGTTCGCTCTGCTTGTCATCGAAGTCGTTCTGGTACGGCTCATTAACGGTAAATCGTGTGCGGTCTGTAATGAGTTCAAATCACAATTGCAATAGCAATTCAAATGGCAACTGCAGCATTCATCAACTTACACAGAAGTGTCTCCAAGCTATCGTTGCCGGATCCCACTTCGTTCTCATCATAGTCGGAGGCCCGTTTCCGGCTCATCGCACGATTCTGTCGCTTGGCCGCCCGTTTTTTCTGGGCGGGCTTCTTGACACGCTTCTGCCGGTGATGGACATCGTTCCTGCCAAATAGACGGGTCAGCTCGCGACGCACACGCGTCACACCCTGATGGAACCAATTGCCTTCGACTGCAGAATCATCGATCAGCGGGGCATACGGTTGCAGATCCTCGGACTCCGCAAACGGTGTCTCATCCTCCTGGACAAAAAACATGTTATCGTTGTCATCGAGGCTTGAGATTTGCTGCAAATACACATAAAAAAACGCAATGTTTCATCAAGATGTATTCTTTTTTAGGATGGTATCAAAGCTCGGCAAGAGATCTATAATTTTAACATTTTTGTAGCTGACAAAGTTTGTAAATTTCTTTTTCCACGCAGCAAAGGAGTTATTGGAAAAAAAGTATTTTCAAATAAGCATTCAATTTAAATGCTGAACCAATCTAAAGGTCAAATCATGACTAAAATTGTAAGCATCATGAGAATCGGTTCAGTTTTGACCAAGTTATGGCTATTTGAAATCTACCAAGTACGGGTCCTCGAACTTTACATGTCTAAATTTTTGGAAATTTTGACATGATTTTTGACAGAAAAATAGACCCCTCAGAATCACTTTAAAAGTTGATTTTTATACTAACTTTGGTACGCGCAATCGATTAAAAATAAAATTTCGCGATTCTAAATTTTGAAAAAAAATTTTTTCCAAAATTCATAAGGGGGGAGTAAAGGATATTTTTCGAAAAAAGATCAAAAATAATTTATTTTCAAATATGAATGAAATTGAATTGCAGAATCAATCTAGATGTCAAAACATGATGAAAATGCTAAACATCATGAGAATCGGTTCAGTTTTGACCAAGTTATGGCTATTTTAAATCTACCAAGTAAGGGTTCTGGAACTTTATGTCTAAATTTTTGGGAAATTTTGACATGATTTTTGACCGAAAAATCGACCTCCTCAGAATCACTTTAAAAGTTGATTTTTATACTTATTTTGGTACGCGCAATCGATTAAAAATAAAATTTCGCGATTCTAAATTTTGAAAAAAAAATTTTTTCCAAAATTCATAAGGGGGGAGTAAAGGATATTTTTCGAAAAAAGATCAAATATAATTTATTTTCAAATATGAATGAAATTGAATTGCAGAATCAATCTAGATGTCAAAACATGATGAAAATGCTAAACATCATGAGAATCGGTTCAGTTTTGACCAAGTTATGGCTATTTGAAATCTACCAAGTATGGGTTCTCGAACTTTACATGTCTAAATTTTTGGAAATTTTGACATGATTTTTGACCGAAAAATCGACCTCCTCAGAATCACTTTAAAAGTTGATTTTTATACTTATTTTGGTACGCGCAATCGATTAAAAATAAAATTTCGCGATTCTAAATTTTGAAAAAAAATTTTTTCCAAAATTCATAAGGGGGGAGTAAAGGATATTTTTCGAAAAAAAATCAAAAATAATTTATTTTCAAATATGAATGAAATTGAATTGCAGAATCAATCTAGATGTCAAAACATGATGAAAATGCTAAACATCATGAGAATCGGTTCAGTTTTGACCAAGTTATGGCTATTTGAAATCTACCAAGTACGGGTTCTGGAACTTTACATGTCTAAATTTTTGGAAATTTTGACATGATTTTTGACCGAAAAATCGACCTCCTCAGAATCACTTTAAAAGTTGATTTTTATACTTATTTTGGTACGCGCAATCGATTAAAAATAAAATTTCGCGATTCTAAATTTTGAAAAAAAAATTTTTTCCAAAATTCATAAGGGGGGAGTAAAGGATATTTTTCGAAAAAAGATCAAAAATAATTTATTTTCAAATATGAATGAAATTGAATTGCAGAATCAATCTAGATGTCAAAACATGATGAAAATGCTAAACATCATGAGAATCGGTTCAGTTTTGACCAAGTTATGGCTATTTGAAATCTACCAAGTATGGGTTCTGGAACTTTACATGTCTAAATTTTTGGAAATTTTGACATGATTTTTGACAGAAAAATCGACCCCCTCAGAATCACTTTAAAAGTTGATTTTTATACTTATTTTGGTACGCGCAATCGATTAAAAATAAAATTTCGCGATTCTAAATTTTGAAAAAAAAATTTTTTCCAAAATTCATAAGGGGGGAGTAAAGGATATTTTTCGAAAAAAAATCAAAAATAATTTATTTTCAAATATGAATGAAATTGAAATGCAGAATCAATCTTGATGTGAAATCATAATGAAAATGCTAAAATTCATGAGAATCGGTTCAATTTTAACAAAGTTATGGCTATTTGAAATCTACCAAGTACGGGTTCGGGAACTTTACATGTCTAAATTTTTGGAAATTTTGACAAGATTCAAAATCGACCCTCAGAATCACTTAAAATCGAAATGCAGAGCCAATTCAGAGGTCAAACAAGCGTTAAAAATTGTAAACATCATAAAAATCGGTTCAGATTACATAAAGTTAGGGAGCCTTTAAAGTCTAATTTCTTTACATGTGTATATAGATCTGAAATTAACATCGAATTTTGACATCAGATTACAAAACTGTGTTTATAATCGTCAGCAAGTTATTATGTAATTGTAAATGGAGAATTAGTAAAATTTGACCAAAATCACCTCTGTTAACAGCGATTACATTGATAGGTTTTGTAAGGCTTAATGGTTTATTACTCAATGTAGACCCGGTGCGAATGTGACATGCTGTTCAAGCTCTTTGCATGAGTTGTACTCGATACCCATGCTAAACGCAATGCGGTACAGTTATGATAGCACCTGGAAAGTTCAGAAGAGCTTTGCAACACAACCTGATGCGCTGTTAAGCCTACGAGCAAAAGCTCACTGTTGTGTCACGGGAATTCTTGGTAGTAACAGTTACATTAACAGTGTGTTGAAATTCGGATTTGAACGAGCGAAATACAGTTATGGCAATGATTTTTTATGAAAAGATTAATTTGCTAACGTCACAATCATTAAAAAAAAAAAAGTAATAATAATAAAAATTTTTGTGTAAAATTAAAAAAAAAATACTACGTCAATACAATTTGTAAAAATTCTTATGTCAAGAAATTAAAAATTAGACTTAAATACTTAGCCTAAGAAACGTTGTACTTTCATTCAGTATAATAATCACAAAGCTTTTAAGTCGTTGGTTTGATTCATTTTTGTGGTTAAATAACGTAATAAAATGTATTTGTATTTTTATATTTATATTACTGATTACGATAGGCGTGTGTTTGGGAATTGTATTTAATGACTTAAAGTTCTATACAAAAGCTTTTACGCAATCTGTGTTTTCATCGATAAAGCATTTGTTTTCTAGTAATAAATGTTACATGTTGCTGACATTGCTGCTTCTTCTTCGTCTACCACAACTGCTTCAACTTTCGTTTTCAAAAATTTGACTGCAAAATGTTCTGTTGGTTTTTCCAAGGCTTTTTCTCAATCGCTGCATCTGTTAGTATTTCTTGACTGACCTATATTTGATAATAATTGTATTTCTCAATTATTTCTCTTGTTGATCAATTTATGGCTGCAACAAGTTTCAGCGGTGGTGGGCAAAGGGGTGCCGGCTATTTTTACTCGGGCAATTGATTTCAAGTCTCAATTTTGTTTTTGTTTTTATTTTTGAAGACCATCGATATTTTGTTTCTCTTTGTGCGCTTGAGCTATGTATGTGCATATATGTATCTTCATCTCAAGTGCGCCATAATATGGCGTACAATCGTTGCATAATATGTATATATCTAAGTATATATATGTATGTATATGTAGATACGTGTGCATTCTGCCTCTTGCATCTTGCATCTGTTGTAAAATGTTTGCGATCTTTTGTTTTTTTTTCTCATGCATTTCTTTTGTAAATATTAAATCATAGGCAATTGAAACTTTCAGTTTTTTTCAGTGTAGCTACTTAAAAACTTTGAGCACCTTAATTCAAAAGCAAACGTGTCTAAATCTATGATTCTAAGTACTGCTCATAGCCAAAAAACCGAAAAGTGTTTCAACCGGGATTTAATAAGTCTAATTTACAACGAAAATCTCATTTTATATGTAATATAATTATCTTATAAATATTCAATTTATCCCATTTTTATTCAGCGAAAAGCCATTACATTGTATTAAAATGTGATTCGTATTTTCCGATCGAGTATTCTTTAAAAAACTTAGTCAACCCAACGCACACTGTTACACATAAAATAAGCTGTTGAAACTATCTATTAACTGCATTCCTTTTGTTCCAACATTTTTGTGGATATATACATATATATTTATATATATCATCACCTATATCTATTATCTACGTGCTATGTCTATGAAATGTGGGCCAAATGTGCATTGAACATGCCCCGCCTCGCACACCACCACCCGCAAACACCACCACAATCACCAACTCGCAGAGCTCATTGATAAACGGAGATAAGGTGGCCCACGATAATGCGAAGCGTGCGAGTCAGAAAGCAGGGGGAGGGGGACCAAAGGTAGCCCGAGGAGTGGGAGATGGTGCAGGCGGATCGCACTGCATTTTCATGTCGCATGCGTCAGTTCTTGACGTATTCTCGGGGCCACAAAAATTTAGACGGAAACGCAATTCTGCTGAAATTTCATCAATCACAAATCGAACGAATAAATAAAAACAACAACAAACGAACTTAAAGCGACAACAACAAACAAGCAAGAAGAGTTATCTGTTTGAAGTGCCGAATAACAAATACCCCATATAGAAATAAGATCCAGATTGTTTCTAGAGAAACCGTATGCTATCGAATATAGAAAGTCGAATAAAAGTTAAATATTCTTGATTTTTTAAATTCGTATTTTTTTGTTTAATATTATATTATTATTTAAAATGCATTATTAAATATTTAGATTTTATCAAACTTCAAATATGAATACTGAATTAAAACTATATTGAACTATATTGATGAGAAATTATCCCCAGAGATGCCACTTTTTTAATGGGTTCCATATTGAATGAGAAAATTCAAACACCCTTTTGGGTAAGGGTATTAAAAGTTGAACAAACTTTTATGTGCAGTAATTTTTCTCATGCTTTTCGCTGTTGTTGTTGTTGTCGTTGTTCGATTGTTGTTGTTATTTTTGTTTAGCTGCTTTTGTGGTTGCCTTTTAACGTTGTCTGCGCTGCGTCTGCGACATTGTCTGGGCCCCAAAATTGTAGAATCTACGTGTAATGTTTATAGCGACAGACAGAAACAGAGATGGAAAGAGAGCGAGAGAGAGAGAGAGGAAGAGGGCTGCCGTATCGATAACAGTTTGATTGCTTGCGTGAAGGGGGCTGAGGTAAAACTGCCTTATAAAACTGCATAGTCACGTGTCGCGTCTTTGAACTTTTCGTTCAGTGTTTTGCCAAGCTTCAAACTGTTTGCTGTTATTGTTGTTGTTGTTCTTTTGTGTTTGTTAAAGTTAGCCTGAATATGCCCATCTGGCAACTCTCTATTGAACAAATTGTGACTTTAATTTCATTAAAAGAACATATTCCCGTTCAATGTCAACAGACTATATGTTTTTAATCTTCATTTAAGTCTTCTTTAATGCAAACTATTCTTATTCAATTATTATTATTCAATTCGTAAAAGTAGGACAGTCAAAAAATATTTCAACTTTTTTCCATTTACAGAGTATTCTTATCGAACACAGCTTTCAAAATATATTCTATTTCTTTCTTATTTATTAAAACTAATATACCCAATCTTTTTGGAACATTTTATTTTCTCTTTTTACCTATTTTTCTTTGATATCATTAAACAACGTTATTTCCATATCTACTATTTTAATCTAACATAAATATTATCAGATAACATTACATATATATGTATATAAATACTGCATATTTCTCAACTTAAAAGACCAATAAGTATATTATATAGTTCTTATTTTAATTTTAGTCTGTTTAAAAAAATTCCATTTTTATGTAGTTACTAATATTAAAATAAATTAACCTTATTTTAAGTAAGTCATAAATTGACTAATAAATTCTTGGGAATATGAAATTATTGTTATCTTGTATTCGTACACGTATAAACGAAAGAATGCGAAAGTGTGCCGGGCATAAAAACTAATGTGGTTTAGTGTGGCCTATTAAAAATATACACACAATGCTTGAGTCCGCCATGGTCACTTGACTGAATTGAGAGCCAATGCATGAACCAAATAAAACAAAAAGATTTATTGTTGTTGAATTTCGCAAATTGCATAATTGACACAGAATGAGCACAGTTTATTTTATGCAGTTAGCGGCTGCTGAGCCACATGAACCGCATGCTCAGCTGTGTGGCCAGTGGCTGTCCAACTGTGCCACCAACCACCCACCGCCCACGTAGCGTTGTGCATTTACAATCACGCATACGCCGCGTTATACAAACAAGCAACAAGCAACTAAGAAACAACAAAAACAAATAATATTTTAAAATCAAAATACTAAACAACGAAATATTTGTGCAATTAGACGGACGACACGCAGATGTCGAGCGACGAGAAAACGTTCATGAACGAATTGTTACAAAATTATGGCTAGGGGGCGGGATGAGCGGGGCTGGGGGTTGCATCACCTGTTGCCGACCCAAATAACTGTTTGCAGATTCAGCAAGGTCAATGCAGGTGCCAGAACCCACCTCTTACCAGTTTCGTTGAGATCCAGCAACACTCTTTTTTGTGTGTTAGCTGCCGCGTGCATTGAACCCGAATCCGAGCCCAAAAATAGACAGTAAAGGAAAGCAAAAACCAAATCAAAGCAAAACAAAGCCAACAAAAAAAAAATAAGGGAATGCATTGGGTCTTCGCTGCCAAATTAGGCCGGACCCAACAGACATAGACAATGATTTTCGCTCATTTCCTGCAAATACTATAAAAAAAAAACAGTTCCAAAAAAAGCTAAAGAAAACAAAAGTCGAAATCCCAAGTAAAGTCGCTCGACTAGGAGTTTGCCCTGTAACAAGCCATCATTACAGCAAAATATTTCAATATCAATAGAAAAACTCTCAAAAATGCTAAAATAAAATGTAAATCGTATTGTTGTTAAACAATTTTACAATTTTACAATTAGAAACCTGATATTACAGGACATATATAAGAGAATGTGCAATACGATCAGAGTAAAATTCACTTAAATAAGGAGAGGGAAATCTCTTCAGGAATTCCTAAAATCATCACAGGGTGTACTTAATTAACGTTAATTTTAAGACACATTTAAACAATTTTAAATCTTTCGTACTTAGAATATTTCATTGAACACACAACGGTAAACCAGTTTCCCCTATTTTCCAATCCAACCTAACCTAACCTAACCTCACTTTGAGTAACTTAACCTATCCTAATTTAAGCTTTTGCTGTGCAAGCACAAAGATCGCTCGCATACTATATAATAACAATTTGATTGCATTCATTATAGAGAGCACTTTTATTATAGTACACTGTGTAAATTTGTAAAGTTTTTATATACCAGTAAGCAACGCAACTATATATATGACTAATCAGTTTATGAGATTATCACACAGGCAACCCAAACCCAACTTTTGGCTTAATTGAACGATTCTAATCTTATTTTTCGCAATCAAAGCAATGACGATTTTAAACATGTAATCTATTATATAATAAATTAATCTAAAAAGAGTATAAATATATTACAATATTACAGTTGTATTTGACTTTGAACATTTTGAAATACTAATATAAGTAATTAACTATTAAAAATATTGATTTTTTAATTGTTTATTTTTATTTATATTCGAACTTTTTATAAATATTCGAATATGCTATAAAAATTTGTACCTGCTTTCGCTAAGCCCAACAAAAATGGGTATCCTATTTGGGCTGTTGCCTACAGGGTATACAAAATTATAGAGCACACCCCGCATTATCCTTACATTCCCACACCCTGTCAACTCATAAATTGTGCGGCACATGTGTCTGCTGGCAATTTATTTTCATCTATTCGCATGTAGTCAAAATGTGAAAATCGCTTTTCGCCAGACAATTGCGAGCGCAATCGATGGCAAAAAAACGAAAAGGAAACTAAAGGAAAAACTTATGCGCCGACTAACTGACTGACTGACTCTGAAACATTAACACACACACACACATGCGGCAGTTGGCCACAAATTTTTCGACTTTTTGCTATAGGCCACAATTATAAGTAACTGGGGAAAAACATGTGAAAATTTGATTAAAAACTAACGTCAAGGTAATTGCCAAATGGCAAATGGCGAACTAGCCGAAACAGCCAGTTGTTATGATTGTTTGTTGTTGTTGTTATTGTTGTTGTTATTGTTGTTGTTGTTGTGCGGTCGCGGCTGCGGCTGTGGCTGCTCCTGTGCCTTGCACGTGGCACGTTGCGCATACGCCACATTTGCCCGGCAGCAATTATTGTGTGCGGCAACACAGAGCGCAAGCAAGAGGCAAGCAACAGTGGCAGAGGCGCTGCACAACGGGGATGGGGATGGGGTAAACACTATCAAGTGCAGTTCCAAGTATTTGGGTTTTTGGAGCAAGTGCAAAGCAATTGACGCCTTGCAAAAATGCATTCAAAAAAAAAACAAAGAACAAATAGCAAAAAAAAAAAGATTACGCGATTTAAGTGTAGCGCGTCAATCTTCATCAGCAGCCGCAAATCTCTAAAAAGATAGCTTAAAAGATATCTAAAACAAGAAAAAATAAATAACGATAAAGTCGACAAATAAGAACGATTGCGCTATACTCTGTTTGTTTGCTTAAAACAGCACAAAAAAAAAGTAAACTGTTTTTAAAAGAAAAGAAAAGAAGAAAAGAAAGAAAAGAAAAGAAAAGTCACTAAAAAATTGTGGCTGTCGCAGAATTTGCAGGATTTTGCCAAAGTGAGTGAAAAAAAAACCATTTGACTTTATCATAAGACAAACCCAATATGCCCCATTACGTTATGTAAACAGTGTATCAAAAATCAAAACTAAGTTACTGAAATTTAAAACTGGACCTAGTACACACTTAGCAATTGCATGTGGACGTTGAGCTGCGATGCGCTGAGCCGTTGTCAGGTCAACACAGCAGGAAATATTTAGACGAAAATATGTTTGAAACCAATTTGTGTGTGTGTGTGTGTAAGTATTGGTGTGTGTGTGTATAAATCAACTGCATATATGTATGTTTATATATAAACGCATTTCATATTTGCTTTGACTTTAATTAAACTGTAGTCGCTTTGATTTAATTAGTTTGCATCTTCCCCACACATCTACCCGCGTTCTATTAACGTTAAATGGCTTTTTTAAGCGTTGTCGTTTACTGGAATGACCTGCCAGGAGAATTAAGCGAGAGATTGCGTTTTATCGCTCATGCATAAGTTGCAATTAAAGTCAAAATTAATTCAATGCCAGCCTTTAGCGATTTAAATCGATTGATCTGACTGTAGTCCGATGCTAGAAATGGCGAATTGATGGCGAATTAGTGGCGAAAATATAAATAAAAATTGTTTATAAGAATCTTTAATCGGGGTTGATCGATTTTGCATCGTTTATAGAATGCAGTTGGATTCCCTTCGTATATCTGCCCGTGGTTTAACCTCGCACTGCTCCGAGTAAATTATTGTAAATCCCATTAATATGACAAATCTTCTCACGCTAGCTTTTTTTCAGTCATCAAATCTAAAACCCGCCCACCCTCAATCTGTCTCAATATGCCTTCCTTATTTTTACCGTCTCCGTCTCTGTCTGGTAATTTGTGATCTATTTGGTGCACCCTGTGACTTACTGGCACCGTTGTCCGACGGCATCATAATAACACCTGCCCCGCTGGGCACACTCAATGGCAGGAAATTAAATTCCATGTTACAATAAGCAAAAGTAAACAAAGCGTTTAGCTGCGATGCAATCCAATGAGTGGAAGGTTGTCTCGTATGGAATATTATGTAGATGTATGCATATTAAAAAATATGTACTTCAATATGTACTCCCGCACACACACACATACACAGAATGGACACCTGCAAGCGAATTAGCCAGAGATTGTGGATAGATTTGAATGGAAAAGGCGACAAAGCCAAAGTTCAAACTGAAGCTGCGTTCAACGCAGTTGCTAACGCTCTCATTGTTGGGTTAAATCATTGTTTTGAGGACTGTGCCGTTGTCTATTGCATAGATATGATGTGATCTATATGTATATATATATATATATGTGTGTATATATATAAACTCATTTAAATGTTCGTTCCACCCCGCGCTTGAAGTCTGCGACAGGGCACGTCGGCTTTGGGCGACGCCGCAAACAACAACAGAAAAAAGGGCGAGCTTGTGCGACTAGTAGATGCCCTGTAATCTAATTCGCAAATAAAGTTAAGATATATTTATAATATTTTAAATTCAGGGTAACAAAATAAATTAAAAATGTAGATTAGAAGCAAAAGTAGATTTAACCTTTTTAAAAAAAAGGCGAGTGTGCCCAACTGCTCTTTTTTTTAATTTCTGTGTAATAATCTTTAAACTAAAACTAAAAAAAAATAAACTTCGAAAATTATTATTTGAATAGATCAAACACAATTTGACTTCAATGAAAGACATGATGTCATTTTAATTAGCTCCAACTGCGATTGAACAACCATTTGAGCCCATTTTATGGCTACAGGGTATAGGAGAATAGGAGCAACAAAAAAAAAACCAGAAAGAAATGCCATCACGCCCGTCGACTGTTGATCCTGGCGCTTTGATGTTTTACAAAGTCGTCGTCGTCGTCAGATTTTTTCGAGCTTGCCACCAAAAAGCGAAGAGACGTTGACGATGCGGCGGCCTGTGGCTGAGCACATCAGTTGTTGGGCATGCGGCTCACGTTTTGGCAATTTCTCATAAAACAAACGACCATTAACGCCTTTAAGTTGTCGGCAGACTTTTGACGTGGCTCCACGTTGTGGTGGCATCGATGGGGCCGCTTGCTTGCTGTGTGGTAGGGTGGGGTTGGGTGGTTGGTTCATTTGTTTTTTTTTTTGTTTTTCGGACTGTGGCGCGTGTACGGGGTGTCACTTTGTTCGTGCCACATATTAAGTTGTCAGCTGCAGCAACTAGCCTATTGTCTAGGATGAAGTCAAGCGATAAAAGAGAGTAAAGTGCGGAGGCGTGGGGCAAGCACACTTTTTGATCAACTAAGCCACGTTTAATGGGCAAATTTAGGCCGATGCCTGCTGACCAGTTGCGTTGCAACTATGTATGTGGCATGCGGCAACTATTGACTGATATGCATATGGAGGCAGCCAGGTGGAGATGATGTTGTGGTGGGTGGTGCTGGGGGGAACGGGGTGGGAGGGGGTGTTTTGGGTTGGCGAGGGGCACACAGCCATAACAAAGCCAATTTGCGTGCGTAATTTGTGGCACTTAGACGCTACGTGCCGCACGGCGCTGCCACAGCTAGTGATGCTGCCAGGTGGCAAACGTTGCCGCCTTTTGTCATTTGTTTGCATTAAGTAGTTTGTGACGAGGAGCGCTCCAAAGGGGATTGGGGTCGCCCGGGGGGCGTGTGCAGCCAATTTGTAATTGAGCATTAGCTACTTGACCTGACCAAGAGCTGGGCCCGTGCTCCCGCTCCCGCTTGCCAAATTGTGCGTAATTAATGTGGCCAATTAGCTTACAATTTTCCACAAAATGGAAAAACCATTAAGAAGCAGAAGAAACTGCTATGCATTTACATAAAAAATGTGAAAATAAAAAATAATAATAGCACTTTTACCTTGTTTTATCAGTCTGACTTTAATCATAAATAAAATATCAATTTTATAGCTGAAATCTCAAAAAAATTTCATTCAACAAATTGGTAAGAGAAATCCCAATTTAGTTTTCAAATATTGCAGCAAAAGGAATTGATTTTTTTCTGTTTAATACCCTGTAAAACCCTGTAAGCGTTTAGGACTTTTGGGCCTGACTTTTAGGTGAATATGCTGTGATTTCAGAAAAATTTTAAAAATTCTAAAACAGGATTCTTGAAACAAGAACTTTGTTGCCTAGTTAAGCAGTTGGTGCAAAAAAATTTCAGCTTTTTTTTTTTGAATTGCGCTTGAGTTAATTACAAGAATCTTGGCGTTTTTCTGACTGTACTGGATTTACGTACACAATTCTTAGTTTATTTGAAGTAAACTTGATTTAGAGCTAAATTCTTTGTTTGCTTTTATGAGAATATTATAGTCAAGGAAAAATAAATGTTCGCATTTAACTATTTTCTACGACGCTTAATTAGCAGGGCACTTTATTTAGCAGGGTAACTGGCCGTCGTGCACTTTGGACTGAAACCATTTAAACTTGTTTGTTTATTGTTAGAACATTAAAGTTGAATTTTATGTTATGTCAAGACTTGATGAACTTCTTAACTGAAGTGGCTCTACTCGAATTCCAGGTAAAAACCACATAGTTAGAGTAATTTTTTTTACACTAAACCATTTGTGAAGACCTCAACATTTACTAAACACATACATATGTACACACACATATAATATATATGCTATATGTCTAGGCAATTTGATACTCGAACAGAATCGCGAGAACTTTTTACACGTTTCGGCTTAGTTATTATGATGATCTTTATGCTTTTCATTGCCTCTCTTTGGTTTTTTTTTTTTTGTTTTGTGAATTTTTCGCGGTATTTGGCGCATTTTATTGTTGCAAAGTTTTATGTGCAGTTTTAATGTTGCGTATTTTTTTCTTCTGCTCTTTCTTTTACTTTTTGTTCTTTTCTTTTCTACACTCGCATACATAAGTATTTGGTGTATTTTGTAATAATCGCATTGTCGGCGCTCAGTCGTTTCGTTTTGGCATTTTTATGTCTCAACGTTTCAGTCTTTTTATGGCAGCTGCTCAGCGAATCCGCCACGTGTTGTGCGTGTGCTGTGTGTGTGTGTGTACTTGTGTACTTGTATGTGTGTGCTTATGCGTGGCATTGCTATAAATGTTGCATTCCTATGTATTAGTTGTTGCATAAGTATTTATAGAAATGACTTCAGCACGGCAGCATCTAATGCTATTATTTGCTGCAACGGCCACATTGCGCCCAGTTGGCAGCACTTAACGGGAAGAAGAAGCACACGGTCTGGCGAAAGTATGCAACACTTGCGAATTGGTGGAATTTGTTAATACTATGCTTTATGATTCATTATGATTTAGAGATGTAATTGTTTTTATAAGTTCGTTTTTGAATAATTTTAAACAAATTAATAATAAACTTTGATTTGTCGCTTTCAGTTTTTTTGTAATCAAAATTAATAAATAATAATAATATTCAATATTATCTCTTTTTCTTGTTCGATTATCGCTTAATTTTGATTGCATTAATATTTAATTAAAAATTGCCAATTGTCCAAAACCAAAATGAGGCTTAATGAGACGCCACGCAAAGTAGAAGAAGCTCAATACAACACACTGTCCCCTTCCTTAGCCCACCCCCTTTACCGTAACTTGGCCAAACCTTGAGACCTTATGAGTCCGCTGGGGAAGGGCTGCCCTGAAATCTGAAATCTGAGCTCAATTAGTCGTGAGTTCCATTCAAAAATGGCCTCAGCGTTGGGGGCGAAACCTCAGGCCAGAGTCAAGCCCGGTGCCCCAGTGCAAGTCAGAGTCCGTGTCCGAGTCATATTTTTGGCATCATCGACATGTTCAGCTTTCTGCGCTACACGTAAATTACCAAAAATTTAATTTGACCAGCAACAATCAACGAGGCAGCAACAAACTGACGTTTTTAACTACAGTGAATACTCTGCCAAGGGACAATGTGCCTCGACTTCTGTCAGGCCAACATTTTTTCACTTATAAAAATCGTTCTAGAAAAACAAAATAATTTTATTTTTATTATTTTCTTTCTAGCGTAATTAATTGAAGTGCACTTTATTGGCTTATTAAATTAATTATTGTGGGAGTTCATTTTTTGTATTTTTTATACCCTGAACCCATTGAAAATGGGTAAAAAGGTATAATGGTTTTGTGCAAATGTATGTAACAGGCAGAAGGAAGCATCTCCGACCCCATAAAGTATATATATTCTTGATCAGCATCACTAGCCGAGTCGATTAAGCCATGTCCGTCTGTCTGTCCGTCTGTCCGTCTGACCGTCTGTCCGTCTGTCCGTCTGTCCGTCTGTCCGTCCGTCTGTATGAACGCGTCGATTTCAGAGACTACAAAAGCTAGAAAGCTGATCTTGGTCTCATTCGGTTCGTATATTCCATACGCAGATCAAGTTTATTTCAAAACATCGATAACTCTTTCCGTTTTCTTATTATCGATATTTATCGCTTTTTTGACTCGGTTTTTAAGCATAACTCCCAAACTATAAAAGCTAGAGCCACCAAATATATTTTTTTATGTTCGCGTAAAACATACGAAGAATTTAAATATTTCAGGTTTTGGATACCTCCCCCCAATCGCCCCCAATATTGAAAAAACCATAAAAACAAAGCAAATCAAATACTACACACGTGCAAATTGGTTTGTAGATACATTTCGATGATTTGAATAAGTCCTGAAAATTTCATAACGATCGTACATTTAGTTTACGAACAAATCAAGAATCTATTTTCAGTAGTGGGGGCAAAGCGCAGCTGCTTGGCAATTTCTGTGTACATGTGCACGCATACATATGCATATGCAAAATTTGTCTTGCGTTCTTCTAGGAATTTTGTTTGCAACGGTTAAATTGAGTTTTAACACAACGACTCATAGTAAGAGCGTGGTCCAGTTGGTAAGAGTTAGGCCTCGTAACGTGAAGGCCCGGGTTCGAATTCAGCGTTGGTATGGTAGTAAAATTTGAATTGATTTATTTTTTTTTTTTTATTTATAATTATTATTTTTATTAATTTGTATCGTTTTAATAACAACTGCAAAATTTTCGTTTTCCTCGACTTTTTGCGATGGTTAACTAATCTTATATCGTTCGCGAAAAATGTGGTAGTGTGGTGCAGTTGGTAAGAGTCGTGCATTTAAGACGGAGAGAGCGAGTTCGAGCCCCGGTTGTGAAACATTTGTTTTTCCGTTGGTAATTGTTTTTTTTTTTTTTTTTTAATTTTAAAAAGGCTCAATACTCCTCAACTGCCGAGAGTTTGTGTGTATGTGTTAATTTCTGGGTTCAGGGTATCTACTAGTCGGGCGGTCCCGACTAGAGCAATCTCACTTGTTTTTTTTAACTCTGTAAACGGTCAGCAAAGTACAAAAAAAAACTTTGATATTTGCTCCAGAGAATTACCACTGTACACTTGCGTATACAGATATATATGTATGTATTTATGTAGACCTATGTGTATGCAAGAGTTGTTGTTGAATGGCTGCCGTGAAATAAACGTGCTTCAGTTTTAATTTGTCAAACTTTGGCAAGTTGGCCCAAGCCCCATTGCCAACAACCTCGCTCGCATTTGGCTATCACAGTTACCAACCAGAAGCTACCTGCTGCTGTTGCTGTTGATGATGATGTTGCTGTTGCTGTTGCTGCTTCTTCTGCTTCTGTTGAGCGTTGCGTCTGCGGCGCAATTAGCAATCTGACCTTTTAACCCTTTTGTGGCTGTCCAAATAGGCAGACAGGCGACCTTGTAACCACAGCAACTGTAAAAGTATGCGGCAGGGTGGATTGAATACCAGAAGAAGCAGCAAATGCAGATGTAGCAGCCGCACAGCTGTCATGTGGCAACAAATAACAACAGCAACTAGCAACTTACTCAAAAATATCACTGCAAATGTGACATTTAAATGTGAGTGAATGTGGCTAAATGATCTATGCAATCAAAATTGTAAAAAAATTAAAATTAAATAACTGCCTGCCACATGCAACAATTGATTGTCTCCGAATTAAAAGTGAACAATAGCATTCACAGGCGCAGCTAACTTAACGGGCTGCCAGCAATTGCATTAATTTAGTGTTGAGTAATGCAACACATGCAAACAAACCTAAAATTATGCAATCTTTTTTAATTGGCAAAACTGAACATAAAATCAGAATAATTAATCTAAATAGAATTTTAAAAAATTGTATTGCGCGAAACTATAACTTGAATATTTCTGCTTTCCCTTTATCAACACTGCCGTTAACAGTGACCCGTGATCAGTTAGCAGTAAAAATGTTGAGTCAGAGATCAAACAGTTGACACACTAAGCTTGCACGTAGTTGGCGCAGGTGAAGTCGATGAGTGAATGCTTTGCATGATGATAAATACGATGCGCTAATTAAACACTTCAGTTGTGCTTTTGTGTACATTATTCAGTTACAAGACAAATCCTTGTTTAAACACAAAATTATTTGCAGTTTTTCTGGGGTGACGGTTGAGTTTGTGCTTTATTCCAATTAGCTGTATTTTAATATCTGTTCCAGGCACTGCGCAACACTATAGCATGCAATATGTTCAGTTGTTGGACACAGTTGCCACTATTGTACGTCACAATACAGCATTTTACAGCACTGTTCGGGCATTTCAAACTTAAATCATTTTTAACACAAATGCAATACAAGTGACAATAGCTAAAGCTCGATAAAAGTTGGCGTTTTGCAGCACTAGTCAAGTTTAGCCAAGTTTAAGTATAATAAGTGTAACGCGGCTTAAAGTTCTATTAAATTGTTGTATTGAAAGAAAGCCTTAAAAACATACACATACATTACACTTTACAACACTGCTCAAATGGTTATTCTTTTACTATTAAAAAGGCAGCAAGCTCGCATGCGTCGAGTAAATTATATATTGTACGGGGTTTCCCCCAAAACTGATTAATGCCTACACTGAGCTCAAATTTGTGTCATTAGCGTAGGCCAAGCAAAAACATGTATGTATGTATGTATATGTATATAAGAATAACAAATTTAAAACAAAATGTAATAAACCAACATTCAAAATTAAAAATCGAAAAGCATAGAAAATTGCAACACAGTTGCCAGCGGAGGCAACGCAAATCGATGATGTCATGGAGTATAGACGGTATGATATCATTGCTGCTGCTGCTGCTGTTGTTGTTGTTGTTGTTGCAATTGTTGTTATTTTTGCTGCAATATCAATGCATAAATCATGATGGCCGAGCCTCTGGCGCTTGTATTTATATGCAATTAGCTGCGGCTATATGAATCCAACTCGACTTTTGACTTCAACTTGGCCAACAGGCAACCGATCACCGATCAACGATCACTGATCACTCACTGCTGCTGCTGCCGCTGCTGCTGCTGCGGCTGATGTTGATGATGATGATCAACAAAAGATCGCCTGATCGCTGCAGCATTTTATGCATATATATCTATATTCAGACATAGATATTTTTTCGGGCCACCATTAATCAAACACAGCCGCAAATCGGCCATCAAGATGTTAACAGCTAAATTATATAGCCATGAAACGGCCAGCATTTTGGGTAGAGAGACAACGCTCTGTGCCGGCGGCGGGAATCATTGTTGGCGGTGGTTACAGTTAGTCAGCAACCGTAACCACTTGCCGGTGGCCCGATGCATATCGCGAATGGCAGCCGCTCGCCGAAATGCCGGTTCGACGCTGACCGCGGCGCCGACTGCAACGCTGGCTGCGATGGCGGCGCGTCGCCGCGTGGAGCGTGTTTAATTGCGTGCAATTTGTTTTAGGCCCGTGCAAAGCTACCAATTCACACACACACACACACATACATACATACATACACATACGCTCGCTCACACTTGCTGTCAGACAGATAGGTAGATCTCATATGTACAGTGGAGCCTCGATGCGAGCAAATAGCACTGTTCAACATCCGAAAAATTGATTTTTATATATTAATCAACAATAATAAAGAAAACATAATTTAATTTTATTACTTGAAATTTTAAGGTATAAGAATGTAAAAAATTTTGCAATTACATTTTCTGAATAATCAAATGTTTTGTTAACCTGTTAAAGTAAAATTTTGAGACGATCCTAATTTATAATCCTTTACCCAAAATTGTTCAAAAAAATGCCGCCTTTAAAGCTTAATATTCATATTTTTTGAACTGGTTCGACTATATATAGATATATAATAAGATGTAATTAATTATTACTATTTATTTGACCAAATTTAGAGTAATTTCGCAATTTTTGAAAAAAACTATTTCTATAAGTTTTCGGTATTAGTTAAGTTACATATGTTCTTTTATGCGTTTTAATATAATTTTTATAAATTTGAACTTTCAATTTGGGCAGTCATCACTGTACTTGCACTCAACAAACTGACAAACAAATCTGCGGCTCTTGCTGCTTATATTTGTTTGTGCGGGGAGCAGCGAAATAATGTGTTACAGTCATTCGCAAAAAGCCAGACTGTATGTGAAAATATGCGTGTGTGTGTTTTAGTATATAAGTGTATATATATATATATGTGTTTGTATATATTTATATGCAATTTTAGTTCGGTTTAGCATTACAGCAACTCATTAGGCACGCACAGACGACGGCGACGCCGGCGAGTCAGCGGCTTCGTTGTAGGTCAGTCTGGCGACAGTTGACTGTTAACAGTAACTGTGACTGTGACTAGTGACTGCTGGCTGTGACTCGTGACTGTGACTCAAGTGACTGGTTGTCAACGCTGGAGGCGTTGACTGCGACATTGCTTTACAGTTCACTCGCTTTTGCGCCGGTGTCTCAACTTTAAACTTAATTACCAGGCTGACAGGTGTGCGAGAGAGTGTGTACACACACACACACACACACACACACACACACAGAGACCGGCACTCTTTATATGGTCAGCAAGTACGCACAGTTGAGTTATTGTTTAATAGCTACAGCAAAGCTATTTTTATTTTTATATTTATTTTCATTTTCGTTTACGTTTTTGGCTTTTTTAACTTCCTTATGGTCATTTGCCAAGACGAGCTAACACTGTACAACAGGCTAGTGGATTGTGAGTGGTGTTAAGATATCTGAGCATGGGCATGAATATGAATTCTACACTCACAATAGGTGTGTGTCTGTGTGTGTGTGTGTGTGTGTGGACTGTGCACACTTGGAAATACGATCTCTGCACTGTGCAGAACAGAAAACAACATTAAGTTGACTGAACTTTTGCAAAAATGTCAATGTACTTTCAAATGTTTATATAAATATATATAAATATATATAAATATATATATTGGAATCAAGCAATCAAACAATATTTAGTCTGCCAATTCAATAAACAATAGCAATGCAACTTACATTCTTTGGGCATAAAATTGCATCGAATTCTCAATTTACGCTTATTTATTTGCAAACAGTGTTGTATAGCGTAAACAGAAGCTAGCATACCTGCATTAAACATTCAATTCTCAACAGAAGTAAGTAATAAATTTCATAAATCAGTGAAAATTAAAAAAAAAAATAAAGCTCAATCACACTACATTAATTTATTTACTTGCGGATGCCAAAAATCCAAATATAATCCATTTATTTACACTGAATGCTTTATAAATCTTCTGTCATTATTTAAGAAAAAAAAATAAATATAAAATTAACTAGAAAAATCGTAAGTTCTGGCAAGGCTTTAAACATAAAAAAAATATGTTATAGCATTTTCCAGAAATCTGACGAAAACAATAAAATGGCCATTTTTTTTTTTTTTTGTTTTTGTCAGAATTATTGCGTTGCATGTGATTTACACTCATGAATCAACAAAGCAATCGATCATACTCATTTATGTATATTTACGGGATGCTGACAATTTTTCCATGTCAAGTCAAGATTTGTCTGGCCCAGAGCTTTGTGTTGAATTTTTTCTCTTTTTTGTTTTTTTTTTTTTTTGAGGTCAATGCGTTCCCCATCCGCGGGCACAGTGTAAGTGAGTCGGTATCAATAAATTAAATATTGACGTTGCGAACGCAGCCGGCGATTAACTTATCTAGGAATATTGACGCCGCATCGCACGCACCCCAGTTCCAATCCCCCCTTACGGCCATAACACTCTGCCGCTGTCCCTGCCCCTGTCAGAGAGACCACGGACTTGGCCTCGGACCCGGCTCATGCAGTCGTTAAGGTGAAGCTAAATTTGTACACAGTTCCACAACAGCTTATCGCTTGCCTTCCCGATATTACCTCATCACAACTAATCGCATATCAAAAATACGAAAAAAAACAAAAAAAAAAGATACGAAAATTCAACACTGGAATCAATCAAATTGGGCAAAAAAAAAGTAATAATAATAAATACATACGCGGCCTACCAAATTGCATAAGTCATAAAAGGCAACAAAAAACAGAAATAAAAAAGAAACTAAAAGCGTATGCAAAAGGCGTCCAGCATGGAAATTGGGATATATTAAGCCAAGTACGACTGGACAGGGGGACAGGGGGACAGGGGGCCGGACGGTGTTTAACGTGGAATGAACGCATAGAAGCTGCATAAATTAATGGCCACTCAAAGGCCATAAAGAAGCCACACTTCAAGCCAGACTCTCGCCTGAACTCAACTCGACTCGAACTTAACTCAAACTCAGACAGCGAATGAAGCCGTGTTTACTGATTATTTTTTTGTAATTTTTGTTTTTCATTTGTATTTTTTTTTATTTGTAGTTGTTCCTTTACTTATTTATGTTTTTGCTGCGACGTGTTTGGCGCACCAAGTGGGCGCAGGTTTTGATTTCAGCTCTGCTCTTTTGGGCCGAGCATGCAAAGCACGTTGCCATTGCGGGCACGCTTGGTACAAGGCACGCATAGCTAGAGTCGACTAACAGATACCCTGTGTCAGGTACTGATCAAGTATTGAAAAAATGGATCTTCAAATGATTTTCAATATAAGATGTCTGTTTTACTCTTTTCCCTCACAATTGTTATCTTGGTTTTACGGCTATCCATTTCGCTTTTTTTTTTAGTTTGATTTAATGGTGTTTTTTTTTTAAATAAATAAAACGCAAAGGCTCGGTTTCTACCAGTTGAATATCGTTAACATAACATTTATTTTTAGCCATTTTATGCGTACAGCGAATAAATAGCTAAAATAGCTAAAAGTCAGCTGCCCTTAACTATTCTTATTTCCAGAGTTATCTAAAGAACACGATTTAACACTGGAAAAGTTATATTAGAATTGTTTGCACCCCAAAAAAAAAGTGACTAAAATGGGATCAACTATTAATATGTTACTGTTTTATGAAACATTTCATGCAGACTCCACACAATATTCATTGTTGTTGTGTTTGTTGTTGTTGTTGGGCTTTTGTGTACTCGAAAACAAAAGCTAGCCTTAAATCGCACCAGCTAAGAATGAGGTTCATTATGAAGCTCATGACTGTTTAAGTTGAGCGATATGCTGCAGGTGTCCGGGGCCAAAGGGGGGCAGAGGCCTGCAGCTCGAGTGCAGCAGCCGTCAGCGTGGCACAAAGACCCGCAAATACGGCCGTGTGTGCCCCGCCTGTCCGTCTGTTGCCCTAATAAACTGCAGTCACCAAGTGCAACGTCATTCTGCTTATTAAAGGTATTACACCTACACAACAGACAACAACAACAACAACAGCTGACAACAGACAACAACAGCAATAACAGCAACAGACAACAAGTAAACGTAATTACATGAGGAGGAGCTCCAGGCTCAGCCGCAGCCTCAGTCGCGCAGCCTCTGCTTCAGACCCAACCTCAATAGCTGCCTTTGTCCAGTGCTGCCAATGTTGGCTTTTTTCTCTCTTTAAATCTGGCTTTAATTTCAAAAGTTTGATATGACGCAAGAAAATTTAAAATATTTCAGCTTTTTTGTTTATTTGCAAATTTAAAAACTGTCAAACAAAAAAATTTTTAATACCATTTTCAACACTACTTTTTAATTATGACTTCGAAAAGGCAAAGTTTCAAAGACATGTTTTATCGATTATGAACAATGTTATCGCAATGATTGTAAAATAAACAGCCTTTCACAGCACTGATGTTCTATTTAAAGGAAGTTTTCGTTACGAGCTGGATTTGACAATTATTTTGTATAGATTTCTTTCGTAAACTTCAGGTTTAAACCTGAACAGAACTTGAATCTTAAAGGCTTTTCCATTTTATTTTGGTATTTTAAATCAAGTCTAGCGGTTTCTTTTGACACTCTACAATTGGCTTTTTTCGCTCCTTAAAAGCTGGCAACACTGGCAACACCGGCTCCGATGTTGTCGTCTCGAATCTTTGTAGGCCTCCTTGTCATTGTCACAGCGTCTCAGTGACAACACGAGTGTAGCTGGGCAGTGGGGGGGCCCCCGGGTATGAAGGGGCTAGCGGGGAGAATTTTGAGCGGCTTGTTGATTTCTTTAGCGCATTGCTGCACATTTACCCTACGGCTCGGCGCGCTGTACGAGCGGGACTGTCGGCGGGGCTAAATGAGTTATTTCTTCTATGTTTCTAACACTTGAGCTGCATTAGCGTAAGCTGCGACTGCGACTGCGACGGCGACAGCGACTGCGACTGCAACTTGTGACAGACAGCACACGCCCCTCTCTCAATTTTACCACCTTTGCCCCCACTCTCTTCACCCACTCTCTGTTAGCTGTTTTGAACTGATGACAATGCCTGCCAAACGGTTCTCAGTCCAAAGTTGCAAAACAATTTCGACATTTGTTTAGGCCATAAAAAAACAATATACACACATATATACATATATATATATATGCACATTTGTTCATTAGCGGGTTTTAATTTTTTTTTGTTGTTTTCTTAATATGTTTTCAAAACGTAACTAACTACCTATGCATACATCGTTAGAATTGAGATTAATGTTGACTGACAAACCGATTTTAAATTGATGTTCTGAAAAACAAAAAATGAATGAATCAAAAAAAAAAAACATCCAACTGAAATGCATTAGGTTTTTGTCAGAGAGGCACCGCACCCAATGCAAGCTGAAGGTTGCGAAGCGACTGAAATATAACTTTAAATAAAATATAACTTTGCCAGCTATACTTTATATTAATCTTCACCAACGTTTAACTATAAATTCGTGAGCATAATTTGGCTTTTGGGTTAACTTAAATAAAGCAAAAACAAAATGTTTAAAGTAAAAAGCTCAAACTGAAACCGACTGCTTATTTGCTTCCCACAAATTGACAATTCTAAACCCAACTCTGCATATAGTTATCGAAATTGCATTCCAATTATTGTAAGATGGATTCTTTAAGTTTGTTTGTGATGAAATTCAACCGCCCTCACGCAAATATGAATATTTAATTTAGTGTATTTAAGATTCGGCAATTGCTGCAGCTGAGCGCCCCAAAAAGGTTGTCTAATGGAGTGGACAACATGCGTCAAGGTCAAGTTGTTGTTGTTGTTGCTGTTTGAAGTTTGTTTGGCGGCACGTTTTATTGTTGCCAACAACGGCAGCAACAACAACAACAACAACACCAACAACAACAGCTGAAACTGCGATACGCACACACACAGGAAATAAATCAAGTTTGGATTTTTGAGCAAGCGGCGAGCTGTGATACCCTATATCCACATACACAAATATGGTAAAAAGGGGGGTATAACGGTTTTATGTGGCAATTTATGGCTTGGACAGGAGAAAACTTTTGCACTACACAGCCTTATACTGTTTTTTTTCTTCTAGCCAAAAATCCAAACATAATGTTTTCAAGTGCTTAGAACAGAGTATCTCCTAGTCGCGCACACACGACTAAAGCCCTGGCTGTTGGTGTTGCCGCATCTAGTCACAACAACAACATTAAATATTTGCCTTTTGACAGCTAATGGGCATATTTAGTGACCGACAATTGGCCCAAAAGTGTTGGCCATGTCCATGCATGGCCCACGCCCTGGTCCAAGATACGGGCCGTGGCTGCCATTTTCAAAGACGCGTCCAAGCGTCAAGCTGTCTGTTTAAACTGGCTTAAAGAGACACACACACACACACACACACACACACTCACACACACACACACTAACTTACCCAGCTACAGAAATGTGTATTTAATGCATATTGACTCGGGACATACCTGAAAATAGATAAAACCAACAAAGAGTTGAGTTAATGAAAGAAAAAAGACTTTTGTATAAAGAAGGCAAAAGTTGTTACTAATTGAATTATTAATGCATAAATCAAAAGCGAAATGAGCTAGTTGAAGATCATTTGCATAATGATGATGATGATGCCCAAATCATGATTGGAAACTAGTTTTGTCTCAACCAAAGATCGAAAGCGTTTTTATTTGATCAAAAAACTACAAAGCTATTCAGTTCATAAATACACTAAGAGAAAAAGATTAAAAACAAAAATGTAAAGAAAACAATACCAAAATAAATAAATATAAATTAAATGCTTAAAGCGACTATTTATTGATTTATTTTAAATATTTTATTCATTTTTTTTAAATAAATAATTCATAATTAATAATATATTCATTTGGCTTTTTTTCTGAGTGTATATATCACACATATGTATTTATCTGCCTTTTGGAAGTACAATTAAAAAGCCATCAATCAATCAAATTGAAACAATCAAAAGAGCTCTTAACTTCTGAACAATGTATTTAACAGCTTCTGCTGCTTGAAATCAGCTCAAAGTTGATTTTCGTTTAGTTATGTTGACATTTTCAGCTACTATGGATTTTAGCTGTGCTATTGTCTAAAAAAATATATATTTAGACCTTAGACAAAAATCAACAAAAGTTAAGACCACTTAACTTGCCACACTATTCGAGTATACATATGATAATCATATTTTGTATTTGTTCATTTTAAGATTTGTTTCTCTCCACATTAATTTAATATAAATCTTACCTAAGCTATTTCCATCTATATAAATGAGGAATATATTCGATTGCTATGCCCATATTATAAGAAAATATATGTAGATATTATAATGTACTATATTATATATATAGATATACGATCAAAGAGATATCTCTCAAACAAATACATATTTCTAACATATTCCTCATTATTTATCTAGTTATATAGAACTTCAAAACTTATTTATCAGATGAAATGTGCATTTCTTGAATAGGTATTTCGTTATTGAGTTTCGCTTGTGCAGCAAAATGATGTCAGCTGTTGTCAAAGTGGCTCGAATCAGCTGTATTTGATCTATCGGCGAGTCACGCCACTCGTCACTCGACCAAATCTGCAGACGGAGAAGCTAATGAACTTGCCAGAGAGTTGCAGTATCGACTTCAAGTGCTGACTGCAGCGCGAATTGCATTTGACACCTTTTGATGTCGTCTCAATTATATGAATACACACTCAATCGTAAATTTAACTGTGAGTATCGTATTGAACTACAGAGAGGAGCACATTTCTCGGCGCTTAGTCAGCGTGCACGAGTTTTGGCTTTCAAGATTGGCTGTTTTTGGCTTTTTGGTTTTTAAGTTCAAGCAACTGGAATAGTTTTTTTTTTTGTTTCGGCACCTGTACTAGAAGAAGAAGAAGAAGTTGGAGAACAAGAAGAAAGAAAAACCAATGAAGTGTGGCTATTAAATGGCCAAGTGATAAAGCCCAACTAGTTCCGAAGAGCCGCACGCAATCATAAATTGTGGCAAGCGTTGCGGCGGCGTCGTTAAGAAGCCAAAAGTGAAACCGGTTAACAGAATCAAAAAATCACGCGTACAAAAAATACATTTTTTAACCCAAAAACAAAAAAACAACAACACACTCTGAGGTAGAGGTACGCGGCGTGCGGACTACGGGGCGGCGTTGGCGTGAGCGCGTTTTAATGCATGCAAATGTCAAAAATGTGCATTAAATTAAGATTCATCAGCGTTCCCCTGCTGCCTCTCAAAAATCTATTATAGAAAATTAAAAAATATATATACCCAGTTTAAGCCA
This sequence comes from Drosophila paramelanica, assembly GCA_035043915.1. NCBI lineage: Eukaryota > Metazoa > Arthropoda > Insecta > Diptera > Drosophilidae > Drosophila > Drosophila paramelanica. The sequence continues at coordinate 3,385,861 of JAWNMO010000557.1, read as the reverse complement.
GGGGTTATATTGTCAGGGCCTTAAAATTCACTTGAAGGATTTACACAGGCTTGAACTATTTTAAAACCAGCTTAAAACCAACACAAAAAGCAGTGTTTCTTTTGATTTAAGAAAGGGTATATTTCTTATAAATATTTATATATTTCTTAAATATTTGTGATTTATTTTTTAAAGCAAGAAGTTATATAAGAAATTTGGTGTCTTTAAATCATAGAAATCAAAAAATGTAGGCTGCAAAAAAACCCAAAAATAAAAAAACAAAATTACTGATCATAAAACCAGATAAATGGAATCAGCTGATTGCCAGGATCGGTAATGCACAAGGACTTTAATACATTTTTATCAATGGTGACAAAATTCTTTTATTTTTAAAGAGAAAAAACTCTTGCTATCTATATTAAATAGAATAATATATATTTATAACTGCATAGGTCATATATTTACAAGTGTTTTTTTTTTAGCATATGAACTCATTTTAATGTTTTATTTCAAATTTTTTATTTTTTTTTTAGTGTGCGTACAGTTTGACAAGCATTTATCGAAGGCTATCGACGGCTATCAATGCCGCTGCAACACGTCATGCTGCCGCGCTTATCACTAGCTTGGCAACAAAACATGAGCACGACTACAGTAACAACAATAAGGAAGAAGCAGCAGCAAACTATGCCAGCCATATAAAGCACTTGTGTGTGTGTGTGTGTACGAAGGTGTGTGCGTGCGCTCTATTAGTTAGTTATATCTTATCTGCAATTGACTGGCAATGCTCAACTATGCGCTTTCCTTTGCCACAATGTGTGTGGAGCGCTTTACATTTTTCACTTAATTGATACGACAACACATTAACAACAACGGCAACTTAAAAAAAAACAACAACAACATCAACTAAAAATATTAACTGTCTTAACAGCTGACTACACAGTCAACCCACCCGAAGCATGACCACAGCTCATAATTAGCCAAATATTTTGGCCAGACGATACGAAAACGCCATTAAAACTATTTACAGTAACAACAACAAATGACAAACTTAACAACAATTTGTGTTAATTAAACTGACCATATTAACTACGTTAGAGAATTTGTATTTAAAGAACTTATCTAAAAGCTGAAATATGTGAACTTAGTCAGCTGTGATGTTATGACAAAGAAATTTCCTGAGAATCCAGCTTTTTGTATAGTAAGTCAACTCAGATATATATCATATTGACATAGACATATTCTACCAAAAAAAAAAGATTAGGTTGTTAATAAAGAAAGCATGTAACAAGATTTGTTTCAATAGACAACCCTAATATAATAAATCAATCTTTATTTTGATAAGCTTTGACAAATTTGTAGATCAGCTCCAAGTAAGTTTTTTAAGTTAAGCAAAAAAAAACTTCACATACAATTAAAACAAAATTCTTTAAAATTTTTTTATTTTTTATGAGAAATTAAACAATTTTTAAAATTGAAGCATTTAAATGTTTAGATTTTTACAAATAAAACTAGTTTTTTTTATTTCGATCAGTTAGGGTATATAGGGTATATAAACATAAAGTTGTCACCCAGTTTTTTTTCTTTGATTTGTTTTTGTTTATATATATTAATGCAATAGCAAATTAATGAATTAGCATAATTATGCATTTGTTGCTGACTCGTTTGATTTTAAATAGCTTTGTTCGCTTTGTTTTTTTATGCTTTGTTTACCAATTAATTGACTGCCAAAGACCAATAACAGCAAATTGCTTAAGTTTTCTTTTATTTGTTATCATGTTGTTGTTGTTGTTTTTTTTTTATTTTATTTTATTTTATTTTTTGAAAATGTTTCTTGATATTGATGTAAGCAGTTTGGCAATTAACGCGCGCGCGGCTTTAATTAATTCAAATTGAGCAGCAATTTCCAGTGAACAAATTCGAATAGCCCCATTTAAATTTTGAATGTTTTTTGATAGAACTCGTAACGCCCCAAGTTGACACAACGTCATGCTCTCTGGAGCACCAGATTCGCCTACAGCTGTGTGTGCCCCCTAAAAAGATGATGCAACTCCCGACTTTTTGGCCGGGGCACACAGATCGCCACGATAAGATGAACAACAGACGGCAGACAGCAGACAGCAGACGGCAGACTGCAGCAGAGGAGCCAACGTTTTGACTGAAGGCATTTGTTTTAATTTTTTCCACGAAAACAAAATGAAAGATTTATAAAGCGATTATAAATTGGCGCATATTGAAGAGTTGCAGCTGTTGATGTCACCCCAGAACCAACCGCATCTGGTGGCAAGGCCACACCCAATTGCTCTTTCCCTCATGCCCGAGTCCCAACCCAAAAAAAAAACATACTGCATCTATTGCCAAACAAAAAAAAATAATAATAAAAAATTATAAGAAATTAGAAATAAAAAGCAGCTGTATCGATTGTGATTTATGTACATTCAAAGTATTTTTTCTCAATTTACAGCTCGTTTTTTATTTGATTCTAATTTATTTATTGCCACCATTTAAATAGCTTTCGCAATTGAAAAAGGAAATCCCATTTCAATTAAAATATTATTGTTATTATTGATTAATAAAAAAAATGTACTTATGCTTTTGTTGACTGAGACTCAATTCTTTAGCTGCTTTTCAATTCCTTTACTCGCTTTAACATATGCTGCTTTTGACTGTTAACAGACTGTTAACAGTCTTCAGTATGACTAATTATAATTACATGTCTGTTAAGTTGAATGAATAATGAAAACTAACAGCTTAGAGACTGTTATTAATGAATGTGTCAACTGATAAGCATAAATTAAACCGAACTACATTGTTTAAATTGGGTTTGATCTGTGCTTGCGATAACACCCCAATAAGACAATTACCATTAAGATTAATATCGCTTTTATATTTGTTTTTTTGCGTACAAACAAATCTTAACTAATCAAATATATATTATGCGGGTTTGAGGAGAGTCAAAAGAACTGACTTCACTGGAAATGATACGAACTGATCAACGAACAGAACAAATATAAGAATAAGTTGGTCATACTCAATCTGCATTCGTATCAGGCAAGCGACTGGAAAACCCATCTTAAGTATCAAGCCAAGATAATGCATACAAATTGGTTTTATTATATGAATATCCTCATTTTATCAGGAAAATTGTAAACATTATGATGTTTATTATTCTAGGGTTGGGCGAAATGCGAAAAAATTGTTGAATTTGAACATTTGCATGCAGTTTCAAAACATTTTTATAGCTCATAGTATTTTATGTAAATGTTTATTGCAAATAATTGTAGAGATGGGTATTTTAAAAATATATTCTCCTAGTTGGCTTATACTTTTTTTATACCCTGTTACTATTTCTTGTGCAACTATATTTCATGTTACAGATATATTCTTAATATTCAAAAAAATACCTAAAAGCAAACAAATAACAATACAAAAAATTTCTGTCTTGTTTGCGAACAAAAGTATTGAAAACCTTTCTGGTTCAAAAGCGATATTCAGCCAAAATATGTTTTTTTTATTTATCAAAAAAATATGTTGCACAGTTTCAATAGCATATAAAAAAACACAGAATTGCAACTTTTGCTTTATATAACTATAACTAACTACAGGGTAGCTACTAATTGAGCACTCCCAACTAGAGCCCGATCAGCTAGTTAATTACAGAGGCAGCTGTCGCTGGGATGACACAATAGATGGATATATAGATACCCACTCAACGCATTCGAGACTCATTCATTTCTGCATTTTGTAATAACTAAAAGGCAAATTGCGACAGTTTCGCTAGGGAAATGTGAGGGAGGCAAGGCAAGACGAGGAGAGAGGGGAAAGAAAATGGGGTGGGCACCCTCATTTTGTTGTCATTTTCTATTTTCAAGATTTACGCAATGCAAAAGCCAAACAATTATTATTCATAAGTTTGAAACGAGTGTGTGAGTGAGTGCCTGTGTCAGTGCCAGTGTCAGTGTGTGTGTGCGTGTGTAAGTGTGGCACACTCACTGTGGCAGACGTGCCAGACAAATATTGAATTACAAAAATAACAAAAGCAACAGCAACAACTGCTACAACAATGGCAACAGCAACAAAATAAGTTTACACTATTTCTACCCACTGTGCAATCAACATCGGCGCCCGGCGTTACGTCCCAAGTTATGTTTAGTCTACGGCCGGGGGATTGTCATAAAAATACATAGAATTGGGAATTGGATCATAGCCTGGGATCCAGACATTATAATGCGCCAAGTACGCTATACACAATATTTGCTTTCCGAAAAGCTTTGTCGGCGGTAAACACAGATCCACATGCATTTTTTTTTTTTTTGCAGTATACCCAGATACTTTGCTATCTGTATCATGGCCGTGTCTGTGTTTAAATAGCGGGGAAGTTGAAGCTGAACACAACTTGACCCATTCGCGTGCCGCAGCAGACAGCTTGCATTTGTCACAATGTCTCGTATCAGTCAGATTTGTTGGGCTGCACTTCAAGTGTTCCAAAGTACATACACTTAGAGAAAATTACCCACTCAATTCGAGAACAAGTTGGGTGAAATTCGTAGAACATTATTTTTTAAATTTCAAGAAACATCTCTTAAATATTGCTTAATTTTGTGTTAAACAATAGTTTATTTAAGCACAACTTATTTTGAAAAAGAAAATATTAAATTTAAAATTTTGTTTGCTAGCTGCATTAGTTTTAGTATAAACTAGTGTTTTTTGCGGCGTGTAGTAAAACGATAAGCTCACACAAATAGGGCTCATAAATCCAACGTTACGTAACTGATAGCTTGGCTTACGTCACGCGAAGACGTAAAGTCCATGTTTGATATGACTTTGCCCAAAATGACGCTTACTTTTACGTTACGGAACGTAATCGAATTGCAAACCTTTGATACCTATACTTAAAATATTGAATATAAAAAGAAAAACAAATTTTATAACTTGCTTTTTGACCTTCTTGCAATTATTTGTAAAACTTTGGTGGAACTCTGGAAAAAACACAAAAACAGGCTGATAACTTGTCGAAATTGTTATCAAGTTTTAAGCACTAACATCTTTATTACCCATAATAATAGCTATTTTCCATTTTTAGTTTTCTCAACCTCTTGCCAATAAAGTAATAAAAATTTCGTACAGATCAAACTGATAAATAATTACTATCGACGGTTTGCAAATATAAGTTTAACAGCTTAAAAATATGCCTGTTAACTTTCAGTTAAAACAAGAACCTCGAATTTGACAGCTTGTTAATGTAGAGAGCAACTGTTTGTACACAAAATAGCTGGAGTCAAGCTGACAAATGCCAGCTGTTAACTGTTTAACAGAGCTTGTCGCAAAATTTGACAACCAGATGAACTGCCTGTCATATTTTAACGGGCACAAGAACGGCAAACGACTCTAAAGAATGTTAAGGCATTTTGGACAGCTTGTTAAAGTGTTTGTTAACTGGATGATAGGCGTGCAGGTAACTAACTAACATATATTAACGTTGACCCTAATTTTATAACAGGCAAAAATGTGAGCTTCGTAAAGTGACTTATTTTTATGTTGAGTGCGAGCTAACCTTGAGAGCAAACTCTCAAACAAGCAAAACAGGAAAAACTTTAACTAATTTTAGAGAATAGTCTCCAAATAGATTTTATTATTTGTTTGTGCGCAATATTTTAGGCTCTTCTTATCCATTTACGATTTACATAAAGAATTTGATGCGTATGCTTTTCTATGCTTTATCTTGTATCTTGTAGATTGTAGATTGAATATTGTATCTGTCGCGGCGTGTTGGTCGACTATTTTTAGATGTTTGCTTCAGACTTGGCTATTACAAAATGCATACATCAGTTGCCTGTTTGTCAGTTGTTGGACGTTGGCCAGCTGTTAGCTGCTCTCTCTCTCTCCCCGCGCTCCGTCGGCTGCGGCTGTATTTTTGGCCAGTTTTGGTATAAAACAAATACAAATGAACAAAAAATTCAACTAGCTGACTAATTGATGATGCTAACACAGCTACCTCCAACCCTGCCCCGCCCCTACATTACGAGGCGGAAGCGCCGGCTGCTGCCAATTGACAAACCCCAACACCTTCGGCTATCACCAGCGAGAGTTCTGGCAGGGCGGGGAGGCGGGGAAGGGGTTAAGTGTGCAAGGGGCAGTGGCTGGGTAGGTTATTTGTTTAAAAGTAATGCATGTATTTAAGTGTGCCAGTTGCAGTTGTTGTTATTCTTGTTGTTGGTGTGCTGAACTTGAGCTCAAATGTCATCAGCAACTATTGCTGGCGTGTCGATGGCAGCAATTGTTGCTGCTGCTGGTTTATTGGCAGTAAAACGTGTAAAAGATCGCAAATGTAGATATAGATACAAAATCTGTTTCATATATAGATATAAATAAAGATAAAGATTAAGATACGACTTCATAATAGTCATACAAATACAGATACAGCTAGATAGACAGATATATAGATACAGATACAAACAAAAATATAGGTAAAAAAATACTTTTCATTTAATTAAGTTTAATTTAGTTTTATTACTTTTTTTGTAACTATCATAAGCAAAAAGGAGATGTCCACTCGGGGAAGCTGTTCGTTAATAGAGCTTTCCCTGTTAATAAATTAATGCATATATATATATCAATATATATGCACATGTGCAGATGTCTATATATGTATTTGCGGCTGCCCCCACAGCAACAGCCAACACATGCGTTGCGCTGTGGCAACATCTTGTGTCCATATGTTGTAAAAACAAACAATTGAAACAAAACATATAAACCAAGAGCCCGAATGTACGCCAGAAAGCGGCCAAATGAAATTCATCTCAAGAATTGATTTGCTGAGCGAAACCAAAAGCAAAAAAAAAAACAAAAAAAAATAAATAAAACAAAAAAGTTAAAAAAAAAAAAGCATAACAAGAAAGAGAGGCAAAGAGCAGTGGCCGCTATTTTGCGGCAACTGTTTGCTGTCGTTGCAAATATTTTGACAGGCAGGCAGACACGAAACCTGATGACATGCAGGCCACATATGTCAGTCCTATATAGCTATAGATACAGATGCATACACACCAGATACATTTGTATCTTTTGCCTGTGATTAGCATGCTGCAGCTAAATGCCGCTGGCGCCACCTGCAACTTTTTTCCAACTATTCAGTTGCTATCGGCAAATCTGTTAATTGGGCCATATACGAGTGCTGTGCACTTTCTATTATCCATTATCCCACTATTGTTCCTGTTTGGACTGTATATATTTAGTTCAGAAGCGATACCTAGCGCTGATCAAGTCAGCATTATCTACTTTTTTTTCAAGTTTTAAAGCGACACCTGTTGGCCGCTAAATGTACTCAGCTTACATAACAGTTATACACATGTGATGTACTTAAATACCCAATTTGTTTGCCGATCTGCAAATATTAACACATATTAACAGATATTGAAGCAATTTTTTTTTTAACACATTTGGTTCTGTTACCACTTGCATTTAAGCTGTTGTTATGTCATATTTAACATTATTTGTCTGTTATGTTGTACATTAAATAGGTTTTGCTTAACTCTGTAAACTTTTAGTGTTAGCTTTTACATTATGCTCTGTTAAAAGAAGAAATGTTATAATAATAACATATCCTCCCTTCTTATTCTGTAAGCTGATCATCTGATAATAAACAGTTAACCTGTGCGTATGCGTATTTCTGTAAATATATCACGCATACGCCGGATGCAACTGCATACAATAGATATCGTTATGAGAACAACTCTTTGTTACTGACCTCATTCGATGGCCTGCTCCTAATTATTTATTATCTGTTCGTTTTGCTCAGTTTTTTTTTTTATTTTGCAGACTTAATTGTAAAATGTGACAGATGCTTGCTGTGGTCTGATAAGCCGCTAGGAACAGCTACTGGCATTATTTATTCTTCGAATTTATTTGTATTTTTTTCCCTATTTTTTGCCTTTTTGTTGCTTTTTTATTGAAATGTTAATTTAAGAAATTATTTCATTATTTCAAGACGACAGCGACGTTGACTTCTTCGACTACATGTCATTAACAGCTGATAAGCGACTATCAGCCATCAGCTATCAGCTCATTAAGATGTGGCATATACACACGCACGCACACACACACGCACGCAAACACACACACATAGATAGAGAAATTAGATGATGGACAGCCATCGATCGCCTTCTATAATTTCCAAACAAAATAATATTCGCAATATTAAAATTTCTTATGCCTCAAATGGAAATTGGCAACAGCATAAAAACTGAAAAGAATTTAATTGAATATTTTTGGTGCACATTTTTCATACATTTTGAAGACGATAACAGATGAGCTTGACCCATTGAAGTTCAATAACATTTGCCCTGGCAGACAAATATTTGTCTGTTTCACTTAATTAAATTAAAAAAAACAAAATTATAAAAATTTTATTAACCAAAAATTGTCGCAATCAAAATCCGGTCTCAGTTCAAATACATATACATAAAATACTTCTAGTATATATTGAGTTTCAATATGCTCATTATGTGTTTTTCTCTCTCAACATCTCCCCCTCTTTGTCGGCCCCTCTGCTGATAAGCATGTACACAAGTGTTTCTGCTGTTGCCTCTTTTTTATTAATGGATCTGATCATTTTCATTAGTTTTTTATTAATTTGTTACAAGCGAGCGCAAAGATCAACGGCAAAAGGTGGCAACTACTTTATTCCTACAAACAAATTTCAAATTAAATAAAAACAAAAGTGACCGCCGCCTTTTACATATTTTCTATATACACAAATACCAACATATTGTTGTTGTTGTGTTTTAATATTTATGTATCGGCGCTGTAAAATAGTTCAAGTTCGTTGTTGTTGTGGTTGTTTTTGCTTTTTTCGTGTTGTGTCATCTACATTTAAAAAAACAAAAAAACTAGATCATGCGAGCAGCTAGTTTGTAAGTGTGTGAGGATGCTCTACAGAAATGTGAGAAATATTCTTGAAGCTTCTAGCCAGACTGACATATACAAATATTACATATGTATATATAAAAATATATATAATTTCTAGAAAAACAAATTCATGAAATCCTCCAATGTTGTCACTTTTACAAAAAAGAATGCCAACAATGTGACAGTTTCAAAAGCAAAAAGTGCTTCTTCATTAATTACATTTTTTACGTGGACTTAATAAAAAGCAAGAAATGTCGTTTTAGCGGGTGTAACCGACAGCGCAATTCTCGTTCCCAGTGTAATAACAACTAAGCTAATAACATTAAAAAAAAAACAAAAAATAACCAAAAATTAACTCTGAGCGGTCTTCAATCCAAGCAATTATTATAATTATGCACACAAAAAACTTAGCGTTTGGAGCAATTTTTTTGGGAAAATAACAATTTTTTTAAATTCAATATGAACGTACTCAAAATATCGATATTTAGTATTTTGTTAAACTTTAAAAATGAGATACGCCTATAGATTTATAGACTTTATTGGTAATACAAGTATATTTGCGGTTTCAAGCTTTTAGGGTTAAATACCGTTACGCATACATATATGGGACACAAGCGCTTTTTATCTATAGCAAACTTTATTTGCGCACAGACACTTTATTTTCGACCGATTCTTAAAAATGCTCTACTGTATGGGTTGGTCATATTTTGCTCATATCACTTTTAAGTTTTATCAGTATATCTTTGAAAACAAGAAAGTTGTTGGCACGAAAACTAATTTTTCGACCGATTTTTTTCTCTGTCAACTATATACCTTTCAAGTATAGCATCAGATATCCAAATTTATTATTACTTATATTATTCTCTTTGTTTTTAATTAAGTTTCTTTATTTATATTTTATATTTAAATAACTGCACATTATCAGTTTCCTGCGAAATTGTTGTATTTATTCATAAGCTCATAAAGTTATAAGTTTAGTTCCCATGCTGAAATCTATATCCGCTCTAGTTGCCGTTCTGTTAATCTAACATAATTTGATTATCCGTTCAGGTGTTAACAGCTGTTACTCACCTTGGCATTGAGCAGCGGCACATGGCAGGCGTTCAGAACGAGGACAACGGCGAAGATGCGCCAGAGCAGCGACAGAGCGTGTCGCTGCCGCAACGTCGACGCCGCCGTGTGGGATCCCGTTGATCCCATCGTTGTGTGTGTATGGTGGGATTTGTTTTATTTGTTTCTTTTCTATTTTTTTTTTATTTGGCAGCTATTTGGTTATTTGATTATTATTTAATTATATTGGGGCAGTATTGAGGTTCGTATTCGAGGTGTTGCTTCTGATGAGTTTAGATGTGGTAAAAAGAGAGAGAGAAAAAAGGTTACGATGTTTATGGCACTGCAAGAAAGACGAGCAAAACAAAAAGAATCGAATTTTCAGCAATTGTCAACTGTTCCGAGCCACAGGAACAGGCGTAAAAAAGCTGCATCAGCAACATCAGAACTGAATTTTATGTATGAAACCAAAAGCTGCAGCCGCAAAAAAAAAAATGTCAAAAATTATTCAACTCGCGAATTCGCCAGAAAATGCTGGCTGAGAAACAAATAAAGAAGAGATAAAGGAAAGAGCTATAAAGTGTGGGACAGGCTTAAGCCCGAAATTCCTACAAAGCCCTGCCTGAGTGTCTAGAAACATTTTTGATCATTTTTCTTGTCGTTGCTTTATTCTTTTTTTTTTAAGCTTTTCGTTGATAATTTTATTTCATTTTTATTTTTCTTTTGCTGTTTTATTGTGTTTTGCATTTTGCGCGCAACATAATTTTTTGGCAAATTGTCGCCGGTCACTTTTAATGCAGTTTTAATTTTAGCTTCTCTTTTATTGTTGTTTTCTTGTATTTTATGCAATTTGGTTTTGTTCGATCAAAATTACATTTCGCCTTTGGCACTGTGTTGCGTATTTTCGTTTACTTTCGGTTTTTCGTTTTCCGAACGCAGCTCAGGAAAAGTAAAATGAGCAAATAAATAAAACAAAAAAACGGCAACAACACAGAGAGCAAAGGCACGAAATGTTTTGCGATCCTTGCGAGAGAGCGAACGAGACAGACGCGCGCGTGTTTTACGTTATCCTTTCGAGCACAAAAACAGTTATAGTTTCAACAAAAAAATTAAGTAATTAGCACATTAGTTGAGCACTTTAAAAAAAAAAGATTGTCATAATTTGCACTTGAACAAACACAACAACGAGCAGGAGAACAACAATTGAGAGAGCCTGGCGAATCGCAGTCGCTGTTACTTCTGCTGCTGTCCGCAGGCTTAAAACAACGCACCGAAAATTGTGCGACCGTCTCGTACAACGGCGCGCAACCGAATGTAAAAGTGGAAGAACTTTGACGCGAACGCCGCTGCACCGTAGAAGAAATAGCGACACGAACGAACTTGTGAACGCGAACGCGAACAGCCGAAGAAGACCGAAGCGCTAGCATAAATACACACACACACACACGCATTAACTCAAGTGCTGCAGCGAACAGACAAAACTCGAACGTGCGATGTACCGTGGCGCAATATGAGAGAAGTGCCGGTTAAATATTTGTATTTAAGCCTCTTCGCCTTAGAAAGCTTCCGGAAATTGTGAAATTAATTTGTAACATGTTTTTCGATTGAATTATTAATATTTTTTTATTTTTATAAACTCTGTTTGATCAGGAAGACATCATTTAAAACTTCCCGGTTACTTATCTACATATTTGTGTACATTTCTGACATAGTAAGATAGCTGGCATTGCTCGGCTTTGACCAGGTCAAGTGGTCCTCTTGAAACTGTCAGCTATACTTTTAAACGGCCACAATCGGTATTATAGTAATTTAAAACGTATGTAACCATCTAATCGTTTTTTTCTTCACTTACATACTTTTCAATTTGGGAATATCACACTAACTTTTTGCTCACTAATTCTGTGCGACTCAAACCACTTTCGCACTGTCCGTTATTTCGCCCTGTGCACTGTGGTCTCTTATTTCGAGCCGTGGGTGGCTTTCGTCGTGGCTTTGCCGTCGCGACTCGTCGCTGTTTCGTGCGACTACAGAAAAAGTTTATCGTAGCGCGCTTGTGCAACTGACTCTCTTCACATTTATCGGTAACAGGATGCAAAGTTGATGCTCTGCGCTAAATTCGCCTTATGGCGAAATGAGAGAAAAGTGTGTGTGATTACTTAAGCGGGTGGAGGGGGGTGGGGAGGGCGCTTCTGCTGCAGCTGCCTGAGGGCTTGGACCCAACTCCGGATTCTTTATCGCTGTCAACTGCACAGAGCAAGCGAACATTTAACTGGAACAGCAACAATTGTAATGCCGCTGCCAACATCTGCGCGTCTGCTGCTGCAGCTCTGTAGGTCAGCTGATAAATTGGCGTGAAGAGGCCAACACCAACCGAAAAGGCAACCCAAATGCAGTACCCACTGATAGTGCGCTCTCACTCACACATACATGCACATTGTTTATGCCTAAGTGTAGATTTGTTATTTGTGTTACGGTCGGTAAATGGCGCTGTTTTCCCCGCTTGCATTTGCTATTAGTGCAGGTCTTTTTTTCTGTCTTTTTTCAACATTCTTTATGAGTAACTCTCAAGTTTGTTTGCATTTCACACGAAAGGAATTAAATGTTACGATCAAAATAGAGTCATCGGCTATTATATACCCTTTATACACCTTAAATTATCACCTGAATTTTTATTAAGTGCTGAACTGTTAAATTTTAATTAATAAAAAGTATTGTTTTGTGTCTGGCTTTTTTTATGCAAAATCTGGACGTTCTTTATATTGTTATGTATGCAGATAATAATAATAATAATAAAATTTCATTTACGTTAACATTTAAGCTAGATTCTAGAAATTTTCTCCTATTTTCGCAACGTTGAAAAAAGAACCCAAGGATAATTAATAATTATTTCTATATAACGGCCACTTGCATAAGTTCTGTGCGCCTTAAAAGCCCAAAGGGGGGTTTGGGTTTTGGCTAAGATCGCAGCTGTTGGCCACACTCTGAGCAGCTTTTCGTGGCGAATTGGCAACTGGCAATTGGCAACGGCTGTCACTGGGCTCGACAAACCCAGCTCGCGTTGGCCGCCCGATTACCGCCCAATTGGCCACCCACAGCAGGCGGGCTTCCCATTGGCGCCTTATGGCTAAGCACTGGCTGAGCGCATGCGTTAACCCGGCCGCTGGCCCCGTAGCCAGCCAGCCAGCGCACCCCGCTGCCCCCCTCCGGCTGGCTCGCATGCCAGACAACGACCAATGGCCGCGTTGCATTTTCGCCCAGAAGCCCGAGCCGAAAGATTTGAATTGTGGCTTCCGTTGTTGATAGCCGCGAGTCTAAAAATAATTTCAGATGAGCATTTTAATTACTGGACGAAAAAAGATAATGCGAATGCTGCTACTGCTGCCACTGCTGCTGCTGCTGCTACTTCTACGACCTGTCATATCAGCGGGGCGCCACATTATTTGGGTCAGTCTGTCCAAGAACACGCACCGACGACCAATGCTCGAGATCTCGACGGATGCCTGCCTTTCGACTAAAGTCAGAGGTGGCCCACGCTTATCGCCTATGGCAAACACGCATACTCAAAAAAAAAATTGTTGAATACTTCAATTTAAGATCAGCTTCAAATAAGGACGTGAATCTAGTTTTTTTTTTTTTGACAAACCTTTGTCAAACTTTACTCAAATTAATTAAACTTTTAACTAATGCGCGAACTTAAAAATTTTAAATGTATTTCATTAACAACAAAGTCAGAAAAATTCTATTAAAAAATTATATTGAACTTATTTTAAGAGTTGTTCTTTTAATGTTAAACAATAATTTTCAACATTTTGCACAGTTTGTATTTTATTTGAATTTAAACCCAAAGAACTTAATTTAAAAATATAATAATAATAATAATAATAATAATAATAATAATAATAATAATAATAATAATAATAATACTAATAATAATAATAATAATAATAATAATAATAATAATAATAATAACAATAATAATAACAAAAATCCATTTTAAATATTAACAAAACGAATATAATTACACTGAATAAAAGTTAATAAAAAATTCGTATTAAATCTTAGTACGTAGTATTTTCGTTAAGTGTACATTTCCGCTACCAACATGCACACACATAAATAATTAATAAATTATACCATATAAAATGAATGAAGTTAAAAGCCGCAATCAAAAACAAAAAAAAAGATTATTCAAAATCAAAGATTGACGCAAATTAGCTTCAAACCCAAATGTTAAGGCCAACGAAATTAACCACAATCAAATCCACCACAGTCGCCTGTTAACGTGTACTGGAAAAACCAACCGTTATTGCAGTTTGATGGCCACTGTACAAAAAAGAAAAGCTTTTAGCCAAGTCAACGACATCGCGCAGGCGTGCTTTCAAAGTTCACAGCAGCGCTCGTTATCGCTTTTATTTCCATCCGATTCTTAACCTTGCCAAAAAGTTAATCAATTGCCCGGCCACATGGCTGATTATTTCCTCGATTTGACATGCGAATTTTTTTTTGTCATTCTTTCAAAGGCAAATTTTTTAAAAATTTTAAAAAATTTAATTAAGTAAAATTTTTGTTTATTCTTTTGATAAAGCTGTATTATGTCAAACTGTGTTAAAACTAAAGGCAAAAACTTGTTATTGACCCGATTTGCATTAACTTTATTTCATTTAATCCTTTAATAAAAGGCTTTTATTTGTAGTTGTCAAAACCACGCCAAATTATGCATAAAGCTATGACGTCTTTATTTTATATAAATTTCCGGTTAAAATTTGCAGTTAAACAGAAGCCACGCATTTAATCGATTAACGGGAAATATGTAATGCAATATTCAAATGCGGGCGGAATGAGAAAAAGGTAATTTGATAGAATATGCATTGAATGCATGAATATGCATTAAAATATTTCAATCATATTAAACAAAACAAATGCGTGTTGACAGAGAAAATGTTTACATTCTTAACTCTTGAGTAAGAAGAGAAGTAAAAGAAAGAAAAGAAAGAAGAAAATGAAATATTATTAAATAAATATTTTGGTACAATCAGAATCAGAATCAACCAGAAACGCTACATATATATTAATTTATTTAATTTAATTTAAAAAAGTTCCTTAATTCCAAATTCCTACTCAAGTAAAGAATTTTGATGTATTTTACAGGGTATAGCAAGGCTGTCATTCTTAACTTAAACTTCTTTTTTTGTTTGCAATTTTTAAATCCATTGAATAAGGTCCACTCAATTTCGTACTGTGAATGAACTCAACTAATTCGGTTGCGAGTGCAGTGCAATAACACTCAGATCGAAATCGGCTTAAGAGATTCGCGTGGCATTTGAAATGTGACTCTAATTTGAGTCATGTAACGATTCGAACGTAATGGAAATCTGAGTAAACGTGAATTTGCGTAGTTAATTGTTTCAGGCAAAGGATGGGCGTGGCAGCGGCCAGACTCATTAAGTGTTATGCAAAGCCATCTGTCACATAACGGGCGAGTGTTAGTGTCTGTGTGTGTGTGTGTGTGTGTGTGGGTGCACTCATTACAATGCCTTCTGAGAGCTAAAGCTCTTTGAGCTGCCAGCAAAGCTATTTTGTAAATTGATGACACATTCATATTTGATCATTTTCAGTTTAATGGCATCCATTTGCCAGTCATTTTATTCATGCCCTTTAATCAGTTCGTTCACTTGAAAATCAAAACCATTTCTATTCAATTACGGTTTTAGTAAGTTAATTCAAATTTTCATTAATTTATTATAAATTTGCCAGAATAATATGAACACGAAAATTGAATTATCAATCATAATGTTTGTTCAAGATTTATTCATTTAATTTAATAAATTATTTATTATCACTTGTTGAAACTAGATATCGTTTGCACTCAATGAATTCATGAGTCTATTCGCATAATTCTCTCGATAACAGAATTAACAATTTTTTATTGAAATTCAGAAAGTGTTCACATTATTCATGAAAACATTCACAATCTTAATAATATGTTATGAAATATATTGCAAAATAAACAAAAAATTAAAATCATTTGAATCAGTAAATAAATTTGGAAATTCTTAGCACTCGTTTTATTCATGAGTGCACTTCTTGCATGTTTTTTATATAAATAATAAAGCCACAATAAAATATATATTTCTGGCGCCACTCAATTTATGCATTGAAGGGTTTTGTATTTATTTCGTTGCCTATGTTCATGATTTATTCATTTCAATTTATGTGCTTGCCGCGTCTCAGAGGCAAGTGAATAGCAAATGGTGTGAGTGCTATGTGTCAAATGTAATATAATTCGATTCAGTGCATTCACTTTTCGGTTTTTAAGTTAAGTTAACAAAAATACAAACACAATATTAGTGCTCATTATTTAGAAAATTCGCGTATGCGAATGCACTCATACTAGTTCGTTAACGTATTCATATTCAAACGCATCCAAAATGCGGGTCACGTGTTCAACTCTGCTGCAACTTGTTGTGCCACAGAAAGTTTGTTTGTTGGGCAACAGAAAAAGTTGCATCATTTACCCATAAATCCCATCTAATTGCCGTTGTGAATAATTCAACGCCAAATTAAATCGCGACCTTTATTAAAGACAGCACTAAAATTAAGTTCGACATATTCCTGCTGATGTTATTGTTATTGTTGTTGTTGTTGTTGTTGTTGTGTGTGACAGGCTGGTTAATGCTCCAAATTCGATTGGGTCACAGCAAAAGTTTCCATATTTCTAGCCCCAAATTTCAGCCTGGTAGCCTGGTGCATTTGAGCACCGCACAGTGGTGCGAGTGTTGCCAATAATACATTTAAAATTTATTAATAAAAACAAAATTAAAAAACAAAAACCAAGAGAAAGAAATTTCATATATTTAAGCATATGGGCATTTCCACGGTGACGAACAGGACAGTCGTACACCTTTAAAGTGAAATAAAAGTCAAAGTAAAGCGGATTTTAATATCTTCTGATACATTTTCTAATAGCTGTTTAGGAGCACTATAATTAATGGTAAAGTTGATAGCAGGCGTAATTCGGGTTTCGAGATAGAGGCAAAAGAAAACCGATTCGCACGGGACAAAAAACGGAAGTCGTTTTCGTGCGCCTTCACAAAAATGCGAAAATCAGCGAAACTAAGCAATATATTTTCTTGAAATTAATTTTAAAATGTTACGGAATAATGTAGTTTTGTTTAAAATTTTGGTTTGTGGAAAAAGCTGCATTGGTTTTTCTTCAAAAAATATTCATCTGATTCGATACGGGACATTCGCACGGGACATTTTTTTCCCTATGTGATATGTGAAATTTATTTTATATTTCTGTATATATAGGTATATAAAGTATATACAGTAATATAGTATTGCAAAATATGTATTGAATATTATTTATTTTTGAAATAACATGTACAGAACAAATTTTTTAATGAAAATAGCACATAATGAACAATATGAATTAAAGATTTTTTTTGCAGAATATGCAGTCCGAGCTGCTGTAATCTGTTTACCATCACATAAAAAGTTGTGCAGCTTATGGATACCAGGAATATTTGGTACATCCTTCCATTTACCCACTAATTTGAATTCAGCTGAAGTCTTTTGAATCTGAGCTGAAGGATAATACAGAATTTTTATGCCCTCAATATTATTTTTAGCACATTGATAAAATGAAAACGCGTCAATCAAAAACAAATTTTTGGATTTCGTGAGTTGCCAAACTTTTCTTTTTACAATTGCTCCCAATCCATCTACTGCGCCTTTTCCATGCGAAGTTGCAAAGAAGTTCCATTCAATAGATTCCGAACCAAGTTCTTTTGTAAATTGTAATAAGCTCGAGAAACTATGAATTTATTTTTAAATTGTGAGCAGCTTCCATCAGAAAAAACAAATGCTTTCGAATAAGAACCATACTCGAATTTAATAAGCCGCAAAATTTTATTTAAAAAACAAAACACGTCATCCTTGTTGTGAGTTAATTGGTCACTTACAATTGCAAATGACTTGGTTTCTCCAAAAAACCACACAACGCATGTAAAAATAGTTACCTGGCGGTAACTAAAATGAGCGCTTTGAATTTCATTTTGCAAGCTTAATCGGTAATTTTCGGCAAAATCAATTTGCAATATTATTTCGTCAGGCTTAATGTTTTTCTTTCTTTCCTCGAAATATTTTTGTTGGGCCCGTTTAATAAAAAAATGAAGTTTAAATGTGGCTAGTTGGCTGCTCAATTCGCACGGGACACTTTTCAAAAAATTCTCAAAAATTTAAATCTGATTTTATTAAGCTTGTTGGGTGGTTTTTATATTTGAAGCATTAAATTCTGTTTGTAAACAAATTTTGACACACTTGCTGCACGTGTTAATCACGTAATCACGTAATGAGAACAAATGACGTTTTTCGGACTCGAACGGGACATTCGAATATGAAGTAAAGAAAGTGAAAAATTGACAGTTAATCCTGATTCGTTTGCTCTCTGTGCATTTTTTTTTTGAAATTGGTAATGTAAGAGAGAATTTGCGGTATAGGTTTTGTCATGTATCATCTGTCTAAGAGAAAATAATAGTAAAGAGAAAATGCTTTAAAAATGACAAACACGAAAATTTTCATTTAGGCAACTTTGCAATCGGTTTGCTCATCATGGTAAATGAAATCAAGCAATAACTGACTAAATTATTAAAATTTGAATATTTTTCTTTGATAATATCTAATTTTTATATTTTTAAATTGGAAAAATATTCTTGTTTAAGTAAAATAAAACCTTAGAAAGAATGTGAAATTATGCATAAATTTGGCTGTACTCCCCAAAGTATGCTACACATTTATTTGCAATTTATTAAAAAAACGAATTCAGCATCAATATCAGAATAATATATATATATATATATATATATATTATTAAAACTATTATTATACATACAACAAAAGCTATAAAACATTGGATCCACAACTCCTAAAATTCAAACCTGCTTCTTATATAAATTTTTTGTAAGGTTTTCAATATTTTGTAAAGTTTTTAATACTTTTTGGTGAACTGTTTTACCTTATTGCAAAATATCAAATATTCTGAGCACTACAAAGGAAACACGAAAGAAATTTAGACCAACTTTAATCGTAAGCCGCTAAAAGACAACTTGATTGGTCGCGTAATTTACGGCACAATTATATATTTATGGGGCTTGTGTCAATGTGCAGCGAGCCTAACAGCTCGAATTAGGAATAGGGGTGTGCGGGGGTAAAAAATCTTTTGACACACTTTTTGCGCTCAAGAAGTATGCATTAGAGAGGGTGTTTGTGTGTGTGTTGTGTGTGTCTTGTGTGTGTGGTTGGGTGCCGTTTTTATATGCCATGCAAAATGCATAAGGCAGAAAGGCAAAATGAAACCCTTGACAAGTTTTTGTGGACAAACCGTTTGGGGGGAGGGTGGGAAATTTAAGGTCTGTGCAGTCCGCTCTAAAAATTGCATTGTCAAGTCGCTGGCTAAACGCTTTTCATTTCCATTTTCATTTTCTTAACAACTTGACGACTGACTTTCTCAATTGTTGTGCAATTAATTGCAAAATGTAATTGAATGGAAAATGTCAAGCAATTTCAATTTAAGCGCGGCTCACTTTGAACTTTGCTCCTTTTTTATTTGCTGTTTTTTTTTTCTTCTCTCTGTCTGTCTGTCTATCTGTCTGTCTTTGGCAAGTGACCCGTCGACAGGGGCAACCGTTTTACACAGGCGACCAAGTTTTAAGCTAATCGCTGATGAGCTGACACGCGCTCTCTCTCTTCAATTCTCTCTCTCTCTCTGTCTCTGTCTCTGTCGCTCTCTCCCTCCCTTTTTTGCAATTGCTAACTGCTTTTAGCTTAATTAAGGCCACAGAATCTACTCACATTTCCACGCAACTCTGACACCATTGATATTTTTGGCCATCAATTTAATAGACGAGCTACCCTAACACACACACACACACACACACACATACTCATAATAACCTACATCAATGCCCAATACACATCCTTTGTGATAATCCAAGCCCCCTCAACAATTGTCGAATAAGCACGAAAATGAGCATCAAATACATTAAAATTTCGTTTAATCTTATCGCAAATTTAAGATTAAAAAAAAAACAATAAAATGTCGCTATTTATATCTAATAAGTGTTAACTGTAAAAGATTTAATACAATTTTTATTTAGAATAAAATATATATAAACAAGCTGAGGGTTGGTGAGAGTGGAGGTGGGGTGTGGGGGTTGAATAAATAAATAAATAATAAATAATAAATATATATTTAAAAGTAGCCGTGAATATATTTTCATTTACCACACGAAAATCGTATTTATTTGTATTTTAAAAAGAACATTTCTTTTTGTGTAATCTAAATTTCAAAAATTGAAAAAATTTATTTCGAAAATTTTGGACTTCAAGTTTACAAAAGTAAAAGTCTACGAAATAGTGCTTTATGTCTATTTATTTATAAGACGTCTATAAATAAATGTATATTTTTGCAGATAATTCGGATATTTATGGCTTTAAAGCTATTTGGCCTTTGGGGTGAAAGTTAACAGCCAAAATTCTACTCAACTCGAAATAAATTTTGTTTATGTTTATTTGCTGCGAAGTGATTAAAAAGCAATCGCAAGATGAATAAGCTTTGGGAGCGGGGCGGCGCGGGTGTATAAAGCGAGGGGGGCGGTTAATATTTGCTTAAGCAGGTGGCTTATTAACTGTTTAAATGTAACAGCTAGACCAGGGAGTTAGGAGAGAAGAGAGCGAGCGTGAAGAAAACCCTGAAAATTTATATTTAAGCCTCCAAATTTTAATTTGTCAACTCGCGTTTTTTTTCTTTAACGTCTTTTGGTTTTAACCATATATATATGAGTTTTGTCGCCTGCCTAATAAGTATAGGTGTAAACAATGCTCAAGAAACACAAAAACAACAAATTTTCCAACATTTTCGTTTTTTTTTTGTGTATTCGCATGTTCTAAACAAAAAAGTTTTTTGTTAGCACGAGTCGTAAAAAGCTGAGGCCATTGGCACAAAAATCGACAAAAAATTTATTGAAAACGGTAAAAATCTTAAAACATTTTGGAGCTCAGTCAAAACAAAAATGAAATGTAAATATGTGGAAATTTTCGGTATGTTTTTCAGATATGATATTTTTGAAACTAGGTTATTTCATTTCAATGAAGAAATATGACCAAAAAATCAATAAAGTTTGAAAAAGAGATAAGTTATGTAAAAAGCCTTGAACTTAACCTATATGGTTGTAGAATGGTATTAAAATTAGTAGTATTAGTATACATATTATAAGTAAAAATATAAAAATAAACTAAAGAATGAAAAATTTTACTTTTTGAAGTAATTTTTATAATTTTGATGCAACATTGATTGACTTGGTTTTATTTTCGTTTTCTTCTATTTGCAAATTTTAGGCATATATTTGAGTAAAATTTTTACCAAACTCATTTATTTCATTTCAATGTAGAACTATGACCACAAAATCAATAAAGTTTAAAAAAAATGTAAGTTATGTGAAAAGCGAATGGTATTAGTATAAAAATTATAAATAAAAATCAACTTTTAAAGTGATTCTGAGAGGGTCGATTTTTCTGTCAAAAATCATGTCAAAATTTCCAAAAATTTGGACATGTAAAGTTCCAGAACCCATACTTGGTAGATTTCAAATACCCATAACTTTGTTAAAATTGAACCGATTCTCATGATGTTAACCATTTTCATCATGATTTCACATCTAGATTGATTCTGCATTTCAATTTCATTCATATTTGAAAATAAATTATTTTGGATTTTTTTTTCGAAAAATATCCTTTACTCCCCCCTTATGAATTTTGGAAAAAAAAATTTTTTCAAAATTTAGAATCGCGAAATTTTATTTTTAATCGATTGCGCATACCAAAATTAGTATAAAAATCAACTTTTAAAGTGATTCTGAGAGGGTCGATTTTTCTGTCAAAAATCATGTCAAAATTTCCAAAAATTTGGACATGTAAAGTTCCAGAACCCATACTTGGTAGATTTCAAATACCCATAACTTTGTTAAAATTGAACCGATTCTCATGATGTTAACCATTTTCATCATGATTTCACATCTAGATTGATTCTGCATTTCAATTTCATTCATATTTGAAAATAAATTATTTTGGATTTTTTTTTCGAAAAATATCCTTTACTCCCCCCTTATGAATTTTGGAAAAAAAAATTTTTTCAAAATTTAGAATCGCGAAATTTTATTTTTAATCGATTGCGCATACCAAAATTAGTATAAAAATCAACTTTTAAAGTGATTCTGAGAGGGTCGATTTTTCTGTCAAAAATCATGTCAAAATTTCCAAAAATTTGGACATGTAAAGTTCCAGAACCCATACTTGGTAGATTTCAAATACCCATAACTTTGTTAAAATTGAACCGATTCTCATGATGTTAACCATTTTCATCATGATTTCACATCTAGATTGATTCTGCATTTCAATTTCATTCATATTTAAAATTAAATTACTTAGGATTTTTTTTCTAAAGAGGAAAATATTATTTTTTGAAATAATTTTCTAATTTTACTTGCATTTAATATGTTGTAATAAATATGTTCATTTTAGACCCACATACTTTATACACACAAAGGTAACCAATATTTTGCTTATAGGTTCGATTCGTGAATAATTTTGGCTCGAACTTCCTATTCGGGACTTTCCTATGCATATATTACATCCAAATTATTCCCTCTGTTCTGAATAAGTAAATTTTTTTTTCTGAGTGTTCTTGCGCTAAGGAAAAAGTGAATTAAATGCACTTTATGCATTTGAATTATCATATTCATTGGCAGTTGTGTTGCCTGAATTAGTTGCCTTTTATTGTGTGAGTGTTTGCACTTTCTGCAAATTTCCTTTTAGCCACACTTTAGCTGGTCTTCTAGCCGTTCTCTTTATACGAAATTCCGTTCGCATCCTTTGGCACTTTGCATTTCAAAATCCAATGTTAATTCTGGCACGGACGTGGAAATTTCAATGCCGGTTGCCAGTCAACCAATCGCCGGACCGCCACTTGGGTAATTGAGTTGCAGCTGTTGCCGCACCCGCCCCTTCCCGCTTCCTAACCTTATCCTGCACTTAGTCAATTTAACGGTTCATTTGCGCAACTAAGTTGCCATTTTTTATTCGTTTTTTTTGGTGAATGAACAAAGCGACAGCAGCCGTGAAGCCAGAACAAATAATGACAAATGGATGTGCGCCAAACGGCATTGATCGACTTTTAGTTACCCTGCTTGCTGTTACCTCACTGCATGTATCAAATGTAAGCATACAAATCAATCAAAATCAAAGATGCCGCTTTTCATCAACAATCTGTTCAAAGCCAGTTACACAGATTAACTCAAAACCAATATACCCCATTTCACACAATTGTCGGGACGCCCACTCAACTCAAGAATTTTACACAAAATGAAAGCAGGAGCGGCAGGTGGGCAAATTGAGGCGGAAGTCCGCAAATGCAGATGCAACTTGTAGGCTAAAAGTAACAAGAAAAAAAAAAGAGAAAAAAAATGTGTGGGCAAAGACTGCGATTGAAAGTGCGCCTTAATCGCCGCAGTGCAAATACATAGTCAAGTGTTGATCAGTTAAAAATAGGTTTGTGTGTGTGTGTGTGTGCAAGCTGGCAGGTGTAGAGTTGCCATGGCATTATTAATTAAGAAAAGGCTTTCAGTTTGGTGTAAATAACTAGGCCAAAGTTGAGCGACTTGAAAATACCCTGTTATTGTGAATGTACAAAATTGTGTGAATTGCTAAAAATATATAAAATATTGTTGTAAAATATATTCACTTTGGTTTATTAATCGTAATGATGTAATTTATACATCAATAACATAAAGAATTCTAATTTATATAATTTATTTCTAGTGCGAAAAATTGTTAAGCTAAGCTTAAGCTATTCAAAGAGAATTCCAGACATTTGCTAGCTTGAATGTGAAACAAACGGACGGCAAGAAACAGGGGCGAACAACAACAACAAAAGGGAGCTTGCTCAGATTTCGAGACGAATGCGCTGCAGTCGACGTGGGCGTCAGCGTCGACGACAATTGACGCGCATTTGTTGTTGCCTTGCTTTGGTGCCTTTTGTTTTTTGCTGCCCATTGTTGCTGTTGTTGTTGCACTATTTATTTAATTTTTGCTTGTTCGCATTTCTCATTTTCCGTAATTTATGCCTCTAGGCGATAGAGAGAGTCAATAAAAACGCAATAAGAAAGAGAGAGAGGGAGAGAGAGAGCGTAGGACAGGCAGGAGAGAAACTTGAGCCAGTGTTGCAAAGTGTTGCGTTAAGTCGTCGCTCGCTATAGTTTGCTTTTGCTTTTCTCCTGCTTCTGCTTCTTCTTCGTCAGCGTTATGATTGTTGTTGCTAAAGTGCGAATATCAAATATTGTTGTTGTTGTCGTTGTTGTTGCTGTTGCCATTTAAAACTGTCATTGCCGCTGCCCTTGTCATTATCGCATCTCACATTTCGTCTCTCGGCTTTGCATTTGATATTTTCATACCCTACCGGACGGTATTCTAATTTTCTTATGGTATGTGTAACGCTTAGAAGAATCACCTGTGTTGTAATAAAGTCTTGATCTGTATTAATTAGAGAGAAGCTTAAAAAAATATATCGAACAGCAAGCGGACTAATCGACTTATCTATTTCTATTATCGGTTCTATGTTCCTGCATATATTTTATATTATTTATTTAAAAACAATTTTTTTTTTAAATTTGTTTTTACTTTATTTATAATTTTCATTTTAACAAAATTATTTTTAGATGGAATAGATTCTGCTCAATATCGAACTACTATTCAATTCAAATGCCTATTGGAGCTGATAATTGTGTGTCAAGAGTATTTAAATTTCGGTATCGCTGTTCTTTCTAGTTCTTTCTGCAGCTTCTACTAAAATTATAATGCTCCATTTTCATTTGCCTTTTGCCAGTTGCCCATTGCCCGCCGCTGGTTGCCAATCAATGCCGCTTGAACTTGAAGTAATCGCTACCGTTATCGTTATCGGCGCGCAAATCGGAAAAACAAAAAACCAGAATATCATAAACAAACGCAAGCTGCTTGAAAAAAATCCCATCTGCTCTTGAGCTATGTATGTATATCAAGTTGTCCATGTGAGTTCATTACTATATACATAAATATAGAGTATAATATATAAATATAAATAACAATCAATTTAAATATGAAGCTCTTCCAGTATTGTAACCTATACTCGCTAAATATTACAAATTCCCTCGATTCGCTCAATATTAATAGCACTGATACTGAATGTAACAGATACTAAAAGGCGCAGGACAGTGTACCTTACAAATATTTTTTAATTTAGACATATAGTTCCAGAACCCATTCTTGGTAGATTTCAAATACCCATAACTTTGTTAAATCTGAACCGATTCTCATGATGTTTAGCATTTTCATCATGATTTGACATCTAGATTGATTCTGCATTTTTCAATTTCATTCATATTTGAAAATAAATTATTTTGGATTTTTTTTCGAAAAATATCCTTTACTCCCCCCTTATGAATTTTGGAAAAAATTTTTTTTTCAAAATTTAGAATCGCGAAATTTTATTTTTAATCGATTGCGCGTACCAAAATTAGTATAAAAATCAACTTTTAAAGTGATTCTGAGGGGGTCGATTTTTCTGTCCAAAATCATGTCAAAATTTCGAAAAATTTAGACATGTAAAGTTCTCGAAACCATACTTGGTAGATTTCAAATAGCCATAACTTTGTTAAATCTGAACCGATTCTCATGATGTTTAGCATTTTCATCATGATTTCACATCTAGATTGATTCTGCATTTCAATTTCATTCATATTTGAAAATAAATTATTTTGCATTTTTTTTTCGAAAAATATCCTTTACTCCCCCCTTATGAATTTTGGAAAAAATTTTTTTTTCAAAATTTAGAATCGCGAAATTTTATTTTTAATCGATTGCGCGTACCAAAATTAGTATAAAAATCAACTTTTAAAGTGATTCTGAGGGGGTCGATTTTTCTGTCCAAAATCATGTCAAAATTTCGAAATATTTAGACATGTAAAGTTCTCGAACCCATACTTGGTAGATTTAAAATAGCCATAACTTGGTCAAAACTGAACCGATTCTCATGATGTTTAGCATTTTCATCATGATTTGATATCTAGATTGAATCTGCATTTCAATTTCATTCATATTTGAAAATAAATTATTTTGGATTTTTTTTTGAAAAATATCCTTTACTCCCCCCTTATGAATTTTGGAAAAAAATTTTTTTCAAAATTTAGAATCGCGAAATTTTATTTTTAATCGATTGCGCGTACCAAAATTAGTATAAAATCAACTTTTAAAGTTATTCTAAGCGGGTCGATTTTTCGGTCGAAAATCATGTCAAAATTTCGAAATATTTAGACATGTAAAGTTCTCGAACCCATACTTGGTAGATTTAAAATAGCCATAACTTGGTCAAAACCTGAACCGATTCTCATGATGTTTAGCATTTTCATCATGATTTGATATCTAGATTGAATCTGCATTTCAATTTCATTTATATTTGAAAATAAATTATTTTGGATTTTTTTTTGAAAAATATCCTTTACTCCCCCCTTATGAATTTTGGAAAAAAATTTTTTTTCAAAATTTAGAATCGCGAAATTTTATTTTTAATCGATTGCGCGTACCAAAATTAGTATAAAAATCAACTTTTAAAGTGATTTTGAGGGGGTCGATTTTTCGGTCGAAAATCATGTCAAAATTTCCAAAAATTTAGACATGTAAAGTTCCCGAACCCATACTTGGTAGATTTCAAATACCCATAACTTTGTTAAAATTGAACCGATTCTCATGATGTTTAGCATTTTCATCATGATTTGACATCTAGATTGATTCTGCATTTCAATTTCATTCATATTTAAAAATAAATTATTTTGGATTTTTTTCCAAAAATACTCCCTTTTGTTTTTAAATTTGAAGCAACCAAATTGTTGGTTATTGTTGGTTTCAAATGTACATTTACACAAATAACAAAGTAAGTAAATTAAGTATAAGCTGTAAACACATTCGGATTCTTTAAGCCATGGCTTTAGGACCAGTTAATTGTTCGAGGAAACGTTAACAAGTTGGTATTTATATAAAACAAGCATTAGTCGTAAATGAATAATACATTGCTATAATTACAATTCTTTCAGTCCATATTTCTCCATGGGGAAGCAGGTCAAGTGAAAGCAAATTTAACTGTGCCATATCGTTAAATAATAGAAGCGAAAGGCAGAAACCAAAAGTCATAAGCAATATAGTAAACCGCCTTTCAGTTATGATTTTGTGACACCCCCACCCTCACCCTGCCCCACACCAGCGTTGTACATGGGGAAATTGTGTGAAACATCAACGTGAGCGAACAGTGCAAGTCTTTGCCTAGGATATGCAGTTGATTTATGAACGTAAGAAGCGTCTGGGGGCGCATCAGGTGGTGCGGTGCAGAGGGCGGGTCTCCAGTTGGCCGCATTACGTAAACAGAGCAGAGGGGCCGCAAAAACGTGGCCCGGCCACAGCTAGGCGATGCCAACATAGGTTTCTCGTTTGTCCAGTTCTAATTGAAAACAAAGAACTGGCAAGAGTGCAGCAGGCGAACGGATGTGCGCGACTAACAGATGCTCTATACATTTGTATACATGTGTGTGTGTGTGTGGGTGTGTGTGTATGCGTGTGTGTGAGTATGAATGTCTGTGTATGTGTGTGTATATTTCTTCTTTAGAGCGCATTGATGTAAAAGCAAAGCAAAGGGTATAAAAATAAACAGCGCACAGATGATTTATGTAATGTGTATAGATACGCAGTACTTTTCATGCTCATGACAGCAAATTGAACTGCGTCAAATAGCATATATGCGCAAATACGCAAATACACACAGCACAACATACGCACAACAACGCACACGCACAGTGGGCAAACAAGCTTAATTTGTTAAATTTTCTATTTAGTAAGGTAGATTATGGTTTTATACCATATCAGATAATATGCACTATTTATTTATTTATTTATATATACATATTTTTTATATATAATTTTCAAAAATACTATATATATATATATAATAATAACTTATATATATATATAATGTTGATCAAACATAGTTTTTTACTATATATATTCCAGAAAATATTTCTATTAACATTTCACATTATACAAAAAAATACTATAGATAAAATATATATATAACATTTTTGAACTCAAAAAGTTGATTCGACATTAACATTAACTATTCAGTTATATCCAAAAATAAATGAATAACTTTATCTCTAAACCTATTTCATTTTCTCAACGTATACACGTGTCTCAATCCACTGTATTACTTTTCCCAGGGTAGTACGCACATGAGGCGATACCGGCCGATATATAGAACGAGCAGTGCTCAACACTTAGCACGTTGTTTCGCCTCACAATGCACCCAGTCACGTGCCGTCTCAACAACAACAACAACAAGAACAACAACAACATCTATACAAGTGCAATAACAACAATTGCTCAGCACACAACACACAGCACACACACACACACACACACGCACACTCTAAAAGGCAACGCCTGGAACTTAACACGAAGCACGGGGTCAGAAACAAGTCGTGCCATATTTACCCATTGTTAGTCCCATGATAGCCCCAATGATAGCTACCTACCTAGCAGCATTTCTTCTCTATCTCTTACTATTTTTTCCACTATTATCCTCCCTCTCTCTCTCTCTCTCTCTCGTTTGCCTGTAAGTATGCAGCACAAAATATTACTCGGGCCCTGCATTGTCAGTTGTTTTTGGACACGGACACAAATGCGGTTCGTTGGACTTTGCGCTGTTCTCTGAAAAGCAAAAGTGAAATTCCCACGCCAAATAGGTGAAAATGTGCGCGTTTCGATGTGTTGGGAAAATAGCGAGAATTTCCAGAACTTTAACCCAAAACAACAGCAGTTGGTTAAATTCTGATTCACACTAAAAAAAAAAGGGTATACAGCTTGAAAAAGCTTTCTCAAAACTTCACTAAGTTTCTGTTTAGCCTAAATCCAACACGACTGAAAAGCTTTCATACCTTTAGCTATAGCTTTAAGTAAGATTTATTCGAACACTGAGCTTTAAGTAAAGCTTAACACAAGATTAAAGTTTGGTAAGAGCTTACAAATTTCAGTTTTCAAGCTAATTGACATATCTTTTCAAAAATGGAGGCACACAAAATTCGAAGTAAAAAAGAATTTTTTGTATGATATGAGAAAACTTTTATAGATTTTAATAAAATGGCTTTAATCGAGATCAATTATTTTAAGTGAAAGCTTAATTTATTCATACATACTCACAAGATCAACTTGATCAATAGTTGTGTTCAATATTCCTTCTATTTTTATTTAGTATTTCAGGCCAAATCATTTCATGGGAAAGCGTTCAACTACGTATTGTTGTTTTAACTGAAGTTATTTGAAATTTATTATAGCCAATTTTCATGGCACATACCCAGCTAGAATATTTATGATCTTCATTTCGTTTATACAAAAAGTCAATAAATAATATATGTATATAGCCCCATAAACATATGTCGATCATTCGACATGACAGAGCTCACGCTCGCTTTGACAGCTTATAGATGGGTGTATTTTTGGGATTTATGCATGCATATAAATAATCAAAAAATATGCATACATAAAAATTAGTTTAAAGGGTATGTTAATCTGTAACTAATGGTTGCAAATCGATTTAAAAATGATCTATAAATAAAATTAATACAATTGACATTTTTAAACTTTGAACATTATGGAGGAGGGGTCTAGTCGGGACCACCCGACTAGGAGATACCCTACACAAAAATCGAAATCCAAAATATTCAAAATGTCCGTCTTATTTATACTCCGAATAATGATCAGAAACCAGAAAGGCCTACATCTATTTTTATTGATATACAAAAATTATTAACTTATTTTGTGTAGTTTCCCAGATCGGACAGGGTTATATAACCTCAGCTAGTTGTCCCGATAAAAACATATACGGGTCCAAAATAGTACAAATATAGTATTAAATATTATCACTTACTTGGATGAAGAGTGTATTCATGCTTGCGGAGTATATTTACGAACTTTGGTTGATTATCAGATTTTTGGGGGTATATAATACTGAGTTTCCTTTCAGTCGGCATTGTTAGCAAATCTTATGTTATCTGAAAAAAAACGTATAATGTATACATGAGAATTGCGTTTACAGGAGATACGCGCAGTCGAGTAGTTTTATAATGGTCTATTAATATGCCTGGTAAAATTTTGGCTTGTTTGTTTATTCAAAAAATATTTCGCTTTTATTATATTTACAGAGTATCTAAGCAGTCTAGAAGCATGTTTACTTTAAAGTCTCTAAACAATTCATCTCTTAATTTTGTCTTGTTTGTCTATTATAAATGTAAAAACATTTAATTGCTTTAATAGGGTATGCATTTTAATAAAGAAAATAAGTTATAAATACAAAATATGTGTTAAAAAATATATATTCAACCAAATTGTGTTTACAGGGTGCATGTGCAGACAATATAAGAGGCGAGATATCAATACGAATATGATTATTATTTAAAATAGTTTTTATTTACCAATCTAATTCAATACATTTATTCAAATTGAATTTACAATACCCTTTAAAAGCAAAAAACATTAAACCGCTAAATATATAAAATAGCGGTTTTATGATTTTTGCTATTAAAGGGTATTTATGCAGTCATATAGTTTTTATATTGTAATTTACAGTTGAGTTCTGCTTACCGTTTGCCTTTTGCCAGTTCGATAAATCTCTTATAGTTGCCAGTTGCTAGTGTGTCACCGGTAACGGAAATTTGTTTGCAGTTTTATTTTGAAGCTCGCACAGCAACAACAAAAGCAATGAAAAGAAAGGCAACAGCAATAAACAAACAATATACAAACAGTCGAAATTACTCCGCTGGCGTTTTGTTTTGGTACACACGCACACACACACACACATATATATATATAGCAGAGCAGAAGCAGAAACAGAGGCGAGTGTGCCGCCGCTTAGCTGGCGCTTTGGCCGTTAGTTAAACGCCTGCAATTGCACTCAGGCTACCAACACATACACACATACACACGCACACACCCGAACCCGAACCGGAATCCGAACGCAACGAAACGAACCGCTCGTTACACGGTCGGGTGCTGCCGCTGCCATCGTTGTTGCCGGCGTCGCTGCCGACGCGTCGTCGTAATGGGCAGCCGCCATAAAGGATAAGTTGCTGTGATGCTTGCAAGATTCTGTCATAACGGCTTCGGCATTCGTGGCGCGCGTCTCGTACGCGGCAGCAGCACCAGCACCAGCACCAGCTAAAGTGATAGAACAAGCCAACACACTAAAAGCGGTAACCGTAAATTTTGAAAGTTTTGCGCGCTCGCGTCGTTTCTTCAAATTTATCCCACAATTATTTTTGTTCCGTGTTTCTTGCTCAGTTTGTGCTGTTGTTGTCCGTTGTCGGTTTGACTTGTTGTTAGGTTTTTTGTTCTTTTTTTTTTTTGGAAAACATTTTCGAAATTGGGTGAGAAAATGTTCACCACTGAAACACGCCAAAGTATTTGCGAGCCACACAACTAAAACTGCAATTAACAATATACAAAATTACAGCATTTTAAAAGCGACGCAACTAAAACTGCAGGTAAGTTTTAAGCGAGTGCAAAAAAATACTTGACTTCAGGGAAATGAAAGGATAATGCAAATTTATATAGAAATTTCTCTTCAAATATATAACAATAAATTATTAGAATTTTACAGTGTGCATTTTACTGAAAACTGACACCCATTTATTTGAAACGAAGCAATAATTTGCCCTGTTTTCAAACTGTTCGTTGGAATAAGGTTAGTTTCGAATATTATCAAACGAATTCTGCAAAAGCTTGCATTAAAAAATTCATACAATTTACGTGAGCTATTGTCGCATTTTTTGTGAAACACAAAAAAAAGTTTTTGAACTTTTGTACAAATGTAATGTGCAATAAATTAATCTAAAATATATGATATTACATTATTAACCAGAGTTTAACCAGAGATTTAAGATATTAACTACAAAATAACATTACGTTACTTTTATTGATTTTATTTATTTAAGATTTACCAATAAAAATATTGGTTTTAAATGAAATGTCAGTAATGGAAAAAAGCACGCTAAATATTAAAATGTCAAGTTTATTTAAAAAAAAAAATAAAAAAAAAAACTTTTTTTTGTCATCCAACAAATTGTTTTAATAATATACAAAAAATCAATTATTTTTTTTGTTGCCAAACTATTTTGAGCATTTGCTATAAAAGTTAAGCTCATAAATTGGCTAAAAATAAATTGCATTTGTAAACAACTCAAATTATTTCCATGTGGATAAATTTTCAATATACTATCTTGCTTCAAAATTAAATGAATTGTTTTAGAATTTTATTTTTACTAGATACACTTACCGTTTATATATATATAAATATTTTTAAATAGCATTTCCAAGCGTGGTTGTCACATTTTAATCTCCAGCATTTTGCTACTTAAAAGCAAATAATTTATTTTATAAATATTTGAATAACTTTGAATAACTTGTTGCGCGGAAGGCTTTTGAATTTAATTTACTGTTAAATCGGTGAACATGCTTTTACTGACAATAAGGGTACAACATCTGAATATTAAGTAATTAAATTCGTTAATTGCCATTAGTCAGAAAGTGCTGTGCTTCTCTTTTTTGATGTGCTCGCTTCTCCCTTTTTCTCGTTGACTCCAATTATTTTTAATTTTTTTTTTTTATTTTTTCTCTTTTTATGCTTTATTTATTGGCTGTGTCCATTGTGGCGTATGCGCAATATTACAAATATTTACATGTCATAATTTCTGCAAGAAATTTTATGCAGTTTTTTTTTAATAAACCGCCCCCAGCCCCCTTATCCCTCGATGCTTCAGTTGCTGCCAAAAGAAAAATCTTGCGGCTGCATTTGCTAAATTTTTTTATTCTATTTTTTGGGCAAATTTTCTTGTTGTTGTTTGGTCTATGCAGCAAAAGCAAAAGTTGTTACGCTTTTCGGCTCGTCTGCCCACAGTCGAGTTGGGCGCACACAAGGACAAGGGCGTGTCAGCCCGCTATTCGACTGGCCGAAAGACAAACTTTGTGTTGACAAAAGTTATAACATGTGCGAGTGGAAGGCACTGAAGATGCCATTTGCTCTCTCTGTGTGTGTGTGTGTGTGCTGTTCGTGTGTTGTTGCTTTTGTTGCTGTTGCTGTGTGCAGCTCGTTAGCATTGCTGCAAAGCGTTGCAAGTGCTGCGCGTGAAGTGCTTTTGTGCCAGCAGCGACTTAAAGCGACTGTGTTAGTTCAAAAAAGGAATGAATCCTCCTACTCCTCTCCTTCTTCTCATTTGTACCTTGAACGCCGCGCATGTCATAAACTGCAAGCTGCAACCGGAGGTAGCAAGAACTCTGTGTGGCAACTGAGTTGGACAGCACGTGCCTCATTATCGGGCGGGCAAGTTTGCCGTCTGCCGCAGGACGAGCGTGTAATCAAATTGAGACACTTGAGGTTGGCTTTTTGACCAGCCCACACACACACACACACACACACACGCACACACACTCATACACACACACACAGCCAAGGTATATGTGCCGTTTTTATTAACACAAGTAATGAGCATGAAATGGGTTCAAGCTGATGCGGGTGCGACAGACAGTGAAGTCCTTGAGCGCTGACAAAAAAAATCCGTGTTTTCTTGTTTCTTTGCATATCTACACTCAAAGAAAGAAAATGGCGCTCTTAATTCAAGTCAAGTTTTTTTGGGTGTTTGACAAATCAAGTCTGCTTTAAAACGAACCGGTTCAGTTGAACCAAATCGAACAACTACCGATAAAACTTCCATAGATTATTAAACAGAACATAGATTATACGATCTCTAAAACTATCTGGCAAAGCAATTTACAATATATAGCTTATAATTTTATTTTTATTTCGTTTCTAAAAGCAACTTTGAAAAGTGTTGTTTGCAATGGTATAAAAACTTCTGGAATTTTTGACTTGATAAAAATAACTCTTTGAAAACTTAAAAAAATATTTGATTCAAATTTAGTTTTTTAAATAATAATACAAAATTTTTTCCTGCTTTTTTCTGTTTTATATTGAAAAATAATGAGAAAATAATGCAGCTTATAAATCGCCATATCAGCATCATTTGAAAGTTCTTAGTAATTTCTCAGTGTGCTGAGACACGATTTTCTGACACACACACACACACACACAACTTGCCACACGTTGCGTTCCTTTTCACAGAAGCACACGCACACTCACACACACACACACTTTTATGGGATGTTTTTAAGTGCTTGCCATAAAAAGAATGCCACAACTGCGGCTATCATTTGGCTGCTGTTGTTGTTGTTGTTGTTTTTGTTGCGATTGTGTCAGTTTCTGTTAGAGTGTGTCGATGTCTGCGTTAGCATTTGCTTAAGTTCAATTTCATCGAAGTTTTAATGCCCTTAATGCTATGTCTGCATTATGATAAAGACGTCCTCTTACTAGCATAATCTTAATTTGCGGCAATATAACATATTGATAGAAAGGATAAACATGCACAATACAGAACAGAATTTAAATCCTGATGCATTTTTTACTATGGCAGACAGACTTATCAGATTAATATATATATATATACTGTTCTGTTTTGGCATGCGAACACATTTCACAGCAAATTTATAATACCTGCCAACCACACGGTAAATTCCCACTCGCAAATGTACAGGAATTTGGCTCTTGTGTTGCTATTGCGGCAGACGCGTCGTATGCGTAATGTGCGAGAATATATAGAATGGCGGCTGCATATAAACAATAAACGATTTTCTGAGCCAGTAACTGTCAGTCAACAATATTCAATTGCCTGAACAACAACAAAAACAACAAAAGTGTTAACAGATGCAAATTTTTGAGGCAAATCAACAGAATCAATTGAAGGGCCCATGTCAAACTCCACTTCAAACTTATCACAATTGCAAGTTAATACAAAATTTGTGTCAATATATCAATAAAGATTTTAAGGCAGCTCTCCACTTATTCTAAGAAACCTATAGGAAACATACAGATAAATATATTGTTATAGATACAACGGTTTTCAATTTATAGCCACGTGCGTATAATTTGAGTCTTCACGTGTATTTATGCCCATTTTAATTGGTTCAGTATCGCTTTTCATTTAATTTCAATTTTCATCAAAAGGCATCGATTTGTATGATGTAATGCATAATCAGTTAACAATCCAGTTTAACATTACCTTTATTATTCTCTTCTTCAATGGCAAATTATTAATAAATATCTTAAATTGAAGCGAGCTGCCCGACCAGAAATTAAGCTTATAATCAATTCATGATTTATGTGAGCTCACTTCAAGGTAATTTAATGCGATTGAATTCGATTGAATTAAGTTCGACTCACAGCAAAGGAAATTAATGTAATTTTCCGAATTGTGAAAAGATCAGAAGGCTTATTAATTTGGCAATTTTAATCAATCGGTTAGTTGAGATTAAGATTCAAAAGGTTTTAATGCATTTTATATTTAAACGATAGTTGAGTAAGAAATTTATTCGAAAAAGAGTTAGAATTAAAAGCTTCGAGCATAAAACCAAACCAACAATATTTTTCTTTCAATTATTTAAAAATAATTTAAATAAATTTAAGCTGGTATTTTAAAGTATTTTAATATCAAGTTTACATATTATAAAACTGTACAATTTAGTTGGAACATATTTTTAAAAATACTTAAATTTAATAAAAAAAACAAAAAAAAAATATTGTGTTACTTCACACAATTGGTGTTCATTTGATTTCAGTTAATTAAATCCGAAATCTTTTTTTTCCATCAATTATGTTCTCAATATCCCAAAAGGTTTTCCCATTCAGCAGCGAAAGCTACCTCAAACTGTGTTAACCACAGCCATTGCAGCCAGTGTTGTGAATGGCTATAAAATGCATTCAAATTGAATTTGATTTCTGTCGCTCTGTTTTTTTCTGCATATCGTATATATTGTATATTTAATTATATATATACGATAAATTGTTGACCCTAGGGTGAAATCGTGGCATTGCAATCAAATCGATCAAACCAGTGATGGTCTTGCCACGCCCACACGCTATCCTTGCCCGCCCTTTTTCGCCTGTTGCATATGAAATGTTATTATATGCGTATTGACGTCAATTATTAATGAAAATAAGAAATACACATTCACAATCCGAACAAAAATTTCCATTTTGCCAACTGAACAGACCGAAAAACAAAATAAATTAAAAAAAAAAAGAGGACAAAACTAATGAAAGAAATAAAAGTAAAATGGTTGAAGAGACACATTTTACATATTCATAGCATCAGGAAGCGTTACAGCAATCCCAAGCGCAATCAAACATAACATAAATAAATATGGTTCAATCGAACGTAACAATTTAACTAACTGTTACAATAAATTTCGTCTTTTCAATATGAAAAAAAAATTTACTATAATAAACAACATTTTCAAAATGAAAATATCTTGAAACCAAAAGAGTGGAAATATTGAGTTGAATTGTGAAATTTAATTAAACTCAAAAATTTATTGAAATCGTCTTCAACTTGTATACAAATAATATTTTATATTTCTTGAAATGATTTTATTTACAAATAATTAAGAATGCCATTCTTAGCTAGAAAAGGATTTCATTTCGGATAATAAATCAATTATGCAGTTTTTATGGCCTGCTGCTGCTACTGTTATTTCTGTGTTTGTTATTGTTTTCCGACGTTGTCGTTGTTCTTGGAACAATTGTTTATTAACAATTGCAGCTACATATATAAAAATAAATCGAGTGGCGAATGCAAACGCGAACAGGAACTGCTTTATGTTTAAACAATTGACGTCAGTCAAAATGTTTGACGGCTGCTTTCATTCTAATTATGAGCACGATGATAACGATTGCAATGCTGATGATCATGATTATAATGATGATGGTTAGATGCTCATCCGGCAGTTTTATTACACAAACAACACAAACGAAGAAAGCGAAAACGAAACGATTGAAAACTACTTTAAACAAATGCATGAGAAAAAAGTTGATTTACAGATTTACAGTTGCTCGTTTTATTTACATATTGTTGAATTCAAAACTTTGCCAGTACTCAAAATTGTGCTTTTCCAAAGAAGAAGAACTCAACTTTGGTAACGCTTTGTAAACCTTTTCGAAGAATTTCAATTTGAATTTAAATCTTGGTTATTTTGATCATTTTTTGCGATTTTTTTAAAAATTTTTTGAAAATTTCTTTTACTTTTTGAAGTTTTAATCCGTCTTTCAGCTTGTTTTGGGGCAATTAGTTCAACAGATGTCAATTTAAAATTGCTGTTGTTGTTTTTTTTTTTTACTAAATGTTTGTTTGTGGTTTTTACTATTAAACTATTAAACAAATCGGCTTAGTGGCACACACTCTATCACACACACACACACACACACACACATTCGCAAGCACATGAACACACGCGCGAAATGCAAATATCGCAACATCAAGGACGACTCGTCATTTTGTTTATGGGCGTGGCAATGGGCGATGATTATTCTATTTGCGCATTTGTGCGATTTATAATGAAAATTTGTCGCCAACGACTCTTATGCAAAATTATAATCGCGTGTCTATGTGTGTCAAAATGCTTATACACTGAGAAAAATTTATTAAAAAAGTTAAAAACATAAATACAAGAAAAAATAATGATGTTAAACATAATACATTTTAATGTTAAACATAAAATATGAGCTATAAAATAGTTGTATGTCTTTTTATATAAAGAAAGAAAGAGAAAGAACTTCCAATTTTTTTACGTGTTTATATTGATGCATATTTGTACTGAAGTGCAAAAGCCTGTAAATAGTATCGTCAAACGAATTGAATTACGCAACATAATAATACAAAAAAAAATGTTAATGCAGATAATCCTCTTTTAATTGCATATAGTACATATGTTTGACTCAACCAGATTTCTTAATGAACAGTTTTTTAATTGCTTTATGCAAAGATAGAATTTAATTTTAAAAATCATTAGAAATCTGCCAATTTTGAAATTGAAAATAGGCTTTCAACTAACTGGAATTATTGGTTAACATATTTTTAAAAAAAATTAATTTCTCATATTTTGCAGAACAGTTTTCAAACTGAAAATACATTGATAATGATATGCGCTTTCCATGCACTGTTTGCTTGATTTTCCTATTGATTTTTGCTACCAAGCACACACACACACACACACACACATACACAGACGCAGCTGGCTGCTGTACGCTTTTCACATAAATGCATACTTTTGTGAGCCGCCAACGCCGGAGGCGGCCCAACAATGGGCACCCTTCGCAGTCGGCCAGCCAGACGTTCTGACTGCAACAATTGTGGCTCATGTGTAACATTGCATTCTGCTGTTTACGTGTGTGCCCCCAGGCACAACACACACTCACACACACTTACACACGCACACACAC
The DNA here is from genome assembly GCA_035043915.1 of Drosophila paramelanica. NCBI lineage: Eukaryota > Metazoa > Arthropoda > Insecta > Diptera > Drosophilidae > Drosophila > Drosophila paramelanica. The sequence goes on along the minus strand of JAWNMO010000557.1, from coordinate 3,347,421 downwards.
ATGTAGCAGACAAATAAATGTCACTCGAGCAGCTCATCTGCAGGTTGCAGTTGCGCCAAGTCAAACTGCAACTTTAAAGGACTTTCCATTGCACATTCCTGATAAGTCCTAAAAGTCCTGGTCTCTTTTTTTTGGAACAAACAACTAACGGCTGCCTTGCTGGCTTTCGCTGGCAATTCGGTTAGGGGAAACTTTACAGTAATAACAAATACTCAGAAACAGGTGCGAAACAAAATGTTCAAAGCCAAAAATTTTAAGCCCAGTTTTATTAATAGGCAACAAATAAAAATAGAAATATTTTTATTAGCAAAACATCTAATAAATATATACAAATTCATTAAAACTAAAATCATATTTTTTATAGAGAATATTAAAAACATTTTAATTGGTTGTTGGAAAATCAATATTTATATTTCAATTTATATTTATTTACATACAATAAAACTCACAACAGTTTTTTTTTATATATTTCGTATTTTGTGCTACCAAAACTTAACCTAAAGCGTTTAAAGACCAGGTTGCTTATAAGTTTTGCGTTAAGCTAATTGTTTCATCACCACAAAGAAAACAAAACTAGCGCAGCTTTAAGAGCAACCTAATTGTAGAGATTTCACTGCCTTTGCCACACACACACACACACACACACACACACACACACACACACGCACGCCCAACCCTTTTGGAACTGTTCACTCAACTTGATTCGGTTGCCAATTTCAGCTGCAGCTGGATGGCTAATTAGATGTCTGATGCCCCTGACAGGACATCGGAATGGCATGCTTTTGTCACTCTCTGCGTAGGTGTAGGTATGTGTGTGTCTCTGTGTGTGTGTTGGTATTTTTCTTGTGCTTGTGTCAGGGTCAAATGCTTTCATATTGCTCTCGTTGTTTTCCTGGCAACTAATCAGCATATTAACGACTGCCAATTGTCCGCAATTGCATTTGGCTGCCATGGCTATTATTCTTGCGCTTGTAATTGAATCGACGCCAATGCAATTGATTCCCAGACGCAATGTCAAGCTATACAAATAAAAAAGAAATAAATACAACAAAAAATAAAGAGAAAATAAAAAAATCGCCCCCGCATACAAAGTCCTTGGCCCTAATATATGCAGAAACCTGCACATGTCACAGCACACAATAAGATACAAAAAAATAAATAATGTGCAAAATTAATTGAGAATTATAGCAACACAAATGTCACAGAAGAATCCCCTCTAGCCCGCCCGCTGCCCCATTGTCAGCCCTCTTCACTGTTGCATATGGGATAATCGCATGTCGAGCTGCTTGCTAATAAAAAAAATACCCTATAATCGAAATAAGCTGCGACAAACTCTTTAAGTCTCAGAACAAAAAAAGGGGAAATAGTTTTGTCGTTAAACAGTTAACTTAATTTAATTAACAGTAGCAGAATTCCTGCACGCACTTAACATGAGATTAACATTAAAAGGAATAAAAAAACGAAATGGGCAATACAAAAGAATATTTATCTTCAGGATAACGATTGTAGGATACCCTGACTGTTAATACTGATCAATATTGGATGTCTTATTCTCTGAATAACGAATTTAGTGACAAAATAATAATGAGTTCATTTTATTTGTATATTTTATATAAATTGTCAATAAGTTTAAAAAAGTATGTTTTGCATTGGTATTAATTTGCATATAAATAAGCTTACTTAATAACAATAATTATTAAATATAGAAATATTCACAAGAAAATTCACCTTTAAATTTATGCTTAATATAAACTCAAATGTAAAATTATATAAATAAATTATAATAAAATTTGCTAAAAGTGCAAAATTCGAAATATCAATAAATATTAATGCATTAAACCAACAAAATGCTCGTCAAAGCGTCCCAATAAAATTCAAAAAGTTGCTAAATAAGTCAACATTTTTGGGTCCATAATAAACTTAAACCCTAACCCTATTATTATAATTAATTTATTGCTGTGCATTTAAGCCCAGTGGCTCAAAACTAAGTTCATTAGGCGATGCACAGTGCGTCCTTTGACAAAAACTGCGGCAAAATTCTATACCAGAGTAATGTAAGGTTATTGGAATAATAAAAAAAAGCAACAGATTATAAATAGAATAAAAAAATAAATATAGAATGTATTTTTTGTTTAGATTTTGCGTAAAGTTTTAATGAGCTTTGAAAGTTTTTTTTTTTGAGCGAAAAAACTTATTTAAGAAAAAACTTATTCAGAATGAATTATCATATAGAAATTTAGATTTGATCAACCCAGCAGCTTTGATTTCGTGCCGCATAAATAAATTCCAGTAGTATTAGCAGTATTTTATATCCAAATTAAAATTTTTATTTGGTATCCCTTTTTAGTTTCTTGTGAATGCTCGCGCTACTTTTGATCTTAAGCGGAATTATATTTTCTATTATAGCTTGAGCTTGTCGGACCATAAATGAAAAAGTGGTTTCTTGCTTTGCGGCGATAATTATGACAAGAGCTGAAAAGCGTTTCAGCCGCAGTTTTTGTAAGGGCTCAAAACACTGTGCGGTCTTCGCTCAGTTCAACACCGTGTTTCGCTTTTTGTGTTGCGGCTTGTTGTGGAACTACGCGGCGTATGCTTGATATTTTTGATTGCTGCCAGCTGCCGGCTGCGGCAAAAGTTTAACAAAATGCAGGCCATAAAATCAGGCTTAGTGGCAACTGAGCGAACTGGGCGAGCCGTGATGGCCATTCAAAGTGGAACTTAAAACAGCAACTGCAACTGAATTTGGGGGCTGAAACTGAAGCTGATGCAGATTTTGAGTGAAAAATGCGGCACCCGGCTAAAGGCCATTGCCATCAACGCAGTCGTCGCGCCGCACAAGCCGCTAATTTCACTTAGCTTGGCGGAAATTTGCATATGCCATGTGGCATGTGGCAGCAGCTACCTGCCACCTGCCACTTGCTACTTGCCACTTGCCACTTGCCTGGCTACCTGCCCTGCCCTGCACTTGTCCGGCTTTTGATTTTTTTTTTTTGGGTTACACAACACAATTTTCACAATTCCCTTTAGCAGCCACGTATCGAAATAAAATGTCCAACAAAAGCAATGAGTAACAGTTATAAATTTTAACGTGCTGTTATTCTCTCTTTTTATTGCTTAAATTTATTTAAGCTGACCTAAGCAACATTTAACCAGCAATAAAAACATTTACTTATGTTTATTTAATGCAATTTCTTTGACGCTGCAGGGGCCCCAAAAAAAAAAGTTAATTAATGGCGGTTGAAGGAAAAAGGCAATGAAAAAGCAAACAATAAAAGCAAAGCAAAGTTGTTGTACACCCTTCAAACCCTTCAAGCCAGACATGACTGCTATATAGTAAATATTTTGAGTGGGGACATTTTAAAAGACATTTAAAGTTGTCTTTAAGGTATCTTCGCATGCTGCACTTGTCACTCGTTAGTTTCAAAGTCTTTTTGAAAGTGATAATAAGCCCATTTATTTATGGTGCTCGGTAAATTAAGCTATACGTTTCTTCAAAGATACTCACTTTGTGCAAAGTTCCACAAAAATTACTACTTTAAGAAACTTTTGTTTTAACACACTCGCTACAGTAAGCTACACACTATTTTTATTTACTCGCTACTTTGCGAAACTCGCTTCAATATGCTACTCGCTACTTTCAGATACTCGCTACTCGCTACAATAAGCTATTTGCTACTTTCAAACACTCGCTATTTTGCAATACTTGCTTCAGTATGCTACTCGTCACTTTAATATTCTCTCGTTACTTTAAGATTTTGAGATACTCGTTTTAATATGCTTCTTGTTTTAAAACACTCGCTACAGTAAGCTACACACTATTTTTATTTACTCGCTACTTTCAGACACTCACAACTTTGCGAAACTCGCTTCAATATGCTACTCGCTACTTTTAGATACTCGCTACTTTCAAACACTCGCTATTTTGCGATACTTGCTTCAATATGCTACTCGTTACTTTAATATTCTCGCTACTCGCTACAATAAGCTACTCGTTACTTTAATGCTTGTCGCTACTTTAACATACTCGCTACTTTTACGAAATTTCGACGGATGACCTTAGATATTAGATCATATACATAGATTAAGCGGCAACTCGCTTCTTTCACATAACTCAAACGAAAACTTGCAGCGATATCATTCATGCATAGCTTTTGAATATTATGACATGAAATGCATTTTAATGTCCGATGTAACTAGCTACTCATAACATACTCGCAATGAGAATCACTTACGTAAACATCACCCACAGCTCCAATGCAATCGGTAAAATATTTAAATTGAAGAGTTGCGCCGGGCAAGGGGTTGGGGCGAATTGCTATTGCCCTCTGGGATGGGGCAGGCGAAACGGCAATCGACGGCTATTTTGGGAGAAGCGACTCGCAACTGACCCACTGTCACGCCCCCACGCCCACGTTTGTCAGCAGTGTGCGATGTCCTTTGCATAACGAACGCACATTGGGCAAATATTACAAATGTGAACTTAAAAGGCAAAAATACCAAATAAATTAAGCAGCCAAATTTGTTGATAAAATTGTACTGAATAATACATTTTAGTATTTAAATTAATATTTTGTAGAGTGGCTCAATTTAAAAACTGTTTTTAAACAAGTATCTTTCGGTGCGTTTTTACTTTATTTTATAATATAAAGAATCGAGATCGAACCCAATTATTTTCATCCTGCCTTCACATATGTTGCACCTTTTGCTGTACATTTGCCCCACTGTGCATCAGTTGGACTTGTGCGGATTCTTTATTTTTAATAAAGCGATGCGCAAGGTCAGCCGCCAATTTTAATGGGTCTGCTGTGGTGCTCGGGTGGGCTAAGTGGTTAGCTGGCTGGGTGTTCGGTTTAGCCCCAAAAGGGGTTAGAGCTTAGCGGCAGCAAAAAACAAAAAAAATAGAAAGCGAAAAAAAAACCAAAATGAAAAAATAAAAGCCAAAAGGCACAACAAATCTGACAGCGCTGAGAGTCGCGTGGCAAACGAACGACGCGGCCACAAGGACGCCCCATTGAGTTGGCCATTTGCTGGGCAACGGGCCAATGGGCCACAGTTCCAGTCCGGGGCCAAGCATTCCGCCAGGCTGGGCCCATAAAAAAATCATAATTAAAAAAGCGCACAATCGAACGCGCTACGAAAATAGAGCGTAAGATTCTCCAAGGACATTCGATGCCAGAAAGGCCAAGCTCTGTAACAGTAGCGTTACCTGACCTGAGGTACAGATGTCTGCCCTGCTACAGTTAACCTGTTAAACTGTAAAAAAGAAATACAACAAAAAATAAGAATAGTGACCAAGCAGCATGGCTCGATTCCAATCAAAGTGGTCGCCTCAAGTGGGCCAAATGAGGTGGAAAGCGCTTGAGCAGATTTCAACGTGGCCAATAGTTTATTTATTTCGCTCTTTCCGTCTTTGTTCTTTTTTACTTTTACTATCTTTACTGTGTCTCGATATTTATATATACATTTTATTGTTCAGCCTGGCTATGTTATATAACATAGCTCACACCTGTTAACTAGTATTATGCATTGACTATCTGGCAACTCTGCTTATCAAGTTACACAATTGCTACACAAAAAGATTGCAAAACTTGATCAGGTGTGTCTCGTGTTCTCTCTGCCCATTTAAGTCAGAACATAATGCGGTATTTTTAGGCTTTTGCCTGTCAAAATTAGACAGCAAGTTAATTTAACTGTGAAGATTATTAGTAGCGATTTACCACACATTTGGCAACGCTGTCGTAACTTCACTTCAATTAAATATTACATATATAATTTTGTATTTATGTTGAGCTTTCAACGACATCTTTCGCATTTCATTAGCAAAAAAAAAACGAAGCAAAATAAAAAATAAATCAAAAAAAAACCTTTGCTTAGCTGACATAATCTGGAGAGCTCGACAGAGTGAGGACATTAGATCACTGAACTGGGCAACAAACGCTGGAAGGTCGCAAGAACAAAGTGACCAACTTAAGCACACATACATATATATATATATATACATATATATAAATGTATGTGCTCAAGTGCTCGAGGTTTGAAGTTGAAGTTGACTTGTTGGCTAATCAGTAAAATTGCAGCGCAGCATGTCCCGTGCGGCCTAAAAACAATGCCCGATTGTTTGCCCCGAAAAGGCGTGGCAATGTTTTGGGGGGGCCAGACAGCTAGTGGGCCGAACTTTTTGCTGCGCCTGCAGTTTGCATAAAAGACAAAGGCCCAGCGAATATCAGACAACGCTGAGAGGCAGCGACGCACTGAAGAATGCTGGCCACACAACTTAATGACCACAGACGGGAGGGAGGGGAGGGAGGTAAAGGTAGCATAGTCGCCCGATTCTCATATAATGTTTTATTGTTGTTATTATGGCTGAGCCTTTGTTTGCTGGCCTCTCACTCTCTCTCGCTTTTGCTCTCTCAAAAAAAACAAAACAAAAACAAAAAAAAATTAAAAAAACAAAAAAACTGTTGCATTGTATTCGAGCGGCCAAACACGGCCCGAACAAAGGCCCAGCCACAGAGCAAGCGAGAAGCTTTTGCTGCTTGTTGTTAGTGAAAATGGTTGGCTTTGGTAGTTTGGGGCTTACGGTCTGTGATCCACAGTTAGATGTGGAGAGCAGGCGCTTAACAATGAGGCAATGTGTTATGCCCAGTGACCAGTGCTATAGCCAGTGTTGAACAGTGCCAAGCAGCTACGGCTCGTTAAATTGCACAGTAGTTAAAAAAAAAAAATACTAAAATAATTTAGCAGTGTAAAAAACATGAATTAATTGATAAATACATGGAAATTGTGGAGTCGGAATTTTTTTGGCTTAATTTTTTATATACTAAATACTAAATAATTAAAAATAATCTTTAATAATATTAATACATTATTTTGCTAAATTTAAATAAAATAAAATTTATTTATTATTATGTAAAATTGTAAATTTAATGTTAATTTAATTTATGCAACGAAGCTAAAACTATATTTAGTCAGAAAATCGTATGGCTCCTGATTGATAATTTTCGCGGTGTTTTCGAGCTGCGGTTTTTGTCTAAGTCGGATTATATAAATTAATACACATATTCACATAGCTATGCTTATATTTATGTACATATGAATACGCACTTATAATGCTTCACATACATTACAAATGGGGCTGAGAGGCAGCTGGAGACAATAATTTGCATATCGGGCAGCAGCAGATGCAGCAGATGCAGTTGCAGCTGTTGCCACTAGGCCACATTTACATGCATCACTTGTTCTACTTATAAATACATGTGTGTGTGTGTGTGTGTGTGAGAACGAGAGATATGCGGGTGGTAGGTGTAGCAGTATGACCTTGATCTTGATATGCGCATTTCTATTATATGCGCCAGTTAGTGAAAGGCCAAAGTGAAAGCGACAGCTGCTTAATAGGCCCAGCTACAAGTAAATAAAGAAATATGAAGAGAATAAAAATAAAATAAAAAGAGGGCGTGAAAATAATAAGACCGATAAATAGAAAACGGCGGATGAAAGCTGTGTAAGCAATCTCATAGAGATTAACTTACATAGAAAACATATATGGCAAATAAAATAAATAATAGCCAAGGGATTAAATGAGGGGAAAAAAAGCAAATGAAAGAAATGCTAATAAATAAGAAATGAATATAATTTATTAGCAACAGCAAATATGTTTCGTGAATGCTTAGATTTCAATTCAAGAATGGATAAAATTGGTATAAGGAAAAAAAATGAGAATGAGTGAAAAAGAAACACAATTCTTGAAATATAACTCTTAAATAACACACACACGATACTGAAAATACCAAAATACTGAAGGTATTAGTTGAATCCATGAGAATCGCATAGAGAGGCATATATTGCCTTGCGTGTCAAGCACGACAAAAAGCTGCAAGCTGCAAGACTTGCAAGTCATTGTGAATAGATTTTATAATACTTAGTTGAATCCATGAGAATCCATGAGAATCGCATAGAGAGGCATATATTGCCTTGCGTGTCAAGCACGACAAAAAGCTGCAAGCTGCAAGACTTGCAAGACAATGTGAATAGATTTTATACTACTTAGTTGAATCCATGAGAATCGCATAGAGAGGCCTATATTGCCTTGCGTGTCAAGCACGACAAAAAGCTGCAAGCTGCAAGACTTGACTTGTGAATAGATTTTATAATACTACAGGACACAAAGCTGGTATGGAATATTATGTATATCGGAGCAGGACATACTATAATTGCTTTTTCATATTGCTTCTGGCTACTTAATGTTTTTCAAAAGAATATAACATATAATTGAACATATTTGATAATAAACAGCAATCGTGCCTGATTAACTAACTGGGCAAATTTAATACGTTCGGCTCGGCTCAATAACAGTTAAGACTTAATTCATTGGCTCAATAAGGTCGTGAAATTTGAGAACAAATGCGTGGCAAATGTTCATGTTGCTGCTGTTGTTGTTGTAGTTTCGATGGCAACCACCAAAAACAAAAAAAAAACATAACTTCTTTGATTAACCAAAATTTATTTCTGTTTGTAATTTGATTATGCATGTAATAAATAGAATTAGCCGCCTAAGTGCAGCAGCAACGACCTAAAAACAGCCCGCATCATATGGCACCAGGGCGTATGCGTAATAAATGCCAGTGTCATATTAATCATACGCCCCATGTCCGCCGGTTGTTTCGTTATTGTGCGGGCATCGAATGACAATCAAATTAAGCACCTTTTAGCATTTTCATTTTTATACTGTGCGCAAAGTGCAAACAAAAATAAAGGGCAAGAAAAAATGTTTGTAGTCGGGTGTAACCAACTGCACAATACTCGTTCACATCTCAACCCAGGGTAAGTATAAAATACAGAGAATATTTGGTATTTTTGTCCATGTTTCGAATACATATTCTTGGTCAGAACTGTCAGCTGCGTCAGCTTAGCTCAAAGCTAAATTAAAAGTTTGAATTTTTTGCAAATGCAGTTTAAGTTTACTTAAAAATTGTCCAAGGTCCGACCTAATTATTTTAAATATATGAATATCGGTTGACCATCGTAAAGTCACCTATTGCCAAGAAGAAGCAATTTGATATTTTTTTTTAGTCCTTTCTGCACAGGTAACAAAGTATTCGATAATAGCCAGCATCGGTTTTCAGTGTTCTTAGATACTTTAAAGCCAGTGTTGTTCTGTTCATCCAGTTTCAGACGCATAATGAAATTCAATCATTATTTTACCTAGAATTTTCCGTTGCTGGTCGTAAACAACATCAGCTTCAGGTAACAGACAAATACATTGTTTTTTTTTTTTTTTGCTCAAGTGCTAATCGCATCCAGCAATTCTGTGAATTTGTAGCCCTTAGTTGCCTTTTAATTGCATTTACGTCGTCTAGTTGGCCGCATCTAGCTGCGTGCTGGTAATGATTACCTTGATCCAATTCAGTTTTCTCGTTAAACTATAATGAACTGCATGAATACTATTTATCTTATTCACCTGCCAAAGGCAACGGAAAATCTCCAAATCCAAGAACTGCCAAGTAGGAAATTCATATGCACGCATTACAAAACATTTTCTAAAATTTGGTCAATCCAAGCCTTACTTTAATATAAATTTATTAAGTATTGTGTTGTTTTTCTTTTCTTTCTTTTTTAGGATTTCAATATAAACTCATGCAATATTTCGATTCTCTCTTTCTAAGCTTGCCTAGAATATCTGTAAATGTGTTGAAGGAATTCTTAATTTCTGTCATAACATAAATTCCCGAAAAACTCTGAAATTCTATTACATATCTATTGTAATTTATTCCATAGTATTTTCGACTTAAACACAATTCAATGAAACAATTTTTATTTAGCTTCTTGACCCTAATTTGGCTTTTCCTCAAAATTACAAATTACGAATTGAAGCAAAATGTCAATAAACAGACGCTCACCGAGAATATCCACGGAATGCCTAATTGGCACATTTCCCAGCAACATTTGCAAGAAAGTCGGCAGCTGACATCCAGTCTCGACATTTGGATGGACCCATGTATCGAATATTTGGGGCCTGTTTGTGTGTTTGGGTTCACTTTTTCGGATATTGTAATGAGCTGCATGTAACTTTTAATTAATGCCAGCCAAATAAACAACAGACGCTGCCATGACCTTTTGCTGGCTGCATTGGCAATTACAGTTAGTCTGGATAAGCGCCAGTTTACTGCCACACACTCCCACACACACACACACACACACACACACACAGACAATCCACAACAAAAAACACAAATAATTAAATGCAACAGTGAACAGGACAAACGGAAGTGAAAGCGCAAGAAAAATTGGGAAAACAAATTTAAACGTTGCACTCGGCTTTAACCGACGGCGCAATACTCTGCTTTCAGTATTATCATTTTATATAGTTAAATTAAGTATAAGCCTTGTTAAAATCAAGCCAAGTTGCCAGTTTTTAACTTCAGAGCAAAATTCAGTTTTATAAAAACTTTTTATAGATCCAAATTTTAAAAAATTTAAGAATTTAATCAAATAAGGATCTCAGTGTAATAAAGATGAAATAGTTTTGCTGATATATATTGGATACAAAACCAGTATGCCATTTTGTTGCATTTCGTGAACAGAGTATAAAAAAAAAACCGAAATTTGCATGCGAAGCGCAATGCCAGCCACAACGTCAAACAGAGACCAAAAGAATAGATAGATAAATACACAAACGTTTTGGGCAAGGGAAAGGTGCGGGAGGGGAACCGGGCAGCGGGCAGCGGGCAGCGGACAGCGGTTTATGTGGATGCACAAAAAGTGGCTGCCGTTGGATTTGGTCAGTGCAGCGCGGCAAAGTATGCTACTTTTTTTGTTCATCCGCTTCTTTCATTGTTTTGTTTATCTCTTTGGCCGCTTTTTTTTGCAGTTGTTTTTTGTACTTTGTTTTGATGCGTCCATCTGGCCGAGAATCAATCAGAGCAACAACAGTAGCACGATGATGAACAGCAGCATTACGAACATCATCAGCATCGCCGTCAGCGTCATCAGCTCTGCATTGCCTTGCAACACAGACACACAGACACAGACGCAGGCACAGCTGTTAAGCTGCTTTGCCAGTTGCCAGTTGCCAGTTGGCAGCTTACAGTGGCACTAAATGTATGCCGCAGCGAAAGAAATTTCAAATTGAATAGAAATTCAAAAAAATAGTCAAAAAATATAATAAATAAAAGGCGATAGAATACTATATATCAAAAACAAAAATATATATAAATAAAGTAATTTTAATTTAGATTTATATTGGATTTAGAAGCTTCAATTTTTAGAAAAGCAATAATAGTTGAAGCCTTGAACTTTACTAATCGCATTTCTAAACTTTTTAATTGTTAAATCTTGGCTTTAAGATACTGTAAAAGGCAAATAATTAAACCTATTTTTTTTAATTCCACTTCGTAAACGTTTTACTTGCAAGACATCTAATTTTTTTATCGTTGATTGTTTGCTTGTTGTTAGAGTATTTTGCACCAGTGTGCTGCCAGGTCCGAGGCGGTGTTTGGGGGGTGGGCCGGTCGTTTGTGGTGCCACTTAGCAAGTGCTGTTCCCTGTGCAACCGCATGTGCAACTCATATGGAAATTCATGCAAAATACCAACAAGAGGCCAATAGGTGAAACGCAAAGGGCAAGGGCAACGCAGCCGTCGTGCAACGGTGCATTGTGTGTAAGTGTGTAAGTGTGTGTGTAATTGTAGTGGCTACAATCATTATATGCTGCTAGAGATGAATTTCAAAGCGGAATTCAACAGAATTTTATAAGCTATTCGCTAATTATAAATCTGAATTATTTATACGGCTGCAGCTGGTAAATTGGCAAAAGCTCAAAAAAAATGAATTAAAAGTTGTTTGAAAATAATTAATTAGGCTAATAATTAATTTGTTTTTAAATGTGTAACAAATTAGAGCATACGTTTCCGTCACAATTTAAAATCGAACTTGTATGTAAAAATAAATTTCATACAAAATTCTATAAAAAAAAAGAGGTCAACTGTTTGTTGCTGTGGCGATCAATCCGTATATATATATCCCAAAATACCCTACATTCCAGAGCCATTTGTCGCAGTTCAATTAATTGTGATTTCCGCGCCCTGACAAGTGCTTATATAGACGACAGCTTAAGTCCCATCAGATGTGCCCGCGCAGAAGTCACACTGTTTCGCAAATTCAGCGTGCAACGTGCCGCTTGCCGCACAGCAGAGTCAACATTCGACACGCATTTGCGTTGAGCCCTTTGATCTGTAATCCGGATTTCATTACAATTTTACCAACGCAATCCTTTCGCGCTGCACTTTTGACAGCCGCTGTCAGCGCTGCGGCCTCGCAACCGAGAATGCCGCTTCCGTCGGTCGGTGTGGCTGCCCCTCTTACCCCCTTCTTACTCACCCTCATCACCCTCATCAGCTCCTTCCCGGGCAATTGCACGGGTGACAGCTTAACCCCAAACAGGTAAACAATAAGCTGTCTGCTGCAGCTTATGCCCGTCCATTTGTGCCCGTCTCGGGTTACCGCTACAGCTCAGACTCGACTATAAGCATACCCTATAAATTCAATTATCATATACATTTTGTTCAACTGACATTTGTTTGTTTTCGGCCAATTACAGGGCATCAGCTTGTCGTCTATTCGAGCTACTTTTGAGCTGTTATTTTTATAGCCTGCTAGTATTTGTCCTATTGATGATATATGCAATGCGCATTGATTGGAATTCATCACACACACACACACATACACACACACACACACAAAAACTTTTCAGCGTTAATGCAGCGCCAATGTAAAATGCATTAAGCTCTGCCACAGCTAAGCAGTTGCTTTCATTTTTCTGCAAGTTTGTGTGTGTGCGTGTGTGTGCGTGTGTGTGCGTGTTTGTTTATGAGTGAAAGCTGCCAACTTGCTGTCGAAAACGGTTGTTTTAATATTGCACTTGTTGCGGTTTTCTAGATAACTTCAGTTGTAGGCCTAACCACAAATTATTTGCCATACATTTGCGACAGTTGATAAAGTTGTCACAGACAGTGTTGTGAAATGCAAAAATTGTGTCATGAGCAGTTTTAACGGGAATTTGAGTTTATACATTTGGATTGTTCGCTCGAAAAGAAGAGAAATAAAATAAGTGGAACATATTTAAGGCTACTTTAATAAAAACTGTGTTTCTTTTTTCAAGATTTACTAATAAATTTTTTTAATTTCATTTTGATTAGAAACCATTTTTTTTTAATTTGAACTTGAACGAAACTATTTATTTGTTTACCTAACTAACTAACTTATTTTATTTCAATATAAAGATTCGAACCGAAACGAACTTTCAACATATTAATATACATAAATAGATATAGTAAAGCGCAAAACTCTAACATTTTTACGTGTAAACCGGATCGAGATTTCTTTCTCAGTTTTCATTGAAACGCAGTTAGGTTGAATTCTGCAACAGTCTAAGAAATCCGTTGGCTTTTGTCGCAAGCACCAGTTGAAAAATGTTGCGCAAATAAATTGTTGCACATCTTTCCGTTGTTGCCCCATCTCATACACTGTTCACAATTGAAAACTAAAAGTATATTGGTTTTTTCAGACTCTTATTTTTCTCAATTGGAATTGGAACACTTTTTTTTCGGTTTAGGTGCCAAAATGATATACAAAGGTTCGCTCAAAATGGATATTTCACTTTAACCATTTTTCGAATTAAGCTGTTTTTAAACTGTTTTCTGCTCTGAACGAGTATTTCGCAGTCGATTGCATGCGATTTACTTATAACGTACTTACTTGTTAATAACAAGTTTTTATTGTTTGCAACTTTTTCCTTTTGTTGTTGTTTGTTTGCATACTGTGAACAGAGTATTGCACAGTCGATTGTTCTTGCTTGGTGTTGTGTTGCTGTTGTTGTTGCTGTTGGTTGCAGGTCTTCCTTGGCCAGCCTCAGGTTTGGCCAAGTTTGGTCGCATTGCCCTCTCAAGGACTGCAGCACCAGAAACGTTGTGTGCGTGTGTGTGTGTGTGTGTGTGTGTGTGTGTGTGTGCGTGGGCGTTTGCGTGTTTGCGTGTGTGTGCGCTTAGCTTAGTATTTCTGCAGTTTGTTAGTTGGAATTGAGTTGAATTGATTTGCTGCCTCTTTGATGGGCTTCTTCTTACACAATTCGACCTGCGCTCTCAATGAACCACACCCTCCCCCGCCGCCCTCCCCCTCCAAGTAAGTTTGCTTATACAACTTTACCTATTCTTGGGCCAAACACTTGTTCAAGCTGATAACAATTCAGAGCTGTAACCCACCCCTCTCCTCCCCCCAGCCCAGCAATAAAACCATTCATTGTCATGACACCATTGACCAGCAGCTGGGGAAGACATATATATGAATGGGCATTATGCAATAGCCAAAGAGTTCAGTCAATTTGAAAGGGCATTGAAGCCGGCTGGCTGTTACTTAATTCATTTTTGTTTCGTGCCGAACATGATACAACCAAATTATGCCTAATTATATTGTGTAAGCGGCCATGGGGACAAATTTTCGCTCGTATTATTGCAAATAGCTATAAACGGGCAACCACCCAGGACCAGCCAGGACCACCCCAAAAGCACCCATCCATTTCGAACTGGCATCCAAACGAGCGTTACGAAATTATTTTGGCAGCTTGCCCGTTGTCAAGGTCTGGGTCTGAAGCCATTATTATCCCGGCCGCATGCCGGCATGCAACGTGTGGCCAGCCAGCAGTGCTATTGCTATGTCTGTTGCCACCATTGCGACTGGCATTCAGACGGGGCCCCAGCTCCCCCCCCCCCACGCCTAATTTTCGCTACCACACCCGCTGTGCGGAAAGGGTTTTTATCCTCTTTATATTTGGTCGGCTCTGGCGTTTTTTTTGATACCCTCACATGTTGTGTCCATCAAACTGAATTTCCTCTTTGCTTAATTTACAAAAATATTTTGAAAATGAAAAAATAAAATAATAAATTAGCCCCTATAAAAAAAACTCACGATTCGAACCAATGTTGAAAATCGATAACACATTCAATTCAAATTTTCTAAATTTTAATAATATTTTGGATTATATTTTTTAATAGTTAATTATTATATTTAATTAATAGTTTACCACTTTCAAAAATCAGAATTCAAACCAATGCTCGGCTCAAGAAAAGCACTTTAATTTTTTTTTTTTTATTAATAATATATTTTTTTGCTAGTTTGTAAAATCAGCAAATTGAACCCAAAAAATATTTGTGAATAATATAATTTAAATTCATGCATCATTGCTCATTCTAGTAAAAAATTTACTTTTATTTTATTTTATTATAATTTATTTATTTGATTTTATTATTATTATTATTATTATTATTATTTTATTTTATTACCATTTAATAAATACAAATAACAAAAATATATATAAAAATTGAGTTTAAAACAATGTTTTAACCAGAGAGTATTTAATAGTCGATCAACTTTTGTTTCGCTTGTATTTTTGTTTCGCCTATGCACATTTACCTGGATATTGATTTATAGAGTGTCAATCTGACAAATTGTACATTGTCAATGTCAACGCACACGCATTTGCAGCAAGGACAATGAAATGTGATGAGCTGTCAAAAACGGATTTGGCTTTGGTAAAACGAGTTGCATGCAACGAAGCGACAAAGCATTGTCTACACGGGTTATTGTAATTATTATTATTATTATTGTTATTATTTGCTATTATTGTTGTCGCCAACAGAAGCCAATTGACTGCCAAACAAAAGATATATAGTTAGTTTATATCTATAAAACGTTATTGTTTTCTGTTAAATACACATATATATATATATATACATATATATTATTTTTTGCTTGCAATGCAGCCGACCGCAACATGAACCAAAACTTAAGGAAAGTCTGACAAATAAAAAAGCCTGCAAATATAACATTGAATGGCAACTTGTAAGCAGCTCAGCCAAGCGGCAAATGTCCTGCGGTGCAAGAGAATTTCAACCCGCCTACAATTTTGGCCACACTCACTTCACCCCTCACTGCCCTCTGTCACCCCGTGAGATAAACAAGAACTGCCTTAAGAATTCATTTTGCAGTAGGTGATGTAACTGGCGGCGCCTAAAGCAGTTGCAATGCCTTTTATTTAATTTTAATCCGGTTCCTGAATAAAAAAAACCCGAATCCAACGAACACGAATCCCTCAAAAAAGTAAAATATATATATATATATATATATATATAATAGAAGCTTGGTAGAGCGAGAGGTCGCGGAAGTGGGCTAGGCTAAAATCAGATTTGGTCAGCCGTTGTAAATGCTGCACTGTCTGCCTTAAGGCCATCTGATTGTTTCTCTCTATCTCTATGTACTTCTCTCACTCTCTCTTTCGTTCTCTCTCACTTCCTGCAGCTGCATATTGCGGTTTGGTTTTGCGCTCAAAAAAACCACACAAATCCATTTCAACAGTTTGTCCAAATTACCAAATTTGCGCACTATGCAACACTGACAAATGTGTGCTTTAAGATTTTAGTTCATAAATATGAGAAACAGCTTGCAAATCGGATTTCATCTTAGGTCTATGTAGCGTTCAATCAACACACTTTTTAACATACTTTGCAACACTTAAAAATACATTTTTTGGCTTATTGCATTATACAACACTACAAATTCTTTTGTTTTTTTTAATTGGTTGAAATAGGTAATCTAGTAATGTGTTAAATGAAAAAGTTTTTGAACTTTAAATGAAAGGAAAACCCGATTTTGTAACCTTGATTTTGTGTGGCACTCAATTAAGTTACTTTGCAACACTTACACAGGCTTTTGTTAACTGTAACATATTGAAAACTGTGCTATAATTAACACCAACCAAATTAGGTTGTACCTAAAATTAAACTCAAACGCATAATAGCAAAGTTTTAATGAGCAGAAATACCTAAATGTATTAACAAATATTAGATAACCTTCCGAGAAGCATTAAGAAACTGACGAGCAGGACTCGCCACAACTAAAGCCACAAAATTTTTATTTTATTGTTAGAAGGAATGGTGGCTTGTAAGCTTATTAATTTGAACTTCAAACAGCTTATGGAAATTTCCAGAAATGAAATTCATAGCTGCCTTGAATTGCTTATATAATAAACAATGCAATGCAATGCAGGTTAATTGAATTCGTCAGTTAATTTTCCATTTCTAATTTGAAGTAAGCAATAATAAGTGGCGCCCAACGTGTTTAATTGAAACTCATTGAAACTCTTCTACACATTGGATTATAACTCTTAGCTGGCCCAATAAATCGACAGTCTCGCCCTGAATATGTCACAAAGTTCGAATCAATTTCAATTTTCAAGAAGAACAAAAATGTGTTGCTTGCAACGAACTTTTTCGGCATAAATAAATATTTATGAAAGTTAGTTTTTTTTTTGTAGTGAACTATTTATTTCGAAGCCAACTAGTTTAAGAGCAACATCAACTTGGCCTACTCTACATTGTTGGCCCTTAGGCGTTCTATTCAGCGCAATTCAAAGCAGTTGCGAATATCATCAGAGCCACGTCCCCATTGTCAAATCGTGCGAAAGTTTTTAAGGTCGCGCAGGCTCCAAAGCTAGTTTTTCCAAAACCCAGTCTGGCCTCCCAAATGCCCTTGTTAATGAGCAAACGAGCAGCTGACTGGCTCAACCGACTTGGCTCACAATGCACTTTTGCCCCAATTAAAAAATATAGAAAAAAAAAACGAGAGATAGAGAGAGAAAGAACGAAATATGCATAATTATGGTAAGAAGCGACAGACACGCCTCGCCATCATTATCTGCCTTTTTTAATAATCACGTTTCGCCTTGAAAATGGCCTAATAATATTACCAATGAGCTGTTTAAGTTTTCGTTAAAAGTTTCGAACAAAATGGCAACGAAAACTGAATAAGACTTCAAATTTAATCATTTTAAATTTTAATCAAATTAACTAATTAATAACAAGCTTTTCAGACTAGTCTTTCATTAGCACAAGTATATGTATTTTACCATAAATAATGAATATTAATATATAATTAAATATTAATATATAATTAAACATAAATAACACCTAAAACTGGGTATCATATAGTCGGCTATGCATTTCGCACAATAATAGTAATTAGTTTAATGAAATAGACACTTATTCTATTAAATATTACGTATACTACACGTTGGCCAGATCAAGTGTCACCCACTTTACAGCTGGTGCGATGACCAAGAACAAACAAATTCACAACACACATAAACACACACAAATACACAAACGATTGGCAATTGTGTGTGTGTGCGTGTTTTACCAATTTGCTGAGAAGTAAGCGTAATCCATATCCAACTCCGCTGTGGCAAAGGTATATGCATACTGAATCATGGCTTGCTTACACATGTGTAAACAACAATAGCACGCTAAAGTAAAACGACTATCGAATACCCTGCTAGCTGGAAATAGTGAAGGCTTTCGACAAATGGCGCCCAACGTGCCCTAAAACTCGGTTCGGAGCCAAAGTTTAGTTTGAATACTTACAGGATTTTAGTTTTGAACATGTGAAAGCTACACTTTTATCTCACAGCACTTGCTAAGCTGTAAGTTAAACTTAGCTTTTACTTTATGGTTTCGCACATTTGTCCTTGTTGCTGCACACACACACACACACATATGTGTGCATGTCTCTCTGTGTGTGTGTGTGTGTATATAAACAGCTAAGCAGAATATCCTCCTTATGCTTGTTGCTGTTGTTGTGGTTTTTCTTCTATTCTCGTTGCTGTTGTTGCCGCCGCCCAAAATGCCTTTGAGTGTATTTTATATAATTTCATAAGAATTTCAATTTTGCAAGTTGTCGCAACGTATGTTACTTATATAACCACCGCACCACCCTCCCTAACTCTTTATCCGACTTCCACCCACGCCAACCGCCCTCAGCTTGGCATTTATGTAAGCTCAGCGCTAAAGTTTTCTGGCCCAGTTGCAGCAGCCCAGACCCCGGGCGCAATTATGTGCATCATTTGGCCAAATTCTGGCATAAAATACTGCTGCCGCATTCTTGAAATGTCTTCAATTATTAGATTCGTTGACATTACGCTTTGCTATGCGGCACCGTCGAGAGCCCAACAACAACTGCCGCTGCCTGCTTTATCAATTAGTGGCCCCATCAGCTCCTATCAGCCATGCAATTAAGCCAAGTTAGCGCAAAAGTCGCTCGCTACATGATGCGTATATTTCACATGTGTATGTGGGTGTGTGCCATCAAATCAGCAGAGAGTTGTATAAGGAGCTCAGTCAAGCTGTTCAGTCACCTCGCTGCGCATCCGTCCAGGTGAAAAGCGCGACCAAAGAGCAGACAGCGTCAGCGTCAACGTCAAAGCAAAGCCAGCGGCAGCTGTTGCTGCGATTTGGGTCACTTGGCAGCTGCGACAGCAAGAAATTGTATGTATATATATGTATGTATATATATATATAAGATATATTCTTATACATTAATGTTGCTTCATCAGTGCTCAGTTTTGTTTCGGAAGTTACTTAAACGTTTTCGTTTTATTTTAATAGGCAACCTTGAAGTTCTCTCGATATAAATATAAATTGTTAAATTAAATCTTTTGTGCGATTCATTAAAGCTATTTCACACACTTTATTAAGATTTCAAAAGAAATTTTACGTGATTTTTTATCAATTATAAGTCTGCCCCACTCAGCTCAATTTAATATAATTAATTAAATGATATTTAATGTGATAAAAGACAATTAAAAATTTGAAAATTAAAAATTGATTGAAAAAAAACTGAAAACTTGACTTTTAAGCAATTAAAAACTATAATTTCGCAGTTATCTGACCGAACTTTAGTTGGATTGCAGTTGCAGCAAAAACTTGGCCATTTGCCAAGAGCAATCAAAGTCATCGAACAGCATTGAACGTTGGTTGGTTAACCTTGTCGCGTGACAACAACATCAACTAGAAACACAATAACAATGACAACAATCGAACTTATGATGTTGTGGGCGCAATGATAATCACGATGATGCTGATAACACTGATGATGCCGATAATAATGATGCAATCCGCATGCGAATTGTCTGTTTGAATTGTGACCAAAGCAAAAGGGGCAAACGCGAAAGCGAAAGATAAAACAAGTAAAATTGCACAAGTCGGGAGCACCCAGTTCGCAGATACCCTGTGCTTACAAACACAAACAACATGTAAAACGAGTGCATCGCAAACTTATTTATATTTTTATTAATAAAACATTAAACAATAATCAAGTGTTTCTGTTTTGTTGATCCGATAACAATAAAAACGCTCCGGCAGCGAAATGCAAACAAAATGCATGTAATACTATAGATATGTACAGGCCAGATATATATATTCATATATATATATATATATATATATATGTCATTTATATATATATATATATGTCATAAGACTCGGTAGGTGGTTTAATTCAGTGCAGTAGCTGGAATTTTTAATTAAATCTTAGTCGCGCGAACAAACTAGATTTAACAATAGAGCTGTGTGTTAAAGCAAATAATAAATAATACCCTATGAAGACTTAGATGCCGGGGCATATATGTTTTTGGTACCTGGTACTACATACTGCAGTTTTTTGGCTTTCACACTGCTAATATAGTTCAAATCATCAGTTTTTTTAACTTTAACTTGATCATCTTTTTTACGATAGGTAAAGCAATTTGGACCTCTCTATGCGATTCACATAAATTCGAGTAGTGATTGCGATGTGTGTGTGTGTTGAAGAATTGTGTTTTTTGTTTATAGAACTAACTGGCTCTTACTCTAACCCTCCCTTTCTCGCATACTCGCTCTTCTAATTAATGATAACCTTTAACTAATGTCATTATCTCGTAATGATCGGTAATCACATGCATTTTTTTTGCTCTTGTCATCAGCAGCTATGCCATTTGAGGAAAAGTGATGCAGCTGCCGGGCAACTAAGAGGCTGGCAGCATTCCCACCACCATTACGAAAACCACCTCCATCTGTAAGCGATTCGCTTTGGAAGGCGAAAAGAACTGCATTCGCATCGACATCCGCACCGACATCCAGACTCATGTCCATGCACAGCAATTTGACAGGCAGCGGCGACATCGAGCGTCACAAAATGACATCGACACCCACAACGGCAACGGCAACGGGAGCGGGAGCGGGAGCGGGCACAACACGGATGCCAACGCTGAGCCAATCGCATGTTGTCAGTCAGCTGGCGAATGCGACGAACGGCACCGAATTTGAGGCAACGGCAATCACAGCTGCCAGCATGGATACCGCTATGCTCGAATCTGCCAACACTACGACACCCACCAGCCCAGCATGGAATGGCACATTCCTCTCCGCCACGGCCAACAGCTCCGATAACTGCTCGGCCCTGTTTGCCAACTACACACTACCGCAAACAGGTGAGAAACTATACAACACGACTGCATTTATATGCTATACCCATTTGCCATATACCTATTATATTCTTCTCACTATTTAGCATTCATTTGATAGCTCTTTAGCTAAAATAAAATGAAAATTATATTGATCATTCACAGTTGCTAAACAAATCAGTCAATAATCGATAATCGATAAGTCTATCTAATTAAACGAAATAATTTGCCATAAATTTAAAAAAGAAAAAATCAAAACAAGTAATTAATTACCTATAAAAAGAAGTGTAAACAAGTGAAGAGGAAGTATATTAGAATATTAGTTTATCGGAATAATATGCAAACAATCTTGGGTACTTGTTCGATTTATCGAAACCACTTTGCATCGATACCATATCGATATTTATGAACTGCGCATCCAAAAAGAAATGATAACTAAACGCATACAAAAAAAACATTGCTAAGTAAATCCACATATTGTTTGATCGAAATCAAAATAATACGACCAATTATCGATAACTCTACGAAATGCTCACCGCTATTTTTAATCGAAATTCTAAAGCAAGCCTTGTAATCACTGTCTAAGTGCTATGCTACACTACTCTAAGGCACTTGGGCAATTCTCAACTACGTTTCGGCAACGCTCTCTTCAAAATAAAACTGAAAAAAATCAGTTATTATATCTTTTACTTTTCGTGAATTCAAATTTTTTGTTTTAATTGTGTGTTTGTAAAACTTTTTCTTTTTCTTTAAAAAAAAAATAAAAAAAACTAAAAATAAAAAAGAAAGCAAAAAAATGCTGAAAATTGTGATGACAATCGTCGTTAGGAACGTTGCAGGACGTTACATGATGGCCATCGGGACACGGGCCCAACGAGCCGCCAAAGTGATGACGGACGAGTATAAGCAGATGTTCCATAAGAAATTGGCCGCTTATCGCTCGACACAGATCGCCAAAGAATCACGAGAAGCCAATGTGGCCAATAGAGAAATTGGAGCCAAAATCAGTCAGAGTGATTTCTGTGAGAAAATTGCCAAACTTCGATTGAAAAAGCAGCTCACAGCCACAAAGACGAACGAAATAAAAGATACCAAAGGATCCATTGAAGACAAAAAAGAAATTGGTATCAAAGGCAGTCTGGGACTATCACAGAAGCCCACAGGAACCAATGGATCCATTGAAGCCAAAAAAGAAATTGGTATCAAAGACAGTCTGGGACTATCACAGAAGCCCACAACCCCGGCGGCTACCGAACACAAAGAAACCAAAGGATCTAATCCAGCCAAAAAAGAAATTGGACTCAAATCCAGTTTGGGAGTGACACAGAAGCCCAAGATCACGGCGGCTATGGAAAATCAACAAACCAAAACATCCGTAGAGGCCAATAAAGAAATTGGAACCATGACCAGTTTGGAAGCGTCTACAGGCGCGACGACGACCAAAGCGAAAGAAGCGAAAGAAGCCAAAGTTATTAAAATTGCAAAAAAACTCAATCCGATTTCCGATTTCTTCGAAGAGCCGTATATATTTGCGAATGCCGCGGGCCCACCGTGTGTAGTAAAAAGTCCGAAGCAAGCCCTAATCCTGCGCCAAAGAATAACGACCGGACGGTACCTGGCACCTAAACAAAAACAATGCACAGGAAACCCCGAAAATTCCATTTAAAAATCTTTCAAATTTTACAATAGAACAATATATATATATATATATACGATAAAGAGAACAAACTAATTTTAATTGGCAAACTTGAGGGCGTTGGTTGGAATTTAACTGGGTTAGCGCATGTTTTATGCAGCAGCGGCAGTTCGGTTCGATTTGCCACATGCCACAGGACACACGTTGCATGTGTTTCCTTGGGCTGAATTAATTATTTAATTAAAGCCTGTCAATGGCTTGCATGTCCAGCGATCTATCTATCTACCTGTCTCCATTTCTAATGCGTTCTCTATTGTGTTTAGGCCTCTATTGCAACTGGACTTGGGACTCGTTGCTCTGCTGGCCACCAACGCCAGCCGGCGTCCTCGCTCGCATGAATTGCCCCGCCGGCTACCACGGCGTCGATACACGCAGTAAGTAAACTTGAACAAGGGGCCACAAATCCCAGTTGTATCAATAAATGTTTTCAACAAAAATTAATTGAAAGGAGCATAAAAACACAATTTGAGCAAAAAAGTATTCCCAACTGTTATCAAACCAGTTTTGGTTGTCTTATAAAATATAAGTCAAGAATTTTGACATGAGTTTTTAGTTATCTACAAATAATAGAACAGTTCTAATAATAGCGGAAACGAGAAATAGAATGAACTGAAAATTGATTTTAAGAATTTATAATAGCAATTTATTCGAAATTAAGCAGCAGAATTTAAGAAACTTAACTTGGATAAAATCATAATCAACAAAATTATATTGAATCAAATAAAAAAAAATTATTAAAATTTACAATTTTCTTAAATTTGATCATGAAATCAATGCACAAAATATAAAATGACTTTAAATCAAGATTCGAATCTATAAAAGATCTTCAAAGCATATAAGGATGTTAATTGGATAAGCCATCAAGGAATGGGTATATAACTGGCACACAATTAAATGCAATTAATTGCAATTTGATAACTGGGCCAAGACTGAATCACAGCTGAATCACAGCCAAGACTGAAAACAGCTGTCAACTCACACGACCAATTATATAAAATACAATTGTTACAATTTGTATTCATACGTGACACTAAAATGACATCCAATTATTTTACTTCAATAATAAGATCGATATTAAACAATTGGGTACAATCTTTTATTCATTTACAAACTATGAGTAATCTTTGTTTTCAAACTTCAAAGCTTCCATTTTGCATTTCCGAAAAGAAAATTTTTGTTGAATTTTTTGGTAAAAAAAATCATGTTACAAATTTTCCCAAAAAAATTTACACAATTTGCAATTGCAAATTTATATTTTTAATCAGTTGTGAATAACAAAATTAGTATAAAAAAAAACCAACATTAAAAGTGTTTCTGAGGGGGTCAAAATTTTAGTCAAAAATCATGCCAAAATTGACAACAAATTTTCGGATCCATAGCTCCCATAACTTTGTCAAAAGTTAACCGAATTTCAAGTTTAATCGCATGATTTGGCCTATTGATTCCAGAATTAAAATATATCCACTTTAAAAAAATGTTTGGATTTAAAAAAAAAAATTTAAAAAAAAATTACAAATTTATATTTTTAATTGCTGTGCCAAAATGACAAAACAAATAAAATCAGCATTAAACTGAACCGAATTTCAAGTTTGATGGCATTTGAGCCATGATTTTGTGTACCACATATCGAAAGGGGTTCAGGGTATCTTCCAGTCGAGTGAGCATAAAATGGGAAGATATACCGTTTGGGTCGTAACCATAGCACTATGCCATTTTCTCGGTTGCTTTCACTCTTTCCGCTTCCTCGTGGCTAACGTCAGGTACATTTATTAAACGTTTAATTATTAGTAAAATATTAGCCGCAACTAGGCTGGCCTCATTTCCGTTCATAGATTAGACCCGTAGACATCACGTGGAGGTCTCAATCACATAACCTCGATTCGAGTGACTTAATTACAGTTAGACCAAACTGGCGTTGGCAACGTTGAGGCTGTCGCTGACGTTAAAGTCCTTTGACGCCGACATTATGACTGCTTGATGGAAGCACGCAGCCAAGAAAATCTGGCTCAGTGAATGCTTGACTAAAAAATACCCTCGCTTAATAAATGCTAAGCAATTTTTCTTTGTTTTCGTTACAATCCCTAAATCCCAATCGGTAATACAATTATTATAAACGTTTTTGGGTTATGTTGGCAACCTTTTTTTAAAGAGAAAAATATATTTTTCAAATGAAAATTTTGCTCCGATGAGTGCAGGGTATCAAAACAAAAAATGTAATTGCTGAAATTGTTGATTTCGTTAAAACAGAATTTGCCAATCGGAAATGCGAGCTGGATGGCCATTGGGGTAGTCGACCCAACGGTATTAAGCCAAATCCCGCGGGCTGGACAGACTATGGACCGTGCTACAAGCCCGAGGTCACACGCCTCATGCAGGAGATCGAGGACGTTAACGTGAGTTGAGAGATACAGCCCAATATGCTCTTTTTTGATCATGTGTGATTACATGAACTATTCAATTGCAGATATACATGGACATAGCACAGCGCACACGGACCCTGGAGATTGTTGGACTTTGCATCTCCCTGCTGGCCCTGGTCATATCTCTGATCATCTTTTGCGCCTTTCGATCGCTGCGCAACAATCGCACCAAAATACACAAGAACCTGTTTATCGCAATGGTATTACAGGTGATTGTCCGACTGACCCTCTACCTAGATCAATTTCGGCGCGGTAAATCGGAAACTTCCACCAATACAAGTCTATCGGTTATCGAGAATACGGTGAGTATTTTGCGATCTTAAAGATAAACTCTCTCTAAGCTGTCGATATCGCTCGATCATATGCACAAAAGTATATAGACATGGGAAAATGGGATATTATATTAGATCTTAAATAAATCGTTTAAGAAGTCATATTCTAAGCTTGTTATCGATTTCTCGGTAATGTTCCTTATACGAAAATTTGTATAATATATAGAACGAAAGATATGTGAACAATGTAATCTTTTGATACAATCAGGTTAAAAAACAAAGAGTTGAACCTTGCACAAATCCCTTTAAGCTTAAATATAAATAAAACTTGCAAACGAGCTTTTATCAGAAAAGTTTGCACATTTGATTTTTAGCAGCGGTTTAATTATTTATCCGCTTGCAGCCATATCTGTGTGAGGCATCCTATGTGCTATTGGAATACGCACGCACCGCTATGTTTATGTGGATGTTCATTGAAGGACTCTATTTGCACAATATGGTCACTGTGGCCGTATTCCAGGGTAGCTTTCCACTCATATTCTTCTCGCTGCTGGGCTGGGGCATGCCCGTTCTGATGACCTTTGTCTGGGTGCAATGCACGGCCATATTTATGGACACATCGCTGGGCGATTGCATGTGGAACTACAATCTGACCCCATACTATTGGATACTGGAAGGACCACGTCTGGCTGTTATATTGGTAAGTCCTTTCTTCCCCGTTACACAACTGGCCATATTAAAAATTTCTTTGCCGCAGCTGAACTTCTTTTTCCTGGTGAACATTATTCGAGTGCTGGTGGTGAAGCTGCGCCAATCCCAGGCCAGCGATATCGAGCAGACCCGCAAGGCGGTACGCGCGGCAATTGTCCTCCTCCCCCTGTTGGGCATTACGAATCTGTTGCATTTGGTGCCCGCCCTGCAGACAGCCTGGAAATTCGCCGTTTGGAGCTATGTGACCCACTTTCTAACATCTTTTCAAGGTTTCTTCATAGCGCTCATCTATTGTTTCCTCAACGGAGAGGTGAGTGACTTCTGCTTATCGAAGATTAAATATCCTTGCAGATATTTATGATACTGCTAAATTTCATCAGGTTTCCTTGAAAAACTAAAAACATACGTCGAAAAATGTTTGAAGCAAAACAACGTATTCTTACATAATATCTTTTTTAGATAGTTCCTATGTGGCAGCTATATAAAATTCTAGTCAAACGTTGATAAGATTTTGTTTTCAATAGTTTTTGAGTTTACTTAAGGTATTCTCAGGGAAATAAAGTAAAGTTTTTTATGTTGTTTTATGTGTTCAACGAATATGTTGAGAAATCCACTGCTAGGGAATGCAAATAAAAACAAAAATATTCAGATCCTGCCAAAACTGAAGGACCTTTTCTCCTTGTCCAGGTGCGCACTGTGCTGCTGAAGAGTGTGGCCGTGTGGATGTCGGTGCGCGGTCATTCGGATTGGGTGCCGAAGCGTGCCTCGATGTACTCGGGCGCCTATAACACTGGACCGGACACGGATGCACTGCAGCAACCAGGCGAGACGCTGCCTGGTGGCAAGCGGTAAGTAAAATGCAACAGTTTTAGGCATTGGCATATCCTGTAATTGAATTGGCTGCCGTGCAGGGTTGCGTCGCCGAACAAACGTTTGAATTGCCGCAAATCGAGCAGCGTGACGATTGTCATTCGCAATGAGCCGCAGCGCCAGCGACTTGTCCAGAAGCGGAACAATAACAACAGTCCAAATATGGCCATCAGCCAGCTAAGGGAAGAGCCGGCCACCGGATCGGGATTGGCCACGCGCATACAGAGCAAGGAGTCGTCGGGCGGAGGCTCCAACTGGATGCTCGCTCTGTGCTTTCGCGGCCAAAAGGTACTGAGAGTACCGCCAACGTCATCCGTACCGCCCGAGTCAGTTGTATTTGAGTTGTCAGAGCATTAGGCCAATTCTAGTTATAGCCATAGACGTAGCAGTCCCGTAGTGCCCCCCTAAACCCGCCCCCCACTAACCCACACTTAGTTCCGTTCCTCTTTCTTTTAGAGTCTAAGGCGCCTAGCGATACACCTAGTTTTAGTTATAATTACATTTCTTTTCTGTTCACTTTAATCTATTTGCACACAGAGCTTTGAAAATAAAAGCAAAACACACGCAGTTAACAATTGTAGCTTGCTCGCAAAATGTACTAGAGATGGGCGCATGTCGTGTCAGGCGACACTCACGACTCAATCAAATTGTTTCGCATTTGTTGACACAAAAAAACCGCATTTACCAGGTTTCTTTCCAAATTGATTTCTTTTTAAATAATTCAAAAAATTTTTTTTTTAATTTCTTGTTTTTTAACCATTTTGTTTTTATTATAATTTATTTTTTCTATGACATGCGCCCAGATCTATGCTTTAGACAATTGATCATTGCTCAAAACGCATATCTGAACTGCTCTATTATTTTAGATATTTTTGCTAAGGCTGCTTATCTAGTTTTAAAACAAAAACCTACCCCGACTAACCCACAGCACACTGTGAGATATATACCATATCCAGCTAGACCATATTATAAATACCTCTCATGCAACTATCTTAAACACTGAACATGGTCTAACATGTTCTGATCAAAAAAAAAATCTACCTTTACCATTCTATCAGCTTGAGCTACATACCGTCTAACGATTCACAATAGCATCGCTATCGTACCACTCCATAGGCTCTACAAAAATTTAGCATGGTTATCACATAATTTCTACTTTACAGCAAGACCTATGCCTGGGAACTATGGCAGCATGTCGTTTTAGCAACATTCGTAAATACTCGATACAACTTTCAATTACAAATTTGAAAATCAGTGTGACCGAATACAGAATTCAGGCTATTTCAAAAAGCTTTATATTATTTGAATATACATATATCATATATTTATATATAAAAGTCAGATTTAACTATCTTTTGACTTAAGATTGAACATGTATAGATTTTTAAGAAATTTTTTTTTTAGTTTTGAGAAACATGAATAATCTTAATATGACAGTTACAAAAAATAAATATATATTCATATATATATAAATATATATTTATTTGTGTCTAAGATATAATAGCAAAAAATATATAATAATTATCAAAAAAAAGATTAATTAGTTGTCAATAATATTAAGGGAAAGCCAAAAAACAAAGCATGTAGTATTGATTGATAGAAAGGGCACTTTTAAAAAATGTACAGGGTATTTGCTAGTCACACTAGCATTAACAATATTCTTACGATAGTCAAATGTATCTAAACATTTATTATAAGTAATTATCTAGAGTCAAATGCAGATATTTGAGTACGAAAGGCACAGGGTATCTGGCTGGTCGAGCACACTCACAGGCCAGAACCTCTTAAATTTGTTTGCTTTGCGCTTGAGTTAGCATTCGATCACACTGTTAAGCTATTTAAAACAAAAATTGGCAGCACTGGCAGCGATGCCTATTGCCACAACATATTTATTTATTTTTGCTTACAATTATTTCTATTAATGATTGCAACTATTTGTTAATAACTAATCTGATCACCGAGTTCTTTGCTGCGCTTTGCTTGCGACGAACGCACAAGATTTGCAATTATTCTAATAATAATATTCACTAAAGTGAAAGAGAAAAAACACTGAAAGCATTTAAGTTAATGTCTATTTGCATTTACTCTCTCCTCTCTCTCTCTCTTTCTCTCTTTCTTTTTCTCTCTCTCTCTCTCTCTCTCTTGCTCCTTGTGTCTTTCTTCCCATTTCATATTCGATATGCATACAAATGTTTTTCGGTTGGGCATTTTGTAATTTCATTTTTTGTTTGATGCTGCTTCCGCTTATCGGCCAATTCCCCGCTCTCTCTTCCTCTTACTGCATTTCTCTGTCTCTATCTCTCCCCACTCCCTCTTGCCGTCTTTTGTCATTTGCAGAACAAATGTGTGATGCCTGGCGCTCAAGTGCCGCAGCAAATATTTATGACGTCACAGTTGCCAACGACGACAGCAATGGCGACGCCAATAACAGCAACAACAACAATGGCGGCAACAACTGCAATTGCAGCTGTAACAACAACAAGCGCAATAGCCGCCGCCGCCGCCGCAGCAGCAGCAGCAGTAGCAGCAGCAACGCTACAAAAGCCTAAAGCTTAATGCAAGCACTCTTGCTCTTTGTCTCTCCCTCTCCCGCTGTCACCCACTCTCTCCGGCGCTCTCACTTTGCGTACGGTTCAGTCTAGCTTCTAATCGCGCAACTGTACTAAACACCACAAGCCCAACTTAACTGAAACATGTGCACTTTTCTTAATAGATAAATTACTTATATAAAAAAAATATACATATGTATATATGTCACATTAACGACCGTTAACTGAGGCAAAATGTTAACTAAAAACGTAAATGAAAATGCGTACAATGCGACTCTATGTAACTGTTTTTTTTTTTTTGTGAATGTATGTTTATCTATGTCTGTATGTGTTGTGTGTGCAATGTTAATGTTCAAGCATAAACAGCTTTTTTGGTATAAATATATTTAAGCCAAAAACTAAAACAAAAAACTATTAAATACATATTTACATACATATACATATACGTATACATATTCTTCATATACAACAAAAAATACAGATACATATTTACATACATATTTATAGTGCAATTATATTTACATTAAAGGGAAAAAAAACTAAGCAGTATACCAAGTTGAAATGGAACATATATACATACATATAGACTGAAGTCTATGTATGTATTTCAATTTTAACAATCACGGGGCTTATATTTGAATTATATAACAAATTTAATGTCTACTTACCAAAGCAAAAATATTTCAAATATGTTTTATTTTTAATATTACTTAAACAACTGGTTCCGTTGGCACACACTGAAAATTCGGTAAACTTCACTTTTTTGTAGCCTTTGCTATCACCAAGTTATTCTTTTTCCTAAAAAGATCTTTTCACACAATTTTTGAACTGTCTTGTTATCTTCATAACAATAAAATTTTAAACGTATTTCAACCACTTCTACTTCTGCCCATAGAGTAATAAAGAGCAAGAAGGAGAGTAAATTCAAACATAAGCAAATTTAACATAGGACGCAGAAACAACGCTCTGAAAAAACAACAATTAACAGTGTCCTCTATTTTGTTTTAGTCTGCGTTGGCGAGCATAGATGTGATTCTGGGCAACTGCGGGGGGAGCAACGAAGAAAAAGAAGAGAAGAGTACAGATCAAAGCAGCGCGCATGACGAAAGGAGACATCCACTGTTCGTCGTCTGCGCTTTGTTACCCATAATCCTCGTTTTTGTTTCAAGCAAAGTGTGACCACAGATGAGATAAGATGAGGGTGTAGCAACAAAAGCAAAGAGGCGCTGTTGTTGTTGCTTTCTTGAGACGACGCGCATACAGCTTGAAATTTTGTCTGCCTGAGTAGAACACGAATGTTAATGACTGCACAAAATAGCAACAGAAGATGGGTGTATAGACAACTGTAAATTGTGTTTTTATTTTGTATTTGCAAACGCATCGTTTTCTCTATTTTGAGTAAAAGTGATCCATCTCTTCTCTCTGTTCTTTACTAAGCTGCAGCTATGCTCGCGCTCCCTTTCCTAAGATTTTATCGTTCATTTGACCAGCTCGTGTCGGTTGCCATTTTTCAGTTAATTTGAAATGTTTTTCGGAACCAGTTCAAATTATTTTTAAAAATCAATTACAATTAGCTTATAGAAAGGCTTTAGTCAATTTTCATAAAAAAAAAAAGCCCCGTGAAACACCGTCTACATGCATGCATACATATATAAAAATATATATATATACATATTTATATATATCTATATAAGTATATTTAGAGAGTACAAAATGCAAAGTACTTGGTATACAAAAAAAGAAGAGCTACATTCATAAGGTATTATAATCCATGCGCATTTTGCAACTTCAGAACCATTTAGAATGGTCACTTGAAAGCCCCATTTACCCCGCGTACAAATGGAACGTTTCCATTTTTTTGTTTTTTTTTCATATCTTAACTTTTTCCCAGAGCAAATGCTTCGAGCAAAATTGTAGCTTAAATCTTTACAATTAATATAAAAAGCAAGCCGAATTTAAAAAAAAAAACACAAATTACACAAATAACTTATCTCTTTGGAAAAGTAAAAAAAAAATGCAAAAACTATAAAGATAAAAAAATATATATATGTATTAGATGAAAAAAAGAGCAGAAACACAGTGGTCAATGGCAAACTATTACTATTAAGCAAAACAAAATGGTATTTGAATAAACATAATGATTTTATATATGTGTATATATAAATGTATGCCTCGTCTTTTTATTAATGCAAATTAAGTTCAAGTTCACGGAACAAGAACGAGATCAAGAACCCAGTTGAAAGATGATCGTTGCCACAGATATTTCTTTTCTCTTTTTTTTTTACATATTTATACTATTTTTACTATAATTAGCCTTGCGCTGCGGTTAAGATCGCGCGGCACGTGCCCACAGCTATGGGATGGAGCCATTTGTGGGCCATATCGATGACGCTTGAAGGCCAATTTGCGACTAACAGCAGCTAAATGAGACACTTTTATGGCTCGTCAAATAGTTTTTTTTTTTGCACAATCAAAAAAAATTTCAAACGAAATTTAGCAAATTAACAACAACAACAGCAGCAGCAGCGGACACAAAAGGCACACACAATAACGAGTATGAGAATAATAATAAAAAAATAATACAAATACAAATTCATATTCAAATACGTGTACATGATTTCATTAGCTACAAACAGCAACAACTACAACTACAAACAGTGCGTAATCAAAAATTTGCAACAAAAGAAATATATCCAACATGTGCGAACCAGTCGCGGAACCAGAACTAGCACGAATTGGAGCACAAAAGCGAATGACATGAAAATACAGAAGACTTATGAGAAGCGTCACATTATTTGGATTGAGGTAGTGTGTGTGTGTGTGTGTGTGGTGGGGTGGGGTGGTGAGGAAATTTGGTAGCTATTAGGCTGCGTTGGCGTTCCTAGAACAACAAATCCTCATCGCCCTCACATTCGAGTATATTCTGGGCCTCCTCGCTGGTAGACACTTGACAGCCCTGGCGACGCAGCTCCTCGCGCCTGCGATCCGCAGATTTGCGCGCCTCGCGCTTCTTATCCTGTATCTTCTTCAAACGATAAAACTCCTCGCGCTCCAATTCATCCAGCTCACTGACGATATACTCAATGGTGCGATTGATGCGCGGTATGATCACTATAAAGGCAGATAAAATTGCGATTAGATGTTAGATATATACGATATATTT
The DNA here is from genome assembly GCA_035043915.1 of Drosophila paramelanica. Classification (NCBI taxonomy): domain Eukaryota; kingdom Metazoa; phylum Arthropoda; class Insecta; order Diptera; family Drosophilidae; genus Drosophila; species Drosophila paramelanica. Next base: position 3,314,419 of record JAWNMO010000557.1, on the reverse strand, counting down.
ATATAGGGCTGGTGACAGCAAAACTGACCATGCTCTATGGCATTGACGCGCCTGTTGGTCACCTTGATGACATCGTCCAGGGTAACAAAGGACGTTTGCAGCGATGCCAGCTCGACGAGCAGACGGACCGCACTCTGATAGTTCTTCTTAAGCTTGGCCAGCTGCTGGCCACCGCGCGCCAATCCGGCCAGCTCATAGGTATCGACGCCGTCCTGGTAGGGCTCGAACAGCGGCAGCGTCACACCCGCCACATTATCCTTTTTGGTGCGTATCTTGATCTGTGCCCGCGTCACGTTCTGCAGCACAATCTGATTGATGTCGCCCGTAGTGAACTTGACCTCGGCCAGCGAGAAGGCCGCCTCCTTCATCACCTGACCCATCAGCATCTTAGTCTACGTCGAGAAAACCAGAAGCTAATTAGCAGCATTTTAAATTAAGAAATCGGGTGTACCCGACCACGAAATACTCGTTTACAATTGCTTTAAAAAATCGAAAATGGGCCTGAATATTGTTGATTTTTGGGCGTATTCAAAAAATCTCAGCACATTAGCTGACGCGGATTAGCACGAGCATTTATTTCTAGTCTCCAGATTCTAGCTTTCATAGCGTCAAACAAAATTGCGTTCATACGCACAGACGGACGGTCGGACATTGAACAAACCCAATTTTCACTTTATGAACGAGTATAAAGAATTGGCGACGCCGCTGCCCACCTCGATGATCTTGCCCAGAATCAGGCGAAATCGCATCTGCAGAGCATCTGCCTTCTTCTTAAGTAGGCCATGGCCCTTGGTGGCGCCCGCCAGGCGAGATTTCATCAAAGTTTGTGCGCTGCGCGAGAAATACAAGAGTTAGCGCAATCCATCTATGTGTGTGTGTGTGTGGGTGTACTCACCCGCGCGATGGAAATATGGGCAGACGATCTCTGGCAGCCATGTTATTTGATTGCTTTTATTTGTCAATTTACAATTTACACAATTAACCGTTACGAGCTGACAGTTACAGTTAGGACTGCTGCCTTCTTCTCGCACTGATTGACGGCAACAGAAAAATTTGACAATATTTTCGTTCAAAACAAACACAGAAACAACAACAAGGACAACAACAGCAATAACAAGAATGCATAAACTGTAAACTAAAAATAACAACAACAAAATATTAACTAAATATATGCGACAAATATACAAAAATAAACGGACTAGAGTGCGCGAGCATAAAAAATTGACGAAAATGAAAATTTGGCCGAGCGAATTGAGAACCGCGAACCGCCAAGCAAAGCGCACGCCAACAAAATGGGCCAAGCGACAACGGCGCAACAGTCCCCGGCGTCAACGTCGACGTCAACGCCGACGCCGACGTCCAAAATGACGGACTAGAAAGTAATGCGACCGTTGGGCCTGTTGTTGCTCAGCTGCTACTGTCAGCGATGGACGCGTTCCATTAGCGATGAGCGCGTGAGAAACGATCGACGATTTCAATACTTGGATTTTGATTGATTAGACAACCTTAACCAATTTTCTTTAATTTATATAAATTATTTTCCTATTTATTATTAATTTGCTGAGCTTCTTCCAAAACAAACACCAGCCTCAATGACTAAACTTACACATCAGCTCACCAGGACTACAACTGTATTTATATTTCAGCGTTTATGTGCCTAACAAGCTGTCATTTTCTTACACTTGGAGAAAATCGTTGCTATAAATTTACAAAAACAATACGCTCTTAATACCTTTTCAATAAATATAACTTATTATGATTATGATTAAATAAAAAATATTGAACACAAGGTGATAAACATTGCCAATAACGTTCCAAAGCTCACTAACCACGAATAACACACACGCACGACTACTTAGAAATGCGTTTCTCTAGGCCAGTGCTGCCAAATCGCAGCGTTAACCGTTAAAGCGAATTGATTTAAATTGATGCTGATTGCCAACAGTACGCACAACTCTTTGCAGGTCGCACAACTGACAAAGAACAACAACAACAAAAATGCCAAACGTACCGAACAGAGGTCACCGAGGTTCTATATGTATATGTATGTGTGTTGGGGGAGGGGCGGGAGGGTCTGCCCGAGTCACGCAATTTGAATATGCGTCTTGTGCCGTCATGTGCCCAAAAAAATTAAAACAAAACCAACAAATTCGATGTAAACGTGTGCCCCTTAAATAGCCTGGGTTTGAATGGTTTGAATGTGGCCACGGCCCACTGATGGCCACTCTATTGTTAATAGTTATTAAAAACAATAACAAATTTTTTGTATATTGGTGGGCTCTCCACAATTGTTTTCGGGGCGTGGTTCAGTCTCTGCATTGTTTTTTGTGCTACCGTAGCCAATGCTAAAACAATTTAAATTTTCAAACCATAAAACCGCAATTACACGGCTACGTAATGCTCCAAGAAATACCGAAAACTTTCCACAACTGTGTCGTAGCTTTATTCTCTTATAAAAAAACGCCCCAGTAAGCGTAGAAAATCGGTAAATCTACATATCTTGTGGGCGAATAAATATAAAAAATCTATATCCCACAATTTTAGAGCTAAATGGTGCTAAAGAGTTCGTTTCCCCAAATTACAAAATAATAATCATAATAAAGATCGTTTTCGAAAATTTTAGGTTATGTATTATTATATATATTAATTTATATATTATTTTATTTTATTATATTATTATAAATTACAAATAATTAATCATAATAAAGATCATTTTCGAAAATTTTAGGTTATGTATTATTATATATATTATTTTATTTTATTATTTTATAATTGTATTGCGCAGTCGGTTACACCCAACTGCAACGCCCTTACTAATGTTCTATATATCGAATTTTTAGGCTGAATAAACACCCTTGACCTTGATATTTTCTACGTTTTTAAATCTTAAGCTAAACCAATAATATCATGACTTGAATATATATTCAATAAAATATTATTTAAGCTAAGCGTCCTTTCCTCCCTTATGGGAAAATATTTATCCGAAAATATTTATTGTGAATGTGACAGCCCATTGCGTTTAAGTCCTTGAGTAAGTCATATAAAAGTCAAAATCTCTATGTAGAATTGTATTTACATCCACATCTATATCACATCCACACATACTTACTACACACACACATGAACACAATTCGCGTGACACATGCACGCAGGCAAACATACAAGCAGACACACACACGTACGCACCCATGCACAAGAGAGTGAATCAACAGTTGGCGTCGCTGTTGTTGGCTGCTACCGCACAAAACTGTCAAATTTTGTTTTTCTTTTTGCTTCTCTTTGCAGAGCAGTTGGTGGTAGGTGGTAGGGGGTTAGGGTAGAACAAAAGCAGCTTAAGGGGGTCTCCCTTGCTCTCGCTCTTTTTGTCTCGCATTTCTATTGTCATTTGCTGAAAGTCATTCGCAACTCCCTCGCTCACTCGCACGCACGCATACAAACGTACGCATCCTGTTAGCAGTTAACAGAGTGTCGTCTGCCATGGACAGCCGCCGCATGGGGTCGTGTGGCCTGTGAGCGACTTGTTGAGCAGCGCACCCAGCACAGACGCCACTGGGCGTACATTTTTCTCGCAAACAGCGTACAGGAGCAGAAGTTCAACTGGGATGCTGCTGCTGCTGCTGCTGCTACTGCTGCTGCTGCTGCGGCCGCAGTTCGCATTTCGCAGCGCCCGCAAGTAGGTTACATATTTTTTCGTAGCTCCCGCGACTTTTAAAATCAAATCGAGAGATTCGACACCAACTGACGAAGCAACGAAGCGCCAAAGTGAGTAATTATTAAAAAAGCCCAAAGATTTACAACTGTAAATACACATAAGTAAAGGAAAAATAAAAGTAACAAGCATAAACACGAGGCAGACAAAAAGTACCAGTGCAGGTGATGTCAGACATGGAGTGCGCAGAGGGAAGGGGAGTTGCGTGCATGTAACGGGGAAGCTCTGTCGTTTAGGCGTCGTAAATGTGAGATATAATGCGATTGTAATCGCAGCAGCAACAACAACCAACAACAGTTAAGTGAGAGTAAGCAACGCGCCTGTGTCTTTGTGTGTGTATGTGTATGTGCAATACGTGCTGGAATGCGTCTATGGGTGAGAGAGTCCTGAGTGCTCTGTAATTGAGTTATGAAAGCAAAATTGCCAGTGAGAGCGTGCGTATGACATGTATGTAGGTGTGGATATGTATGTAGTAGTACATACTATCGAAATTGTTGAAGCATGAGTGCGCACTCACACGCACACTAGTAGTAGTAGACAAATAAGTAATAAGTAAGCAAAAATGGGAATTTTCTAAATTTCTTCATTTATTTTTACCATATCTGCCCTTATTGCTTTCAGGTTTTTCACCCTTAAAAAATTAGTTTTATTGCATTTTATATTGACCTTTTAAGTTCGCATAAAAATCATTAAATTGGAATTATAATTTATGGTATTTATTAATATTTTGTATGGAGGAGTAAGCTAACATTATTTTGAGATTTGAGTAAAAAATGGCGTTTCATAGTCACTGTACGTAACCAGAAAATTATTAAAGATATTTTCTTCATTGCAAAACTCACTAATCAATTTAAATTTAATTTGATCGATTAAATAGATTTTTTTGTTTTTAAAAAGGGATTGTTTTCATTAATAAAATATATATATATATTTATACCTATAAGTATGCTATAACTATTTTGATGATTGTTTATGTAGCACACATTTTAGAGTTCACTCCCATTTTATTATTCAACCAAACAATTTCAATATATAACGATTAAAAATAAATCTGAAATAAATATATACATATTGGTAAATATTTTTTATTAAATTTTCGCTTACTCGCAGAATAATATTAATATTAGATCCGAAATCGCTGGACAATTTGAAAAATACAAAACACACAAAGATGGAGTACAAACTAATTACGCCGGAGCATTTTGAGCGTGTGATCGAGCATCTGCGCGGGAATTTCTTTGCCGACGAGCCGCTGAATCGCGCTGCCGGACTTTGCCAACAGGGCGACGGCAACATTGAGCTGGAGCACCACAGTCTGGCAACGCTGCAGGATGAGCTCAGCCTGATGGCCGTCGATGGTCGCAAAGAGAGCGCCACCCATGGCCAAATTGCCGGCGTTATACTGAACGGGGTACTGCGGCCGGGCGATACAGAACAGGCGCTGGACAAGCTGAAGCACTGCGTGGACAACAACTACAAGAAGATATTCAAGCTGCTTTATAGGCAAATCCTGAAGGTGGATCTATTTGCCCGCTACGATGTGGACCGCATCTTTGATGTGCGCATCCTTTCGGTGGATTCACGCTTTCGCGGCCAGGGCATTGCCAAGGAGCTGGTGCGACGGGCCGAGCAGGTGGCCCGTAAATATGGCTATCAATTGCTTAAAGCCGATGCCACCGGCATTTTCTCCCAGAAGATACTCTGCTCCCAAGGCTTTCAGGCATTCTCCGAGCAGCTGTACGCCAAATATACAAACGATGACGGCGAAATCATTTTGCCTGTGGAGGCGCCTCACATTAAGCTGCAGCTTCTAACCAAGCAGCTCCACTATGAGAACCCCAAAGAAATTCCGTCTGGACAGGATCAGTAATATCCAAAATACAATAAATATCAACTTTTTTTATACATATATTTATATATAATATACTATTTTTTAAACGTACAATGGCATAAAACCAAATAAACTCTGGCAAATATTTGGGTATTTTAATATTTAAGATTAAATTGCATATTTCGTTGCTTAAAAATTACAAAAATTATGCTAACCGTTTGGTATTTTTAATGTGCTCAAAAAATAATTACAATTTTTATTTTTTTTTATTTTTGTCTACCTATTAATATTATAAAAACAAAATTGGTTAATATGACAATTTAAAAATGTTTGTATCTTTCATATGTCGACAAAAACAACGTACAAGAACTTTAGAGAATAAAAATAAATAGTTTTTATATTTGCCAGCATATAAAGCAATTTTTAATTGCGATTCAGCATCATACACATACTAAATACTGATTTGTTAGGCCCTTAAAGCTATTATCTTTAAATTATTGAAATATTGATTTAAAAAACACAAATCAAACGGTTCTAAATATGTATCTAATCAGCATAGACCTTTAATATTTGTCTTTGTTTAAATGCGATAATGTCATATAGCAAGTGTTTTGCGTATTTATTAAATATAAATTGTTGTTGTTTTTGAATGGGGACCAACTGTAAGCTTAAATAAACTAAATAACTAATAACTAAATGTGCTCATTTGTTAAACTAAAACGTAACATAAAAAACTTTCGAGTTAATGGTAAACAATAATATATCATTTAGTATGAAAATTGATAATTAACATGATTTTTAGGTACTTTCAATAGATGGAACACCCAGGCCAAGCAGCTCCAATTTCTACTACAATTAAATATCACATAGGCGCAGATCCATAAAACAATAACAACTATGGAAACTGCTGGGCAGGTACAATGGCCTCGATCTTGGCATCATTTGATCCTCCTTAAATCTATTTTAACGGAGTTTCCTCAAAAATAAATATAATATCCTGATCGGTGCCGTAGGCCTTGCGCGCATTATCCATGGACCCCGACGGACATTGGCAAATATCTGCAATCGATGAACAATTAGTTGGCTAAACTTATCGATACATTTCCGATACTTACGTCCGTCACGAACCTCCGGATTGCGATAGAACAACTTATGCAAGGCTATATCATAGCCACATAGCACCACATAGTGTCCGGCAAACCTTTTGATAGCCACCGTGTTTTGGACAAACAAAATAGATGGAAACAACTTGACAATAAGCAAAATGTAAGCCATATGCCAGGTCAGTATAACTTAAATAAAAAACTCCGCACGAGTATAAAACATAGACATGGCGCTGCTTAACAGTGAAATTTGGCCAACGAGTTGGCAGCACATATTTTCGATTGTTATCGATAAAAAGCAAGAGTCACTTGCTACGCTTGAGAGAGAGAGAGAGAGAGAGAGAGCTACTATTGAGTCACAATTGAGAGAGCCACAAGTTGCCATTCACTATTGAGATAGCAACAGGTTATGCAGAATTCTGAGTTCTTTGTGACGTCACTATATCGAGGGTAACGAAATAAATAAAAATGGTACAGCGATAAAAATGAAACTTGGCAAAGATACGTATTATTAGGGTACACAGCACATTATATCATATAGCTGCCATAGAATTAATCAGATCAAATCCCTATTTATTGTTTTATAAGATGTTTTGATCTTAAATCATGATGCTCTCTTCAATCGCCCTCTTTTGTTTCACAGCCAAATAACGGAACTGTTCCTTGTGCACTCTCAATCGAGGTCTGCATTGTGAAAGAAGTTTAACTATTAAAATATGCAAACAAATTTGGCACATAACTGTCTGATTTCTACTATATATTTTTAAAATTAGTAAAATTAAACGCAAGCCATTTGCAATGCAATGTAAACAAGAAACCCGATTTTGTGATGCACACTCTTAAATCGCTTTTTTTTACCCCCACCGCATAAAAAAAATGCTTTTGGTGTAACCTTCAGAACTCGTACTCGTGTAAATATTTCTATTAACTATTCCCAGCAAAATTGATTGCACTAGACTTGACCTTGAAGCAATCTACATATTTATCAATTGTCTGTCAATTGCTGTGTACCCGTGCATAGATCTCAAAAGTAACGTAACGTCACGTAACATAACGTAGCTCACCTGGACTTCTCGTTCGCTGTTCTGCGGCATACCTCGCAGGAGAGCAGCGATGCATTTGTGAGTACTATAATGGGTCCATGGTGTGCCAAGTGCTTAACAATCATATTAATGTCCACTGTGCGCTCTTCCACGTGCAGTCCTTTGGCCTTGGCCTGCGCAAAGCGACTGACTACGCGACGCTCGTCCTTGTCGATGATGCGCCTATAATACATGTGCCGCTTATAGCTGGGATCGACGCCAATCGTCTGCGTGAAGTATTCGTGGCGCACGTGAAAGCGGTGAAGCAAGTAGCACAAATCAATTGTCCATGTACTAAAGCCGAAACCCTCCTCCTTGCGGATGGTCTCAAAGTTGTCAAGAAACATTGTGCGATTCGTGGAGGACAATATCATCAGTATGCAGGAAAGGCCACAGTCCCAGTTGTAGCGTTGGTGGTAATGCGTCAAATTGTATAGTTGACTTTGCGGTATGAGCTCCATTTTTGCCTTACTGATTGCTATTGTTGTTGCTCTTGCTTCCCCTTTTGTTGACGCACTCTTTATTTGGCTATTGTTTATTTTTTGTTTATGTAAGCAATGTGTGCATTCCGTTTTTGTTCATTTAAAAGTAGTTAAAAATTTTGTTCATGTCGGTAAAATAATTGCTGCCTAATGCTTGTGCATGACAAATTTTGAGTGACGAAATTGCGAAAGAATAAACATTACTGGTGTCTTTCAAAATTAATGAGAATGTTAAAGTGTAGCAGCATATCGTGAGGTTTACAGCACATGCTACATTTAGCAGAGGCGTAAGCGCAAAAGGCTCAGCACGAGCGCAAAAATGCGCATCGAAAGCCAAACATTTGAGTTAGCCAGTGTTTTTTTGACCTAAATTAAATTGAATTTTAGAGCTTTTTATTTGACAGGGGCAGAAAGGTAAATTATTAGGTGCTATTCATTTTCTTTCACCTAACAATTCCCAGCCAATTTAACATAACGGCAAGCTAACATTAGAAATGAGCAGCACAGTGACTGAACACCTGATAAGTTTCGTCACTGAATATGCCTCGTGATTTGTCACGGTGCTCAGCATGGGCGCCTTCAAAGTTTTTGGTTTCGTGTACTTAAATTACTTGGAAGAAAATACGTAGGTTTGTCCAAGTAGTCTAGTAAACAAATCAAATGCTTATTTTACTTCTAAACTCATATGAAAATATATAACATTACTTATAAGTGACTGTGATTTCTCATCGCTGCTGTGCAACGCCACTGTTAAGAGATGTGTGTTAAACTATCACCCATCTCTAACACATAACATAATATACAAGTGTGCGAATTCCATAAAGTCGCACACGGCCAGCAGCGGGTCGGGTAAATATTAAACAATATCATGCATTTTTGCACATATAGACAGAGCATAGAAAAATTGTATAATTAGGTCAGCAGTGATACAAGCGGCGCCAGTAATACAAAAAAAAGATGTGTGTATGTGTATAAAATTTACATTTCTACATATGCGTTTCTATATGTACGCAAGTTGGTGTGAGTGTGTATATGTGACCTTCGCGCAATCATTTAGCTTGGCCGACTTTTGCCAATTATAATCAAAGTAACAGCATCCTGGGCGTACTATTCATAATAAACAAAGGAAAAGAATCCAATTAGATTTTTTATTCACAAAGTGAATTAGGTGGCAACACTAGCCTTTGATTATGTTGGGCCTTAATTAGATTCCACAGCCACCTGAGAGAGCTTTTAACATAACAGCAGCCGCAGCAACAACAACAACCACAAGCAAAACACTAATGAACTGTCCTTATGCTTTGCTATTTACAGTTGACAATTGAACAGCAACCCAACAACAACAGCCGCCCTGTGTTAATAGAAGACGCCACGTTCTTTAATGTAAACAAGTCTAGTCAACAAGCAGACCAAATGAGCGCACACTTCAGCTAAATCGAGCAGCACAAACCAAAAAAACAAATAACACTAACACCCACACACCTATATATATATATATAATACCCCCCACCCAACCCCAGCACTCACACACAGACACACACACAGCTAATCAAAATGCGCGTGGTGGCAATGGTAAGTGGCGGCAAGGATAGCTGCTACAATATGATGCAGTGCGTCGCCGAGGGTCATGAAATTGTCGCACTGGCCAATTTGCATCCCAAGGATAGAGGTAACATATACAATGCACAATTCCAAGCAATTCATATTTATATCGTTTTTGCATGCGTCTCATGTGGCGATTTGACGGACATCAGATGAGCTGGATAGCTTCATGTACCAGACAGTCGGCCATATGGGCATTGAAATACTCGCCAGCGCAATGGGGCTGCCATTATATCGGCGCGAGACGAAGGGCAAGAGCACACAGACCGGCAAACAATATGTGCCCACCGATGATGATGAAGTCGAGGATCTTTACAGTTTGCTGGAGACGTGCAAGGTGAGTCCCAACCCCATAAGGAATATGTTTTGTTTTGTTTTGTATAAAAGATTAATGCTGAAGAGATTGTCGATTATCGATGCAAACAGCTACGAATGATTAATAATAATGACGCTTACTATATATAATATATGTCCTAATCTGCAACCTCAACATGTCTAGGTATATGCAAGGTTTAATATAGGCATCAAGTAATCTCTTGAAAAAAATCCCTTGCCAGGGTAAAGTTTCAAGCAAATAGCTAAAAGTTTAGAAAGTAAATCCATCGTCTATAAAAATAAAAAGCAAATAAATATAAATAATAATAAATAGGTAATACAAAATGGAATATTAAAAATGCCTAATATATTTTTTAAAAATATATTTATATATTTCGTAGAGCCCTTAAAAAGTTTTAAGGTAAAAAAGAAAATTTATTAGCACAATCAGTTTTATATTTACAGGATATCTGCGAGTCTTATAACATGAGCTCATTTTCTCGTTATTATAATTGCCTTTTAAAAAAGTCCTTGAACAAGCAAAATAAAAATAATTTAAAAAAAAACTGTATAATTGCGGAAATTAGTTTCAAAACGTATTATTGTAATCTTATCAAAAATGCCAGCTATTGCGAATATTGATTAGATTTCCATGCTTTGCATGATTGATGCACCATTCGATGGGAAAACTTTTGGAATTTGAAGATGGGCGATAGCCAAATTAGCCTAAGACGAAATGGGTCAGTTCTCATTGCCTATTTGACAAATGTTGATAGGTTTGCCAAAAAAAATGTATATAATATACATAAATTAATTCAAGTTGGTCAAATTTTCGAGTCCATTAAGAATTGAAAGGTCAAATTTTGTTGAATGCGCATTTTGTTTTTATGAATTATAGTAATAAATTATCGACTCAATTATTTTTAATAGCGCAGATCTTCCGTTACCATAAAGCACACTAAAATGCCTAAAAAAATATTAATAATATCATGTTAGGAACTATTATAAACTCAGCTGCTATTCAACATGATCATCAATCAGAATACGAGAAATTCTCAAGAGCCGAAAAATGGGAAATGTGAAGAACAGACTTCAGAGACTTCAGACTAAAGAAGCTCAGGGCAAAGATCAATCCTTCACACAAAAACGAAGAACAAATTAACGAGGGTAAAGGTGACCCGACAAGGCTCGAAAAGCTTATCAAATCCCGCTAATAGAATACTCAGCAGAACCTTCACTAATATATAAAAAGTTGTTACACCAAATCAAAGAAAACATTACAAACAAATACTTTATATACATTTAGTAATATATGTGTTATATATTTATTTTATGCACTATATTTTTTGTTGCAGCACGAACTAAATGTGGAGGCGGTGGCTGTTGGTGCCATTTTGTCAGACTATCAGCGTGTACGCGTGGAGAACGTGTGCAGCCGCCTCAACCTGATATCCTTGGCCTATTTGTGGAGGAGAGATCAGACTGAACTGCTGCAGGAGATGATCGACTGTCAGGTGCATGCCATTATCATCAAGGTGAGCCAACTGTTCAACAAAGCTGTGTTTTCTTTAATTAAATATATGTTTATAAATTGAAAGGTCGCTGCCTTGGGCCTGGTGCCGGATCGTCATTTGGGCAAATCGTTGCGGGAGATGCAAACGCATCTGTTAAAGATGCGCGACAAGTACGGCTTGAACGTGTGCGGCGAGGGTGGCGAATACGAGACGTTCACCCTCGATTGTCCGCTGTTCAAGCAGCGGATTGTCGTTGAGGATATACAGACGATAATTAGCAGCGCCGATCCCATTTGCCCGGTTGGCTATATTAATTTTACGAAGCTAACGCTGCAGCCAAAGGAGCCAAATGCTGGTGGCGATGTGGTGTTTGTTAAAAAATCACTCGATTATATTAGCGATCTCAACGAGTCGACGTACAGTGATCTGAGCGATCCGGACTTTAGCGAAACGGAACTGGAGCTGATTGAGAAGGAGACCCGTTTGCGTGAATCGCTTAGCCAGAATGAGCTAATATCGCGCAGCAATTCGTTTGGACGTCATTTGGCCACATCATCGTCCTCGCCGATACCCATTGTAACGAAGAGCGCCAGCGTCGACGAGCCCATACCGACGGCCAGCTCGATAACGGGCAGCGCCTCGCTACTGCTGCTGGCCAATGCGAATCAAGCGACATCTGCATCGGCATTGGCACTGGGCGCCACCGGTGGCGCATTGCAGGCGAACAGCTGTTGCGGCTTTGGCAGCAACCATCCATTGGGCAGCAGCACGGCCGCCGTATGCGGCTCGCTGTCGCTGGCCATCTCCTCGCTTGGGCTGAGCACCACACAGTGCAACAATAATGCGGCGACGGCGACGATGCCAATGGGCTTAACACAGCCGCCCAGTCCAATGAAATACGAACGCGAATTTCGTCCACTTGCCAACCAGGCCAAAGCGGCCATCAATGCCAAGGGCTGGATGTGGCTGGCGGGCATACAGGGTAACCACAAAACACAAAAATCCATCTAAATTTGTTTGCTTCTCTTCATTTCAATACCCTGCAAATTCACTCATTTTATCCGTTTTCCGGTTTTAGGTTGCGCCTCCAACATGGAGCAGGGCATGCAGCAGGCATTGGATACACTGCGTGACCTTTGCTCTGGCCATGGATATGAGCTGCAGGATTTGTGCTTCACCACGCTCTATGTGCGCTCCATTGCCGAGTATCCAGCACTGAATAACATCTATTTGCAAGCGTTTGGCTTTCACAATCCGCCCACGCGCGTCTGCGTCGAGTGTCCCCTGCCCGATGATTGTCATGTGATTATGGAGGCTATTGCGTACCGTGCACCAGCCACGCACAGCGGCGACGACAGCGAGGAGACGCAGCAGCTCCTCAATGGCCGACGCAACACGATGCATGTCCAGGGCATTTCCCACTGGGCGCCAGCCAATATTGGCCCCTACAGCCAGTCAACCCGGGTGAGAGATTGAGAAACAGAGAGAGAGAGAGAGAGAGAGAGAGAGACCCTTTTTAGGCCACAATTTGTATTCCCTTGCAATGGTTATGAGTAGAAAGCATCTGTGACCCTATAAAGTATATATATTATTGTAAAGATTGTAAAGTTTCAAAAGTTTCTTGTTGAAACTTTGGTCTGTCCGACATCAGTATTAGACTTATTCTTTATATAGCTTCTATAAGAACTCGGGGTCAAAAATTAAGTTGTATGAAAACAATTTGTTTTTTAAGATGTTTCAACCAGACTTGTACCAACGAACTTTAGTTAGCTCCTTATATATTTGCAAAATCTTTTAAATAATGGACATCTATATAATATAGATTTCATAGGCAAAATCGGTCAAAGATTGTGGTTTTGTCTGAAAAAACTGAAAATATCCAAAGCCGAAGTTATAAAATGGAATTAATTGCAAACTAAAATGCAACTGATTAGCAAAAATCGAACTTTATACAAACAATCGGCCAATAATTAAGTTTTTGCTGAAAAATATTTTTCTTTTTTAAGATATTTCAACCAAAACTGAGCAACTTTTAACTACTATATCGTATAAACTTTACCATATCAACAATAAGTCAAAAATTAAGTTCTTCTAAGAAAATGTTTTCTAGATATCCAAACTAAATTTGACAATTGCGAGCCTCACAATGTTTTATATATGTCTTTACAAAACTGATCACTATATAATTTACTTTCCCTAGAAACAATTAGTGAAAAGCATTGTGTGATCAAGTATATAAATATCTCGCAGTTATGTGTGCACAACAAAGATGTCTATTTTGTCTTGTTGTTCGAGTTAACTGTAATTAATAGCATCCATTTTTTTAGATTGGCGACATCACCTATATCTCGGGTCAAATTGCACTCGTGCCGGGCAGCATGACAATTATCGAGGGCGGAATACGGCCGCAATGTAAGCTCACATTGCGTCACATTAGTCGGATTGCCAAGGCGATGAATGCCCAGGGCCAGTTGCGGGATGTCGTCCATGGAATTTGCTTTGTCACCCATCCGGCATTCATTGGCGAGGCACGACGCCAGTGGGAGCGTCGCACCACAAATGCGATCATGGATTATATTGTGCTGCCGGCGCTGCCACGCGACGCCCTCGTCGAATGGCAGGTGTGGGCGCATACGCATAACGATCGTTTCGACTGTAAGTGAATTGGCAACTGAACTGGCCTGAACGTAAACTGAATTGATTTGTGTTTTGTGCTTGCAGATGAGGAGACGGGCTGTTCGGTTAGCGATTATACAATTTCGATACGGCGTCGCTGGAACTATGAGAACAATTGTGCGGCAATTGTTTGCTATGTGGCCACCGGATTGGCCTCGTCCACCACACAGCTGACCCAGCTGAGTGACGATGTGCTGGGCAATCATTGCCGTTTGGCGCAAAGTCTCAGTGCTGAGCATCTGGACGAAATACTCACATATATTGTGAATCGACTGCTCAAGGATTATCCCCTTGCCAAGCGCCAGCAGCAGCAGCAGCAGCAACAGCAACAACAACAACAACATCAGCGCGAAACTGATGAGCAGACAGCAAATAGCACTGCCACGCCCGCAGACCAAATGACACTGCCCCAGCAGCAGCAGCCGGGTGGCGCCGGCGATCAACAGACAGCAGCAACGGCTGCCAATACAACATTGCCAGCGATACATTTGAAGATATTCTACCAGGTGAATGCGGCACCGCCCACCGATCTGCTGTTGCAGGCGCTACACGATTTTCGGCGAAAATGCCAGGAGATGGCCTCCATAGTGTATACGGTGCTACCGGCGTGCAGTTTGCACAATTTCAGTACGTTCCTGTCCATATGCGGCGTGCGGCACGAGTAATGATAGATGTTGAAGCAAGGGAGAGAGAGGAGAGAGGCAGCATGATATATAGATAAAGAGACACAGAGAAAAAGAGGAAAAGAGAAAGTGAGAGAGATATGAGAGGCAATGTCCAGCGTCTTACGCACAGAAAAACACACACACAGACACACACACACAACCAAGCTAAACTAAGAATGCAGGCATAGGCACGCCCATTTGTTGATATTGTTAACTAGCCTGTGTATCTATTAACTATATATATTTACTATAACTATTTACAAAGCCAGCCAGTCAATGAGTACAGCATCTAGTTACCAATTGTTTCGGACCAACAACATCAGCAACAACTGTACCAACAACAACAACAACCATTTTATGGCAACTCAGTGTTTCAAAATGTTATTCAAATACACCAAAAAAAAAAAAACAAAACAAAACAAAAACATCCAAAAACCAAAAATATCAATTTACCACATTTAAATTAAAGTTAAAGTTTCAAAACAAAAAAGTTCTATATGCAAACATTTTTATGCAAATTTGTTGTGCACAATTGTAAACGTAAACTTTATCTTAACTATACTCGGATAACTGTTAACGTATTTTTTCGATGTGCTTTTAGTTTTTTTGCTCAGGTTTTTGTTTATTTTGCTCTCTTGTTTTTTTCTTCATTATTTATGTACTAGTCTTTTTTTTAGCAAAAAAAAAAAGAAACTTTTTGAATGAGATTAGCTCAACTTTATTGACCAAATTTAGCTTTTAAAAAACCAAAAAACAAATGTAATATTTAAATATTTATATACCTTTACGAGCTGACTTTTTGGGAATATCATCATGCCTACAATTTTTATTATGGAACAAATTAATCCCCATTGTACTATTTGTAAACAAAATGCCACATAAATATTTTCATTTTATAATTTATGTTATGCAATGCAATGTTTATTGGCAGGCAAAAAAAACATTTTTTGTGGTACAACTTTGGCCCGATTGCCTTTCGCTCCTTAAGATTAATAGTAAAATATTGACGTACATAAAAAAGAAAATATTTACGTATATATACAAAAAATATTGCAAGCTGAAATTTGCCAGACAGAGTTTTACTTGATCAATCTTATGCCAGAAGCTTAGCGAATTTCCCTCCCCATATCCTATTTTTTTTTTTAGTCAGATGCATAAGTAAACATACAATTGTTAATAATAAATTGACAAATTGCACAAAATGTTGGGTACAACTTTGGGAAATTTAACTGTATGTTGGAAATGTCAATAATGATTATTAAATGCTATTATTGTTATGAAAACAAAAAAAAAAGGAAAAAATATTGATATCGATTGTGTGTCATTACAAAAGTCATAAAACTAAATCAAAAAATAAAAAATGGGCGTTTTATTTCCATAGCATTTTCGTATATCTAAAACTAGCCGTATTTACTTTATCTTACGCTCGTATACATATACGAGCATATAGTCGAAGTATTTGAAGTATATATGATGGGCCGATCCAACCAATTTTGAGATAGGTATTACCTACATCATATACTATACTATACTAGTTTGAAAAAGATAAATATTTATCTGAGAGACTATTTGTTCATAGACTTGGCTATTGATACTGCTCAGTATATAATAATAAGCATAATAACTCCAAAAATGACGGTACTTAACAGTGTTGCACAACATACATTTCAAAAACAATGCAAGTGTTAGTTTATGCATTCGAGAATATGCTGGAAATCTCTTGTTATGTACTGCTAAGCCATCCAAATTTCTACGTACACGTCATTGTTTGCCAAAAATCTCATAAATGTTGCGTGTATTATTTATTTTCATCAAAGAAACAAAAATTTCAGCGTCAGCATGCACCAAGCCAAGCACCAAGAGAGGAAGAGAGTGAGAGGGCACAGCCTTGACTTGGCAATGATGACGAAAATATGTTTGAAATCGCAGCAAACATAACAAAGCTTTTGGCAAGCTCTCTCTTACTCGCTCTCTCTCTCTCTCTTTTCGCCCATGTGCGCGAACTTCCCAGTGTGGGCCAATCAGATGTGCCGGTCAGCACCACGACACGCCAATCAGAATTGCACCAGACGCTGACGTGGTCGACACGTCAGAGCGTAAACAAAGCCGTTGAATAAATAGCTCGGCATTGCGGAGAGCGGACAACAGTTTCAAAATAGACAGCAAAGAAGTAACAGATCGGTATAGAGAAAAACGCAATAATATTGGAATATATGTATATTATACATACAACGTGCGATCAACAATAAGTGAAATATTTATTTTTTTTTAACATATATACAAAAACTGTGACTGAAACCGTGTACAAAAATTAATTTATCAATCCAAGCCAAAAAAGACAAAAAAGACTAAACAAGTCAAAAAGAACGCAGCAAAGTGACAAAATACCTATAAACATATAGTGTATTTTTTATAAGCGCTCAATTTAGTTTTAGTTAGTAAAAGTAAGTATTTAAAAATCTGTTTTAAAAGCATTAACAATCGATTAGTTTTTAAGTTCGGGGGTTTTGCAACACTGCCGTAAAGCTAACACTGACGTGTACTCTGCGCGGCGTTGTATGTGTATGTGTGTGTGCCGGCGACAGAGCAGCAGTAATCGGCAATATTCTTTCAGTTCTGTTTCAAACGTCAAGAGAGAAAATTTAAGAAAAAAGTAAGCTCTAAATATAATTAGAAAAGCCAAGTTTCAAGTGTAAGTTACATCTAAATATCAGCTGGCGACAATAGCACACTAGTTTTCATACTAATCACAGTCAAATTCAAAGGAAATTGGATGCAAGACACTTGCTGAACTCAGTGCACATGTAGGGTCGCCATGTTGGCAATGTGGTCCAAAAAATCTGAGTCTCTTACGCTTTTCAAATGGCATGCCCAGGCACATGTCCTGCCAATAATACGTGAATATGGCATTTGGCATCGTCATTAATGCTCATAACTTGTGCGGACAATTTTACTACGCCACGGCAAGTGTGACCTCAATTTGTGTGACGTGTAGCCCCTGTTGGCCGCAGCGTGTATATTTAACATAATCTGTCCAGACTTATGTATATTAATGGCCAATAGCAACAAATTTGCATAGATTTGGTTATTAACAATTAGCAACAAAGTTCATTCACTTCGTGTTGGCCGGCCGGCAGCGGGACTTGGCATTTAATGTCGCATTTTAGTGTTTTTCGCTGTTATTCAAAGACTGGCCACACTCGCCTTGCTTAATATTGTGTTTTATCAGCATTGCCGCAGTGCAGCATGGCAACACACTTGATTTAAACATTGCGTTTAATAATCGCAATATCAAACAACAGCGTACTCGAATTTAAATATATGACAAGCACTGACACAAAGATACGCGCCTGCGCTTATCGTTGTCTGCTGCGTGCATTCGTGTTTGTATTCGTATTTGTGTGCAACTCTGGCATTCAATCAGCTTTGTACACGTCATTTAAAAAAATTAACAGACTCCCCAAGCTGCCAACGTTATTATACTCAATAGCCGCACAAAAGTACACGTCAGAAGACAATACAAGTACGATTAAGTGGCTTTCCATTGCACACGAGCAAAAGGCCAAAGAATTTGTAAGTAAAACAAAAAGAACTAACAGCTGTGCAAATTTAATGGCGTTCGGTGACGCCCCCTCGCCCCAGCCAAACTTTCACCACACGAGGGAGTGAGTGAATTATTTGCAATTGTAGTTGTAGTTTTCGGTGTTGTTGCTCATTGAATGTAAAAAACGCGGCGGAGATGACTAAATAAGAAATTTCTATAAAGTACCAGTAAAAGAGCGTCAAGCAAAAGAAAAAACCAGTGTTTTTTTGTCTTTTCTCGCACGCGTATATGTGTGTGTGGCCGGCAACTGATTTCGGTTGATAGAGAGAGGGAGAGAGCAGACGAGCGACACAGAGAGAGAGCGTTCATGAAAAGGTAGCAGAAAGAACAAACCAGAAAAATGTTACCACGTATACAAAAATTCTATGGCAACGTTGACAGAGCAGCGTCGGCGTCGGTCAATGTCGGCGAGCTGAGCTGAGCAGCAGCAGCATTAACAGTTGTTAAACGGTTAGCCGCTGATCCAGACGTGTTGCGCTTGCAGTTCCTAGCTTTAGGTAATTTTTGTGCGTGTGTGTGTTGGTTTACCTTTATTGTGGACAAACCTGGCATATTTTTGAGGTCGCCGCTTTCAATGTTTATCAAAAGTAGCACACTTAACGGTATTACCTGTTGACTGCGTCAACGTCAGCGTTTTTTCGGTTTTTTTTAGGCCTTTGCTCAACCGCTCTCTCGCGCTCTCTTTGCTGTTGTGTGTTGACGTGTTCAAAAGCTAAGCTCAACTTTCGCGCATTTTATTAATCATTCTTTTTCTTCGTCTCTCGTTGCAGTTTGTTTTTTGTTTGGTGTAAAAGACTAAGCATTTAAGCTAGTTTATATAAAAACTCCCACAATGAAGTTGTGCATATTATTGGCCGTTGTGGCCTTTGTTGGCCTCTCACTTGGTGAGGAAAAGAAGGAGAAGGACAAAGAGCTAGGCACCGTTATTGGTATCGATCTGGGCACAACATATTCATGGTAAGTGTGTATGGGAAAAATTTCAATATGACGTCGCCAGATCGGCGCATCTCCATATTGGATTGACAATCTAATTAGCCAGTTCCAATTGTCATTCTAATATGAGTTATTTTTGATTATTCATTTATAGCGTTGGCGTTTACAAAAATGGACGCGTTGAGATTATTGCCAACGATCAGGGTAACCGAATCACGCCCTCCTATGTGGCATTCACAGCCGATGGCGAGCGTCTGATCGGCGATGCCGCCAAAAATCAGTTGACCACAAATCCAGAGAATACCGTCTTCGATGCGAAGCGTTTGATTGGACGCGAATGGTCCGATACAAATGTTCAGCACGATATCAAATTCTTCCCCTTCAAAGTGGTCGAGAAGAACTCAAAGCCGCACATTAGCGTCGATACGTCCCAAGGCGCCAAGATCTTTGCGCCCGAGGAGATCTCCGCTATGGTTCTCGGCAAGATGAAGGAAACGGCCGAAGCCTATCTGGGCAAAAAGGTTACACACGCTGTGGTCACGGTGCCGGCCTATTTCAACGATGCCCAGCGCCAGGCGACAAAGGATGCGGGCGTCATTGCCGGTCTCCAGGTGATGCGCATTATCAACGAACCGACAGCGGCTGCCATTGCCTATGGCCTGGACAAGAAGGAGGGTGAGAAGAATGTGCTGGTCTTCGATTTGGGCGGCGGCACATTCGATGTCTCCCTGCTGACCATTGACAATGGTGTTTTCGAAGTGGTTGCCACCAATGGCGACACTCACTTGGGTGGCGAAGATTTCGATCAGCGTGTGATGGATCATTTCATCAAACTGTACAAGAAGAAGAAGGGCAAGGACATTCGCAAGGACAACCGTGCCGTGCAGAAGCTGCGTCGTGAAGTCGAGAAGGCCAAGCGTGCCCTGTCCGGTTCGCATCAGGTGCGCATCGAGATCGAGTCCTTCTTTGAGGGTGATGACTTCTCGGAGACGCTGACCCGTGCCAAGTTCGAGGAGCTCAATCTGGATCTGTTCCGTTCGACCCTGAAGCCGGTGCAGAAGGTGCTCGAGGATGCCGACATGAACAAGAAGGATGTCCATGAGATTGTGCTGGTCGGTGGCTCCACTCGCATTCCCAAGGTACAGCAATTGGTCAAGGACTTCTTCGGCGGCAAGGAACCATCGCGCGGCATCAATCCCGATGAGGCCGTCGCCTACGGTGCTGCCGTCCAGGCTGGCGTACTATCCGGTGAACAGGACACCGATGCCATCGTCCTGCTCGATGTCAATCCACTGACCATGGGCATTGAGACTGTCGGCGGTGTGATGACCAAACTGATTCCACGCAACACTGTCATTCCCACCAAGAAATCGCAGGTCTTCTCGACGGCCTCCGATAATCAGCACACTGTCACCATCCAGGTCTACGAGGGCGAGCGTCCCATGACCAAGGACAACCATCTCTTGGGCAAATTCGATTTGACCGGCATTCCACCAGCACCACGTGGCATTCCCCAGATCGAGGTCTCGTTTGAGATTGACGCCAACGGCATTCTGCAGGTCAGCGCTGAGGACAAGGGCACCGGCAACAAGGAGAAAATTGTGATCACCAACGATCAGAACCGTTTGACACCCGAGGATATCGATCGAATGATCCACGATGCCGAGAAGTTCGCCGATGAGGACAAGAAGCTGAAAGAGCGCGTCGAGTCGCGCAACGAGCTGGAATCGTATGCGTACAGTCTAAAGAATCAGATCGGTGACAAGGA
This sequence comes from Drosophila paramelanica, assembly GCA_035043915.1. Lineage (NCBI taxonomy): Eukaryota > Metazoa > Arthropoda > Insecta > Diptera > Drosophilidae > Drosophila > Drosophila paramelanica. Next base: position 3,293,135 of record JAWNMO010000557.1, on the reverse strand, counting down.
GAAGCTCGGCGCCAAGCTTAGCGAGGACGAGAAGACCAAACTGGAATCGGCCATCGATGAGTCCATCAAATGGCTCGAACAGAACCCCGATGCCGATCCCGAGGAGTACAAGAAGCAGAAGAAGGATCTGGAGGCCATCGTCCAGCCCGTCATCGCCAAGCTCTACCAGGGCACCGGCGGTGTACCACCACCAGAGGGCGGCGAGGCCGGTGACGATCTCAAGGATGAGCTGTAAGCGGTGTCCAGGTGATCGCAACGGAATGGATGGATCGAAGGATGATTATATAAATAGTTTTGGCAGTAGAAGTAAATCAGACTGATTAAACAATTATAAACTTAATTGCAAGCAACAACAACAACAACACAAAACAGCAAAACACACACAAATGCAAACCCCAAAGCAAGAAAATGAAAGACAGAGAGACAAAAAAAAAACACGTTTTTATCAGCAACTCGTAATTTCTTGAACCTCACGTCAAATTCCTAGTAGCCACCCATTTTTTTAAGCAAAATTTTTGTTTTTTTTTTCTTTATTTTTAATTTATGTTTAAAGTATTGTTTTTGGACCTAGAGACCCATTGGAGCAAAGAGTTTTATAGTTAGATAGTGAGCGCGAGAGAAAGTTGGACAATTGGAGTTGATACTATATAGAGAGAAAAACGAAAAGCAAAAAAAAGCTTGAAGCATCCTTGTGTGTGCCTCGCATTACTCCTAATCCAAAGGCCAATATCCGATAAATCACAAGAAGAAAAAACAAATAATATGAAATAAATATTAAACACTGTATATTTTTTGATAAACACTAAGCTCTCCAGATTGAGGAAACATAAATCAATAGGTTAGCCGACAAGTAATAAAACAATCTTAAGAATAAAAATGATGCAGAAAAGAGAAACGAAAAAAAAATGCAGAGAATGTTATATGTATAAGAGAGTGCGTGGAAAGTACTAGAACTAGAGAAAGAGAAAAAGAGAGTGTGAGCTGCGGGGTAAGAACAAGAGGTATTGTGTAGCAACAACAAACCAGATCTTAAATCCAATATGAAAATGAAATACAAGAATAAAACGTAAACAAATAACGGATTCTTCGATTTTACGAAGAACCTTATAATTTATTTAAAAATAAAATAAAGAAAAACAAAAAAATTAATTAAACGGATTTTATTTTCTTTTACTTGAAATCAATTATTATTTGTTCTTGTCCAGTGCAAACCTATTTATAAACCAAACCGGTTCAAGACCGAAACTCGATCCAGGTCAACTGAACCTAAAACCAAAGCGAACCATTGCTTTTATGAACTATTTTGGTTGATTTTGAGAATTAGGAAAGTATTTGAATAGAAAATGTCTGCTGCATAAATAAAAAGATATTCTACCCCTTAATTAAAGATAAGCAAATATTTTCTTGTAAAAAATAAAATACTTTTCTTTTAAATTAAAATTAACAATATTCTAACCCAAGCCCGGGTTTATTTCTGTGGGAAACCAGGTTGGAGTCGTGATTTCTTCCATGACACATAGAGAAAATCGTTTTTATATTTCAATAGTTTTCGGCATCGTTTATTGTTGTTTATTTTTTTTTCATATTTCTATATATATATTTTTTTATTTTTTATTTTTGCATATATCATATTCCATGCGCATTCAGATTTCAATTTGTTCAGGCTTTACTTACTTATAGTTAGCTTTCCCACGATTTTTTGTTTTATTATTTTATTCGTGGAGCTCTTCGCATTGCACTTTCACCGATTCATATATATAAATATATATATATATATATATATGTTCTACGGTTCAGTTTTCAGTTGCTGCATTTACGGGTAATCTTAATTATCTTAAATACATTAAAAAAATACATAAAATATTTGATTTTTTTTTCTTTTTAAATATGTATATAAATAAGCTAACGGTATATTTATATTGTTTATTGTGTACACATATGTATTTCTCTATATATAGTTATATACGTATGCACTTTCAGATATCGAAATGCGAGACAATTCGGCTCACGCAGTTTTCCTTTTTGCTTTTATTGATTTCATTTGTTGTGTAATTACGGTAACGGGTTCTGGCTCTCTGTGCCCAGTTAGGCACGTTTTCTAATGTTTTACGTTAGAGTTAACAAAATAATTTGTAATTATGTGCAGGTGTGGCAACGCCACGTCGTTAACTTGGTGGCACCAACAATCGATCGATTATTTACTTATTTATTTTATCGATGTGGTGCCTGCCAAATTTTAACGGGAAGATCACTTATAACTAACGTCAAAACCATGAGCCAACGTGCCTAATTTTGTTAGGAGCGAAAGGAAGGGGAGGGGAGGGGGGGGGGTCTGTGTGTGTGTGTTAATTGGGGAGACTTGACTAAATATTTAAAACTATGAAAACTTCAGCCGCTCACTTAGTAAATAAAATGCAAAGAATAAAATTGAATTTGAATGCGCCTGCCGCAAGCACGGACCCGCGCTGACAAAAGCTGAGTTTGTTTTTGTTTTTCTTGTATTCGTTTCTGTGTATGTGTGTGTTTGCTTGTTTGTGTAGATGCAGTTTCGATATCGAAACATAAGTTGTTTCGCACAAGCCTCATGAATGCCAGCGAATTTGCTTAGTTGGTCCTTTTCTTGGAGTGGGCGGGGGCAGTGCATTCCTCAAGGGCATTGCTTTTGCTTATGTGTGTGTGTATATATATGTGTGCCTGTCAGTGTAAGTGTGTGGGTGTGTCTGTGTGAGTTTTGCTGTAACGGCCGCTGCAGTGCTGCACTTTTATATGCGCTTTGGAATCGTATCGTTGGCATTGTTCTCAGGCTCTTCGTCCTTTGGTGGCTGGCCGCGCTGCTGCTGGGGACCAATCGGTAAATGTGAACAATGAGCACACCCGCCGCCCATTGGTTAAGGTTGGTTTGTTGTTTGGTCGCGCGGACAAGTTCGAAAGTTCGGTATTTATGCAGAGTTGCCAGAATTTTGCCACCAATTTGCGCGCGACAAGAACAGAGAGATACAGAGAAAAGGAAGACACAATGAAAGAGAGAGAAAATAAACGTAAAACGAAAGTAAACAAGAAAGCAGACGAAATAAGAATTACTATATGTACAGACATAATCATTTTTGTTCACTATGGACATATCGAAATTGGTAAAGGGAGTAAAATAAAAACGAAGAAGTGCATGAAAGGTTATTTGTTGTCTCTGTCTGGCATACAAAAGACGCCGTTTTTTTTTTTTGATTTAATCTCTTTTAAAATGTTTTTGAAATTTTCGTTTTTTCAATTTATAAGTAAATGGGACATACGGCACGTCTTTATATGAGCAAGTATTTGTGTTTAGGTATATGTATATGGTCGCCGACCTTACGAATCCAATCCGAACTGTACATTTTTTTTATTTCAACTTGTATTTCACTCGTCCGTGTAAATTGTCAAAAAGTTGATGTTATGTGCGTGCTTGTCTACTTTGAGGTTATGTGTGTCAATGCAGTGCAGTGGATTGTGTGATCATGATAAGCATTTGAGTGTGTGTGTGTGCTTAGTGTTAAGAATTAAGTGCGTTAATATAAAAGAGTATACCCAACCAATAAACGTAATGTGAAATTTACAATAAAAAAAAAGACATTTTATGCTTGATTTTATTTTTTGTTCATTTTTGTTTTGTTTTTTTTTTTTTTTATCAAATTTGTGTTCACATTCGCAACGAAATAATTCAAAAGCTTTAAAATAGTGAGCAAGGAATAAAGGTTAAGTACATATGTATGTATACAGGTGCAAGTTAACCAAGAGAGAAAGAGACAAGCGCGATATGGTAGCAGCCAGCTTTTGTCACTCGTTTAGCCTGTGCCGTGGTGCGTTGGTTAGAGTGATAAGGCATTAGTAGCAGTTCTTCAGCGCTTTGCTAGCCGAGCAGAACTGATTATGAGCCAGCTACTCAGCTTCGGCCTCGGGATCGGGACGACTTAAGATCTCCTGGCAGAGCGCAATGTAGTCCTTGGATTTAGTTAAGGTATGCATACATATACGTATATATATAATAAAAGAAAGGTATAGCATAGCATAGAGAGAAATATGAAAATAAAATGGTCAAAAGCAATCAAATGTAGCCCATAAAACACTGAACATTTAAGTAGTCAACACCGCAAAGCCATCCACATGGAACACAGTTGAAATGAGTGTATTGAAAATACATAGCAATACTATATGTAATTGTACGTTGTATACTTTTGTATGATCAGTGTGATCATGATCTTGTTTCGCCTACTTATGTAAAAAAATTGCTATATACATATATAATGATTACCAAAAAAAAATAGACTGCAAATTGTATTAAATATCAGTTTTGTTTTTATTTTAGTTATTGTTATTATTACTCTTGCTTTTTTTTCCTTCGTTATCTTTCATTTCTTATTCATTTTTATTCGTTTCGTTCTTCTTTTTGTTTTGTTTTGCTTTTTTTATGTTTAAATTAATCAGTATCAGTTTTATATCAATTGTAAACAGTTTTTATTTTATCGGTATGCAATCGTCAACTTATCAATGTTTCCTTATGCACTTGGCCTTTGTATCGATTTCTATATATATATGTATTTATATATACTTTATTGCTAATTTGCTTAAAAAATGTGTTCAATTTTATTGTTATGTACTTGTTTTGTGTTCCTTTTCTTTTCATTCGGTATGCAAGTCCATTACAAAATTCTTTATATACAGACTGCATCCAAAATGTATTTCCAACAAAAAAAAAAAAAAAACCAAGAAAAATAATAAAAATTTGTGAAAACAATTTTTTGAATACAGTTTTTTTTTAGAACTACATAATTTAAAAAAAAAAGTATTATTACATATTGCAGAAAAAAATTTTTTTGTTTAGATATATTTGTGCCTAGTAGATTAACAAAAAATATTATAGTTTATGTTTAAAAGAATACGCTACTATGTTTAATTTGGACCCTTAAAAACTAAACGTGTTTTTAATAAAACAAGCGCAGTTCATTTGCTTGAAAATAAAAAAAAAACACACACATTATTTGTGTTTACTCTTGCAGAACCTATTTAATGTTTAAAGATTGTCTTATGAAAAATTATATTTAAATTTATAAAGTAAAATTTTTTAAGTTTATTAACAACCAACTTGAAAATTATTTGCTTTGATTTCTAAATATATTTTTGTCTAAAGATAAGTTAAATTATTCTGCAAGGGCATCCAGACTTCGGCAAGCCGAGATTTGTTTTATTCATTTTTTTTCTTCTATAATTCTTTTGTTTCTATCTGCTGTGTGTCTTAAAATTTAAATGCGACAATTTATTTTATTTGTTTGTTGTTCTTGCAATTGTTTAACATAATATTTTACTTGTTATAATTCAATAATATACAAATATATATATGTATACATTTATAAATATATATATATAAATGTATTCATTGTTTTGCACAAAACCAATCTGTGGCTGGTTGTATTTTAAATCGATTTGTGTTACATTTTTAATTCAAAAATGAATGAACTCCTTGTGCGCTGCTCTGTTAGAAAAAATGTTTCGGTTATTGCTTTTGCGAACGATTTTGGTAAGGCTGGGCAGCACTTTGCTGACATGGAAGCAAGTGCTGCCACTTTTTTGTCTTCTACTATATTAACATCAACTACGTTTTTATCGTTTTTTAATATATATATAAATATATATATATCATTTTGTGTGTATGGGTGTGTTTGTGTGTTGAGTATGATCTTCTTCTTCTTATTAAGTTGCTGCGTGTACTTTGTTTTTGCTGCTTCACATTGCCTCTTGTCGCGATCAGCTTTGCAGTTGAGCCGCCATTATTGCGAGGCCTTGCCGTGAACTTGAAGCTCCCTGTGATTTCCTCCACGTTGATTTTAATTGGTTGTTTTGCCTGGCTGTGTGCGTGAGTGTGTGTGTGGGTGTGTGTGTGAGTGCGTGTGTGTGTGTGCGTGTGTGCAGTGCGATTTTTAATTTTTACTTATTTTGACATCGAATCGATTTGTTTTACATTTTTCGTTGTTATTGTTATTTTATTTATTAATTTTCCTTTTAATTAATACAGTGGGCTAGGGAGCAGATTGTAGATTGTTGCATTTAATGTTTATTGCTTTCTGATTTGATTTCGTTATTGATTCGGCTTTCAGTGGATCAGCGTTTTCGTTTGATTTATTCATTTTTTTTTTTTTAAATAAATTTTTTATATAAATTATAAACGTTGCAATCATTCATATGTATATATCTCTAATGTAGCATTATAAAATTGTTATTAATATATATTTTGGAAGTACTATGTTGCTTATATCGTTGTGTGTGAACTAACGCATCTCTCTCACATATGTCTACTATATGTGTATCGCTCTTTCTTCGATTTGATCGTGTTATTCGAAAGATTTGCTCAATTTCACTCGAAACTTGGAACTGTGTTATTTTTCCTTATCTAGTGTTGCCACCAACAAACAGTGTCCTGTTTTACAACATATACATATATATGTATATATATATATAATGCTATAACTAATACACTAATGTAATAGCACACGAAAATAAAATCAAATGCAAAGTACTTATTTATGATTGTATATATGTATGATTGTATATATATAGATAATACTAAAAACTAAAGATAAAAATATATGTATATTTATAATTTTAACGTAATTATTTACTTATACATATTAGGTTGTGTGTGTGTGTGTGTATGTGTGTGTTATAGGTGTATATGTATACATATATATATATATATATATATATATATATATATATCTGTGTGTGTGTGTGTGCAAAACGAGGAAAAACGTACAAGCAGCAAAACACAAGCGCAAAGATTTGATGAAGAAGAAGAGACAAAATATTGTAAATTTGTTTATGTTTATGTTGTTAGTTTTGCTGCATTTAGTTGTTGTCGCTTACAATAATACTAAATGCTAACATACGTACAATAACTATACATATATATATAGTTAATGTATATATGCACATATTGTGTTAATGACAATAAAATTCGCTATATTCGTACTGATGAGCTTTTGTATGAATGCGACTTGTTCGATAGCGATAACAATATCGATCAATTATTATATGGCCATGGCTGGTGGTGGTGTGTGTGTGTGTGTGTTGTGCGTGTTGGCGTGCATGTTGCCTTAAGAAAACATCATTTCCGTACTCGTCTTTGATTTAGTGTTTTTGAGTTTTGTTTGTTATTGTTTCTATTTTTACTTTATTTTGTTCTTCTTTGTTTTTGTGTGTGTTTTTTGTTAAAGGGGTTTTCTTTTAATACATTTTCTACTACTTGTTCACTTCACTACGAATTTATTTTGTATTATTTTTAGTTTTTTGCTTTTTTAGTTCTTTTTTTTTGTATTATTGTTTTTTTTTGTTTTTTTTTAAATATAAACGCAGTTTTGTTTTGTTTTTGTATATTTTTTTCTTTTTTTAAATTTTATTTTGTATAAATGATTTTTGCTTGTGGCGCTCAAAACCTCTGCAGTTGTTACGGTCTGTAGCTGTCGGTTCTCTTCAGTTGACACTATGTCTCTCGTTTCTTTATAATCAATCATATATATATATATGCAATGTTATGGATTTGTTTTTTTTTTATTGGTTTTTTTTTATTGTGTGTATGTGTGGGTGTGTATGTGTGTTTTTTTTTTCGTGCGTGGTATGCGTGTGTGTGTTTTGTTTTATTTTGTAATTAGTTTTTCTATACACAATGTTTTTTGTATGGGGATAAGGAGTTGGAAATAAATTGAAATAAATCGATGATAATCAAACGATTTATAGTAGTTATCGATATACAGACGAAATAAAATATGCAGACAAGTTCATTGATTATTAACACCGGCACACACACACACACATACACATGCGCATAATGCATATATATATATTGGATACGGTACAGATTCAAGTTAGAATTGGTTGTCGTTCAGATAGATGACCATTAGGTGTTTTGTGTTGGTTGGTTTGATTGGTTGGTTGGTTGGTTGGTTGGTTGGTTGGTTGGTTGGTTGGTTGGTTGGTAGATTGGTTGGTAGATTGGTTGGTTGGTGGTTGTATGTGTGGGGAGAGAAACAAATAAAAAAAAAATATATAGATATATATTTAGGCTTAATTGATTTTTTCAGTGATTTTTGTATGTTTTTCGTATGTTTTTTTTTTTTTTTTTGTTTAGTCAATTAAAAAAAAAGTGTTAATAAAAAATTTCATTTTAAATTTACCGCTCTTAGTGGCATTTTGAAATTGGCTGCTGCCTGCAGCTGAATTTGATAAGCTAAGCTGTGAATTTTAAAGCCGTACAGACTGTATTACAGTTGATTGTTACATATATATAAAAAATATATACATATATTGTCGGGCAACATCGGCACAAGAAACAGCGAGTGCATGAAATTTAAAGAGAAAAAATTAATTAGAAAATGTATAAAACCAATTGACTATTTTTTTTTACATAAATATATTATATACAAGATCTTTAAAAAAAACGATATTAATTTAATATTTACTTATTAATAATATTAACAATACACTGTATAATGATATTATTTAGTATTAATTACATAAAAGATAAATAATGTCTTTCTATGCCAATAATATATTATATTTCCCGCTTAGACGTTATCTGTGCATTTGTCAAAACTGAAGCTAGTAAAACGTTTAAGAATTTGGCACTGGGTAAAAAAAAACTACAAAGACTGCCACTCTCTCCATCTCTTTCTCAGATATTTCAATAAAATTGTATTATAATTTCTGCAAAATGTTGAAGAATGTTAATAAGATAGTTGGAATGGTGCACATAGCGCAATTGACAAAGCAAACGCGAGAGATAGAGATAGAGAGAGAGGGAGAGAAAGAGAGATTTGATGTGGTTTTATATAATTACGAGCCCATCATAAGAAATAAATGTTTATAGATAAATTTGAATATTTAAATATTTGATATATATATATAATTTAATTGCTCTCCCTATATCAATTACTTTCATAATTTATGCTTTTCATATACAAACAAAATTGACAATTAAAACTATTTATTTTTAAATTATGAATAATGAAATTTGACAGAGTGTACTTACCGTGGAACAAATTGATTAGTAGGACGCTTAGGGCGATACTCGGGATGCACCATGAAGAGCATGTGTGGAAAACCAGTGCCAAAATAGGCGCCATCAGTGTGGTGATGACGTGATGATTTTGGTGTATATACATCAATACACTTGGGGCAATAGGTTTTCACCATTGCCTCGCCGGGTATATCCGATAGACCTAATGCAATATAGAGATACATGTTATTAATAAAGGTATAAAATTGATATAAATTGATACGCACCCAAAGGCAACATGGGCTGGCTCTCACAGTAGACACGTGGGCAGTGTCCAAAATCGCCAGTTTGATATTTCTCAATCATTTGAGCGATGCCGCGATTTGTTAAAATATATCTAGCGTGTATGAGGCCGTACAACATTTCAGCTGCCTGCTCGGTCATATCCGATTGCAAGGGATTATCTTCAAGTTCATCCTCTGTAGGTAATATAAAATACAACATACGTTAACTATGACTGATGAATTGTATGCTAAAGCGATGAAACTCTTACCCGGCTCCAGATCCAGTATCATGTCCAACGCCTGACGATAATTAGGCACCTGCTCATTTAAACCAGTTAAATTGAACTTGTCCTGTATGTAATCCTCATCAACCTGTAAAAGATAATGCAAAATGAAGACATCTGCATTAGCGAATTTTTCTCTTGTGTGTAATGTAATTTATGTATGGGTGTGTTGGGTGAGCCGCAAACAAGGTGTGAGCCCCACCTTGCGTTGGTCACACACAGTTATGCATATACAGTAAACACACTCAGGAGTGAACAAGTAGTCAAACTACATATTTGTAATAATATCTACCTAACAGTTCCTACACTTAATATTTTTGTAATTATTTTAAAAAGTTTCAATATTAGTTTGTTTATACAGAAATATAAACAAAATTTATTGATGTTATATTGAAAGTGTGCAATAATTGACTGATATTTCAGTTTGAAATCAAATCATAATAAATTGAAATATTTACTGGATATGTATGTTTTATATAAACAAAATGACCTCAGAATTCGTAGAATAAACAATTACAAATGGTTGTAAGATAAATATTCATTGTAATTGAATAGCCAAGGATGTATTGAACAAATAGTTTCCAGTTCATAATTCATATTACGGAATATTTACTGTGAATATTTAAGTGAAATATTCGTGTAAAGATATTTTTATCTAGGGCTTCTTCGGTCCCAATCTAGGCCGGTAACCGGTGTATATTAGTATTTTATATTTTTTTTGGAAAGGCATGCTATAAAAGCAGTTTGTACACATGCATCGATATTGCACCTCTTTGGAGCCTACGCCATGAAATCGAATCAAAATGCACGTTAGAAAGCGTGTACTGTATATAAGTATAACTATATATATCTACAAATATATATATATATATATATATAGGTGTGTGCAGGGCTGTACTTGGCGCTATGTGGCGGCCACAGTAGTGTCTGGTACTGTTGCTGTTGCACTGGCAGCGAGAGAGCGCGCGCGCGCTTAGGTAATAACATGGAACAAGGAAATGTGTTGGTATTACCAGATTATATATAAATAATATATAAATATGCCAATGTGCATATTGTTGATTTAATGCTTACCTCGCAGAAGAACTCATTGCCGCGAAGCCCGCAGAACCAGGTTACCCAGGAGACTTCCTCGGAGCTGCTCATTTTGCTGGGAAGACATTAATAATAAGATAAATATATCGTAAAAGGAAAGCAATCACATGCAAAGGACTTTCATATAATAGTTAGGGAGAGCCCACAACTGGGGTTGGAGGGGAGCACTTGAAACCTACATTAAGGGAATTATTTTGAGTTATTTGACGATTTATTTGTTGAAAAAAAACCATAGAAGGTGGCGTTCACTTAAAACGTTTGTGGGGCTAGAGGGAACTTTAAAATTGTAGGGGACCGAGGAGGGGTTGAGGAGGGAGAACGTGGAAGAAACGTATGTATGTAATACACGCACACACACAAAACGCAAAGTAAACGAATCGAATTTGTCCACGAGTTTTTAGAGCGCGTCTCGATTTACCGATTATGATTTGATAAAAAAAAAATATTGAATTCCCGTTACAATTACACGTTTACGATTTCAGTCTGTTATCGTATTGCAGCAAATAATGTCACTAATATATATAAATTTCTCGCTCTTGTTATTTTTTCCAACGCACACACGATTGAACGGAAATTTGTACGCGTATTTTGACAAGCGCTCATACAAAATGTGCCGAGCAGGAAGAAGAAGCACACATGAAGCAGCAGCGGCAGCGAAGAAATTCAGAAAAAAAAGAGACACCGAGCAGTGAAATTCGTAGTGGGCAATGGGCCCGTGTGGAAATCGGCCACTCACTGTTTGCATGCTCGAATTTAGCATATTCAATCGCACACATTTAAGCCACTTGTGGTTTGTGTTTTTGAATTTTACGACACGGCGAATATATATCGTGATTGAAATAAGAAAATTGTTCATTATTCACAATAAAGTTGATTATAAACGGCTTTTGTACATGTTCCAACGGGGCCTTAAGCAACAGCGCGCTTGGCGTAGCGGCACGACACAGACACACACGCACACGTTCACACACCGTGTTAGATGATTTTTGCACTTGACTTGGCAGCGCCAGCGATCGAGCTGCATTCGGCTTATCACTTTATTCGATTTGCCTTGGCACTTACCTTAATTTTCGCACAATTTTCAAAACACTTTTACTAATTAAAGCACTTTTTTCAATGCGAAAATTTAACAAGCGAGTTGCGAGTTGTCGGTTTTGCAATCGGTATTAGGGATGATACAACTGTATCGATCTATCGATTGCGTCGATACTCATCAAAGTGGCCAGCTTATGCAATGCTGTCAAAAATGTAACCATTTGCTATGAATGTTTTCTGCCTACAAACAAAAACAAAAAATACTAGAGTGGAAATAGTCACATGCAGAATACTACATATCTTGCAATCATAATCATGGTCTAGCATTTACAATAAAGTTGACGCATTTATATGGGGGAAAAAGCACTTATTGTGCCTTAAGTTTCTCATAGATTTTTTTTTAAAAATTTCTAGATTTTGTAGGGACTTATGTCGCCGCAGTTAATAAAACCAATCACATTAAAAGTCAAACGAACAAGATCGGCTAGTTTGTTCCGTGAACAACTCTTCTTGGTTCACGCACACATGTAAACAAGTTGATATTTTACAAGGCAAAGAATTTTGCGCGCGGCTGTCAATAAAATCGTATGCTGGTATTTTTTTTTTTTTTTTATACATATATTTTTGTCGTAAAAACACTAAACGAAGAACATATGTATGAAGTTGGCAAATGGCAATACAATGAAGTAGTAGGCGCTGCAATAATAACAGAGAAACAACTAAATGTTAATCATAAATTTTTTGGCTTGGACCTTTTATTTTCGTTTTTAACAAGTGACAGTCTGCATTCAGATTCAGGAGAGCAGCAGTAGTAGCAACAACAACGTGCTGAGCGCGTCCATATTGTCAATTCTGCAACTACGGGATTATTACAGCAAAAAAAAATTGTGCAAAACGATATTTTGCATCTTCATTTCATAATTAAAATAGTTTGCATGCATTTTGCAAGGAACTTAAAAGACGACTGCCAACAGGGAAAATTCATTTCACACTGACAGCTTTGACAATCAAAAAAAAAAAAGAACGGAAAGCGACAACTGCGTGAGGTGAGTGCGTGCCTTGATGCAGCCAATCAAATTGAGGCGCAAGCCGAGAAGACGATATACAAAAAAAAAGCAATGATTAAATATTTCTACAGCATTTAGCAATAGCGGCAACTTTATTAAAAAAAAAACGAGTTGCAACACAGCAAGCACAAACATACAAACACCAACACACACGCATACATTGAAACCGTTTCGGCTATGAGTGTGGACACGTATGCGCCGAGCGCGCCGCTCTCATTCCTGGACATGGACGACAACGAGCTGCTGCGCGGCGCCGACACGCAGCCGACACAATATGATTACCGCGACTTTACCATGCCGTCCACGTCGCAGAGCCAGACCCAGGGCGATCAGCTGGACCTGCAGGTGAGTGAGTGTGCCCGGCCACGTGTGTACGAAAAATGAATAAAACGCATCCATCCATTTACTGATGATGTTGATTTGTCCTGCAGCCGCGACGCGTCAGTGTGCACAATAATGATATACATCCACGCTTGGCATCGATTACCAACGATTTGGCCGACTTGCAGTTCGAGGAGGAGGACGACGAGTGTGGTGGCGGCGGTGGTGTCGGTGGCGTCGGTATCGGCGGCGGCAGTGGCGTCGGTGGCGGCACATCGGCCTATGTCAAAGAGCTGCCAGCACATGCGTGCAAATACTGTGGCATACACGATCCGGCCACGGTGGTCATGTGCAACAACTGCAAGAAGTGGTTCTGCAATGGACGCGGCAGCACCTCTGGCTCGCACATCATCAATCATCTGGTGCGTGCCAAGCACCGCGAGGTAACTCTTCATGGCGACGGCGCGCTCGGCGAGACCATACTCGAGTGCTATTCGTGTGGCGTGCGCAACGTGTTTGTGCTGGGCTTTATACCCGCCAAGGCCGATTCGGTGGTGGTGCTGCTCTGCCGCCAGCCGTGCGCCGCTCAAAACTCGCTCAAAGACATGAACTGGGACCAGGAACAGTGGAAGCCCCTGATTGCCGACCGTTGCTTTTTGCCCTGGCTGGTCAAGCAGCCCAGCGAACAGGGCCAGTTGCGTGCCCGACAGATTTCGGCCGCACAGATCAACAAGCTGGAGGAGCTGTGGAAGGACAATATCGAGGCAACATTCCAGGTGAGTCAATATATTACATTTATAGCCGACTTCCGCCGCATAAAGCCCGCTCTTTTACAAATGTGAAGCATTTGTTTTTGTTTTGTTTTTTTTTTTTTTGGTCGTGCTGTCGCATAACAATGTTGTACACGACATGTACATGTCAGTGCACCGATAAATATTTCGATACATCGATATTGCGCAAATATATTTGGTTGAATCGGAAGACGATATTATACAGCTGTCATAGAATATATTGAAATCAAAATTTAAGATTTTGAATTTCTGTTTGCTCTTTTAATTTTTAAACCAAACTTGTCAGTAACGAACTTCACTTAGCCATTTAAATATGTATTATATATAACTAATATTATATATAAATCATATAAGAACTGTCAGTTAAAAAATGTGTTATTTTACAAGATGGGTTTTTAGGATATCCAAAGGATACTGGACAATTGAGAGATCGACAGAGAGTGAAACAAAATAATACTCATTTTAGTTTCAATAGCAATGTCGACCGAAATTTTGGTTTTTCTTTTCAATTAATTCCTAAGATCCTAAGGAAACATATTGAATCAAAAGTATCGATACACAAGTAAATTTAGGTACCAAAGTTTTAAAGTTTTAACAAGATGCTATTTTAATTTATTTTAATATATTAAAACTTGTCTGTTTACCTATCGATATAATAATACAAATACCATTACAGGATTTGGAAAAGCCCGGTATAGACTCGGAGCCGGCTCAAGTGCTGCTGCGCTACGAGGATGGATACCAATATGAGAAAACATTTGGGCCGCTGGTGCGCCTGGAGGCCGACTATGATAAGAAGCTAAAGGAGTCCGCCACACAGGAGAACATCGAGGTGCGCTGGGATGTGGGCTTGAACAAGAAGACTATTGCCTACTTTACGTTGGCCAAAACCGATTCGGACATGAAACTCATGCACGGCGACGAGTTGCGTCTACGTTATGTGGGTGAGCTGTACAATCCGTGGAGCGAGATTGGACATGTCATCAAGGTGCCGGATAACTTTGGCGATGATGTTGGCCTGGAGCTGAAGTGCTCCTCGAATGCACCGGTCAAATGCACCAGTAACTTTAGCGTGGACTTCATATGGAAGTGCACCTCGTTTGATCGCATGGCGCGCGCTCTTCGCAACTTTGCCATGGATCGTAATTCGGTCTCCAATTATATCTATTCACGTCTGCTGGGTCACGGACGTGCCGATGGCAGTGATGAGGTGTTATTTCGCGGACCACAACCGAAGCTGTATAGCGCACCGCATTTGCCGGACTTGAATCGTTCGCAGGTGTACGCCGTGAAGCATGCGTTGCAGCGTCCGCTTAGTTTGATCCAAGGACCGCCGGGCACGGGCAAAACGGTTACATCGGCCACGATTGTCTACCAGCTGGTGAAGCAGCATGGCGGCACGGTGCTTGTGTGCGCGCCCAGCAATACGGCTGTCGATCAGCTGACCGAGAAGATACATCGCACCAATCTGAAGGTAGTGCGCGTCTGTGCCAAGAGCCGTGAGGCCATCGATAGTCCCGTCAGTTTCCTGGCGCTCCACAATCAGATCCGCAACATGGAGACCAACTCTGAGCTGAAGAAACTGCAGCAGCTGAAGGACGAGACCGGTGAGCTGAGCTCGGCGGATGAGAAACGCTATCGCAGCCTGAAACGTGGCACCGAAAATCAACTGCTCGAAGCGGCTGATGTCATCTGCTGCACATGTGTGGGCGCCGGTGATGTTCGTCTGTCGCGTATCAAATTCACATCGATACTGATTGACGAGTCCATGCAGTCAACTGAGCCGGAGTGCATGGTGCCGGTGGTGTTGGGCGCCAAACAGTTGATCCTTGTCGGCGATCATTGCCAGCTGGGACCGGTCGTTATGTGCAAGAAGGCGGCACGCGCCGGCCTCTCTCAGAGCTTGTTCGAGCGCTTGGTGGTTTTGGGCATACGTCCGTTCCGCCTGGAGGTGCAATATCGCATGCATCCGGAGCTGTCACAGTTTCCGTCCAACTTCTTTTATGAGGGCTCGCTGCAGAATGGCGTCTGTGCCGAGGATCGTCGCCTCAAATTGGACTTCCCATGGCCGCAGCCGGAACGTCCGATGTTCTTTTTGGTCACACAGGGCCAGGAGGAGATAGCCGGCTCGGGGACCTCCTTTCTAAATCGCACCGAGGCTGCCAATGTCGAGAAGATCACAACGCGCTTCCTCAAGGCGGGCATCAAGCCCGAACAGATCGGCATCATAACGCCCTACGAGGGTCAGCGCGCCTATTTGGTGCAATATATGCAATACCAGGGAAGCCTGCATTCGCGTCTCTATCAGGAGATCGAGATAGCCAGTGTGGATGCGTTCCAGGGACGCGAAAAGGACATCATCATCATGTCCTGTGTACGCTCCAATGAGCGCCAGGGCATTGGCTTCCTCAACGATCCGCGTCGCCTGAATGTGGCATTGACGCGCGCCAAATACGGCATCATCATTGTGGGCAATCCCAAAGTGCTGGCCAAACAGCAGCTGTGGAATCATCTGCTCAACTTTTACAAGGATCGCAAGGTGCTGGTCGAGGGCTCGCTGAACAATCTGAAGGAGTCGCTCATTCACTTCCAGAAGCCCAAGAAGCTGGTGAACAACATGAACATTGGCGCCCACTTCATGTCCACCATGATGGCCGATGCCAAGGAGGTGATGGTGCCCGGCTCCATATACGAACGGAGCAGCGGCTATGGCCGCCAGATGCCAGCAAATCCATCGCAATCACTAAACGGTGGCCATTATGCGGCTAATCCGTATGGTGGCTTTGGTGGACCCGGTGGCGGTGCTGGTGCGCCTGCCGCTGTTGCTGCTGCTGCCGCTGCTGGCGGCGCCGGTGCCAACAATATGCTGAATCCAGCTTACGGTGCCGGCGGCGGCAACAATAATTATGGACCCGTCGGTGCTGCTGGGGGTGCCAATGCCGCCAACTGGACGGCTGCCCATTTGCATGACTCGATCGGTTATATATCGAATGATCATGGGGCTGCCGCCCTGGGAAACATGCCGGTGCCGGTTGGCATGTTCATGAACATGAGCAATCTGCCGCCGCGCTTCTACAATCAGCACCAGCAGGCGATTATGGCCGCCAAGCAGAATCGTGCCATGCACAATCCGACTACGGGATTTGCGACGCCACTGGCCACCGGCAAGAAGGGTGGCAAATTGGGCAAGGCACGTGGCGGCAATGTGAATGCGATGCAAACGGTTGGTGCAGCAGCAGCAGGAGGAGCCACTGCTGCAGCAGCAATCCAAGCAGCAGCAGGAACAACATCATCATCATCCGCATCATCCTCATCAACGGCAATCACAACAACAAGCGGAGCTAATGCTGGAGCACCGTTCAGTCAACAGCCATCAGCGCTGTCGCTGCAGATGACACAGCCGAGCGGATTTGCGCTCTCCCAGCAGCCGGAACTGTCGCAGGACTTTGGCCACATATCGCAAATGGATGGACTGCTCTCGCAGGATGTCTCCTTTAATGTGGTAAGTGTTAAGATCCCAATCGTGAAACCCCCAACCATTTATATCCTCGCATGAATTGCCCGCAAGTCCTTTTAGATAGCAACCAAAAATTGGTACCACAACTAGCCCCAACTATGAGAATCAATTCAGTTCAACGGAATTAATCAAGAGCGATTTTAACATTGAATTTCAAGAAATTTAGAAAATTCGGCAAATTATGAATAACTGGAAATTTGAAAACGAATTTTTTTTTGGTTGAACGAATTGGAGATATTAATTATCGTGATATTTGTCATTTCTAATGAATATAATATGTACATTCAATTATATATATTGTATAAGTTAGCGAAATAAATAATTAACTAACGAGTAATTTATGATGTTAAGTCAGCTAGTCTTAATTATACATATCTTAATCAAAGTGTTAATCGTTGCGATATCCTAGCGAGTAATTTGTTTTTAAAGTTTTACAGCATATTCGCAGCTACAATCTAACGAGTAAGTTAACTCGCTATAGTTTTTGTTTTCTAAATTTTTAATATAATGAAAATAGTTTATCATTTAGTATAATTTGGGCATTAGCGAGTAATTTAACTACCTTAATTTAACTAACTTAACTAGTATTATTTTAAGTTAAAATATTGGCAATATACAATTTAAGTATATTATAATTAACGAATATGTTAGGAAAAATACTTATACTTATGCTGCATTCGTTGCTGCACAACTCGTTATATCTTAAAATGTTTTGTTGTACGCTTCAAACTTTAAACTGAGGAGTATTCGCTACGTTGCCTTAGAATAACGAGTGTTTATATAGTATGCCTAAAACCAACGGGTATTTCTTTAGTTTATATAGTAGTGCTAATTGCAATTTAGACTCCATGCGATTTTCATTAATTCTTTCCTTGCCATATTCTGTCGAGTGTTTCTTTAACGAGCTATATAACATTGCCTAAAACTAACGAGTGTTTTGTTCTTCTATTCGTCTACTTTTTCATGATCTCGTTGCTTTCGCAGTCTGGCGAACGCAGTTTGAATCAATTCTCGCAGCCTTACTGAGTACCTTGAGGAGACGCGCACAATTGCAACAACAATGTACACCAAAATACAACAAACTAAACAACAAACAAATTGAAAGAACTTTGAAGCCATCATGCAGCAGCAGCGGCGTCGGCGTCGAAAGCGACAGCGGCAGCGACTACGACGGCAGCAGCAGCAGTGTAAGCAAGCGGCGAACACAAAAAAAAATTAATAAAAAAACAAAACAGCAGCAACAACAACAACATGAAAGAGCAACAAAATAAAGACAAAGACGGAGAAAACCAACATGGAAACAGCAGCAGGAAAAAAGTCTATGAAACAGCTAAACTCGGCCACACAGAAGTGAGCAGGCGAATGCCTAAAAGAGAGAAGGCAACAGAAATGCATGTGTAAAGGAAGCGGCATCACTAAAAAGAAGCAGCTGCGGGCCACGCACACCAATAAACACAAACAAAACAAGCAATCCCATAAACACCCACAAACCCACGCACACACACACACACAGACATATACACATAGATGGCCTCTAAATGTAGCTGGGCACACTTTTTTGTGATTAGCTCCCAGCTTCAGCTCAGCCATGCTGGCAATGCAGCCGGGCGGTGGGCAGCGGCAGCGGCGGCGGCGGCCACACAGCGCGCGATGCGCGGGCAGCGCCTGCAACAGTTGGTAGAGCCAACGTTTTGGCGCCATGTTTCGTTTTAAATAATAAAAAAAAAACAAAAAAAAAGGGAAGAAAGAAGTTAAACGAATTTATGCGCGGAATGATGCCGCTTCAAAATGCCTGAAAAATACTTCTCACTACGGAAAGAAGGAAAAAAAACATCCTACACCTAGTTTTTTTTTTTAATTTTTTTTTACTTTTGTTTTTGTCTGGATATTGTCGAGTTTTAGAAATTTTCCATTTAAAAATCAAACTTTTTGCCACTGTTGTATTTTTCAAGAACGTTTTTGTTAATTGTATGCGAAGCCATTTTGTTTCTGTTTACAAACAAAAAAAAAAAAAGAAGCAAACCCGCAAATATTCTAAAATATTTGTATTTTCACTGTGGCGGCTAGAAACACAATTTTTAATATTCGAACTGCTTTGAATTCTGTTTTACTTTTTGTTGTCAAAAACATTTATTCAAACTCTTCACATTTTTTATATTGTTTAATTAAAACAATTCAAGAATTTGTTATTTAAAAAATTAAATATGTATATATATATATATATATATATATATATATATATATATATATATATATATATATATATAAAAGAAAAGCGCAGACCTCTATTGGTAGCCGATCAAAAATATATTTTACGTGGTTTGAAAATCGATTTCGTATTTAAACACATTTATATAATATATTGTTTAAAACAGAAAAAAAAAATAGTTCCAACCTTTTTCCCAACTAATTTGCTTACAACATACTCAAATACAATAAAAACCAAAAGAAACAAAAATAAAAAAAACAGCAAAGAAAATGGTAAATTTTTTCTACAAATACGTAAACCAACCTTGTGATTATTTCTTAACCATTTGAACACTAAATAATAATAAAAAAAAGGTTCGAAACGAGTTCTGAATAAAGAATTTCATTTAATTTTGCAAAACAGATGAAAAATTATAAACGAAAGTTGCATTTGTGTTATTGTAATTATTATACGTTATTGGCTGGGCACTCTATAGGATATATATTTCCATCTTTTCAGCTCTTTCGCTTAACATATTTCATACTTAATGATGCGATTTACTTTTATTTTTAACATTTTGTTTTACATATTTCTTGAGTTTTTCAAAAGTTGAAGCGGTGCATGCCAAAAAAGGAGAATGAAAAATATGAATGGAAAAACAATTTTACTTTTTGGCATGCTTACAATAAATGTGACGTGAAGCGATTATAACTTAACAATTACATTGACGGGGCGCGGGGGGCTACGACTTTATATAATTTAAATAGAAAACGTGGACAAATGTGTAAATAATATATATATGTATGAAATTAAATCGTATTCAAACCCAATAATATTGGTTTTGAATTTACAAACTTGTATTGAAAACTTGTAGCCGAAAGGTTTTACAATGTTTATATTTTATTTAATTTAGTTGTTTGCGTTTAATTTTGCTCTGTCTAAGCGCACATATTTTTTAAATATGTTTAAATTTGTGGTTGAGGGCTGTAAGAGATGTATATTATATTATCATGATTAATTGATTTAATTTAATTTTAACGATTTTACAATAACGATGTTTACACGTGCCTTTTATCTAATAACATACATATATAGTAATTGATATCTTGAATTAAGCTTTTAAGAGATTTTGTAGTGTATTCGACAATGAAACGTTTTTGGGAATAAATTCTATTTGGATATTTTTGGTTTAATACACACAGTCTCTTTTTTTTTTATCACATTTATAATCTTATGCTCCCTTATTAATTATTTGAATACAATACAATATATGATCCTGTTCTTATGATCTCTGAAAAACTATATGTACATATATGCATTTGACTATATGTTATTAATTCTACCTGGTAGTACATACAAATTCTCTTTTCTTCAACTCAAATCAAATTCAAGTAAAGCAATAGACGGAATATTTATCAATAAAATATATATATAGAAGAGTTTAACACTTATTTCATTTGTTGCTAACGCCTAAAACATGACTCCAACTAAGCGTCAGACCAAATTTTTTTAAAATCGTATTTTATATATTTATTTTTATTTTATATTTAAAATGATTTGATACTAACACTGCACTGGAAAAAGGTAACCAAGAAGTAAAATACAAAACTTTATTTTTTTGTTTTTGAAATGAAGTTAATCATATAGTTATAAAATACTTTTAAAAAATGAAACTAAATACATAATCAAGTTAGCAATGTTTGATCCACCCTTATAATAAACCCAAACTAGCCTCATTTGGTTTGACCCAGGACAACAGACATTTGGAACGACAAACTAACCTGTGGATTATGAACTGCCTGTGAAATGACAAGCAGCCAAATCTTCCATAGTCGCCGTGTGGAACGGGTTAGACAAGATGCGTGGCGGACGCCGTAAAGGTGCCCGCTGTGACCAGTTTCGGTGGAGCCGTTGTCGCAGAGTTGCGAGCGTGTAGCAAATGCTGATGCGGATGCGGATGTGTTGCGTGGGGAGGATGCGAATGTAAATGCAAGGCGGGCAGATGCATAGGCGGCCGTTGGGCATGATGTATGGGCGTGAATATAGAAGCCAGATCCAACGTGTGCTCCAACCGTCGCGCCGAGGCAACAAATATCGCCTTGACGCGCTCAAAGGTCGCAAAATCGTAGACGGAGCGCGCCGTATTGGACAAATCGAAGGGCTCTAAAATGTACAAAAGTAATGGTGAAAAGTGCATGTCAAAATCAATGTTAGCTCAATGAATACCCTCAATGTTGAGCTCTTTCCATTGGTGTATGTCGTTCTTGGGACTCTTGGCCAGCCGACAGGCATTCACCGGCAAAATGCCGCCGGTGCGTATGGATATGGCATTGTTCCGAAAACTGTGAGTATAAATATATAATAGAATAAATATACATAAAAATATTTTAGACCAGTGTAAATATGCTTCATATATGCATTTACTAGCAGCTGTACACAAATATTGTTACACAGCTTGTTCTTCTTCTTACTTTGCTGGCGCACTTACTCGAAATTGCTATAATACTTAAAGAATCCCAGCAGATGCTCGCCCAGCGTCTGCGTATTGTGCGTTTGATACGGCTCGATGGGCTCTATGAGATCCAGATCGAGGCAATCCTGCTGCCCCAAATTAAACTTCTCCGGATAAAGTGCCTGCAGGCAGGGCAGCACATGTGGCACACAGGCGTACTGCAAATAGTGCAGCACCATCAGCACCAGCGAGTAACTCGACACGGTCATCCGTTTGGCATCGTTGATGTCGTGATATTGCGCCCAGAGCTTCACAATCACCACGAGGGGACGCGTGCGCCAATCCACTGTGAACACAAAGTTAGATTAGTTTTATGAAATTCTATTTATAATAATGGTATTCAGTACAAATCATGAAAATGCGTTCAGTTTTGAATGAAATATGGGAGTTTGAAATATGGGAGCTATGGATCCGATAAAATTGGTCAAGTCAAAATTTTTTCAATCAATTTTGTTTTGTCAAGTTTGACAACTATGGATCCAAGAGCTTTGCATGTCAAAATTGTTGTATATTTTGGCATGATTTTTGACCAACAATTTTACCCCCTCAGAACCACTTTTAATGTTGTTTTTTATACTTATTATGACACGAGGAATCGTTTAAAAATATACATTTTCAAATCCATATTTTGAAACAATTTCTTTTTCAAAAATAAAGTACATGATTTTTTGACCAAAAAAATTTTATTTTCAAAAGTGAAGATATTTTTAATGTAGAATAAATCTAGAGGCCAAATCATGGCCAAAATGCTATCAAAATGCCTTGAAATTCGGTTCAGTTTTGACAAACTTATGGGTGTTATTAAATTTGGGAGTTAGGGATCCGAGAGCTTTATATGTGAAAATTCAAAATTTAAAATTTGACCGCTTCGGAATCTGTTTTAATGTTGGTTTTTTTTTTTTTGTATATAAATCACAAATTATAATATATGAAAAGCAAATCATTTTCGAATAGAAATACTTACACTGCGCGTATAATTGGAGCAAATATGTGTTCTTAATGCCCACACAGTTGTTATAGTTGAGATCGACTTCGATGCCATTGCTGCGATCTTTGAAGCGCAGTATTGGGACACGCGCCTCAATTAAATTGAAATCCTGAAATGCTTCTGCGACATAATGAAAAGAATTTACATAACGTCAGTTTGTAACATTGGCTTGGATAACATTGGTTTAAATGAAGAGTAATATAATTAATAATTCATAAAAAAGGAATCAAATATTTTCGAATGAGCTTTAAAACTAAAATGAGAGTCATCTCTAACTAATTGCATGTTGTATCTACAAGATTAATCGAATGAATAGTTAAGTGTTCACTTTCACCAGATGCCATTAGAAATATATAAGCGAACTTTGCACTTGCCCATTTCTTTGAGGACCGCATTGAACAAATTTAATATCATTAGCGCTTCGGCGCGCAGCTCGTTGTGGTAATGATGCTGCTGATGCTGATGCGTTTGCTGCTCGGGCAGCAGGCACATATCGATGTCCGATGAGTCCGTGCCGAAGCCGGTGATGGTCGATCCAACCAGGCAGATGCGATAGCGGGAGAACATCGGCTGCTATAGGAATCGAATATGTTACGATAATTGGCGCTAAACCGAATCGATAGCTCTACCCACGTTTATCCAGATAAATAGATACCGCCAGAGGCGCATCTTCAGCTTGAATTTGGCGTGCGTCTGCTGTGCGCCACGGAAGCGCTTCCATATGTCCAGCGATAGGTTGTCATATTTGCAGTGACAAAGCAGCTGCTCCGGCTGCATGGTCAGCTCCACGTTGCGGGCATGATCGAGATAGCGGTCCGGCGGCAGGACCAGCTCATACCAGGATGCCGGCCAAGAAGTGTTGCCCAGACTGCAGCCACAATTCGGTCCACAATAATGCTGATATGCTCCGCCCACGGGCAGATTGTGTGTGGGCAGCGACGGTGGTGGCGGTGGTGGTGGTGCAGGTGGTGGTATTCCAAACGGTAACATGCCATGCACACCATTTCCCATTCCAGACACATGCGGCGATGTCGCCAAATGCGGCGACAGCTGTTGCTGTGGGTGAGAATTGGGCCCGCTGCCTGTGGACGAAGCTGTTAGTGGCGGTGTGGGCGACACGGATAACAGTTCCGATGACGTCAAGCTGCGGGCGGGAAATTTCAAATGAAAATTTAATACACCCTAATTCTCTTTAAATAGAATCAGAATTTTTTGGTTGTAACTCGATTTTAAATATTCGATGGATTTGCTTTCTTTTTATATGAATTTCGCAATATACAAACTGAATAAAATTGCTGGTGTGCTTGGATCTAAAATGCATTGATATATGCACAAAGAAGCGCTGCTGAAAACCGATAGCTATCGATGCATCTGCAATTGGCAGAATTATCGAACAACAATTTATCAACCAAAAAGCGATATACTTGTACTGCGACGAGATATTATTTAACAGTTAAAACCTGCGAGTTGTTACCAATGAAAATCGATAATTATCGATTTTTAAGAAAAGAGATTAATCCAAAACTGAACTGTTTTGCTCACGACACATAAAAATCGTTATACTCAAAACTCGTTAATATTTGCTAAATAAATTTAGGGCTATTATGAGGAGTTCTTTAATTTCGAAAATTAAACAAAATCTGCAGGACAGTACAAACATTGTTTGTTATTAAGAATATATATACGCTATATAGTTACGCAAACTATTTGAACCCTATTTAAGGGGTATATAAACATATGTTACTATACAGAATTTTTAAAATTAACAGTTTCTACAGCTATAAATAGTAGACGTACCGACTGCGACTGCTCCATTGCGACTCGCTGGTCAGCGAGCACGTGGACGAGGCGGGCGAGACGGCGCGTTGAGAGGGCAAACGGCTGTGAGCTGAGCCGCTGGAAATGCTGCTCGGGCTGGGACCATACGCAGCCGAATAGCAGGGCGAATTGGCGTGCGACCAGGCCGCGGCAGCGGCAGCAGCAGCAGCGGCATTGCTATAACCATCGCCAAAGCCAAAGAAGAGCGGTTGCTGCTGCTGCTGCTGTTGTTGTTGTTGTTGCTGTTGCTGCTGTGTTTTGTTGGGAAACAACTGTTGCTGTTGCTGTTGCTGTTGGTGCAGCATAAAAGGCAGCGCCGCATAGCTGGGACTGGGTACAGCCAGTACGTTGGTCAGCTTTGCGTTCAGGTTGCTGTTGCTGTTGTTGTTGTTGTTGCCAGTGCTGCTTGCTGCTGCCGCTGTGATCGCCTCGTCCAATTGCGCGCAGCTAATCATATTTGTGGGCGTGGTGGCCACTGCATCCGGCGTTAGCGTTACAGGCGACATAATCCCCGGGCCAAGCATGGCCAATTGCAACGCTGGCGGTGGCTGCAGAAACATGTTGCGATTGCATGTTGCCGCCTTGGTGGCAATAGCTGCAACAGTTGCAGCCGCAGCTGCTGCTGCTGTTGTAGTTTTTGTTGCTGCTGTGGGCGTTGTGACGGCAGCAGCGGCAACTGTTGGTGTTGGCTTTAGCAGCATTTTTATACCAGCAACAGTTGCTGTTGCCGCTGCTGTTGCTACTGCTGGTGTTGCGGGCATTGTTGCTGGCGTCGCCGGCGGCGGCACATCCACATTCACATAGGTTAGATTATAGAAATTCTGATGATCACCGCTGGTGGGCGTTCCACTGCCAGCCATAAGCGAATGATAATGATGCTGCTGCTGCTGGTGATGCTGCTGATAGTAGCCATTCTTGCCGGCAGCATGATGTTGATTATTGGCAGCGCTGCTGCCGTTAACAGCGCCAACATTCTGCATGCGCCGATGTGCCGCATTATAGTTGCTGGCGGGCACAATTTCAATGGACTTTTGTGCAGATGTTGCTGGCGTGCAGCTGTTGTTGTTGTTGTTGTTGTTGTGGTTGTTGTTGCCGCCGCCGTTGTTAAAGTGCGGCTTTTTGTTGCGGCGAAAGTGAGTGTTGTGCATGTGATGTTGCTGCTGCGTTTGATGTGTGTGCAACTGCTGCTGATAGTTGCTGTTGTTGCCATTATTGTAGCTGTAGTTGCGATAACGCTGCTGATAAGCGCCTGATTGCTGATGCTGCTGCTTGTGCTGCTGTTGTTGTTGCTGATGCTGATGCTGCTGCTGCTGCTGTTGCTGGTTGACTTTGTCCGCCTCAGGCAGCAGCTCCTTTTGCAAAAACGATGCAATTGTCAATTGCTTTGGCTGCGAATAATAGTATTGATAATAATGCGGCTGCTGATCCCCTGTTGTTGTTGCTCCTCCTCCTCCCCCGCCTCCTCCTCCACCAACTGCTGCTGTTGCTGGCGAGCTTGCTGTTGCTGCTGCTGTTGCTGCCGCTGCTGCAGCAGCCGCTGCTGCTGCCATCGCCAGTTCTGTTTCCTTTTGTGTGGCCAGCGCTGCCTCCAACTGCTGCTGTAGCAAGCGGGCAAAATACTTGAGTGATTGTTAAATACTTGAGTTGAATAGTAAAACCTATATTCATTTGATAATAACTTCTGAATTCTTATATACCAAACTTCAATATTTAATAATTAAGCTGGCTTTGACTGTTTTAAGCTTAAAGACTATTACGCAGTCGGTTACACCCGACTGCAACGTTCTTAATTGTGCAATTGCAAAATTCTTCGCAAATACGTTGGAATAATACAAAATAGCTAAAAGTAGTTTTCTCGAAAAATATATGGTTATAAGTAATTAATCTAACAATTTACAGGCGATTATAATTCTTTGGCTAAGGCATTACTAAAAACTCCAGATGGAATTTAAAACTGATATATAAAACAAGATATAAGTTACGCTACATGCAATACATTAAATATGTATTTTACGTGATATGCGTCACATAAAATACGTTAGGTGATGGACGTTACGAAACATGCAATATGAGAAATATATTACGTTAATTGACATATTATCCGTGACATACGTTACGTTATTACTTTACAAATGTTTTATAACATACGTTACATGGATACGCAACGTTATGTGCATACGTAACATAATATGGGCGAGCTGACAAGACATCAATTAGACATTAGTTACGTAGCAAATGTTACATATATTCCTGATATACAAAATTAATGCTTTCTGGAATGTCCCGTATGTATATACATACATACACATATACATTTATATTAAATTTAGCTCACTTCCTTTTGCTGCATTGTGGGCTGCTGTGGATAGCTCGTTTTCCAGAAGCACAGTGGTTGCTGTCTTGCCCTTTGACCCTTGCTGTCCGGTTGTTGCTGTTGTTGTTGTGTGACTGCTGTTTGTTGCTTTGATGCTGCTGCCAATGTTGTTGGTGTACTTTGTTCTTGCTGCTTTCGGTCATCATCGTTCGTATTGTTGTTGCTGCTGGTGCTGCTGTTATTGCTGCAACTGTTGCTATTGGCCGCTGTTGGTGTCGTTGATGACTCTGAGTAGCTGCGGTAAAACGTAGAAGATGTGGTCGACTCCGTCGAGGATGAAAGCGAGTTGCGTTTCTTTGTGTTGCTGCTATTCGATTTAAGTTGCAGCTTTGCAGCAGCATTGTTGTTATTGTTGTTACCATCGTTACTGCTGCTGCTGCTGCTACTGTTGTTGTTGTTGTTGCTGTCGTTGCTGTGCTTGCAACTATTTTCTTCAACAATGTTTTGATTTTTCATCATATTGTTGTTGTTGTTGTTTGTCAGCTTTGCTGCTGCTGTTGTCGCGTGTTGTTGTTGTTGCGACTGTTGTTGTTGCTGCTGCTGATGATGTTGTTGGTTGCAGTTGTAGGTGTTGCTGCTGTTGTTTGTGTTGCTGCCAAAAAATTTTTTGCGCGCAAAGTTCTGCATATTATTATTGTTGTTGTTGTAGTGCAGTTGTTGTTGTTGTTGTTGTTGTTGCTGCTGCTGCTGTTGTTGCTGCTGGCGCTTGGAATTTTTGTTATCTGTGTTACTGTTGCTGTTGTTGTTGTTGTTGTTATATTTTCCTTGCCGCAGCATATTGTTGGCCTTGTTGTTGTATTTGTTAAATTTAACCTGGGCTCCACAGCGATATTCTCGTTGTTGTTGCTGCTGCTGCTGCTGTTGTTGTTGCTGCTGTGCTGGCGTTGCCGTTGTGACCGTGGCAGCAGCTTCTGCAGCAACATTTGTTGCAAAGATTTTCATTTCTGCTCGGTTCGTATACATGGGAAGAGATCCCAATGGATGATATTTGTTTATATTTGCTTTGAGTTTGTGTATAAAAAATTGCTCAAAGTGAACGGCGCCTTAAATAAATCTAAATTATTTTTTTTAAAACTTTTTATGTCTATTTTTTTAATTTTGTTTTTAATTTTTTTTTTTTATTTCTTTGGTTTTTTTTTATTTTTATTTATTTTTGTATTTTTTTCTGTTGTTTTTTTAATATTATATCTATGCACGCTTTTTGAGTTTATTTCATTTATTTTGTGCCGTTTATTCAGTTTCTTTCGCGCTGATTTTTACTTTATTTGGTCTTCTATAGCTACTCTGTGCTTATTGGAATTGGCCACTACTCTGTTTCCGAGTAACCGTACTTGTTTTTTGCATTTGTCTCTACTTGTTGCTTTGCTTACGCCTAGCTAGCCTAGAGCACTGAGTTTTTAGTGTGAGGAAAAGAGAGGGCACAATAAATTTCCGTTAGTTCTACAGAAGCAGCGCAACACAGAGAGCGGCAAAATTCATAATATATTTTACATGTACTGAAAAAGAAAAATGGCGCGCGTTCAATAACAGTTATGACGACAAAAACTAAATAATAAAAGGCACAATTTTACATAAAAATTAACTTACCATAAATTGTTAATAGTTATACATTTTTATTTTCTTTTTTTCTATTTGCTTGGTCCAATTAGACTAAACGGTGCTTGAATTTGAAGTGCGCTTGGCGCACGGCTCCGTTGGCAAATTTAGCTTTAACACACAATGGGCACATTAATATTATTGATAGAAACATTCAATTAAAAAATTGTGGCACATTGCATATGTTTTTATTTTATTCACTGCTCTAGCACTTAAAAACTAAAAAAAAACTCAGAGAACGCGCCACTTTCAAGAAACAGCAGCAACTACCCAGCATCGATACTTAGTGTATCCGCCAGTGTTGTGCAATTTACTTTTGTTATCGACCCTTTGGGAATATTTAAATAAACGTCATTTGAGTAATTGCTTTTAATGATTAACAACTTTTAACAATACATTAATTCTTATTTAAGCCCTAGTATTTGTTGAATAACGTTTTCCAGTAGAGTCGCGCCGGCAAAATTAAGTCCCGCTTTATGCAGCTCGGATGCGTTAGCCTGAAATAGCATTTTTTATTGATTATTTCTTATTTTATTAAGTTATTAAACCCTTGCAGAACTACAACTACTGTATAACACAGTCTGCAATCAGTACATTTCATTTGAAATGTCTGCAAGGGTATTAAATCTTCGGCAGTCCGAAGTTTTTTCTTGTTTTTTTTTTTTTGTAACGTACAGAAAGTTTGAACGCCGTAAGCGCTCCAAGTAGCCGTCTACTGCCACGGCGGGTAGAAAAATCCTACGCACGAGCCGAGGCATCTGCGGAAGCAGCTGGCGCGATAACTTTAGATGCGTGTTGGCCGCGCTGGCCACTTCGAAGATGCACTCTTCGACGCCTTTGTCGGCGGCGTCACTGCGCAGGATGCGCTCCTGGCTGACGCCGTGCCGCACCAGTATCTCGAGCGGGACACAAACCGTCTGCTGGCGTCCGGTGTGCGGTATGGCACGCAACAGCATGGCTATACCTTGGGCCTTGCCCAGATGCGAGGCGGCATGATCCACCTGCATGTCCTGGACACCGCTTAGCTGAACCAGCAGATGCAGCAGCGAGGAACAAGTCTGATCCGCATAGTCCTCCAGTTCACGCAGCGTCTCAAATGCCTGATTTTGTGTACGCTCACGTGCCGTCACCAGCCGGCGTAGATATAACTTATTAAGCTTGGTAGTGCCCACAGTGCGGCGCAGTTCACGCAGCACGGGCTGATCCTTAACATAAGATTTACTCGTTTCCGGACCGAAGCACTTGTCAATGGAATCGTACCAAAACTTGAGGCGCAGTTTGGCGATCTGTGGCTCTGTCAGCTGCAACAACACAAGTGATTATCAGCGTGTTCTTCAAGCCGCATGGTCGCCTACCTGAGCGCCAACGGAGCGGGAAACCTCCACATTGAAGGCACGCAACGCAAAGGCCGCGGACCGCAGCTCCTTTGGCAATAGCAGCGTACTCAGATAGTTCTCATAGTCGTATTTCCTGCAAAGAACTTGTAAATGGTAAAGCCCCAAATCAGACATCAGCAGCTTCTTACTCCACAAGGCCCATGCAATATTTGGCCCCAAATTTATCTTCTTTGCTAACCGCGTCTGTTGGTGCTTTGGGCGTTCGTGGCTCCTTTTGCGACCTGTCAGTTGCGGTAGCGGTGCTACTGTTGCTTGCATGTCGGGCCACAAATTTGGCCACAAACAATTGTCGATTGCTATTTTGTAACAGGCGCCGCATTTGTTATTTTTATTTTCCACTAAAAAGAGCTGCTCCTCACTTAACATACTGCTCCGCGCAGCGATGATGCCAGACCTAAATAAAATCGATAAGTGATAACAGCATGCTAATTAAAATCGAGAGCTAATGGGAATGATCATTTGACAAAGCTTCTTGTTGATATAGCGTAGCTAGTGTTGCTATGGCTTAGAAAGTTGTATATCATGCAATTAGGTAAGTAGCTTTTTTTTATAGCCTGCAGCACTTGAGGTGGAGTAATATTAATTTTAATAATCGAAAACACAATAACTTTATACGAAATATCGATGCGTATAATTCATAATTTTGCAATATAAATACATTATTTGACAGTATTGTAAAAATAAGTTGTCAAAGATTTAAATGTTCAAAAATAAATGGTTGCCAGATTATTAGATTAATCGATATACGTCGTGTAAGCAACCCTTCAGCATAACACTCGTCGCTGGTTTTCTTTTCTAGCCGCCATTCAAAAGAGTGTGTGTCGCGAGCATTTTGTCATAAATTTTAAAGAAAGTGCATCAATAGTTAAAAACAAATAAAACAACAAATTGTTAAACGGTAAGTAGACGGCTCTGTTCAGCGCAAACTATTTATTTTTAATTATATCGCTGGCAATAACTCGAAAGCAACGACAACGGCTCCCTTCATGTTGACTAGCGTGTGTTTATTTATTTACATATGCGCAAATGTGTGTGCACAATTCAAAATATGCCTACACCAATTTATACTCGCAGATTACGACACGTACTAAAGCTTCTATAAGTTCGTAACGAATATACTCAAACTATACGAATTCTTGTTTGACAAGCGCATGTACCCTGTTGACTGCGTTGTCCGTTGGACAATAGGTAACGACATTGACGTATAATTTATGTGTATTGAGTGTAATTGAGGTGTCAAAAGCATGCCAAATTTGCATTAGATGCATTCGAAACGTTGCACAAGCTTTTAATGTGCGCTGAAGCAACAATAAACGTCAAAAAACCTTAACATTTAAGCAAAATATCAAAATTTCAGTGTAGAGTTGTCACCTGCGATGTACAAACTGTAGAAATGTATCGGTATCGATGAATCAACGTGACAACTCTACCAATAATCGGCAAAATTTTAGCTCACGGTCGATATCTTCATTGCTTTTTTTTCTGTGCCCAGCAGATTTTAGTGTGCACCAAAAATAAAAATAAGGAAAAGAAAACGAAAAAAAAAACATAGGAAAACAAATATAATATACAAAGTGTAAAACCAAGTGATAGTTAAAGTGTGAACGCATCTATATGTTTTGAATCAAATAGTGAAATTACAATTTGTACGCAAGTGTTAATATATGTACATATATATCTGCGAAAAAACCCCAATGGGCAAAATAGTATAAATACATATGAGACAAATCGCTAACAGCGATAGCAATAACAAAAAACGCACAACAACAACAGCAGCTATACCAACGTGTGTGTGTGTGTGCGTATGTGTGTGTGTGTGTTGTAATTGAACGGATAGCGACAGCAACACACGGTGCCTAGCAGAAAGAGAAAAAAAAGAATAAAAAAAAACAGTATATTCAAATTAGAATTTGACGGCGACATTCCATAACTGCACTGCGTAACCAACACTGAAAATGAAGCAGACTCAGCAGCAGCACAAGGATCAGTATCAATAGCAGAGGCGCCCTGCAAACACTGGAGACACAAAAGAGGAAAAACAAAAACCATAACGAAAATTTCGGCGAGGGGCGAATTTGACCATCACGCGCCAGCAATACGGATACAACAACAAGCAGTAACAACAATAGCAAAATGTTAGCAAAATGCTAAGTTATCTACAATTATTTATTGGCGATTCTACACTTCGGTGTGTGCGTGTGTAAATTTGTGTGTGTGTGTGCAGCCCAATTGGGCAGCCGTTTTAACATATACATTTAATTTTTATTGTCAAGCCCAAAATGCATAAGCACGCTTCAGCAAGCTATTAATTCTATTCATTTGGCATATTTTTTTTTAAATTTTGATGAGCAGCATGCTCCATTTGTGCTGGTCGTTTGTGAGGTGGTCGGGGGGCGGATTGGGCTTAATGCCATATTGTTTCAGTTATTGCAGCTAATTGCTCGCGTCTGCTGACGTATGTAAATAGATATATATTTATATATATGTGAACATATGTCTGTCCAGTCAGTCAGTCAGTATATTGCGTCTGTCGTCACTTCAACCATTTGTTTGTCCGGCAGCGCAATTGGCACACTTGCCATTTACTTACTCTATTGTCTGATATAGTACATATAAATTTATAACTTTATATATATATATATATACTTATATATATATTGACTTTGGCGTCTGGAAATTAACTTGAAACGCAGTTGTTTTGTTTTTTCTGACTTTTGCAATTTATTGTTTAGTTACTTCATCCTGGACACATATTGTTTGCTGGGGGGTTGAGTTGGGAGAGTACAACAAAACTTTTTATACCCTCAAGGTTGTCTCCAGCACAATATTGTATAACACAGGTCTGTTTGTGTGTGTGTGTGTGTGTGTGTGTGCGTGCTGTGTTTATCTGTTGATATTCAATACGTTCGCTAATTTGTACAGTAAAGTATCCATATAGTGATCGCTCTCTTGTTCAAAAGTATATATATGTTTTTATTCGTAGCATTCTTTTACAGTTCGGCTTTGTCAGTTAGCGGTAACAAGGGAAACAGTAAAAAAAAAAAACAGCTTTATTTTATTGATTACGGTCGTATTGGTTGAAATGTGTTTGTGAGTGTGTGTGTGTCATTTCAATTCCAACAAAATGCACAGCACTTGCGGGCGACTTGACTTTGATGGTCATATTCATATTTATTGCCCATTGCTCTTTTCTTGTCGTATTCGTAAACATTTTACAGGCTGCTCAAGTTTTTCTTATGGTTATATAAATATTTATTCACAGTAAGCGTATGCTCCACTCTGTGACCCATTTATAAACATTTTACTGGCTTCTTATAAAGATATTTTTATTGTATTCCTTTTCAACTGGGAACAGCTTTGATTCCTTGGAAATGATTGTTATGGTTATATGTTATACTAAAACATATACTATATTTGCTCACCGTTATCCATTACAGTCTGCGGCGCATTTGTTAAAATTGTATATTTATATTTATTTAAGCTTATCTATGCAATTTGTTTTAAAAGCTTTTTGGTCTAAACAAAGCTGTTGCTTGTATTGGGCAGTTTTCGAGATTAGCGTTTTAACCAGAACAACTTAAATTGTTATCAGGTGCTTTATCAGTGGAAATTCCATTTTCAAAGGTGCGTTAGATATCAGTTATTACGGACAACAAATTGTTTTGCTTCGATCAATGTGTGTTTTAGTGCAAATTAGATTTATTTTTCTGTAAATTATTTAAATTTTCTTTAAATTTTTCTTTAAAAACACAATTCTTAATTAAAATATTCCATTTCCATTTCCATAAAAGTAGAATATAAATAGTTGAATTCATCAATACGAATGTTTACTGTACGCATAATTCTTTAGACTATTACAGATATTTTTAAAATTCGTTTTGCGTAACTGTGAAAATTAAAAGGCAGCTGAAAATTGATAGGGATATTGTAAAGAGTGTTTACTGTTTATGTTTGCTTAGAATTTTTCAAACAAGATGTGAGATATATTCGAACTGGATGTGCGTTTTTATTTTTGAGAAAATAGAAAGTTGCGTTATAACGAATGTTTGCTGTATGTTTGGACACGCGCGCACGCACACGCCGAGTGTGTAGCCCCGCCAAGTAATGTTCTGGCCCCATGTTTACTAATAAATTCTTACAGACAACAACAACAACAAACGCACAACAAGGGACAAGGAGAGGAGCAAACACACCACACATACACACACATATACACGCACGCACACACACTGACATCATAGAGCGAACATAGGAAACAAACGAAGTAGCGTCGGAGGAGTCGGAGTCGGATTCGGTGTTGGTGTCCTTATCGTGGTTGCTGGTGATATATTGACCAAAGAACCATGGTAAGCACGAATCTGGTGGTGCCGGTGGTGCTGTGGGGTCCAACAGCGCCCACACACTGCATATCGAGCGTATTTCTATCGGATGATCAATGCACACTGGTCACCGGCTGCTACGATGGACAGATCTGTCTGTGGCAAGTGGAGCCGGCCACATTCAAGATGTCGCCACGTTGCCTACTCGTCGGACACTCAGCG
Source organism: Drosophila paramelanica (assembly GCA_035043915.1). NCBI lineage: Eukaryota > Metazoa > Arthropoda > Insecta > Diptera > Drosophilidae > Drosophila > Drosophila paramelanica. The sequence goes on along the minus strand of JAWNMO010000557.1, from coordinate 3,258,308 downwards.
CCGGTGCTGTGCCTGGTGCGTGCCTCTCTTTTGCCGGAGAACAACTTTCTGGTCAGCTCATCGGAGAACGGAGAGATGTGCACCTGGGATTTGATCGATGGCAAGTGCACCGAGGCCGTTAAGCTGCCACAGGTGCATACACAAATCCAAAGCTACCACACGGCCAACAGCGAGGATGTGCGTCTCTTTTGCATTGGCTATTATGCCGAGATCATGGTGATGGATCCGTTCAGCCTGGAGGTGATCTATGTGCTCAGCTCCAAGGTGAAGCCCGATTGGATATCTGCCATACACGTGCTGCGTCCGATGCGGCGCAAAGATGATGTCGTCCTGGCCATCACCACCACCGGCACCGTCAAGGTGTGGACACTGACTGGCAATGAGAACAAGCATGCGGAGCCCATCTATGAGAATGAATCAAAGGAGATACGTTGCCTGAATGCCATTACAATGAATTGCTGTGCCCAGAATCAGCGAACGGTGCTCCTCGTCTGCACCAAATACTGGCAAATTTACGATGCCGGTGATTTTACCGTACTCTGTTCGGTTATTGCACCGGCCCGTGAACGTTGGCAGGGCGGTGATTTTATAACCTCGGATCGTGTGATGCTCTGGACGGACGAGGGCAAGGGCTATTTGTATAAGCTGCCCGCCAATTGTATACCGGACAACAAGGAGTTTCACTCCAAGAGTGTTGTCCGCGACGCACCCTATCTGTACTATGTACTGCAGCATGCCGGGGATAAGGTGCTCTCCTGCCCGCCGGCGATGAAGCTTCTGATCGGTCAACAGACGCACTTTCTGCTTCGCGGCGATTCCGAGGGCTATATATCGGTGTGGAATGTGCCCGAGGTGCCCCTGGATAATATTAGCATATTGCAGGCGAAACAGATGCCGCCGCGCATACAGAAGCCGCATGTATGCACATCGCTGGTGGAGGCGTGGTCTATTATGGATCCACCGCCGGTCGGCATACTCGATCAGCTGTCACGGATCACCGAGTCACCGGTGAAGCTAACGTCGAGTATTTATTTGCCACAGCAGAGCCGTTTGGTCATCGGCCGTGAGGATGGTAGCATTGTGATTGTTCCGGCCACACAAACGGTCATGATGCAGTTGCTCGTTGGCATCAAGCAGAACTTCAGTGATTGGCCCTCGCATCAGATACTCTATGGTCATCGTGGACGTGTCAATTGCTTGCTCTGCCCATCGATGGTCCATCCGCGTTACGAGAAATCCCATCTTCTATCAGGAGGTATTGATTTTGCCGTTTGTTTATGGGATCTGTACAGCGGCAGCCTGTTGCATCGTTTCTGTGTCCATGCCGGCGAGATAACCCAGCTGCTTGTGCCGCCCGAGAGTTGCAGTCCGCGCATACTCAAATGCATTTGCTCGGTGGCCTCGGATCATTCGGTCACTCTGGTTAGTTTGCAGGAGCGCAAATGCGTTACGCTCGCCAGTCGTCATCTATTCCCGGTGGTGACCATCAAGTGGCGGCCACTCGACGATTTTCTCATTGTTGGCTGCTCCGATGGCAGCGTCTATGTTTGGCAAATGGAGACCGGCCATTTGGATCGAGTGCTTCACGGCATGCTCGCCGAGGAGGTGCTTTCTGCCTGCGACGAACAGGTACTGGAGGAGGGCGGCGGCGTCGGTGGTGGCGGCGTTGGCACCGCTGGTGGTGCTGCCAATTCAGCGAGTGAAATGGGCATGGCCAATCCGGCGGTGCATTTCTTTAGGGGTCTCAAGTCGCGCAACATGAACGCTATCCGGCATGCCACACAGCGTGGCATCCATCAGCTGCAACAGCTGCAGGGCCACAATCAGGGAAATTTTGATTTCCTGATGAAGCATCGCAGCAATCCGTTGGTCATCCAGGGTCTGCGCACCAATCCGAAAGACGCCGAGAGTCACATACTCTTCTTCGATATCGAGGGCCTAATCTTTGAGCTGCACAGCGAGGAGTATGCACAGATGACGCCAGCCACTCTGGAGGCGCTCGGCGTTCATCTGCAGAATCCCAAGGATGGCAAATCGCTGCACATCGATGCGAGCAAAAAGATTGGCGATTTCTTTAGCAAGGTCAAGAACAAGGCGGTCGATGTCGAGAAGATCCTTAAAGACAAAGACAAGCACGGACTCGTACAAAAGTTCAAAGAGAAAACGGAAATAGTCGAAAAGAGGGTGCAGGCAAAAGTCGAGAGCCTTCAGAAGGCGGTCGAAACGCACGATGAGCCGCCACAACAGGATCTGAAGAGTAAAATCGCATCCAAAATGGAGGTGACACACGTCATGGAGGTGGCCCAACTGTTGCTCTCACTGCTGCACTCGTGGGGCCTCGATCCGCACCTGGATAAAGTGTGCGAATCGCAGCTGGGCCTGCTCCGTCCCATTGTGCCCATCTCGTACGGTGTCCTTTCAAAGGCCGGCTACATGTCGCTGCTGTTGCCCACCTGGCAGAATAACTATGCGATACCGCCGGGCCTGCTCCAGTTGCCCACCAGCTCCAAGAAGCGTCCGCTGCCCGAGGAGCTGCAGCGTTTGGAGCACCTGACAGCGATATTCACATCGCGCCTGCATTGGGAGCTGAGTACCACGTTGACATCGAATCACATTTTGGCCCTGGTGGCCATGTCCAATACGCTGATGTCGATGAGCGCCGCCTCGTTTCTGCCCGACAGCGAGAAGCACAAGAAGCTGCAACGTTTGGCGCAGCGTGCCGAGTCAACGCTGAGCAATGAGGAGGAGCGCGAGGAGCTATTGGCCCATCACACCTCACAGATCAAGCAGGGCTGGAGCCTGCTATCGACGCACCATTGCTTCCTGCTGCCGGACAAGATCGAGGCACTGGAGCCAAAGAAATTTAAACGTCCGCAGGTGGAGATGATGGTCAAGCGCTGGCAGCACCATTGCATCGAGATTCGGGAGGCGGCCCAACAGATCCTGCTCGGCGAGCTGACGCGCATGGGCAAGAAGGGCCGCAAACAGCTCGTCGAGAGTTGGGCACAATATTTGCCGCTCTACACGCACACCGAACCGATTGTCGGCGCCCAGCAGGTGGCGGCCATGCTTAACAGCCATCAGGCTGGTGGTGCCGGTGGCCATTCCGGTGGCTCGGCTGTTGGTATCGGTGGTGGCCATGGTCACGTTGGCCATTCTGGTGGCGTCGGTGGTCCCAACTCGATGATGGGCAATGGCAGCAATGCGATGTCCGCCGGCCAGTCGATGTCCGGTGTCGCTGGCGGTGCCGGCGGTGCGGCCGATCAACAGGATGAGGACTATGAGGAGGAGGAGGAGGAAATTATACGCAAGCCGTCCAGTCTGTCGGAGCTGAAGCGCAAACAGACCACCGCTGTAATCCTGCTGGGCGTCATCGGCGCCGAATTCGGTCAGGATATATCCCAGGAATCGCCCAATCATCATCGCGGCAGCATTAGCCTCGGTCATGCCACCGGCGAACGGCGCAAATCCTCCGTCGTCGAGGGCTTCGGCATTGCCAACAATCTCGCCCGTCTCACCTCAATGGCGCTGGCCCATCTGCTCTATGCGCCACCTTCCCCCAAACTGCCCCAATATACACCATTGCGTCGGGCCGCCATCGATCTGTTGGGACGTGGCTTCACCGTCTGGGAACCGTATCTGGATGTGTCCAAGGTGCTGCTCGGCCTGCTCGAGATCTCGTGCGAGGGCAAATCGGTGCCCAATCTTAATTACAAGCTGCCGCTAACGCCACAAGCGGACGCCTGTCGCACCGCTCGTCATGCGCTACGGCTGATAGCCACCGCCCGGCCGGCGGCCTTCATCACAACGATGGCCAGGGAAGTGGCGCGCTATAATACGATGCAGCAGAACGCCCAGTCGATCAATACGCCGCTCACGCAATCAGTGCTGTATAAGGCCAAGGGCGAGATACTGCAGTGTGTCGAGATGTTGATCGATAAAATGCAATCGGAAATCGCCGGACTGCTGGTGGAGGTGATGGACATTGCGCTCCACTGTGTCGATAGCAATGAGCTAAAGAGCCGCGGCCTCGCCGAACTCTGCCCGGCCATCTGCAAGTTCAATCAAATCTCGCATTGCGCCCAAACACGACGCATCGCCGTCGGTGCGAACAGCGGCAATTTGGCCATTTACGAGCTGAGGCAGAACAAGTGCCAAATGATACCCGCCCATACGCATCCGATCACCTCGCTGGCGTTCTCGCCGGATGGCAAATATCTGGTCTCCTATTCGTGTGCGGAGAATCGTTTGTCCTTCTGGCAGACCAGCACCGGGATGTTCGGACTTGGCCAGTCGCAGACGCGCTGCACCAAGGGATATTCGACGGCGCCCATACCGGATGTGTCGCGTCTGAATCCGATGCGATTGGCCAAATTGGTTTGGATCAATAATCGCACCGTCACCCTAATGCTGGCCGATGGTTCCGAGACGCGATTTAATGTCTAAATTGTAAAAGATGAGAATGAGAGAAACACAAACAAAGCAAAGAAAACACACAAAAATTAAGAAACAAACAACGAGTTTCATTTAAATGACTATCGATAGCGGCTTATCGATAAACATTTTTTGGCATTGCGATTGATCGATCATTAAATGTCATCGAGTTATTGATCAACATGTAAATTGTCAACAACATCTTGATCAACATCCATCGCCATCGATTGTCGCGATCAACATTTATCGATAGACGATAACAGCGGAGTCAACGTCGTCAGGCCACATACTGAGCAGCCGAGCTGCATACTATTTAGGCAATCAAACAGCGCGGACTTCAAAAGCGAGCGACACGATCATCAACTAAAACAATAAATAGACAAAATATAAACTTAACAATTAATGGAAAACAATAAAATACAAAATTAAAAACATTAAACATATATTAAAGCAGACGCCAAGAGCGAAATAATAATAATTAAAAAAAAAGCTGTTATTTATTATGTATAATATATATTTATATATATAAATATTTGTATATGTGTTTTGTGCGATTTTAAAATGTACTTTTCTTTACATGCATTATTTGAAAAAAAAAAAATCCCTTAAACCAAAATAATTCGCCCAAGTCAAACGTTTAGGGGCCTTCCCTTAATCACAAAATAAAAAGAAAAAAGAGTCATGTTTTTTACGTATTTTAATAATTTATTTTAATCTTTTTTTTTAATTTGCGAAAATTTTGGTTTTTCGGAACTGAAAATGTCGCTATTTAATGCTTATGTAATGCGTATAGTCTTAAGAATAGCTACGGGTGCAGCCCGCAAATGAATGCTTTTTGTTTTGTCGTTAAAAAAAAACTATAAACTATTTTAAAATTAAAAATTTAAATTGCACTGAAAAATATTTAGTAAAAATCCAACTACATTTGTTTAAACAAAATGGAATTGAAAAAACAAAAAAAAAAACAAACAATACCAATAAAAACAAAGAATGAATGCTGTTATTACTACTTATTATGCTATTATAATTATTACTATTATTATTATAATTACTATTATTATTGATATTGATATTTGTTATACCTAATGTATTGTTATTATCTATCTACAACTATTTAAAAAAAAACATATGTATTGCGCAATGTTGCTACTTTCTAAAAACAAAAAATAAGCAAAAAAAAAAACGTCAGAAAAGTTAAAAATACACCTATTTTTATATAAAATTAGTTAAAATTGATTTATTTTTTTTTTGTTTTATTTTTTCTTTGTTGCAATATGCGAACTCTGAAGTTAAACACTAAATAAACGTATTTAAAAAATAAAGATTAGCAATATATATAATTATATATATATATGTATACACACCTACAGTTGTGTCTGTACTTTACCTGTATTTATATATGTGTTTGTATAGGTATACAATTTATGCCTGGAGTTAAACTTAAAACAAAACAAAAACACACACAACTATACACAATTATATATGTACCACATTATATTATATAACAAGTGAATAAATTGTATTTGTGCTTAATTTGAATAACGAATATGTACGAATATATTCGAAGTCCTTCATAAAGTATTACACAAAACGAATTAATGAAAATAATAATATATATAAAAAAAAATATAAATATAAACATGCAACAAATAAAGTCAACCAAACATAAAATAAATATATTGTGGCTTCATTATTCACTTTATTTTAAAGGAATATCCCGAATACGTAGAAAGAAAGTATTTGTTAGGTTATATTATATTTTAAGTCAAGAAATGATACTAAAGAAAGCAATATTTTAGGTCTCTCTGTATCTGCTTCTCTCTCTCTCTCTCTTTCTCCTTATTGTTCACGAAGATATTGCTGTCCGCCTGAACGCAATTTTTCGTAGAATTTAGAGCTAAAGGCTTAAAACTTGGAATATTTACTCTTAGTAGCCTGCGTTAAAGAGAGAGATAAAGGTTTTTATTGACAAAACCTTTTGACATGTAAAGTTTTCGGATCCATAGCTCCAAAACTTTAAGCTCCCATAACTTTGTCAAAACTGAACCGATTTTCATGTTCGATGATATTATTTGGCCTCTAAGTTTTTCTACATTTAAAATATCTTCACTTTTGAAAATACATTTTTTTTTAATTTTTTTATCAACAAAATTATGTACTCCCCAACTAACTACTCAATTCTCAATTACTGTTTCAAAAAAAATGTTTTTGAATTGAAAATTACAAACTTATGTTTTAAAACGATTTTATTTATGATAATAAGCATAAAAAACAACATAAAAAGTGATTTTGAAGGGATAAAATTTTTGGTCAAAAATCATTCCAAAATGTACAGAAATTTGGACATGTATAGCTGTCGGATCCATAGCTCCCAAGTTTCAAACTCCCATAACTTTGTCAAAACTGAACCGATTTTCATGTTTGATGGCATTTTGAGCATGATTTGGTCTCTAAAATTATTATACTTTTAAAATATCTTTACTTTTAATAATAAAATATTTTTGAATTTTTTTGGTCAACAAATCATCCCCCTTCTTTATTTTTGAAAAAAAAAAAAATTCAAAAATTAGATTAGCAAGTTTAAATTTGTAAACGATTGCTGATGTCACAATTGGTATAAAAAAACATTAAAAGTGATTCTGAGAAGGTAAAATTTTTGGTAAAAAATCATGCCAAAGCTCTCGGTTTTATAGTTCCCAAACTTCAAACTCCGATAACTTGGTCAAAACTCGATAGATTTTCAAGTTTGATGGCATTTTGGTCATAATATGTCCTCTAATTTAATTCTCAAATGTATAATTCTTAACATATCAAATTCCCGAATCCAAAGCTCACCTATTTGTTTGTTAGTATACTGTAAAGAAGCATTGCGCTGTCGGTGACACCCGACGGCAACGTGCTTTGTTTAATAAGAAGAATGCACAATTAATTGTTTTACACATTTTGCAGCAGTTAATCGTTGGCGAAGATGCCCGAAACAGAGACCAGAAGCACCAGCAATCGGGGCAGGCCGAGGAAGGCGGTCGCCGCCGAGCGCAAAATCGCTCGAATCTCCAATGACGATGACGAACTGATGGAGTCGAGCAGCAAAGCGACATCCCAAAACCAAAACAAAGTTGATAAGCATGAGCAGAAGAAGCAGCAACGTGAACCGGAACAGCATGATGAGGATCACGACGATGCCGAGATTGAGGAGCATGAGTTGGAGAACGAGGACGATGACGACGAGGAGCCGGACAGCAATGAGGCTAGCGATCCCGAAGAGCAAGTGGAGCCGCCCGCCTTCAGCCTGGCGACGCTCGGACTACAGCGTGTGGGCAGCGCCCCGCCCCCAAAACCGAAAGTGCAAAAGGCACCGCTACCCACACTCAATGCACGCGGCATGCCCGCCCGCATTAGGAAGCGTAATCCGCTCTTCTACGATGAGAACATCATCAACGATGATAAGCCGCTGCGCGTTAGTCTCGCACCCAAGAAGCTGCCGGCCCGCGGCTCTGGCGACAGTCCCGGCAAGCTGCTGGCCACGCCCTCAAAGGTGTTAAAGAAGCGCAAGGGCGTCGTCTCACGGTACATGCGCTCCAATGACACCAGCAATGGTGCTTCAACATCCCATTCTGCCGCCGATACAAGCGCCACAGAGTCATCCGGTGGCAAGCACAAGAAGCAGTCGGGCAAACAACTGCAGCTGGCATCGGCTACATCGGCTAAAGCACAGCAGCAACAGCATCACCAGCATCAGCAGGAACAACAACAACAGCCGCTTCAGTCCGGCCATCTGCGATCCGGGCGTGGCCCCACGAGTGGCACAAAGGGCGCCGCAGCGGCTGCCGCAGTTGCCGCTGCCGAAGATGCGGCCCGCAAGGCCGAGGTGCAGGCTCTGGCGAACAAGCGTTTGGGTCAATCGATTGGGCTGCGTCTGCGTAATCTGCTCAAGCTGCCCAAAGCCCACAAATGGGCCATTGCCGAGTGGTTCTATTCGTATATTGACAAGCCGCTGTTCGACTGCAAATATGATTTCATGAATCATGTTAACGAGCTGGCGCCGCGTCTTGGCACACGCAAACTGAATCGTCACGAATGGGTGAACATCAGGCGACGTATGGGTCGTCCCCGTCGCTGTTCGGCCGCCTTCTTTCATGAGGAGCGACGCGAACTGGAGCGCAAGCGTCAATTGATGCGCACCCTGCAATCCCGCAAGCCCGGCGAACTCAAGGATTCCCTGCTGCTGGCCGATATGCCTGAAAAGATACCGATGCCGTTGCCATTGGGCACCAAGGTGACGGCACGGTTGCGTACGCCGCAGGACGGCATCTTTGCCGGCACAGTGGCCGCATATGATTCATTGAACGCAATGTATCGGGTCACATTTGAGCGGCCGGGCTTGGGCACCCAATCGATTCCGGACTATGAGATTGTATCGGAGAACTTCCACGAGATGTTGCCGCTGCATAGCTTTACCAAAGATTTCCGGCCCAATTTGATGAGCATCTATCAGACGAGCCAATTGGGCTATACAACAAATCTGGGCTTCACCACAAACCTGGCCAGCAGCTTACAGTCGAAACGTTTTCCACTTGGCGCCGCCGGCAATTTGAACAGCAGCAACGCGACAACGCCACACAAACATTTGGCCAACAATAATGCGGCCGCACGTAACGCGCTCAGCCTGAAGCTGAACAAGAGTGATCCGCTGCTTGGGCAGGATGCGATTTGCGATAGTCCGATAAGGCAGCAGCTGGCCCGGCATCATGGCTATCCGAAGAAGCTGCTCGAGCATCTGGTGCGACTCCAGAATTGTATAGCGGTGAAGGAGGCGAGAATCCAGCGACTGGGCGAAATGAACGCCAGCGCCGAACTGGCAATGGGCGAACTAATGGGCCAGGAGGAGGCCGGCGATCGTAGTCGCCGCCAGCTGCGGGACGATTTCCAGCGACGCTACGCCTCGAACATTTTATCAATAGAGCGCATCAATGCGGAACTTATGTACGAGCTGAACAAGGTGCAGGAGATGTCCAGCAGTTTGACACGTAATCCCAATGTGCAGGCGATGATATCGCCGACGCTGTTGCGGGAGGAATGTCGAGCGAAGGCCAGTCAAACTGTCGATGAGATGATTAAGGGTGCGGTGAAGAGTGAGCGCATGGTGAATCTGATCAAGAATCTCACCACACTGCTAATTGTTACACAGAATTTGGACAGTGATTGGGAGGCGGCCGAGGTGAATAAAGTGCTGGAGGGCTGCATTGAGGAGGTGCGCAGCAATCTTGTCTGCAACGATAACAGCGAGGTGTTCCAGAAGAGCGTACAATTGCGGCTCGAGTACATTGCCCTGGACATCAATCGGAATATTGAGGAGCGCAGCTTTAGCCAGGCATCCGTCAACTCACCAAAATCAGCCAAATCGGAGGGGGGCAAAACAGCCGGTACACTAACAACACCACGCGGGACAGGAGCTGGAGCTGTGAACAAGGATAAGCTGGGACAGAAAACAAGTGAAACGAAAGGGCAACGCGATAAATCGAAGCTACTGGTTGAATCGGATGTGGAGCCCATGGATGTGGACAGTGAACATGAGGAGGATGAGGGAAAAGCCGACGGGCGAAATAAACACATTGTCGACGAGGATGATGCAGATGCAATTGCAGATGCCGATGCCGATGAAGATCCAGATGCTGATGCAGAAATAGATGATGATGCTGATGCCGACGACTCGGATGCGGCGGACAAGCCAGATGAAATAGGTGCAAATAAAATGGATGAGACAAATGCCGATACCTGTGCCGAGGACACGCAAATAACCATCGAGTCCATGAAGGATTCGGAAGATGACAGCCAATCTCATGATGAAAAGGATGACGACAAGTCACATGGCGAAATCATCAAAGTGATGGCTGTCGACGCAGAGTCCGACACACAGGAGGAATTCTTATATGAAAAGTAGCGAGTAGCCAGTAACGAGTAACGAGTACCGAGACGTAGTTGTATGTACTTCAGTTTAGCCTTAGAAACCCTCAAGTGAATCATATACATATATATTTAGAAATTAGAAATCATATATATATGTATATAAAGATTGTTCTTTTTTTATTATTATTTTTATAACTATCCTTTCATTTTTTTATAAGTTGCGTTTGCTGGTATACTAATTGTATATCGATTTTAAGGCGTTCTGGTCAATTGAAACCAACTTTTGAATATTTTCTTTATCTATATGTATTTTTTAATTGTTAATCTGCACAACTTTGTTGCTATTATTAATAGTGTTCACATAAAAATGCATATTAACAATTGATATACATATATTGTTTTCTCGCCGTTTTCTTTTATTTTTATTTTTTTTTGTTTTTGTGAACTAGGTTTTATGTACTTCACATTTCTAAATATCAAAATTCTTGAGTGTGTCGCAATAAAACGTTATAACAAATAAGCGCAAATTGTTTTTAAAATTGTTTATTTAGTTTGTAAGGAACAATTGCCTACTCATCATCATCCTCGTCATCATCATCATCTTCGCTTGACTGGTTCAGCCAGTCGACAAGTTTGGCGAGACTTTGCCGCAGCGTGGCGTGCTCCTTGATATCCAGCTGCTCGTACCAGGTGTGTACGGCATCCTCAGAAACGAAGTCCTTGTCGTACAGGTAATGCACTACCTGGGAGATCTTCTCACGAACCAGCTCATTCTCCTCGCAAATGTCCTGCGAAATAGAAAAATCAAAATTGTAAATTATAAACAAAAAAGTGATCATATCGCGTCCGTATCCTTGTAGATCCTGGCGTCAAAAAACATGTATTGACCGTAATCGTCCTCTTGGTTTCCGAGATATCAAGGATTTTGCGATTTTACATATGGCAATGACATTCGTGGAATTTGTCTATTTCCTAGCACTTATGAATCAAATTGCTATCAAGTCAACCAATGATTATTATAAATATGATCATCATGTTTACCTCTAAAGCCTTCAGACAGTCCAACATGGCATCCTCACTCTTAATATAGTTGGAGACAACAGGTCCCAGTTGTTTGAAAGCGGCATTGATGGCAACCAAAACATTATTGTTGGCCGGCTCAACGATGCTCTCCATGCCGAACACAGCCTTGACCACGTTAAAGTTGACCTCCTTGAGCGACATGTTGTACGCATAGCGCGAGGAGTTAATCTCGAGTATGAGAAAGTCCGGATTCGATTTCTCGCGAAAACCGCGCGTTAACGAATCGATGACCTCCGACAGGAAAACTGCAATAACAAAACATTTGACATATAATTGAATTAGGCTTTTATCATGGGTCAACAGCTCACTGTTTGTGTCGTCGGGCAGTGGCGTTGCCACACGCGATCCATCGTCGTCCTCGTCATCGTCACTAAAGTAGCTGCCGTCGCTATCCTCATTGGCCAGCGCTTGCAGCTCACCCATTTTCGGTATGCAGAGATTTCCTGACTGTGGCAGTAAATTATCATCGTCATCGGAATCATCGGGATCGCCGGTTGTTAAATCGCTAACGATGTAGGCGGCCGGTCCAATGGCCTCCAGTTCAACTAGAAAATAAATTAAATGGATTAGTTTAAACTTTGGGTCGTGGAGCACGTGCTTACCCTGCTCGTGCTCTTCGGTGCTCTGTGTACTGGGTGAGCTGGTGACCAGTGTGTTGGCCAGCTTCGTATTAGCGGGCAGTACACACTTGGCGCCCAGAACGCAGCCGGCGCTAATGACACAATTCTCATTGATGACTGAATCGGCTCCAATGACGCAGTGTCGTAGTTTGCAGTTGTCCTTTATGGTCACATTCGCCATGAGGAACACATTGTGCAGCTGACAGTTGCTGCCGATTTGACAATTGGCGCCAATGACACTGCAGCTAATGTTGGTGCCGACATTTACATGACTCCCGGCCTGAATTACCACGTTATCCTGCAGCGCCACTTTTGAGACGTTGGCGTCGTGGCTCTTGTAGATGTTATCCTTGTGGAAGACATATTGTTGCTGCAGCTTATAGATGCCCATGTCGGGCACTAGCGGATAGGCCCAACGGCTAATAATGTCACGGCTGACCAGCTGATAGGAGAGCCAATTGTTTACCTTGTGCGCGTATTGGGCGGGCGGCAGCAGCGCCACATAAATACGGCTGTCCAGCAGCTCCTCGTTGATCAGCAAACCACGCACAAAGTCGTCACGCGTTTGAAAATCAAAATTATCGCTAAACAGCGAAAGCATCGATGGCGAACCGATCGCTATCTGCGGATCCATCAGGCTGTGATGCAGCGTCACACACGAGTTGCTGAGGAACACATCGAGCGGTATTTGGAAGCGTGTCTCCTTGTGATTCATGCGCAGCCGCTGATGATAATGGAGTCGTGTATTCTGTTTGTCGACGGCAATAAGTAATTCGTTGCCGGTGCGTTCTGTGCTGCTGGCGCATTCCTTGAACACCAGTGTGGCGGCAGTTCCCTTATCAAACTTGGCCGTGCGCTTGTGCTGCTCCAGCACCGGTCGCAGATCCGCATTGGTAACTGTATCCGCGCCCAGCAGTATAAAATTTCCACGTATTAGAACCTTGACGTCGAGATCACGCATCGCATCGCCAAAACAACGACAGCCCTCGCCACCAATCACATGAACGGTCATCCTGAAGGACCAGGAGGCGTATGTGGCTATGCCTTGTCTGAAAATTGTGACATTAATATCGCCATAAAGGTGAAAAAGACACTAGCAACTCTCTTTTAAAGTTGAACGCAATTGTGCATTGTAAGTCGCCTGACAAGTGGGAATACCCTTATCATTGCTCGTACTTACTTGATGTGTTCGCGTATGTCCTGCAGATAGAGACTGGCATAGACGAATACCTCCTCGACACCGCTGCGATTTAGCGCAATTAAGGCATAATCCAACATGCTGACGTTAACCAGGGGCAGCAGCGCCTGTTGGCAAACATATATGTATATTTAAATATATTCGGGCAACGTGCGTGGCCAAAACAACAACCAGCAATAATAGTAAATATGTATTTACTTTTTATATATAATTTATACGCACCGTGGAGCCTTCGTCGGATAGCGGTTTAAAGTTCCACACATTGTTATCGGCTATGAGCACCGCTTGGACGATTTCCTTTTGAAATTGTGACATATTTGCTTCCGTAAAATAGCCGCAAAACAAGTTTGCGTGCGAATGTAACGAAATTAAAACTGCTGCTGCTTTTTGCCGTTTTCAGCACTGTCAGCTGACAGTGTTGGCTAACAAGTGTATTAGGCTGTGTTCCAGCCCTGTGACAGACTACGCCAAATTTCAGCTGTTGTCGTTGGTTTCATTGTGCTGCTCGTGTGGAATGTATGCGCATAGCACCATATTTTTGTTGTTAATGCTGTTGCTGCCGCTGCTGCTGTTGTTGTTGTTATTATAGCCGTGCGAAATCATAATTCAAATTCAATGTTAAAGAAATTGGCATAAAGTGAGTAATGTGCAGTATGATAAAGAAATAGATAATATCAACTTAAATCGAAACTTGGATTACAATTATCGTCATCGCCGCTCGTTCTATGTCCGCGAACAAGTGACTGCGATTGTCATGTAGTTGTATATCTATATGGCTTTTTGTAAAAAAAAAACTATACCCGCCCACACCCACCAGTCCAAAACAGTTCAAAGCAAATGAAAGATTAAAAAATACAAAAAGTGCACACGCTTAAAAAATATTTAAAGCTTATTTGACCTCACTTTCGATTTTGATTCTACAAGAAGATAAATAGGAAATAGCAAAACAATAAGTAAAAAAAAGTCACACGCTAACTAAAAATAGTTAAGGGAGAACGAAGAAATATTTTACTAACATACCCGATAATATCATAACTACAGTCCATCCAGTATTATTCTATATTCTGCCGTGTAGCCGATAAGCAAGCCACAACATAAAATTAATAAGCTGGAAAGCCGCTGAAAGAGAAGTTCGCCGTAATTAAGCAGCCAAGCCATGGAACGCGGCAACCTGTATCCCAATGTCGCCGATGGGATCACCGCTGCAGCCCCAGAGAAAACAACAAAGGCCATCGTGCAGCAGCGCTTCAAGTCAGACGAAACGGTTCACCTGGTAAGTTGAGGCGATCCACATGCGCCCCCAGTTCATGTTCACTCCGTGATTAATCAATGCAGCTCTTCGCATCAAATTTCCATGTGTTTTTGTGTGTAAATAGACCTTGAGGATCAAAGATAACATGCGTGTTTTGTTCTTGTAACCTAACGCTGGCGATAATATGCTGCAATTTCTAGGGAAAGTTGTAGATAAAATTATTTTTGGGATACGGCGCCGAGGCAGCCAGCTATGTACTCAAGCTTAATATGCTGTTTCTAAAATATACTCAAGACGGGTATGAAGCTTGGTATTTTTTCAAGCTTAACGAAAGACTTCAACCCCAAAGACGACTTATATTGCCTAACCTCAGATTTCCTGTTTTAATATATAAGAAAAGGATATATATTCTTATAAAGAAAACGAAATTTAAAGAATATGAAAAATAACCGAGTAGGCTTGAAATTTAATTTTAGAATGGGTTTCCTTAGCTGCTATTTGGGAAAAGCTTTGTCAAAAGTTGTGCCAATTTTCAGCAGTTGGCCCAAAGTCAACTTAAAGAAATTAATATGTTTTAATGCAAATTTGTACTCACTTTCGAGTTGAATTTATCATTGAACTCTTCCCGTTTTACATTTGAACAGATCTTCGAGGCATATCAAATCAAGGGACAGGAACACTGTGAAGGCCTTCTAACCCTAGTGTCCTCTGCATCAGGCGGCACATATGCGATCGTTTCATTCTCCCTCCTGCGCACTCCGCTGACCTCAAGCAGTGAGCTGAAAATAAACCAAGTTTTTCCGATTAATAAAAGTTTTCAATTGACGACGGGTAAGCTTACCGTTCACCTGTGTGTGTGTGTGAGTGTGTGTGTACACAGTGTATATTGCATATATTGTAAGCTTTACAGATACCAAGAGTTCCATAGCGCAACAGCAATTCAATCTATCTACGGACGATGACAGGCCATCTAAATACTACTACCATCCATATCGAACGGAGCAGGGCTCGGTCGATTTCAATGAATTCTGTGCGGAAATTGCTTCCTGCAAGCGAACCATGTGGGATGCGGAAATGCCGTCGGAATCGACGCTTAATTTTCGCTGGCTGGACGATTATCGTGAGATCGGTGAGGTGAAGCAGGAGCTTAAAAAACGTGAAAGCCAGTATATAGTCTACGAGGATATTACGTATGTTGAGCTATCAATCAATTTGCTTCTTTTAAAATTGTCTCCCGTATAGTATCTACTGTGCCACGTGGAATGTGAATAATCGGCCCTGCTGGGATAGCAACCATTCTTTGCGCCCTTGGCTGGCACGCGGCGAAAAGGCGCCCGACATCTATGCAATTGGACTACAGGAGCTGGATACCACGGCCAAGGCAATGCTCAATGGAAACCAGATGCAAATGTACGCCACCCAGTGGATGTAAGTGTGCCTTCAGATGGAACGCATTCATTTGGTTTGCTCCTGCAGAGTAATTTATAAAATAAGGTTGTCCAAAATGAGTAATAGATTGGAGCAGTTCGGCATTTCATAGTTTATTAGACATACAATTTAAATATAGTAATGTAAAATTGTAAATACCTGTAAATACTATTTTCAATTCCTCCACTGACATTTTATTTCCCACAGACGCAAGATGATGGAGAACGTGCACGACGGCGTCGAGTATGAGGAATTGCAATCGGTTCGCTTGTCGGGCATTATGTTGACAATTCTCGTTCGCAAGCAGCTGCGTCAACACATATTGCGCTGCCACATCCATTCGGTGGCACGCGGAATGTTCAATGCGCTGGGCAACAAGGGCGGCGTTGCCGTCAGCGTTAAGCTGAACGAGGCAAACATATGCTTTGTCAACTCCCACCTGGCCGCGCACATGGGCTACGTGGCGGAACGCAATGACGACTACAAGGCCATTGAGGACGGCATCCGTTTCGAGGAGATCGGCTTGCAGATGCGCACCATCAGCGATCATGAGTAAGTAAACCTGAAAGAAACAAAGAGAAAGCTCAGAGAAATTATGATCAATTTTATTGCAGTCACATTTTCTGGCTAGGCGATCTGAACTATCGCATACAGGAGCCAAATGGACAGCAGCGTCCGGGGCCGATATGCGATGCGCAAACCTTTGAGCTGATGCTGCAATACGATCAGCTGCGCACGGAGATGAGCCACGATAGGTGCTTCAAGGGCTACACAGAGGGTGCCATTCAATTCGCACCGACATACAAATACATTGTGGGCACCGATGTATACGACAGCGAGCGGCTGCCAGCGTATTGCGACCGTGTCCTGTGGAAGGGCAAACGTATCGAGCAGTTGGCTTATAATAATGTGATGGAGATACGACAGAGCGATCATAAGCCCGTCTACGCTATATTCCGGGTGAAGATTAAGACTCGTGACGAGGCCCAATATAAGCTTGTCCTGAGTGACGTGCTCAAGGCGGTGGACAAGCGTGAAAACGAAAATCAACCACAGATTGTCACAGAACGTACCATCATAGAGTTCGGTTTAGTGCGCTTCAATGAACCGGCCATGCGGGACTTTAATGTTTACAACAATTGCCCGCAACAAGTGGACTTCAAATTTAAAGTCAAGGATTTGCCAAACGACATTTGCGAAAAGTGGCTGCAAGTGGATCCGCGCTCGGATAGTTTAATGATTGAGTCGGCGCGTAGCATTCGCGTACGAATGATGGCTGATCCCAATTCGATAACTGGCCTGCTCCGTAAGATCTGCAATACGTCGGGCAAATTTGATTTTGATATACTCATACTGCATGTAAAATCCGGACGAGATATATTTATAACCGTAACGGGTGAATATCAGCCAAGCTGCTTTGGACTATCCATGGAGACACTATGCCGCACCAATCGGCCGATTATTGAGTACAATCAGGATGAAATCAAGAAATTGGTAAAAAGAACCTTTTTTCTTAACACCATTATTCTAGAAATAACTAGATTGCAAAATTCCAATTTGAAAAATCCCATTTTACAGATAAAGTCCGATGTAAATCCGACTGTACATTTTTTTCCTATTAATTTATTTGAAAAACATATAATGATAAGTTATGTTATCTAATGATTGACTCATTGTTCTAGATGCTTGACGTAACGCCCGAGTACCGTGTAACGATGCCACGTGAATTTTTCCTGCTTATCGACTTTCTGCACAAGCAAGGTGATAAGTTGAAGGGCATCTTCCAGAGCTACGATCGCCGGCAGCCGCTCAGCAGTCAATTCAATGCTGTACGTGACTGGCTTGACACGTGGTCGGAGGAAGAGTTTCGTACGTTCAATTTGCGGTCAACCGTGGATGACTTAAGTCACATATTTACTAATGTGTTTATATTGTAGCCGGCACACCGCAAACTGCAGCCGAGGCGCTGTTACTGTTGCTCGACCTGCCGGAGCAGGCACTGCTCGAGCCGTTTGTGGAGGATCTGCTGATCAGCAAAAGCAAATCCGAGGCCATGGAGCTAATAGGGCTGCTGAGTGCACCCAAACGCAACGTCTTCATGCATTTGTGTATGTTCCTGCGCGAGGGCGTTGAACGTCAGGACTACGAGGTGGCCAATGTTGGTGCGTACCCAATGATGTAGACTCAACTAGATATACTTAACTAATAGATATCCCTATTCACCTCCTAATTCTAACAGCTTCTGTTTTCGGCCGTATTCTGTTGCGCACCAACAAATGCAACGTTATACCGGACTATCTCAAGTGCTGCAGTGATTTCATGCGGCGCTTTATCTACATCGAGAGTCCCGATACGATTGCTGGCGGCAATGGTCATGGCGGCGCATCTGGTGCCAGTTTACAGACATAATAGACCCGCAGTTGCGTTGCGATTGCGTTTGTACATGTATACATTTACCATATGTATAATCTACAGACATGAATGTAAATTAGTAAATTATTTATTTTAATATTGTAATTTAAAAATATGCAAAACATAACAACTAATGTATTTGCCTAGTTTGTTGACGGTACACTTACGAGTAGTTCCTCTATGGCCTAGCATTTACGTACTATATAGACATATGTATATCTGTTCTTTGTTTTACTTGTTAATTGTTTACTGCACATACAGCACGTATTAGATATGTGGATGAAAATTATCAACATTCAAGCATTCATGCATATAACTCAATATACATATTGTACTTGTAGCCTATATTGGGCTTATAATTATAACAAGTTTAAACAGTCATTTATGCGATTGCTTGTTTTTAAGTAAAAATACCGCTGCAAACGATAAACGAAAGAAAAACACGGCTTCAACTTAAGATATATTTACATATTTACCTTCACATATGCATTTTGTTGTTTTCTCCCGATTATTTAGTAAATAAGTACTAATTTAGAACAGAAGTAAACACATTTATTGCAGTTAAATTACCAATTAATCGTAAATTGAGTTTTTTTCATGCTTTATTTTTTGGGGATTATCAATTCCTTGGTGCAGTTTTTTTATTTTTTTAAATATTGTTTTGTATTATATTTAGTTGTTATTCGGGCAACTATATTTATAAATATATGTTTTAATTCTAAATTTCAGCCGCTACCGTGTTATTATTTAAATTTATATATAATGCCACGAGCTTTCGCTAAAGGTTTTTTAAATATTTTAATAGCGTATTATCCCGCTATAGTTTAAATTTAGTTTTATATTCTTTAATTTTCTGATACAAATTGAATAACATAAATTGTCTGTGACTGTCGCTAAACAAATATGAAATATATATCAATATATTAATTGTTTTTGTTTTCTAACTATATATAGTGTGTATCAGTTTAACTATATATGCACGGTAACTTATAAATAAATAAATGAAGCTGATATCTTATAGCCGTGAGAAAATATAATTTTAATTCAATGTTATCAACATTTTCATAAAGTGAGTAATCTACAGTGTGTTAAAATATAATTTTTAAAATTATAATACTAAAGTAAACTGTTGAATCACAATTACCGTCATCACCGTTCTTTCTGCGACTGCGAAACTAAAAATAACTAAAGAAGAAACAATTATGTTGCATACTCGATAATATTATAACTACAGTGCATCCAGTATTATTCTACATTCCACCGTGTAACACGCCACAACATAAAATTAATAAGCTGGAAATCCGCTGAAAGAGAAGTTCGCCGTAATTAAGCAGCCAAGCCATGGAACGCCGTGGAATCGCCGCTGCAGCCCCAGAGAAAACAAAAAAGGCCATCGTGCAGGAGCGCTTCAAGTCAGACGAAAAGGTTCACCTGGTAAGTTGACGCGATCCACATGCGCCCCCAGTTCATGTTCACTCCGTGATTAATCAATGCAGCTCTTCGCATCAAATTTCCATGTGTTTTTGTGTGTAAATAGACCTTGAGGATCAAAGATAACATGCGTGTTTTGTTCATGTAACTTAACGCTGGCGATAATATGCTGCAATTTCCAGCGAAAGTTGTAGATAAAGTTATTTTTGGGATACGGCGTCGAGGCAGCCGTTTCTTTGTTCAGAATATGCCGTTAGCTTTTAATGCGTAAAACTTACAGTAACTGTTCTGGGTACATATTAACAACTAGCTGATGTATTCTAACCGGGTATGCAGCTTGGCATTAATTCAGGAGCAGCACTACGTTAGTTTTTAAGTTTCTTAAATCAACCACTTCGAATATTTATAAGAACATGAACTGAACCAGTTACTCAAAAGACCTGCCAACCCAAACCATTTTGTTTTAATAATTTGATTTAGCTCAAACGAAAAACGTCAACCGCGAAAATTCATCATAAATACACATAAGTATAGCGTGCGCAAATAACAAAGGCATGAAATTTAATTTTAGAATATAAGGCAAATTTGTACTCACTTTCGAGTTGAATTTATCATTGAACTCTTCTCGTTTTACATTTGAACAGATCTTCGAGGCATATCAAATCAAGGGACAGGAACACTGTGAAGGCCTCCTAACCCTAGTGTCCTCTGCATCAGGCGGCACATATGCGATCGTTTCATTCTCCCTCCTGCGCACTCCGCTGACCTCAAGCAGTGATTTGGAAATAAACCAAGTTTTTCCGATTAATAAAAGTTTTCATTTGACAAGGCGTAAGTTTACCGTTCACCTGTGTGTGTGTGTGTGTGAGTTTGTGTGTATATTGCATATATTGTAAGCTTTACAGATACCAAGAGTTCCATAGCGCAACAGCAATTCAATCTATCTACGGACGATGACAGGCCATCTAAATACTACTACCATCCATATCGAACAGAGCAGGGCTCGGTCGATTTCAATGAATTCTGTGAGGGAATCGTTTCCTGCAAGCAAACCATGCGGAACGTGGAAATGCTGTCGGAATCGACGCTCAATTTTCGCTGGCTGGACGATTATCGTGAGATCGGTGAAATGAAGCAGGAGCTTAAAAAACGTGAAAGCCAGTATATAGTCTACGAGGATATTACGTATGTTGAGCTATCAATCAATTTGCTTCTTTTAAAATTGTCTCCCGTATAGTATCTACTGTGCCACGTGGAATGTGAATAATCGGCCCTGCTGGGATAGCAACCATTCTTTGCGCCCTTGGCTGGCACGCGGCGAAAAGGCGCCCGACATCTATGCAATTGGACTACAGGAGCTGGATACCACGGCCAAGGCAATGCTCAATGGGAACCAGATGCAAATGTACGCCACCCAGTGGATGTAAGTGTGCCTTCAGATGGAACGCATTCATTTGGTTTGCTCCTGCAGAGTAATTTATAAAATAAGGTTGTCCAAAATGAGTAATAGATTGGAGCAGTTCGGCATTTCATAGTTTATTAGACATACAATTTAAATATAATAATGTAAAATTGTAAATACCTGTTTTTCTACACATATTCCACACATATTTTGCTTGTGGCTGTGTATTTCTTACATTTTGTAAAACATAACTTGTAGTCTAGAATTTTGCGAATTTGTTTTTTCACTCTCATTTTGGGAGACGGAAATTAAAGCTAATGGTTCTGATGCTAGTATCCTAACTGAATATCATAGTTTGTAAAAAATATGTCATAGAGTACTATTAGATGTCTATAAACAGTTTTCTGTAATAGTTTAGTCTCGACTACGTATATGATACTATTTTCAATTCCTCCACTGACATTTTATTTCCCACAGACGCAAGATGATGGAGAACGTGCACGACGGCGTCGAGTATGAGGAATTGCAATCGGTTCGCTTGTCGGGCATTATGTTGACAATTCTTGTTCGCAAGCAGCTTTATCAACAACAATTGCGCTGTCACATCCATTCGGTGGCACGCGGAATGTTCAATGCTCTGGGCAACAAGGGCGGCGTTGCCGTCAGCGTTAAGCTGAACGAGGCAAACATATGCTTTGTCAACTCCCACCTGGCCGCGCACATGGGCTACGTGGCGGAACGCAATGACGACTACAAGGCCATTGAGGACGGCATCCGTTTCGAGGAGATCGGCTTGCAGATGCGCACCATCAGCGATCATGAGTAAGTGCACCCGAAAGAAACAAAGAGAAAGCTCAGAGAAATTATGATAAATTTTATTGCAGTCACATTTTCTGGCTAGGCGATCTGAACTATCGCATTCAGGAGCCAAATGGACAGCAGCTTCCGAGGCTGACATGCGATGCGCAAACCTTTAAGCTGATGCTGCAATACGATCAGCTGCGCACGGAGATGAGCCACGATAGGTGCTTCAAGGGCTACACAGAGGGTGCTATTCAATTCGCACCGACATACAAATACATTGTGGGCACCGATGTATACGACAGCGAGCGGCTGCCAGCGTATTGCGACCGTGTCCTGTGGAAGGGCAAACGTATCGAGCAGTTGGCTTATAATAATGTGATGGAGATACGACAGAGCGATCATAAGCCCGTCTATGCTATATTCCGGGTGAAAATTAAGATTTGTAACCATGACCAATATAAGCTTGCGATGAACGATGTGCTCAGGGCGGTGGACAAGCATGAAAACGAAAATCAACCGGAGATTCTTACAGAACGTGCCGTCATAGACTTCGGTTTAGTGCGCTTTAACGAGCCGGCCAAGCGGGACTTTAATGTTTACAATTGCCCGCAGCAGTTGTACTGTAATTTTAAAGTCAAGGAGAAGTGGCTGCAAGTGGATTCGTGCTCGGATAATTTAATGAATGACTCGGCGCGTAGCATTCGCGTACGAATGATGGCTGATCCCAATTCGATAACGGGCCTGCTCCGTAAGATCTGCAATACGTCGGACAAATTTGATTTTGATACACTTCAACTGCATGTAAAATCCGGACGAGATATATTTATAACCGTAACAGGTGAATATCAGCCAAGCTGCTTTGGACTATCCATGGAGACACTGTGCCGCACCAATCGGCCGATTATTGAGTACAATCAGGATGAAATCAAGAAATTGGTAAAAAGAACCTTTTTTCTTAACACCATTATTCTAGAAATAACTAGATTGCAAAATTCCAATGTGAAAAATCCCATTTTACAGATAAAGTCCGATGTAAATCCGTCTGTACATTTTTTTCCTATTAATTTATTTGAAAAACATATAATGATAAGTTATGTTATCTAATGATTGACTCATTGTTCTAGATCCTTGACGTGTCGCCCGTGTATCGCGAAAAGATGCCACGTGAATTTTTCCTGCTTATCGACTTTCTGCACAAGCAAGGTGATAAGTTGAAGGGCATCTTCCAGAGCTACGATCGCCGGCAGCCGCTCAGCAGTCAATTCAATGCTGTACGTGACTGGCTTGACACGTGGTCGGAGGAAGAGTTTCGTACGTTCAATTTGCGGTCAACCGTGGATGACTTAAGTCACATATTTACTAATGTGTTTATATTGTAGCCGGCACACCGCAAACTGCAGCCGAGGCGCTGTTACTGTTGCTCGACCTGCCGGAGCAGGCACTGCTCGAGCCGTTTGTGGAGGATCTGCTGATCAGCAAAAGCAAATCCGAGGCCATGGAGCTAATAAGGCTGCTAAGTGCACCCAAACGCAACGTCTTTATGCATTTGTGTATGTTCCTGCGCGAGGGCGTTGAACGTCGGCACTGCGAGGTGGCCAAAGTCGGTGCGTAGCTAAGGATAAAGACTCAACTAGATATACTTAACTAACAGATATTTTTCATCCAATTCTAACAGCCTCTATTTTCGGTCGTATTTTGTTGCGCAGCAACATATACAGAGCAACACCGCAATATCTCGAGTGCTGCAGTGATTTCATGCTGCATTTTATCTAGAGTCCCGATGCGATTGTCGTTTATACATGCACACATATACCATATTTATAATTAACAGATATGAATGTAAATTATTTGTTTTAATTGTAATTTCAGAACATGTAAAACAAAGACTAATGTCTTTGCCCAGGTTTTTGTTTGTCTTGCAATTGTTTGTTTTTAAGTTGAAATACCGCCTAAAACGATACAAATATAAGATAAAAACCCGGATTCAACCATGTACTTTGATATTTCCTCCCCGATTATTTGGTAAATGAGTAATAAGTGGCAGTTAACTAACTATTTAACTTAACTACTTAATTTTTAACTTTTTTGGAGATTATCAAGATTATATTTGGTTATTTATGCAACTATATATAAACATAAAATTTGTACCGTGATTTCCCTTGTATCTATGTAGGCTGTCAAGCTGTACATTTAAATTTACTCTTGTCAGTGGATGTACATATGTATGTGGAAGTATTTGTAGTGTGCAGTTGTACAGTTGTATGCCGAATTGCGCCAATAATGTGTTTGACGTTTATCAACACTATTTTATTGTTATCGCAATTTTGCATTTAAATCAGAAATTTTACTGACAAAATGGTATAACTGTAAAGCACAGTAGCCGATCGATAAGCTACTACTAAATGTTTTTCTTTTTAAATTCTCTATATTAATATTAACTTGTTATATTCAAATCCAATTAACTATTCTATCGATAAATAGCATTGTATCGATGTTTTGGTACAGTACCATCACTAAGCTCTAAGAACAGTTTTTTTTTGCGTAGCAAAACAAATGGATTATATTTAATTTGTATAATTGGAACAGTTTTTATGTTTATAAACACATTCATATAGAATGTCCGCCGAGGATCCGAGAGAACCAGAATATGCCGTTGCAATGGAGGAAGAGGAGGAGGAGGAGGTAGAAGAAGAGAACGCACATGTCAGAAGCGGTGGTGGACCACGCACGCCGGTAGACGATGCGGCATCTGAGCTCAATGCAAACCTGGACATTAGTGGCTCCACGGAGCCGTCAGACGGAGATGAAGGCGAGGTGGACCGATCGCATGACACTAGTGGCACATCGGAGCAATGTGACACAACGGCCACCGAATTGGAAGCAGAAGCGGAACCAGAACCGATTCGACCGCCCCGACGCATGGGCGATGATCATAGCCCAATTTCGCCGGCAGAGGAGAGCAGCAGCACCAGCAGCTCAAGCAGCGGCGAGCAGAGCGATTCGGAGACCTCACGGTCCGAGGAGGGAAGCGATGATGATTCCGAGGCCTCGCCCACCACAGTGGTAGATGTCAGCGAGATGGCCGCCAATAGAGACTCTAGCGGCGGTACTCCCGCTGATAATGAGGAAAGTGTGACCGAATCTGTCTCGGAGTCGGTGGAAGATGCGGCTGCGGCTGCCGTTGTGGACCCAGACGCTGGTCAAGTGAATGAACAGATGCCAGCTGAAGTGGAAATGGAAGGTGAAGTGGAAGGTGAAGTTGAGGCGGAAGTGGAAACAGAAGTGGCAACTACAGTGGAGGCAGTTATGGAGCCGGACACCGAAATGCAAACGGAGACTCAAGTGGAGGCGCCAACGGACGTACCCGAAACCCCCGCTTCGCCCACGGACGATGGCGAGGACCTTGTCGACCTGATGCCGACCCCACGTCTACTATATGACTCCCTCGAACAGAAACGGCTGTGCGAAGCGCTAATGCAGCGCCATCAATATCAACCAGCGCACCTGCAGCAGCACCTACAGAACCTTCGTCAGTCGCAGCCGTCGCGCATGGCGCCACGGGATCCGCGCCAGAAGCAGGAGGCCTCATACTTAATGCTTGACGGATACGAGAGCATCTCAGACACCAGCGATGAGGGGAACAGCAGCGATGAGACGAACAGCAGCGATGCGGCGCGCACCAGCGAAGATGATGATGTCATTATAGTGGAGCAGGACAGCGGATCGCATGATACGGCCACCGCGACAGAGACAACCGATGCGGAGGGCGATTCGCTGCTCCATAAGATTGATATTAACAATCCGCAGAAGAAATATTATATACGCCGCACGGACGGCACCGTTCATGCCGGACACGTGTTGCACTCGCGCGTCACCGACAACTGCATCAGCCCCAACGAGTACTATGTGCACTATGTGGGCCTCAATCGGCGCCTGGACGAATGGGTCGGACGGCATCGCATCTCCGACAATCCAGACGACCTAGGTGGCATAACGGTGACCACCCCGCCAGCCGAGATCCTTTCCGATCAGCCAAGCACAAGTGCGAGTGCCCTTGCCATGGCCAATGCCGCTGCCCTAGCCAGCGCCAGCGCCGCCGCCAGTGGCAGCAGTGCCACCAGCCAGCCGAACGTCGGCACTGTGGTCCGACCCAAACGACCGAGGATCAAGGATTACTATCTATCGGAACAACTGACCGATAACAATCGCTACGATTACAGCGACAGGAAGATGACCCGCTACCAAAAGCGACGCTACGATGAGATCAATCATGTGCAGAAGAGCCACACGGAGCTGAGCGCCTCGCAGGCGGCGCTCGAGGAGGAACACGAGCGCATCACGAAAATCAAGTACATTGAAAAGCTACGGTTTGGTAACTACGAAATAGGCACCTGGTACTACAGTCCCTTTCCGGACGAATATCGCTGGACTCGTGTGCTTTATGTCTGCGAGTATTGCCTAAAGTATATGCGGCTGGAGAAGAGCTATCGCTATCATCTGTTCACGTGCCAGAAGCGTGGTCCGCCCGGCAGGGAGATCTATCAGAAGGGCACCATCTCCATATTCGAGGTGAACGGCAAGGAGGAGCCGCTCTATTGCCAGCTGCTCTGCCTGATGGCGAAAATGTTTCTAGACCACAAGGTGCTCTACTTCGATATGGATCCGTTTTACTTTTATGTGCTGTGCGAGACCGACAAGATGGGCCGGCACATCGTTGGCTACTTCTCCAAGGAGAAGAAATCGCAGGATAACTATAATGTGGCCTGTATTCTGGTGTTGCCGCCACATCAGCGCAAAGGTTATGGCAAATTGTTGATTGCATTTAGTTATGAATTGTCGCGCAAGGAGGGCGTCATTGGCAGCCCGGAGAAGCCGCTCTCCGATATGGGTAGGCTCAGCTATCGCAGCTATTGGGCATATACGCTGCTCGAACTGATGAAGGGTCGCTGCTCGGCCGAGCAGATCACGATCAAGGAGCTGAGTGAGGCCAGCGGCATAATGCACGACGACATTATATACACCCTTCAATCCATGAAGATGATCAAGTACTGGAAGGGCCAGAATGTCATATGTGTGACGGCCAAAATGATCAACGATCTTCTCCAGTTGCCCCAGTTCAAGCGGCCCAAGCTGACCATCGATCCCAGTTGTCTCAACTGGAAGCCACATACGCCACCACCGCCGACTGCCGATGTGTGGCGCAATCAGCGCCTTTAATAGAACGTAGAGTACTTGACAGTTCTCTTAGAATATATATAAACAAAATTTTTTTTTTGATTCAAATATTGTTTAACTGTTTCCGGCTTAATTAGAATATGATACAAATAATATTATAGGCAAATTATATTTTAAGAAAATTTTTTTAAACAATTTTTTTTTGTAATATTATTTTTTTTTTTTCTTCTTTTATATATACATTTAGCCTACGATTTGAACTAAAAGAAAACAAGAGTATGTAAATTTGGCTTTGAACCCAAATAAGTTTTCAACAATCAATAAAAGTGTAAAATAAAAAAGCGAACTGAGAAATAATATAACCTTCTCATGTTTTTCGCTTATTTCACTTGCATTTTCCATTTCAAGTTGTGCTTGACATCTGAGTCTGCTTATTAATTTGATTTAGTGCCCTTTTATTAATGCCCACATAACGCTTGCAACAAACTGAAAGGGCAAGTAAATTAACCCCTTTACATTTTTTTAATAGGCATAATTTGAATTAGAAATATAACCTAATAAAGAAATGTTTAAAAAAAATCGATTTCTTAAGAAATGCCGATATATACATTTTTGGAGTCTTACAAAAAATATACGTTTAAATTTCATTTCATAATATATTTATGTACATATATTAACTTAAGCTGTCAAGCAATAGTTTCATGTAATAGGCTACTATAATGACACATAAAGCACACAATATTGTTATCGATATATTTTGTTTCAAAGACTGTGCAGCCCTAGCTGCGATTGTCATCGTAGCTATCGATATTATAAATTGGGGTTGTGCAGCCCCAGCTGTGCCGGCTAAATTTTGTTTGCTATTGTTTTATGGAAACTAGTGCTTGAAATACACAATATTATGGGTCTTCTATCCGATCCATCGTTATCGACGCATAACAAGCTCGTGGACAATCTGGCAAAGCATATGCGCAAAGTCTGCTATGCATTCTACACAGCGGGCGTGGTATGGTTCCTGTGCCTGGCTATGCCGGAGTTCAACCATAGCACCTACTTATCAGAGAATGCCTTATCGCCAGGTGAGAGTAGCTACTAATTGTGCCGTAGTATTTGTATGCTTATTGTCTTCTGTTGTTGTCGGCAAATAGGTCTCGTGTATCCGGAGATACGCATAGATGCCAACCGACTGGCCGTACAGCTGCTGGAGGAGTTGCAGCGCGAGCGCAAGGATCATCAGTCCACAACGCCGCACGCGTGGATTATGGCCAAGTTCAATGAGTTCGGCTTAGAGACGCACACGCATAACTTCACGCTGCGCTATCCATTTGGCGACGGCAAGGAGTACCATGGCAAAAACATCTATGGCATATTACGTGCGCCGCGCATTGGTTCCACCGAGGGAATTGTGTTCTCGGCGCCGTATCGTGCGCCCAGTTCTGTGCATGTGGACATAACGCCCAGTGTACCGCTGCTTTTGGCCTTTGCCGATTTCGCCAGGCGTAAGCATCAATTGTCGCAATGATTTTGTTGCAAATTAATCAGTTTTTGTGTTGCAGGGAAAAATTATTGGGCCAAGGATATGATATTTCTGGTGACCGAGCAGGAGCAGCTGGGCATGCAGGCCTGGCTGGAGGCCTATCATGACGGTGATAGAGAGTTGGGCAGCACAAATTCGTATCTGTTGGCTGGAAATCTGCCGGCACGCGCTGGTTCGCTGCAAGCAGCATTAAATATCGAAGTGCAGGACTTGGAAATTGGTTGGTGGCTGTTTCCTCAAATGATTAGAGCAATTCAATATTTTTAATTCGATCTCAATCAGATTACATTGATGTGAAGATCGAGGGCTTGAATGGCAAGCTGCCGAATCTGGATATGTTCAATTTGGTGCAGCGCATAATGGCACGCGAGGGTGTCACCTCGGGATACAAGCAGACACCGCGCAGAAGGCGTCGCTCCAGCCTCTCCAACTATGAGCAGAATCTGCGTCAAATGCTGGCCATGCTCTCTACGCAATCTTCGGGCGTGCCCACTGGTAATCACGGATTATTCCATCGCTATCGCATCGATGCCCTGACCATATCGGCTGCCAAGCGTGTCACCAATTCGAACGTTAAGAGCAATCGCAACTCGTCAGCTGTGCCGCTTCTAAAGGCCATCGAGGGCATTGCGCGCAGTCTCAACAATCTGCTTGAACGCTTTCATCAGAGTTTCTTCTTCTATGTTATTGTGCACAACGATCGTTACATTTCAATTGGCGATTATATGCCAGCTTTGGTGGCGCTTATCGCCTGCAGCTTTCTGAAGGCCTACCTCACGTGGTCCACACTGTCGCGCTGTCGCCAGCAGCAGGATGATAAATCGGAGACGGCATCTGTATCGGATTCGGAGTCGACCTCGCTAAAGCTCTCCTTGCCATATGGCTCGGTATTGATCTATTTGGCTGGGGCTTTCTGCATCGGTTATTTGGGCAATGTGCTCCCGCTGCAGCAATACTTTATGGAGCTGCCCTTGACCGCTGCACCGCTAACCGCCTCCATATTGATTGCACTGACTCTGATCGGTTTTGTGCTGCCTTTCGTTGTGGTGTTGCCGCCTGGCGGCCTCGAACTGTTGCACGTCAACATGCTGCTCATCTACGGCTGTACTCTGATTGTCATTGGCCTGCTCAACTTCTCGCTGGGCTTCTTTGTGGCTGTGCTTACGGTGCCTTTGATAATTGCCATAAATACAAACGTCGCGAACAATATGATGCGCAGCGTGGTGCGTGTTTGGACGCTGCTCCTAAATCCACTGGTAGTCATCTATATCATTGTACTCATCATGAGCTTCTATCAGTTCCCCGAGCTCACCTTTCAACAACTGTTGCTGCGCGCCGCCACAGCTGCCATGGATGCGGCCACATTTGCGCTTATTGATTCAGTGGTGAGTTCTATTCGCAAACACTTGATGGATTCCTTACATTAAATGTGCAATAATTTCTTTTACAGATTTATGGCAATTGGCTTTATTTTGCCATATGCACCATATTCGTTCCACTTTGGATCGTTTGCTGGACCCTGGCCCTGTCGCTGCGTCGGGGCAATGAGATTACCCAGGTTAAGCTGAAAACAAATTGATCTGTCGCTGTATTATTTATAATTCCATTTTTGTTTATGGTAATAAAAACAATATGTATATGTAACTATATATAGTTAAAGTGTTAAGCCAATTTTGTATGTTTGCATATATGCTTCCCAAACTGAACCGATTACAAAGGTGTATATTTTCCCTTTATTTTTTCATAACTACATTTTCATCTGTATCTATTTCTATGAATCTTCCGCATCCAGCTCAAAAAGTGAATATAAAGTATGTATTGAAAATTAACAGATTCACTTTATCAAAAACTGCCTGATTATAATGAAAGCATATGAATCGGATTATAGACAATTATTCATGATTGAAAAGGGCAAAGAAAAACAATTACAATACTCGCTTGCTTGAATCAATGAGTGGATTTGTTTTGCTTCCATTCAAGCACCCCAAAACAAATAAGAATCCTGTGGAACTGTGTGCTCGACTAGCAGATACCCAGTGGTACTCGTGCAAAGTATAATATAAGTTTAAGCCAGTAGAAAATATATATATATTTTTATAAAACCTTTATTTCTCTTTGCGTACAGGGTATTAAATGTTGAAAGTCATTCATTTATTTGACTGCATTCACGTCAGGACTCACACACACACACGCACACTCACACACACATACACATATGTGCTTATATATACCTACACAGGGAGAAAAATGCAAGTAATTCGTAGCCAAAATCCAACTTATATTGAAATTACTAAAGGTAAGCAATTTGAACTTTTCTCAATAGCTATTTTTTAAGTCCGTGAATTTAGATATTTTCGTAATTTATTTGTTTTTCAAACACTATAAATTAGTTCTGAACGTACTTGATATAATATATTTGTAAATCTTGATTAAATTGATGAAAGTTTTCTATATCTTAGTTAAAACACGATCTAAGATTTGTATAATATTTTATATAAACGTCATCTAAGATTTTTGTATTTTATATTTTATAAAAATCATGTGAAGATATATAAATTTAGTCATTTTAATATTCTATAAAAATCTTAGATCATGTTTTGTTCGAAGATTCTTATAATATTTTATAAAAGTCTTAAATATAAAAGATATAAAAACCTTAATACAAATTTAATATATCAAGTACCAAAAATTTTGTTGATATTTTTTTTAAAAAACCATGCATCTGAAAAAAAGAATGCAACATTTTCGGGAGTTTTGTCCTTTCGACAGTTTTCCTGAACCAAAAATTCTTTTCTCTTATATTCTTAGCTTTGTGCTTAACTAAAGTATTCAAGAACTTAGTTCGTTTTCCCGGAGAGAGAGAGTGTGTGTGTGTGTGTGTGTGTGTGTGTGAGTTTAAACTGTTGCCGGTTGTTGTTGTTGCTGCTGTTGGCCATGCTGCACTTGCCAGCAACGGTATTCAGACGACCAGCCTGCCAAGAAAAGTTCCATTTTATTATTTTTTATTTTTGTTTTACATATTTTATTTTTCAATTTTTTTTTTTTTTTTTTTGTCGTTATTGTTGGTGATAATTATGGATTTTTTGCTATTCTGTTAATACTCGTTGGGTTGATAAATCACGGCCGTCGATGCGTGCTCCTCGATTGCATTTTCGGTGGGCAGCAGATCGTCGGCGAGGGCTTCTTTGATCCGGGCAAAATCGGTGGGACCCTTGAACTGATCAACGTTGCATTCTTCTTCTTCTTGTTGTTGTTGTTCCTTTTCTTGTTGCTGTTGTTGGTCTTCTTGTAGTTGCTGCTGTTCGTTGCCGCTCGTTGGGCGCTCCTTGGAACGGGAGAGGGTATTGCAGCAGCGTCGCATTAGTTCGTTCAGCTCGTTGCCATCCAGCTCGGCGCTGAGTGCGCCAAATAGGGCGTTCAGGGAGCGCGTGGTCGTCTCCAGTTCGATTTCCTGGACGAGTGTCAGGTCGCGCTGATGCTGCGAGCAGTATAGCATATCCTGGCTCAGATTGGTGGCATCCATGAGCATCTGATCGATCAGCTGATCGGTCTGATAGTACTCATCCCTCAGCTCGGCGATCATGCACAGTTCGCGCGGCGATGGCGGCGGCGGCGGCGACGGTTCCAAATCAAATTTACGGGAATTCGGCTTACGTGCTGTTATCCCCATCGATCGCTGTGTCCCAACACTGATCGGACTCGGCTTCTGCTTCGGTTTCAGTGTAATTGTAGCCGGCACACTGCTGGGCGCAACAACATCCCCGTTGGGCTCCTGGCCCAAACGCTCCACATTCGGCTGCACGCTCGACACGCTGGCCAGCTGCAAACGCTTGGCGCGCTCCACGAGGCTGGCGAGCGCCTGTTCGGCAACCATTTTCACCTGACGCTGGCTGTCGCTCATTGTTATTTTTCGATATTCGTTTTATTTTTTCCTTCTTTCTTTCAGATTTGTCGTTTGTTATCAAAATGTGCTGAGGATATATGTATATATATTATATATATTCATATATACATATATATATATATAGATATATATATATGTATATGCTTAACGCCAATAATTTTGCAATTACGTTTAGTATCTTCTTACTTAGCTATATATTATATATATATTCCTTTAGATTTTGAGCGACTGGAGTGTTGAGCAGTCTTTATAGAAATGTAAATTCCATCGGGGCAGCTGCCTAACGACAGCTAACTCAATGTATATTCTATGTTCGTCAGTGTTACTCTATATATGTATATACATACATACATTATGCCAGATTGTGTCAGGTTTAGCCTCCTCTAACCTCTAACTATATATACCAATAAATATTATTTCAAAATATCGATTTTTATAATTTGTGAACGAAATTTTAAGGAAAACATTTTCAAACTTATCTGCTAAAACTGATTATATTGAAGTGCCACGCCCCTATTTAACGTAACCAAAAAGAGAGAGCAGAGTTTCCAGCCGGACACACGGACGGACATTGCACAAACCAAATATACGTTTTTTTTCGTGAACAAAAATATGGATTCTCGGCTTACGAATTCGTTGTTCGTTGTTACACTGTTTGCTGTTACACTGAGAAAAATCAGCATTAAAACATTCGTGTCTAAACATTATTTATTATAATCAAAACAAGAGCGATTTAACCTTTTTTTTTTTTAATATAAGAAATATAAAATATTTGTGTATAAATATTTTTAAATATACAAAAGCAATTTGATCATTTTACTCAATTTTAGAATTTTTATATGTTAATAGAATTTTTTCAAAATTTAAAAATATTTTTGGATAATAAGCTGTTTTGGAACATAAAAATAACAATTTTTTTTTTGAAACTTTGAATATTGCTCTTACGTAAAAAAAGTCCGCTCTGGGCGAACTTTGTTTTGTTTGTTATAGTTTTATTTTTTAAACTCAAAATCGAGGAAGGGTGTTCAAAATGTCATTAAACATCGGTTCAGTTTTGACAATGTTAAAATACTTGGTATTTTATATGGCAAAACAAAATACATATGTTAAGCTTATGTTAATTATCAAACGATCTGGTAGCGCTACTAACATGGACACTGTAGCGCTCATTAGTTTTAGTTGAATATGCGCCTTTGAATAAAACGCACTTATATTATGTAATCGGTTGTTTCCTGGCTTTTATTTCCCTTGTGGCTGTTATGTAGAACAACGCGTAAAGGCAAAAGATCTCAACAGACAAAGTCATAGTCTGCTTGTTTTGAGGCTCTGTCTCCAGGGTATACGATCTGATGTTAAATGCAAAACCAACTCGATAAATTAGACAATTAATTTCTTTCGGCAAAGGCATTCACTAACATGAATACTCGGTACTTTTTCACGTTAGTTAATTCCCAAATTCTTGTTCAACAAAAAGGATTTCATCTCTTTTTAAACATGAAACAGCTTCAGAGCACAATTACCCTTTGCACTCTCCTAAAAATCCCAACAAATAGCGGTGACCATCAAAACGAACATAAAAAAAAAAACAGCCTCTTAATGGACTAAAAGTATTTGCCTCGATTAAAAAAAAAATACCTACCTCTCTTTGTAGGACATCCCAACTTCGTTGTGCCAGTTTCGTTTATGCTTGTGTATTATTTTTGAGCGACAGAAGCTAATTAAATAAATGTTATTTATGCTTCTTGTTTTCCGCCTTAAGCGATTTATGTACATTTGTTTGCCTAATTGAATCGATTGTGCAAAAGGGGAAAGGTGATCGTTGTGCTTCTTCTTCTTATTATTCGCCATGCGGAAGCGGCTTTGGCTCGCAGCTTGGCAAAAATTGCACTCCAACGGCGAGTGGAATATTCGCCGCACGTCAATGAGTGACTTTGGGTGTGCTCTGAGCGCGCCTGGAAGCATGCGTCGCTTTTGTGAGTGCTGGCAATTGAGTTTTGGTGGCGCTCTAAGGCGTGCTACAAAAATTGAACGATTTTTTTTTTTCTTTTTTATTATTTATTTTTTTTTAGCTTTTTTGTTTTTTTTTCTCATTTGTTTTTATTTAGGATTTATACAATAACTTAACATTTGTTTGC
This sequence comes from Drosophila paramelanica, assembly GCA_035043915.1. NCBI lineage: Eukaryota > Metazoa > Arthropoda > Insecta > Diptera > Drosophilidae > Drosophila > Drosophila paramelanica. Next base: position 3,223,586 of record JAWNMO010000557.1, on the reverse strand, counting down.
GTTTGGAATCGGAAATATACAATATTAAATATTGATTTCTTGCTTGCATTTGTTTTAGTTCACTGATTTTGTTGTTGATTTTGTTTGTTTTTTGATTTTTAGTTGTTCATTTTGTTTGAAATTGAATTAGCACATATTTCGGGGCTTGCTATTACATATATTTTCTTTCTATTTTGTTTTTTTCTTTATTTTTTATTTTATTAATTTTTTTTTTGTTTTTGTTTAATAATATTATTACATTTATCAAATGCAGCACATTAATGCTTAGGCTGTGTGTGTGTGTATGTGTATTGAGAGTATGTGTGTGTGTGTGTGTGTGGCGGTCCTTTTCGGTGTTCTGTTTAACTATTTGGTTAAGCTTTCAATATTTTGCAGCTGAGCTAGCCAATAAAACCCGCGAGATACGCACAAATTGCACTAGCTGCTGATGTATGTGTATATGTGTGTGTATGTGTGTGTGTGTAGTTTGGGTGGGTGGTTGCATTATACATACACACACACATATGCATCTATGTTGTTTTTACTGTAAACGAAGTTAAAGCTTACAGGCCTAAAATATAAAGTTCTCTACTTCACACACATACATACATACAATTGTGTGTGTGTGCCTGTGTTAATCTTCCAGCAAACAAAATGAAATCTTTTGTGGTGCACCTTAAGGCTGGCTTCTGTTTTTTTTTTGAAAGTTACTGCAAAATCACATGAAAAAGCAGCTGACTTTTCAGCAAGTTCTACAAAACTGACAGCTCAGAGAACAATCAGCACAGCAACAATTGTTTTTTACTTAAAAATCAGGAATAAAATGAAAACATAGCTAAAGCAACCCAAGAATAGTGAGAAAAAACGAACTCAACTAAAAGCACACTTTTGAGTTCGTTTAGTACAAAGCATGTCGAATTCTGTGCGTATTTCATGCGTGAAAGTGCAACTGGGTAACTGGACAGTTAACACTTTGCCTTCAGTAGATGGGGTGGTGTGTGTGTGTGTGTTTGTGTGTATATATCTGTGTTTATTTTTGTATTGTTTTTGTTAAATAGTTTTTTTTTATGTTTTGTATATTTTCTTTAAGGTTTTAACATTTAATTTAATTTCATTACTTTCATCGTCATATAAATAAAAAATAAATACATTTTGTTTTTCTGTTCTTTTCTCATTTTGCATGCAGGCTGTTCTGTTCTGTTCTTTCTCTTTATCGACTTTTTAAATACTCTTTAAAAAGCAGCACTAATATTACAAATACGAAAAAAAATATATATATATATTATGTATGTATGTATATAAAGTCGTCACATTACAAAAAAAAAAAGAATGAAGGAAAATATAAATATATATATATATACATATACATATATATATTTATTTATATATATGTACATATATTGTATATATATATTTGATCAGCATCCTAATAAACAACTGTTTAATTGCTGGCTTTAGCATCGGCTTTACATATACATAAATATTCATACCTATATGTATATATATACATACATACATATATCCAGACTAACAAATATATAAATATATATATATATATATATATGTATATACACACGTGCATGTATATGTATTATATCATATATATCATAGTTTTTTGTTGTTTTAAATTTAAGCTGCAGCTGCACGTGGGTTAGACAGCGACAGCTAAAGCGCGCATTGAGTGTGTGAGTGAGACAGCAATAGCAGCAGCAACAACAACAGTGGCTGTTAGCTGTTGCTGTTGCTGTTACTGTTACTGTCACCGTCACTGTTACTGTTACTGTTACTGTTACTGTCACTGTTACTGTTTACATTTTCTGTTTCTGTTGTTGGTTCTGTTCAGAGAGCTCGTGTTTGAATTGTTTTTTTTGTTATGTTTGTTTTCGTTTACATTTCATTGAATTTTGTTTTTCTGTTCTCTTTGCTGTTTGTTTGTTTTTGTGTTGTAAGCAAGCAATTCAATGCAGCAGCATTTCAAATATCAACAGCGTCGGTTTGCTTTTGTCCCCCCGTCAAAAATTTAGCATTTAACATTAACATTAAATATGATACGCCCCATCGTAACACCCGCCCCCCGACGAGCCGCACAACATTCCGTTGATCCTCTCGTTCAGTTGGATCCTCGGATCGCGCTCTGCTGGCAATTTTTCTCTTGCTTCTGTTCTCTGCATCTCTTTCTGTGGGCGATTCGTTTGTCTCGTCTGCTTTGCCTCTGCCTCTGTTTGTTTGTAGTTTTTGTTGTTGCTTTTTGCTGCTGTTGTTGTTGTTGTTATTATTATTGTTGTCGCTCTCGTTGATTATTGCACCACACAGCAGCCCTTTTTCTTGTTCTTCTTCTCGTCAATAACCACATGACTAGCCGAAGTTGGTCCGGGCACCACCTGCTTCGATACTTGAGCCAGAGATGTGACGCCATTATTGCTCTCCGCTTTGCCAGCTGCCGTTGCCGCTGCACCACCAGCTCCACCTGTTCCCGTCGAGCTGACCACCTTGCTGCCGTGGGAATTTGTACCATTTTGTGCTGTCGCTTGATTCTGCGAGAGCTGCAAACGAGTCAGAAATAACAGAGAGAGATAAGCTTCCGAAATATTTAAGCGAGTGCATTTCAGCGAGTACATTGTAACGAGTAAAATATGTACGTTCAACATATATAATATATATATTCTCAACAAAGATAATCGACAAGGACTTTTCTTCAATAATTTAAATTCAGCGAGTGTTTTTGTAACGAGTGTGTAAAAAGGGAATTTACTTTAACGAGTCATTTTTAGCATGAATGTATTTTAACGAGATATATTTTAGCGAATAAATTTCAGTGTGTGTATTATAGAAAGTATTAAATAAAGCAACTTTACTCCAGCGAATATACTTTCAAAAAATATATTACAACGAGTATAAGTAATTAGAATTTAATTTAGATACTATTTAGGGTGGGCACATAAAACTCGTTTCTTTTATGTTTATTATGAGTAGAAACGTTCTATAGCTTACAGCAAAGATGTTTACTAACAAATATGTTGAATCATGTAGAAATTGTGAAAAATAAATAATACTTAATCCATGTTGCAAGATATGATATCATTTTCAGATAAATACACTTTATAAAAGTATATCGTTATATCGAGTTTTGAAATATTTGAAAAATTCTTAGTTTTGTAACATTGAATTCATTTATATTGAAATTTACGCCAATTAAGCTTTTGTTGCTTAGAACTATCCAGAAACCTTTAAATACTTGATACAGATTCGAACTATAAAAGGAATATTCTGGTGAAAACAGCTGATAAACTGTCATTTTAAGATTAACTGTAAGTATATAAAATATACATTTCAGCTAATTGTTTTACAAATAGTTTTGCGCGATCTTTAAAAGATTATGATTGGTAAATTAAGAGATAAGATACAACTTGAGAGCTGTAGGAAACTTGAATATAAAAAAAATTGGTTAATTTTGTTTGGCAAACTACAAACAAAAACAACAACAACAAATCTCTCTTTTGTGTACACACAAACTGCATCCAAATACTTGTTAGCCAATTTTTAGCCAACTTCCTGTTGCTTACATTTGTTTTGGTAACCGTCTCGCCTATTCCGTTGCTGGCGCCGTTGCAGTTATCATCGCCATGCTGTGCGTTGCCGTTGCCTATTGTTCGATCCTCTGTGGGCGTGATGGGCTTGCCACCTAAGGGCGAGAGAGAGAGAGAGAGTTAGAGTTAAGGGAAAGAAAACATGTTAGAGAGAGAGTTTCAGTTTACCGCGTATCATGCTAACAATTTCATCAGCCTCTCTGGACAGATCGCCGCCGGGGCGAAATGGATTATCCCAGCCGGAATCGGTGCTATTGTGAAATTAAATATTATTTATGGTTATTTTCTATATTGATTTTCGAAAACAACACTAACCTCTGCTGTCTGTCATAGGCTGGTCCCAGGCCCACAGTGGGCTGCATCGTTGCCGTCGCCATCTGCGTATAGTCTATGTTACAATTGTAGCTACTAAACGTATTATCTAAATTATCTGAAAAACTCGTTAATGTATATTCGGCTGGTGGACAAATCTGTTGCGGTTGACTGCTTTGATAAATTGAAACGCGGACTATCGAACGCTCCGATCTGTAGAGAGAGAGAGAGAGAGAGAGAGAAAGAAATAAGTAAATGTTATTTTTAAGAAATCTCAAAAGCTGAAAATACGAAAACATTTAACGCCGCACCCCATAATTAAATTCAATGTCAATTAAGTTAAGTCATTTGCCAATTGCGTCGCCGATTTGAACCTTTCAATTCAATTTTTCAATTGAAATTCGTTCGCAAATGGAAATTGACATGGCAAGACCGCAAAAAATCTCGACTATAGCTATATATACGACCGAACGGAACGTCCACCCCTCCCCGCATCTACTCTAACTAGTTTATTTTATTTGTTTTAATTTTTTTTTCTGCTATCAGCGCGTGCCACACACAATGTCGCATTCATTATATAATGCCACACAGTAAGAGAGAGAGCGGGAGAGCGCAGCTTTTCGCTCTCACTTATTTCAGGAAATGTTGTGTGTCCTTAGGGGATTTCAACGTGTTTTCCCATTACTTCTTTTATTGCGACGTGAATGTGGCTTGGAAATGACGTATAGCAAAGGTCGCTAAGTTGATCAACTTTGTGTTGAAACCAGTTGGGAATTATAGGCGCTTAATGTGCCCAACATGTTAACACGTGCATATGTGGCTTAAAATAGTTGTGAATTGTAATTTTAAAAAAAAGTGAATTTAATACAATAATACAGCAAAAACATCATCAAGCCTGTGATTTAACCAGTTAGGAATTGTAAGGTCTCACAATAGCTGCTTGAGAATTACAAACAATTTTAATAAAAATATTATTATAATTAATTTAATAATTAATCTGTATTTTAAATTGATTAAAAATGTTATTTATTATCTTTTTATCTTTTTGTTATCTTTTTTACCTGTGTTTAATTATTTGTTGCATTAACTTTTTGTTTTTATATATTTATTTTTTTCAGGCAACCGTTTCGACACCTTTCTTTCGATTTTCCCACACAGAACTAAGAACTAATTGACTTGTGACCTCATTTAAAGCTGTTTACAGCCAAGAAAGGTGGCGCAAAGAGTTAGAAAAGGGTTAGCCAACAGAGATGATAAATAAGTTGCATTCAGCAAGCAAAGGAAGCAAAGTTGTGAGTCATAACTTGGCTAATAACTGAACGCAAACCATCCCATATCATTAGCATGGTAAATAAAAACAAAGTAATTGCACAATTTAACGAGCTGCCCATATACAGAGGAAGAAGAAGAAGAAGTCCATTAAAAACAGTTGCATGCGGTTGCGATTCTTAAAAGACTTTTGATTTACAAAACTTGGTTGCAAGCAACAACAAAACCGAAATACAAAAAGTCGATTATGGAAATTTAATGAGTTTCTTGTGTGTAAACCACGTTAACTACGCCATAATTCACAACAAGTTCTAGTCTTGGGTGCTTAAAAAAAAAGAAAAACTGGCAAAAAATTACAACCCAAAACTAACTCATTTCAAGGCGGATGAAAAAGTATAAAAACGACAAATTATATTCTATTTTTTTTTTTTTTACCGGCTTCGTTACTTTCTAAGTTTTCATTCTATTTTGGGCTTTTAATTTGGTCTGCTTCTTCTTGCTTTTTTTTTATTGTGCGTTTCGTTTATTTGTTTGGTTCCTGGAAACTGAAATGAGCCGCAAAGCAATATTCTTAGCTCTATTTAATGCTGTTGGGCTTGTTTCGGACCGTTCGCTGGCCCGATGCGATCTACGATCCAACGTTTTATAATTCTTTGTATGCCGCTGTCCATCAGCCATTCTCGCCGTGTCTGTGCCCACCCCACCCCTTCCCCCTGTTAATGTTGTGTCTCCTCCGTTTATTGTCGTCCGCCAGTTTAGGCAGTTGTTTTGCCTATTTTGCCAGTCATTTTTCATTTATTTTTTCTTCTTCTTCATTTTGTATTTTGTGCGTCGATCACAAAAGCCCAAAGTTGTTTGAGACAAGTTAAGAACAAGTCTGTAATTTGTATTAGCGACTGCCAGCTACCCTGTAGCTTCATTTTGACCTTTGCAAAAAAACAGATTTAAAAAAAGATTTTTCCCTGAGTGTACTTTTTTTTTTTGTAGAGCAAATTTGATAAGTGAAAAAATCTAACCAGCAAGAATTTATATTGATCAAAAAATGTAATAGAGTTTGTCGGATCGTAGATAGCAACTTTTTGAGATTAATGAAGCAGGTATAAAGTGCTGTAGATATTATATTATATATAAACAAGCAGGTGAATGTGTCTGAATAGATAAGATCAAGAATGATATATTGATATAAGTATATACATATTTATATATTCTTTTTGTAAGATATTTTCAAAGTATTTTTAATCAGCATCAAGAATACATTCACTAATCAAACATATAGTATTTATAGCTGATAAGATCAAATACTTTTTTTTAAAATAATATAAACATTTCTATTTGGCTTGACATATTAAATTTCGCCTATTTCTTTGATTAGAGGGTATAGAACGCTAGATTTAACAAAAAGTTAATTTCATATCGTAACGAATCGAATGGAAATCGAATCGAATTATATTTCGAAAAAAAATATAAAAAAAAAAGATTTCGTCAGCCAGCGTCAATTTGTGTTGTTTTATCTGTTTACTTTTCAAATACACTTCATAAATTCAACGATGTAGTCACTAATGTTGTTGTGGTTGTTGTTGTTGCTGTTGAACATGTGAAGATTACGTCATGTGCCGAAATTGATATGCGAATGCGACAACAACAACAACCACAACAACAGTAATAACTGTAACAAGCCGAGCGACAAGAACAAGCAAAGTTACAAGCACAAGAAACAAGTTTTTAAAATGTTTCTCTTTTATTTGCCTCTTAGTTTTTGAGTGCCAGCGGGGAGACCAGGGCCAATCGTCTCATCATAAACTTCCTTTTGAAGTGTACAAATAAATTGAAACACAAGAAGAAGAAAAAAAACGAAGAGAAAATAAGCAAAGCTAAGAAGAAAATAAAACTAAAAACTTGTTGCTGGAACTAAACAGCTTCTGGCGTGGGTTGGGTGCAAATGGAAGTGCAAGTGGAAGTCTGTATGTGTGTGAGTGTGTGTGTGAGTGTGAGTGAGAAGTGCAAGGTGTTGGAACACAAAATGCGGCGGCGAACTTGAGCGCACTCTCGCACTGTTGTTGCTGCTGGTGCAGTTATTTCGCCTTCGCCTTGTTCCAGTTGCTGTTGTTGTTGTTAAAGGCGATGAGCGCATCAACTTTGGCGGCAAAGCAAAGCAGCGCAGTCAGCTTTCAATTAGTTTTTGGACGACGTCACAGCACACACACGCACGCACGCACGCAGGCAATGAGAACAGCGTAAATTAATTTAACAAATTACAGACATTTGTATATGTATGCATGTAGATTTGTGTCAGTGAATAAGAGCCCCACCCGCGCGCAACCATTAAAAAAAAATACGAAAAGGAAAAGAAATTAAATTAACAGTTGAACGAAATGTTAATTGAACATTTTTGCAACTGACGTCAAACAACAACAGCAGCAGCACCCACAAAAACAACAGCCACCAATTTATTTGCATGCCAATTGGAAAAATGCTTGCATCTTGTTTTTGTTATTCGCCTGCAATAAAAGCAGCGTTGCACGCGTACCTGCTACTGCTGCTTCATTTAAAAAAAAAAGTACACTTTTTGCGATCACATGGCTACATTATAGAATTTATATTATATATGGACACACACAAATAAACATACATATTTATATAAATATGTACATATATATTTATTTGTATATATAGAAATAACAACGTCGCAGCGGGCACGAACAGCGTCTAAACTCAAAGCTATGTCTAATTTATGTACAAACAAGGCACTATATTTTAAAGCACACACATAGGCACAGGCACGCACACACTTGCCAGCGCTAGTCGGCCAGTGTATTTTAATTACGTTCACAGAGCATTAGTTGAGCTGACACGACGAGAGAGTGAGAGAAAATGAGAGCGCAAGAGCGCGCGCGTGGGGAGTGGCAAATGGGGTGGTGAAGTGGTGTTGGCGGGCTAACGAGGCCTCTGTATCGGGAGGGGAGGCAAGCAGGCGGGCACTCGGGGCTAGTGTGTATTATTTTTTGCGATGAACTCACTGTGCGCATCCCACCATGGACAACAACAACATCAGCAGCAGCAGCAGCAAAGCGTAACACGCCGTGTGTGCGCATTGGTGTTGGTGTGTGTGTGTGTGTATGAGGCAAAATCACAACACACAACAATGGCACAAATTACTTTCACATTGTTATAGTGTACTGCTTTTTCTTTAACAATTATTACTATTTTTTTTTTGGCAATTTGTTAAAAACCATGCATTTACCAACACTGCTGCTGGTGCTGCTGCTTGTGGGAGTAGTGAGTGCAAACACCCAACAGCCACCCTCTTTCTCTCTCTTACACGCACACACACCCACTAACCACTTGCACTGACTGCTGCTAGCGTTCATGTGTGTGTGCGTGTTTTTGTGTCCCTCTTTGGCACGCACGATTGACTTTTGCTGTTGTTGTTGTTGATTTTCTTCTATTTTTTTTTTGCTGTTGTCACTTGGTATTTTTGCTGGCATTTAATTTGTTAACAACTAATTCACGCACTTGACAATATGACGTTCGGCAGCTGCTGCTGCTTCTTCTTCTGTTGTGGTCTGCTTCCTCTTTGCGATTCTACGCGCGTTTTACTTTTGCGACCACCGTTGTGTGTCCGTCCGCGAACTGTTGTTGTCTCTGCCCTTTACTCGACTCTCGCGAGCGTCGTTCGTGCTGGGCTGCTGGGGTTGTTTGAAAAAACAACAACAACAAGAACAACTCACCAGCACACACAGTTAAAAAAATAAATAAATAACCAAACAAGAAGACGACGACGATGTTATTTCCAAGCAGTGAGCGGACGAGCGCCCCGCACGTAATTCTCGTTTGTTGTTGGCTGTTTGGCGTTGTCGCTGCGTTTGTCTAGCTAAACTTGCAAGCTCGCTGCTAAAAAGTAAAAGATACAATACGCACACACACACACACACACACACACACAGTACAAAATGTTTGCAGGAGCGCGCGCGCCGCTGCCTCTGCTACTGCTGCTGAGCCGGACACAGAGAGTAAGAGAGCGAGAGAGCAAGCGCACGCTCTCCAACAGTGAAGTTCACACGCTGGGGTTGCCACCTGACAAGTTTTCGTTTTTGGATGTTAATTGCGCGTATCAAAAAGTAAAGCTTAATATATTTTCAAATAGTAAACAAATGATCTGCCAAGTGAAGTTAGGCAAGATAGATAACTAGAGTTCCAATACATTATTTTTGTGAAAATTAAAGCAAATAATTTCAAATATATTTTTAGTTGAAATTCAAAAATATAAATTCAGAATAATCTATTTCTTTAACTATTTTACTGTAAAACTTCAAATAATGTATAGGTATATTTATTTTAATTAAAATCTGTTCTGTGATGCAGAATCATCCTTAATCATTTATTTCCTTCTATTTACAATAAATTAGAGGCAATAATCTTTTATGTTTGTAAAACTAAGATATTTTGTAAAAACTTCCCAATAGGACATACACATATAAAGCTCAACTGATCGTTAAGATTTTTTTATTTTCTTATTACCTCAACATTTACTGCTACGCAAAAAGCATAAACAAAAGGGAAGAAAATGGAAAATGCGCGCAGAAATCTTTTGGCCAAACAAAAACAAACAGAAAAAGGCGGCAATTTCGGATATTTGGCAGCTGTTACAACAATAAAAACCATTAGAAACGGCTGAACTGCGCCAATTGCCATTTAATGCGTCGTGTCTGCCTTTTTAATTTTTATTTTTGGTTTTTTTTTTTTAAGATGCGCAATAATAGAACAGCAACCACGACAACAACAACAACGGCAGCGGCAACGAGCACAACGCACATTGTAATAACCAAAACAAACAAACAAATAACGCCAACGTGCCACATCTGGCAACGCTGTTAAACCAACAAACATGACATCACTTTTTTTTGCGCACTCACAAAAATGCAAAGTAATGCGAAGAGAGCGCCCCAATGGAAGCAAGAAATTGAGAGAGTAAGCGCGCTCTCAGCTGCTTGCGCTCTGCCGCTGTTATACAGGCAGCAGCAGCAGCAGCAGCAACGAACACAGCGTGAACAAAAATAAAAATAATAACATAAGAAACATAAACACGTAACTATATAAAAGGTAATCTCGACAAAACCATTGGGGAAGCTGACTGATAAATGGAAAAACGGGAACGAGGAAGAGGCGCAAAAAAAAGCTGAAACGGGAGCAGCAGCGCGCGTCTGTTTTGTTTTTATTTTATATTCATTTTTTTTGAACATTTTGTTTTTTTTTTTTTGGAAGGGGGGACTCTGTGCTTGACAGTTAATAAACAGGGTTGCCACGGCGCCATTTGGCAGACATGCAAAGGCAGCGGCTGCTGCTGTTGATGCTGACAATTGGGGACGTTGTGTGTCTATTGTTGTCGATGTCGCCGCCGCCGCAAAACTATTCAGAGCGCACGTACAGAATGCGATGCAAGCATGCGTGCGTGTGTGTGTGAGTGTGTTTGTGTGTGTGTGTGTGCTTATGTAGGTAATAGGGCTGCCGGACTGAACGACTGACTGACTGATTGACTCTGCTGACCAGCGGCACAATTACCGTTAACATTACATACAAAATGTGACAATGGCTGACGCTGTGCTGTGCTTGTGCTCTTCCTCTTCTTCCTGCTGCCATGCATGTCAAGTGTGTTGGGCCATTGGGGGTACCGGAAAATCAATCGACTGACTGACAGCTCACACACACACACACGTGATTACTTTCACAATAGATATCTATGCACTGTGGGCAATTCGATCACATTTTGTGGCATTAATTAAATTAAATAAGATTTAGCAAAGTTCTTTGAAATCAGAAACCGTTTTCTAATCTAAATACAAACAGAAATCAATGTGTAATTTAAAATGTATTTTTTTTTTTAACTTTACCAAAATTTATTTAAAATCATTTATCATAATTTTCCCTTCCGTTTTCTGGCATGTAACATTGCTTGTTGATGTAAGTTGTAAATTTGTTTTCAAAAAAATTTTTAGACGAACAAACGGGTAAATATCCCATAGTACTATGCAGATCGATGGGGCACACACACACAGGCGCAAGGTGCTCGAATTTCAAGACATTCACTTGAAAATTACTAACAAAAATGATGCCAGACCCGGGCTGGGGCAGGGGCAGTGGTCCAAATGCGGATCTGGGTCCGAGTGCGGGCCAGCTGGGAATGCCACAGCCACAGCCTCACCTCATTTCAGTTCATTTCATCACATCACATCACATCTCATCTAAATCTCATAAACATAATCGATAATAACAGCGAATGCTCTGTGGAATTCTTATTCTTCTCTATACCATATGCTCTAAATAGAGGGCCTCACAGTTCGAGAACGCAAAATGTAACAATATAAAACCAGTCCCAAAAATCTTGATCAATAGCAAGTTTTTTTTTGTTGTTTTTTTTTTGTGATCATTGAAATTCAAAGTCAATTATTATTTTTATGTTTTCGATTAATTTTTAAATAAAAATTTGTCAAACGTTTTAATAATATAATTTACGTAATATAAGTATTATAAAATGAAAGCTTAGCTAACTGTAGTTTGTGCGTGGAGAACGAAAGAAAGTTCCGTGCAGCAAGTGGCGCTCAGTCGCTCGATGACATCACGCGAGCGACCAACCGGCAAATTAAAGCTCACACGAACACACACACACACACACTCGCATAGTGGCGACTGCAAAGGTCAAAAGTGTTGAGAATCGAAAAGCAAACAACTTGGAAGCTCTGTAATCTTGATTGTTATATCGACAGTTGCGCATGTTATCGTTATCGATTCAAACTCACGAAAACCTGAACGCAAATTGCGCGACTAGAAGCTACCCTGTTCCCAGCTCCGAGTAACTTTAACATACGTAAATGCGGCTTTTTTATATTGAAAACTTCTACAACTTTATATATATATATATATTTTAAATTTTTTATCAAAAAATCAAAAATTCCAAATTTAAATCAATTAATATATTTTATTTATCATATTTTGTATAAAAAACCAACTTAAGAGCGATTCTGAGGGGGTCAAATTTTTGTTCAAAAATCAAGCCAAAATTGACCAATAATTTTGACATGATTAAAGCTCGCGAGTCCATAGCTCTCAATATTTCGAACTCGCATAACTTTGCCAAAACTAAATCGATTTTCATGTTTGATATCATTTTGTTTTTGATATGTTCTCTTAAAAATTCCTACATTTAAAATATATGCATTATAGAAAATTATATTTTTGTTGAATTTTTTAGTCAAAGTATCATGTACCCCCTTTCCCTTTATTAAAATTGTATCCTCTTCTTTTCACAAATTTGTTAATATATACAGGGTATTCGCATAGTACAAAGGTAAACAAAAACGCGTGGGCGATTTTCGGATGAGCGGCTTAAGCCTTATTTAATTATTGAGTTGTGTGGGTGTGGCACATTAGATAGACAACGCCAGCACACGCACACACACACACACACACACAGCCAGCTGTGCAGGCCCAAAAAGATGTGGGTCAACAACCACCAAATGAAGTTGACCTACATTATGTTTTAAACACGCACACACACACATATCCAGCGCGTCATTATGTAAGAAATGACGAGGGCAGCGCAGTTTAACGGTATTCAAAGCTCTACAGCGACTTCTACTGCGGCTGCAGAGAACGCTGAACTGCAGCGCCGGCGCAGGCCGAAGCAGTTACAAACTCCAATTGGGAGTTGTTCTCCAATTGGACGTTGCGTCGAAGTGAGTGCAAGAGCATGGCAAAGAGAGTCGAGAGAGTAACTTTGGTAAACAGAGCGCCGCATCCTGTGTGCGTGTGTGTGTGTGTGTGTTTCTTATCGCTAGCTGAAGTTGCTTTAAACTCCAACGTAATTATCGATTAAAACTGTTTGGGGTTTATCTTTTGGCGGGGTTGCTCTCATACTTTGAGGGTGGGGGCGCCACAGAGTTCATTGCATGCAATTTGGGTTGAATGTGGATGTGTGTTTTTGGCTTAGTCTAAGCCAGATCAGCCAGCTTAGTTATGATTTGGCTCAACAACAAACAACAGAAAAAAATAAGTGAAAGCTGCCAAAAATTTAACAACAAAAAATCCCATTATTCTGATGCTCTTTTGTTCTTTTTAATGAGCGGTAAAAGTAGACCCAATTCAGGGCACATACATAAAATAAGTACATCTGTATATTTGTACATCTATAAGAGTACTTGTCTGGGCACAAAGCAGATGATGATAAAGCGCCGCTTCGAAAGGGTTAATTAACTTTCGGCTGGCATTTGATGTACTACAAACTATCTGATATACTGCATAAATATCTTTTCCAGTTTTGTGTAATTTGTCACGTTCACTGATGATTTCAAATCAGCCAAATTTACAACGTACATTAAGTTTCGTCAAATTTCCTTATTTCGAGAAATTGTAGTTCTTTCTGAATGAAACCGACAACTTCAGATTTGGGTTGCCTCTTTTGCATTTCTCTGCTCTGCTCGCATAAATGAATAATAAGCTCTGACATCATGTTCAGTTCTTTCATTTCCCTTGCACCTTTTGGTTAACTTGCATTTGTTTACACTTCTTAATTGCCTTTCCAGTTTCGTTCAAATTTCCAGTAAACTCGCTCGCATAAACAAATCAAAAGCTTCAACATTCGTTAAGTTGTAGTTCCCATAAATCAAACCGCTTAACGCAACTGTCATTAAGCTCCGATCGTTTGAAATTTATCATACATTAATTGCTCTTTCTAATTTGTTGCATTCTGTACTTTGTTTTGGTTTTTGTATACTCACTCTTCCTGCACCTCGATGCCGCTATCGTCCATGTTAACTTTTGCATAGTCACCGCAAGTGCTGTTGCTGCCAACTAGCGGTAAATGCGTCGCTGCTGTTGTTGCTTGCGTCGACTGAGCAGCTGCCGCGCCGCCAGCGCCGACAGCAGCCGCATCGGCCGCATCGAAACCAAAGCTCGGCTCCACGTGCTCCGACAGCGGCGTCGGCGTCTCAAACACCAAAGTCTCGACCATTGAGCCCTTCGACGAGCCGAACGAAACGCTGCAAATTAAAGAGAGCAAAGGAGACAAGGAAGAAGAGAGGATGAGTTTAGTTTATTTACGGCTAGAAGCTATTCTTGTTGTTGCCGAGCGCACGTACCGTTTGAGGCCGACGCTTTTGGTGCCCAGCTTGCTGAGCCTCGGTTTTTTCTGTTGCGTTGCGGGCGGGCGGCTGAATTTGTCGCTTTGATCGCTGGAGTCGGCCGCGGCGGCCGTTGTGGCCGTCTCCTCGGACAGATCGTCGACGTCGCTGCGATTGTTGTCGTTGTTATTGTAGTTATTGTTGCTGGCCTCCAGATCGTTGTCATTGTTATTGTTGCTGCTGTCGTTCTGATCCCGATTCAAATTGTTGTTGCTGCTCGGCGGGCGGGACGGATGCGTCGCTGTATGCACCAGGGGCAACGCCAGCGTTGTGGGCGGCGACTGCGACGTTGTCGTCGGCGGCGGCGGCGTCGGTGTGCTGCTCAACAGCCGCGTGCGCTCATCATAAGCCTCCGCGGCGACGCCGGCGTTCGACGTTGACGGCACGTTAGCGAGCATTGCGGGCGGCTAAAGCTTAAGCAAAAGTTTCGTTCAGTTTCGTATGCGCAGCTTCACAATGGACGCTGCATTATTTGCGCTCTTCTTCACTGTTGTTCGTGCGTGCGTCGTGCGTGAGTTGAATGCACTCACGATCACGAATGCGGGCGAGGTAGACTGTGTTCAAAATCAACAACACAATAACAATAACAACAACATGCGACGTTGGCAATGTTCCTTTTTATTTTTGTAATTTAATTTAATTTTTTTTATTTTTTTTGCCGCTTGATTGAATTTAAACCGGACGCAGCGCGGCGACGTCGACGCCGACGCTCAATATAATCGCGACAGCGACAATTCTTGCATACGAATGCGCCGCTCTGCTCGGGCCGACGCTTTGGGGCCGCTGCTCTGTGGCTGCGGCAGCCGCAACTGCGCCTTTTTGTTTCACCTTTTGCTTTTACACACACACGCACACATGTATATATATGCACACACAGAGACGTCGAGACAGCGACACGACTTAATTTCCGCAACTGTAATTCAATTGTGAATTTCCACAGACACAAAATATTAGCACCCAAAACAACAAAACAAACAACAAACGAGAACAATAACAACAACGGTGAGATGCAAAGGAAGCAGCGTTCGATAATCGCACTTTTGCGGCACTAGTAACACAGCCGCATTTAACACGTTTGGCCAAGTTTATAAATAAATATATGCAATGTGCATTTAATAAAAACACCGTCTCGTCTCGACCTGCCCCTGTTGCTGTTTATTTCGTTGGCCCTTCGTGCGTCGCCGTGTGTATTTGCTGCGCTTCGAATGTCAGCCACTGTCGCCAGTGTGGCTGAGTTCAATAAGCCGCAAATATGACAAGTCATATATGATTGGTATGTATGAACTAGCTGGTACCTGGTCACATTGAACATGAAATTCACTTTAAAAAGTGTGCCCAATCGCGCGCTGTGCTCTTAGGTAAAGTTACGCTGCTTTTCTATGAGTGAACTATATTTTTGCTATTTTACATAAATAATTTTTTAAAATCTTAACATACAATTATGTTATTTTATCAATAACAATTTTTTTATATCGATAATAAAGTCGTGCTTACCGGCAAAAAGCAAGCGCCATTTTGAATAAGTTTATTATTCTACCGGAAATAAGACCTTATGCTGATTCAAAAGCTTACACGGCATTGTTTATAAATTATTAATAAATACACATTAAAATATAATTTATAAAATAGTTAGATACACACGTTTCTATTGCATTGCGTATGACAAATGTTATCGAAAATATACTAAGAAAGGCATAAAAATACTGTCACACTGCATTGCGTTGAAAATGTTATGTGCATTAATCGAATTGCATATAAAAGCTATCGTCCATATCGATACAAGCAACATTTATCATCTGTGTGCAAACAGTGAACAACACAACAAATAAGCTACGGCAGCAACAGTTTAATTAATAAGCTTTAATAAAAAGACGTTCGCTTCGCCAGCTGTAAGTATAAGTGAAAATAAATTAAATTAATTAAAGAAAAGAAGGAAAAATACACACTGCTGCACTGCCCAGTGCTGTGTATATATGTATATAACTACATAAATGTGTGAGTGTTTGTATGTATGAGTCAGCGTCGCAGCCATAAAAAGAAATTTAAAAGAAAAAACAACAAAAACATCCGTTTGCGCTTTGTAAGTGATTTACGTGGAATTCGTGATAGCAGCGCATTGGGAGCTCAAAAATGGGGCGCGGTTATGGCTTATTTTCAGCAGCTGCACGCAGCTGTCTGTGTAAATAAAACACACACACACAGAGAGAGGCAGAAGTCGCGCTTTTTGGCTGCTGTTTTTATTCCTTTTATGGGCTTTCAATTAAGCAGCAAAGCTGCGCTTGCATGTGTGTGTGTGTGCTTTATTGTTATTCATTGAGGCGAACTCAACGTAACCGCACTGATAAAATCACACACACACACACACACACACACACAGAGACACACATATGTGGAGTCAGTGGTTGACGTTGTCATTTTTGCCATTTTGGCTGCATGACTCACACATGTATTTCGCTGCCGCGACTGTGTGTGTGTGTCCGTGTGTGTTGTTGACACAGTTTGTGTCGCTTTGGCTGAACTTGCCGCTGCTGCATTGCTCCCCGAGCTATATATAGGCATATTAGCTGACATTACCCGGCTTTGAACGGACCAAATGTGTTTTTCTTTACACTTTGAACCCATTCAAAGTGTGGGTATATTGGATTTCTGCATATCTATGTAAAAGGCAGCAGGAGTTATCTCCGATTTCAGAAAGTATATATATTCTTTATAACTAAAAGAGCTACAGATTTTTCGTATATGTTTATTTATTTTAAATGATCGCCAAACCGCCTTAAGTTAATTAAAGCCTATTTGATTCATATAAGATCCACTAAGAAACTAAGGTATTTTATAGTCGAGCATTCGTGTGTTTCTTTCACTTTAAGCTTTTTCACTTTTTTCACCCATTGCCTGCCTCCCGCTGATAAAATTTGAATTTATATTTAAATTAGAAATTTGAAAATGTTTGAAAATGAAATCAATAATTTTCCACATATTTTGCTATATTTGAATTTGGCTTCTGGTTTCTGCATTTTCCAACACGTTTTCTTCCAAAGAGTTTTGGAAAAGAAATAAATGCCGATCGGTTGATGAATGTTGTAGCATAGGCTGTAAGTCAGTCAATCAATCCATCAGTCATCAGTCAACTAATCAATCAGTTTTTCATTCAGGTGAATAAGCTTATAGCTTGTTCAACCTTCAATCAATCAATCAGCTAGTCAGTCAGAGAGAGCTAGAAAAGAGGAAGAGGCACATAGCTCGCTCAACAGCCAGTCAATCAAAAAGTGTAAGCGAGGGGAAAAAGCAAATAGCTTGCGCAATCAATCAGTCGATCAATCAACTGGTCAATCAGAGAGAGAGAAGGAGTAGAAGAGAGATAAAGGGGAAGACAAGCAGCTTTCTAACCTGCACCCAATTTATGATATTCTGATGCATTTTTCTTTCACAGTACCGAGCCGCACACACACACACACCCACAAACACCCACACACACATCACCAATTCCAATTACTCAAACACACACACACACACACAGCTCGAAGATGTCCTCACGCAAAACAGCCGGACGTCGTGCCACGACAAAGAAGCGCGCCCAACGCGCCACGTCGAATGTGTTCGCGATGTTCGATCAGGCGCAGATCGCCGAGTTCAAGGAGGCGTTCAACATGATCGATCAGAATCGCGACGGTTTCGTTGAGAAGGAGGATCTGCACGATATGCTCGCCTCGCTGGGCAAAAATCCCACCGATGATTATCTGGATGGCATGATGAACGAGGCGCCTGGTCCGATCAATTTCACCATGTTCCTGACCTTGTTTGGCGAACGGCTGCAGGGCACCGATCCGGAGGATGTGATCAAGAATGCCTTCGGCTGTTTCGACGAGGAGAACATGGGCGTCCTGCCCGAGGATAGGCTGCGCGAGCTCCTCACCACAATGGGCGATCGTTTCACAGACGAGGATGTGAGTATTTATTTCCATTCAATTAACATTCATTCGATTAACCCGCCCCGCCCCGCAGGTCGACGAGATGTACCGGGAGGCGCCCATCAAGAATGGCCTCTTCGATTATCTGGAATTCACGCGCATTCTCAAGCATGGTGCCAAGGACAAGGATGAGCAATAGAAGTTCTTCGTTTCTTTTTTGTACTTAATTAGCGAACCGTTTCCGGCTGCTATTTATATAATATACATATACATATTCCAGCTTACTTGTCAAACTGTCATACGAATCGTGTATTTTATATACCTATACACATATTGTTATATATAATATCCGTTATATATAAATTTACCCACTTTTTTTTTCGTGTTCTGTTCTGTGCCCATCTAAGCATTTAAATTTTTAACATTTATGTACGATAATACGAATGTGTGAACTGATAACACGATTTTTCCGATTTCCATAAGTATTAACTCATTGAATATACATAATTATACAAACACATACCTACACACACACACACACACACACACACATTATTTGCTGAGTGAGTCCCATTAAAAAACAAAACGAATGTTTTCTTATCCTAAATGAATTGTTTTTATTTAAAGGAGTTAGACTATTAATTGTATATATAATTTAGATTTGACTTAAAATCAGCTGCTATATGCGACTATATTCTACAGCCTTTGTCGACGCCGGAGCTAGGCGTCGGTCCAATCGCAACTTGTACGCATCCAACAGCTGGTTGAGCACATCAGCGAACAGGATGGTGCCAAAGAAGACCAGGATGGTGCCCAGCCAGTGGCTAATTGTGAACGGGTTGCGGAAGTAGATGATGGAGAAGAGCAGCGAGACGAACTTGCGCAACGTGACCACCAAGGTGACGGTCAGCGAGGCGCACTCCGTGGTCAGCACATAAACCGAGCTGATGCAAATGTACTGGGTGACCACGTTGCACAGCAGATAGAAGAGCATCAGCGGAAAGGCGATTGTCAAATTCGAGCCGGGCACACTGACAGCCGCCGACTCGGATGCTACAGCGATGTTCCAGTGCTGGGCAATGTTGCTGGCCATGATGAGGAACCCGGGCAGGGGCAGCAGGTGCGTGAAGAAGAGCGCCTCGTTCGGGTGCTTTCCGTAGCGCTTGAAGATGACCTCCTGGTAGATGCCCATGTAGGCGGTGACCAGCAGTGCGATCGAGAGCAGGGCGATGCCCACGCTCCACCAGAATACCGCCGAGAATGAGGTCTCCACTTTGAGAGTGGGATGCGTGTTGTCCTTGACATCCCCACTGGACACTAAGGTGCACAGTATGATGCCCGCCGTGATCATTCCAACGGAGCTGTACTGCCGCAGATTGTAGCGCTTCTTGAGCAGTATAATGCCCATGATCATGTTGGCCATCAGCGAGCCGCTGCGGAAGATCATGTGGAGGGGCATGGGTATGTTGAAGTTGAACGCATAGTTGTTGCACACGTTCGCGCCGAAGAAGAGCACCACGAGCTTGACGTAATCCTTGAGGGCGATCTTCGGGCGAACGGTGAAGAATTTCGATGTGAAGATCAGGCCTTCGAGCGCTATGAAGAGGAATTGCAGAAAGGTGATCAGATTGCCGGCGCCCGGATCGATTTTAATGATCAGCTCGAGGAAGACGACGTTGCTGCAGCAGCCGACAAACACAAAGATCATCGCCAGGAGAGCCTTCAGATTGACCGCCATTTTGGTGGTGGTGGTGCTGGTGGTTTGATTTTGGAGGTGCGGCTTGCGACGTCTGTCAGCTGAGGTTAGAACACAAAAAATGACTTAATAAGACGGAAGACAACAACAACAATAAAAAAAAAAAATATAACTGCCAAACGCTATCTGCAGCTATTTGAAGAGTTCGCGATAAAACAATGAAACGTATAATTAAAGTTATTATCTGTTCCAAACAAGACAAGTTAATAAAACCAATGCCAAAATATTCGAAACACACTTGAAAAAATGTTGAAAACATAAAATATTGAAATTAAATTCATTTTATGTTGAAGAAATCACTAGCAAAACTTTGATCATAACGGTCTCTGCACCCAATTAACAAGAGAACGCCTAAAAAGAATTTGTATTTTATTTTTTGTTAAAATGCGATAACAGATACCACAATGATACCAAGAACAAGGTTCCAGGAACATTGATTAAAGTGCTTCAATAGCCAATAAAAATGTCGAATAGCATAAAAGAAACAAGAGATAAACTTAAAACAATGTGTATAATATAATTACCAGATTTGGGTCAAATTATAGGAGCCATAAAAAATAGATATCCCGCTTATCTATGTTGATACACACAAAAGCTTTGGCCACAATGCCATGCGGGGTTATATTTTCACATAGAACTCAATTTAGTGACGTTTTTATTATATCTATATATAAAAAATATTCTCTGATCTTAGGATTAACCTTAGTTAGCAGTTGATTAGTTTAGGAAAACAAATGATTTTTGTATAAAAACTAAATTTATAGGCAATGTTTTTTATGAAAACTATAGGATATAGTCAGCCGATGTTGTTAAGAATCAGCTTACAATTTTGAAGTACAGTGAAGCTCGCAAGAGCTGAGTTTAATCAGCATATCTTGAAGGACAAAAAGTTGTTCAAACAAAAACTCAGTATTCAACTGCAGGTTTCTATGGCAGCTATCAGCTATAGTGAACCGATCAAGTTGGTTTTAACATATGTGTTATCTGTAGCTGAAAGCAGCATCTGTACCGAATTCCGTCAATAAAGCTGCGGTGGAAGCTGAGTTCACATGGGATATTTGACGAGTTTGCAACGGGAATGGTTCAAAAAAATACTCAATGAACACTTTTTGTATTTCCTATGATGTCAGACGTAAAATATTAAAGTGCACGAAACGTTCCGTTAGATTTAAGTAGAGAATCTATCCCAGATAATTCCGAGGTATATGAAAACTCACTTTAAGGAACTGCCACGATCGTAATGCTCTTCTGCCAAGAATATGTTACCGACTAAAACCGCTAACTTATGTATTTTTTTCTCAACTGATCAGTTGTCACCTTTAAGCGCTTCAATCAATCTATGCGAGCAGAGAGAAAAAAAAACGCGTCTGCCGCAAATTCAGACCAAAGGGAGTTATCTATCCAGACACGTACAAGATATTCATTCCATTGTGGTTCGTGAGGTTTATTTTGCTTCACTTTTTCATGTTGCTTCTTCTTGCGTGATATATGGCGTACAAATTGATGGACATGGACGTTTCAACATTTTATGTTCCGTTCCAAAAATTCAAATATAATTTTATAAAAAAAATTTTAAAAAAATAAATATTAATTAATACAAAAAATCACTTCACTTTGAAGACGATTCTAATATCAGCACAGTTCAAAAATACTAAAAACTTTTAATGGTTTTTTTTTTAAATTTTCAATAAATGTTTTTTCTTAAAAAAAACTAATTTATAATTTTTATTCACTTTATATTTTT
Organism: Drosophila paramelanica; assembly: GCA_035043915.1. Taxonomy (NCBI): domain Eukaryota; kingdom Metazoa; phylum Arthropoda; class Insecta; order Diptera; family Drosophilidae; genus Drosophila; species Drosophila paramelanica. Next base: position 3,201,858 of record JAWNMO010000557.1, on the reverse strand, counting down.
TGGTATTTTTTTAAAACCTTTTTTTTTTTTAGTGTGGCTCGTTCAACGATCCTTGTTGGAATGCGGCCAGCTCCGATCGGTCAAGAAGTATTTAAAATATTTTACTTTTAAAAGTATATAAAAAACAAAAGCGAAAAAGGAAGTACAGCAATAGAGCCGAACGGAAAATAAATGAAAGGTATCTTTGGATCGCGCAGGTCAGGAAATGTCCATTAGCCACAAGAAGTCGCCCTAATTGCAAGGTTTGACGATAAGGTTATCTGCCAAAATTCAGAAACTGAACGGAAACCTAAATGGGCAATTATACGAGTCATTGAAGAGCTTGCACTATATAGGAGATTTTGTGAGGTTAAGTCATATTCTATATAAACTTCTTTTTTTTTGCAAATAATATATATATATATATTTTTATTTTTGTTGTTGAGGCAGGTTACCCTGTTTTCTGTCTATATTTTTATTAAAATTCTTTAATAATATCTATATGAAGAAACCTTACTAAACTTAAATTTCTTTCTCTTCACTAAATAAATCTTTTTAAACATTTATTATTTTATTAAAACTTAATTTTTTTTTTTATTTTACCTATTTATATTTCAAGTGTGTTGAAATATATTTAGCACCTGGCAAGCTTGGCATCAACTGAATCAAGAGCTGCGATCTGTGACTGGGCGAACTCTACCGAAAACTTGAGAAATCGACACATGTTTCTATTTTTCATTACATTTAAAATGTTATTTGTTTTTTCCTTTTTTTATACCCTGTAATACCCAAAATACAATTATTAATATAGGTTATGATGCTGGAAATTGTATTTTATTTTTCAGTATTAGCACGTTGAAATTTTAGAGTCATAAAAAAAAAACAAACCATTTGAATATTAAAGCTCTCAGAAATTTATTTAAGTTCACATTATAGCTTTAATTTTGCTTATAAATCTGTTTAGGATTGTATTTTGATTTTTAATAATTTATTTTTTATGCAATTTTTTATAATGCTAAATTTTTTATTGATGCATTTATTTTAGGGCACGTGGTATATCCTAGTCGAGCACTCTCGCCTTTGACTCTCTTTTTACTTGTCGAAAATTTATGTTTGTGTTTTAACAGCTGTTCGAAATGCCAATAAGAAACATAACGCAGTTAAAGAGAGAGAGAGAGGGAGAGAGATAGCACAATCTTTTTTTTTTTTTTTAACAAGAAGTAATTTAGGAAATTTCGGAAATGGTAATATCATACAGGGAACCAAAAAACAAAATTTGATAAATGAATGTTAGGCGAGTCTTAATAAGTAATTAAAAAAATAATGTGATATGTTAGATTGAGAGAGGGAGCATAAGGTAAATTGGAAATAGCTATGAAAGAGAGGGAGAGAAGAATTCAAGTTTAATCAGATGCAGCTAAGCTTATCATAGAGTAACAAACATAATAATTTTATTTTCTTTTATTATTTTAAAATGTAGCTAAAAGTACATAAGCAATAAAAATAAAACAATCGTCACAGAAAGGGGAACGAATTAAAGGGTGGGGGTGACCGGGTACGGGGCACGTACAGCATCAAGGGCGGTTTAAATATAGTCGGTGTTGGCTTAACTAACGCTATTTACAACATGTACAATAGACAATTTGCAACTGAAAGGGGAACAGAAACTGAACTCACGAATGTGAGCGGGACAGCAAATATCATGGGTTATAAATGGCCTCTAGCAGGAAGAAGCGGGGCGCTACGCGGGAAGAGCGTGCGGCAATTAGCCCGTCTTCAGTTTGTTCAACTTGGTGCTCTCCAGCTGGCGCTGTGCGCGCGCCTTGTACGCATCCCTCACCTGGTTGATCACGTTGGCAAACAGGATGGTGCCAAAGAAGACCAGGATGGTGCCCAGCCAGTGGCTAATTGTGAACGGGTTGCGGAAGTAGATGATGGAGAAGAGCAGCGAGACGAACTTGCGCAACGTGACCACCAGGGTGACGGTCAGCGAGGCGCACTCCGTGGTCAGCACATAAACCGAGCTGATGCAAATGTACTGGGTGACCACGTTGCACAGCAGATAGAAGAGCATCAGCGGAAAGGCGAGCGTCCAGTTCACGCCGGGCACAGTCACAGCAACCGATTCGGAGGCTACAGCAATGCTCCAGTGCTGGCCAATGTTGCTGGCCATGATGAGGAACCCGGGCAGGGGCAGCAGGTGCGTGAAGAAGAGCGCCTCGCTGGGATGTTTGCCGCAGCGCTTGTAGATGACCTCCTGGTAGATGCCCATGTAGGCGGTGACCAGCAGTGCAATCGAGAGCAGGGCGATGCCCACGCTCCACCAGAAGAAGTCCGAGTAAGAGGTGTCCACCTTGAGCGAATGATGCGTGTTGTCCTTGACATCACCACTGGACACTAAGGTGCACAGTATGATGCCAGCCGTGATCATGGCCACAGAGCTGTACTGCCGCAGATTGTAGCGCTTCTTGAGCAGTATAATGCCCATGATCATGTTTGCCATTAGCGAGCCGCTGCGGAAGATCATGTGGAGGGGCATGGGTATGTTGAAGTTGAACGCATAGTTGTTGCACACGTTCGCGCCGAAGAAGAGCACCACGAGCATCACATAGTCCTTCAGTGCGATTTTGGGTTTAACGGTGAAAAACTTCGAGGTGAAGATCAGGCCTTCCAGTGCGATAAAAAGGAATTGGAGGAATGTTATCAGGTTGCCGGCGCCCGGATCGATTTTAATGATCAGCTCGAGGAAGACGACGTTGCTGCAGCAGCCCACAAACACGAAGATCATCGCCAGGAGAGCCTTGACATTTAGTGCCATCGTGTGTGTGTGTGTGTGTGTGTGTGTGTTCTGTGTGGGTGGAGGGGAGAGAGAGAGGGGAGTTACAATTGATTAGTTGGTTGTCTAAAACTGCTGGCTCACGATGATGTTAAGCGTCTTATCAGCAGAAGCGAGATCCACGGTTTTTGCTGTTGTCTGGCACGTTGCTGATAAGGCGGCTTCCACACACGCACAAACACGCACACATACGCATTTGAATGCGAAGGACGCCGCCCGCAGATTCTTACCGTTCAAATGATTTGTCGACTTGTTCAAATAAACTTCCACTGAATTGCACTGATGCTTTCTCTTTCTCGCTTGTGTTTGTTGTTGTTCTCAATTCTGTTGTATCATGCCGCGTTTTATATTGAAATGAATAAATTATATCAATTAATAGCGGACACACACACACACGTGCTTAGGATACAAACCTGTTTAGCGGCTCTTGTTCTTACTCTCCCTCTCCCGCTCACTCGTTTGATGTGTTTCGGTCAGCGCATTTGATTGGAATGACCTTCAGTTTCAGTTTTAGCCCAACTTAGCTAAATTTGTACTTTTCGCTGGGCCAATTTAGTTATCGCATTTGTTTGCTTATTGCTTATTAATTAATGTTAACTACCGTGTGGTTCTTGATGGTGTTGCCGTTATTGTTATTGTTACTGTTGTTGTTTTGGTTACCGAACAGCTGAAGCAAACGCTGGCTCGATAACAAACACATCAAGTTATCGAGCAGCCACAACGATGTGTTAAAAAATACCAAATGCGTTTTGCTAAATTCAAATAAGGCCTTTTTACAAAAGTGAAGCGCGCATTTCAAATTTTATTTAAATATAAGAATTTGTATCAATTAAGTATATTAAGTAATGCAGCATCAACAATGCAAATTAGCAAATATAGCAAATATAGCAAATATATGCAGCTTAAAAATAGCATATGTTTTATTTTGTGTTGCCATTACGACTCAGTGTTTAAAATGAGATTCGAATATAGCCGCCATATATTAATTTTAAACGTAAAAAAACAATAAATAAAAATCATGGTATGGACAAAAATTATAACGGAAATAAAAAGAGTATCAATAAAAGTGCTTTTGTGGCAGACAAATATTTGTATAATGATATCAAAGTCAAATTTAATCTTGAGTCTTTCTCTTTATGGTGCACATTGTTTTAAGATCAAAAGAAAATGTTTTTTATCAGCAGATAACTGTTGATGGAATAATATAACGGCTATTATCGTTAAATGATATATATGCACAATGCCAGTTTTATGACAATCATTCGCATGAATCCCCGATCTGCACTAGTCTTCTTGGCCGTTGTAGGACGACACAAAAAATTAGTCTCAGTTTGGCTATTGTCAGAAGATGTATTTCGCTCACGTTTTCCGGCTGCTATTGTTGGCCACATTTTTGACAGTCACTAGACAGGTAAATACATACGAAAAAATAATGATTTATATAGAAAAGGAGAATTTTTTTTTCTAGAACGAGTGCAAAATAAAAAGTAATTGAAAACAAATTTAAAAATAATTTTAAATTATTTAAAAAAAATAGATAAATAAATTTGGAGCTTAAGAAAATATCATATTTTGATCCACTAAAATTAGTGAAATTTTTGGACTTTCAATAGTTATCGCTGCCCACGGATGGCAGCTATTTCGCCGGCGTTGTGGAGTATCCAGTTTTGGCGGCCACCGCCAAAGAGCGCAAGCTCAAGGCCACAGCGGCTTTTGTGGCCATTCTCGAATCGGAGGAGGTGGCCGATCTGGACATACTTGTGTTTCCGGAACATGTGATAAATAGCAGGGAGTACGCCACCTTTGTGCCGGATCCCGCACAGAATGTGACGCCCTGCTATTCGATCGACTACGAGCTGTTCCTGGTGGAGCTCTCCTGTGCGACGCGCTCGCGCGGAGTCTATGTGGTGCTCAATGTGGTGGAGAAGGAGCTGTGCGGCGACAATTACGGCTCCGATACGCTCAATCCCTGTCCGGCCGATGGCTTCAGGTACTTCAATACGAACGTTGTGCTGGACCGAAACGGTCGCGTCGTGTCCCGTTATCGCAAGAGCCACCTGTGGCGACAGGAATACTACGAACACGCGGTGCTCCGTCAGCCGGAGCTGGCCACCTTCGAGACGGACTTTGGCGTCACCTTCGGCCATTTCATCTGCTTCGATATGCTGTTCTATGAGCCGGCGATGCGTCTGCTTTTAGAACGGAATATCACCGATATCATCTATCCCACATATTGGTTCTCGGAGCTGCCGTTTATGGGCGCACTCCAGCTGCAGGAGGGCTGGGCATTTGCCAATAACGTGAACCTTTTGGCGGCCGATGCCAGCCTGCCGGCCGAACGCACCAGCGGCACCGGGATTTATGCGGGTCGCGCCGGCCGATTGGTGGCCGCCATCCACCAGCAGCCGACGCAACAGCTGCTCAAGGCTCGGGTGCCCAAGCGCGGCGCAACCACCGGCGACTACGAGCTGCCGGCGCAGGTGGTGCCCGCCTTTCAGCCGCAGCTGATCACCGCACGGCACACACAGCTGGCCACGTTCAGGGACTACAATGTGGACGTATTTAGCACACGGCTGCTGGCTGCGGATTTCCTGCAGGAGTCGGTGCATTTGTGCCACGGCGCCTTCTGTTGCAGCTTCCAGCTGCAGCGCCGCCTCATTGGCAACTCGCGGGATTATGCCGCCTATCGGTACCGCCTCGGCGCCTACCTGGGCAATGAGACCGCCCTGCTGCTGGTGGATCGCAGCGAGCTGGCGGTTTGCGCTCTGTTCGCCTGCCTCGACGAGCAGCTAAGCAGCTGCGGCCGCATCTTTCCCGGCAACATCGAGGTGGCCAATCTCTACTATTTCGAGAGCATCCGGATCGAGGGCAGGTTCCCCGGTGCGGAACGGCGCCTCATCATGCCCAGCACGCTGGATGGGGCGATGATGCCACTGAATGTGGCACAGTTCGAGTGGCGCGAGACGCCCCCGGCCAGCCAATTGGCGGAGACGCAGGTGCAGCTGGAGCTGGTGCTGCCGAAGAATGACATCTTGACCTTTGGCATTTGGGCCAATTATTTTAGCCAGCTGCCCTCGAGCCACAATTTGAATCACTTGCATCCGAGTGGTGCGCCCAACTCTAGTGCTGTTGGCGGCTCAGGTGGTGCAGCTGCCGCAGCCGGTGCAGGCGGTGCTGCTGTTGCTCTTCTCACCTCCGGTTTGCTCTTCTTCTCCTTTGCTCTGCGCTCCAAACACTTTATTACACTGTAAAAGCTCTCAGAACTTTGTCAAAGTACGTGAAAATCGGTTCACTTTTGACAATTTTATGGGGGTTTGATATATGGGAGTTATGGAATCTGACAACTTTACATGTCAAAATTTTTGTCGATTTTGGCATGATTTTTGACCAAAATTTGACCCCCCAAAATCACTTTCAATGTTGTTTTTTATGCTAATTATGACAAATAAAATCGATTAAAACTATAAATTCGCAATTCTAAATTTTGAAAAAATATTTGTTTCAAAAATTCACAAGGGGGAGTACATGCTTTTTTGACCAAAAAATTCAAAAAAATTTTATTTTCGAAAATGAATGTATTTTGAATGTAGAATCAATATATAGGACAAATCATGACAAAAATGCCATCACGCGTGAAAATCGGTTCACTTTTGACAAAGTTATGGGGGTTTGATATATGGGAGTTATGGAATCTGACAACTTAACATGTCAAAATTTTTGTCGATTTTGGCATGATTTTTGACCAAAAATTTGACCCCCAAAATCACTTTCAATGTTGTTTTTTATGCTAATTATGACAAATAAAATCGATTAAAACTATAAACTCGCAATTCTAAATTTTGAAAAATATTTTTTTCTAAAATTCACAAGGGGGGAGTACATGCTTTTTTGACCAAAAAATTCCAAAAAATTTATTTTCGAAATGAATGTATTTTGAATGTGGATTCAAAATAGAGGACAAATCATGATCAAAATGCCATCAAACGTGAAAATCGGTTCACTTTTGAAAAAGTTATGGAGGTTTGATATATGGGAGCTATGGAATCTGACAACTTTACATGGCAAAATTTTTGTCGATTTTGGGATGATTTTTGACCAAAAATTTGATCCCCCCGAAATCACTTTCAATGTTGTTTTTTATGCTAATTGTGACAAATAAAATCGATTAAAACTATAAATTCGCAATTCTAAATTTTGAAAAAATATTTTTTCCAAAATTCACAAGGGGGGAGTACATGCTTTTTTGACCAAAAAATTCCAAAAAATTTTATTTTCGAAAATGAATGTATTTTGAATGTGGATTCAAAATAGAGGACAAATCATGATCAAAATGCCATCAAACGTGAAAATCGGTTCACTTTTGACAAAGTTATGGGGGTTTGATATATGGGAGTTATGGTATCTGACAACTTTATATGTCAAAATTTTTGTCGATTTTGAGATGATTTTTGACCAAAAATTTGACCCCCCCAAAATCACTTTCAATGTTGTTTTTTATGCTAATTGTGACAAATAAAATCGATTAAAACTATAAATTCGCAATTCAGTTATGGAGATCTGACAACTTGACATGTCAAAATTTTTGTCGATTTGGCATGATTTTTCAAAAATGACCCAAAATCACCAATGTTGTTTTTTAGGCTAATAGACTAAAATCGATTAAAACATAAAGGCATCTTTTTGACCAAAAAATTCAAAAAAATTTTATTTTCGAAAATGAATGTATTTTGAATGTAGAATCAATATATAGGACAAATCATGACAAAAATGCCATCACGCGTGAAAATCGGTTCACTTTTGACAAAGTTATGGGGGTTTGATATATGGGAGTTATGGAATCTGACAACTTAACATGTCAAAATTTTTGTCGATTTTGGCATGATTTTTGACCAAAAATTTGACCCCCCAAAAATCACTTTCAATGTTGTTTTTTATGCTAATTATGACAAATAAAATCGATTAAAACTATAAACTCGCAATTCTAAATTTTGAAAAAATATTTTTTTCTAAAATTCACAAGGGGGGAGTACATGCTTTTTTGACCAAAAAATTCCAAAAAAATTTATTTTCGAAAATGAATGTATTTTGAATGTGGATTCAAAATAGAGGACAAATCATGATCAAAATGCCATCAAACGTGAAAATCGGTTCACTTTTGAAAAAGTTATGGAGGTTTGATATATGGGAGCTATGGAATCTGACAACTTTACATGGCAAAATTTTTGTCGATTTTGGGATGATTTTTGACCAAAAATTTGATCCCCCCAAAATCACTTTCAATGTTGTTTTTTATGCTAATTGTGACAAATAAAATCGATTAAAACTATAAATTCGCAATTCTAAATTTTGAAAAATATTTTTTCCAAAATTCACAAGGGAGTACATGCTTTTTTGACCAAAAAATTCCAAAAAATTTTATTTTCGAAAATGAATGTATTTTGAATGTGGATTCAAAATAGAGGACAAATCATGATCAAAATGCCATCAAACGTGAAAATCGGTTCACTTTTGACAAAGTTATGGGGGTTTGATATATGGGAGTTATGGTATCTGACAACTTTATATGTCAAAATTTTTGTCGATTTTGAGATGATTTTTGACCAAAAATTTGACCCCCCAAAATCACTTTCAATGTTGTTTTTTATGCTAATTGTGACAAATAAAATCGATTAAAACTATAAATTCGCAATTCTAAATTTTGAAAAAATATTTTTTTCCAAAATTCACAAGGGGAGTACATGCTTTTTTGACCAAAAATTCAACAAAATTTTATTTTCGAAAATCAATATATTTTGAATGTGGATTTAAAATAGAGGACAAATCATGATCAAAATGCCATCAAACGTGAAAATCGGTTCACTTTTGACAAAGTTATGGGGGTTTGATATATGGGAGTTATGGTATCTGACAACTTTATATGTCAAAATTTTTGTCGATTTTGAGATGATTTTTGACCAAAAATTTGACCCCCCCGAAATCACTTTCAATGTTGTTTTTATGCTAACTGTGACAAATAAAATCGATTAAAACTATAAATTCGCAATTCTAAATTTTGAAAAAATATTTTTTCCAAAATTCACAAGGGTGGAGTACATGCTTTTTTGACCAAAAAATTCCAAAAAATTGTATTTTCGAAAATTAATATATTTTGAATGTGGAGTCAATATATTGGACAAATCATGATCAAAATGCCATCAAACGTGAAAATCGGTTCACTTTTGACAAAGTTATGGGAGTTTGATATATGGGAGCTATGGAATCTGACAAGTTAACATGTCAAAATTTTTGGCGATTTTGGCATGATTTTTGACCAAAAATTTGACCCCCCCAAAATCACTTTCAAAGTTGTTTTTTATGCCAATTGTGACAAATAAAATCGATTAAAACTATAAATTTGCAATTCTAAATTTTGAAAAATATTTTTTCCAAAATTCACAAGGGGGAGTACATGCTTTTTTGACCAAAAAATTCAAAAAAATTGTATATTCAAAAATGAATATATATTGAATGTGGATTCAAAATAGAGGACAAATCATGATCAAAATGCCATCAAACGTGAAAATCGGTTCCCTTTTGACAAATGTCTGATGGCATTTTGGCCATGATTTGTCCTTTAATATAAATTGTCAAATGTTAATTGTGAAATCGACCGTTGCGAATGTTATCGTTATCGATTCAAACTCACGAGCAGCTGAACGTAAATTGGCCGACTAGGAGATGCCCTGTTCCCAGATCCGAGCTGACGAAATTTAAATATCTATAAATGCTGCTTTTATATTTCAAATTTCTATAACTTTGTCAAAATTGAACCGATTTTCATGTTTAAAATATATGCATTATGAAAAATAAAGATATTTTTAATTCTTACTAAGTGATTATCAGGTTATCAGCATTAGTATGGCCAAAAACTAAAGTGACATTAATAAATATTTCAAACTTTCATAGCTGTCAAAACGAGTATTGCGCTGTCGGTTACACTCGACTGTCTCGTTTCACTTGTTTTCCTTTAAGACATATTTTCTCATCTCATTTAAAACTTTCCTATAGAATGGTTTTAATTCCATTCTCAAACTTTTACTAACGGTTTTTCAGAATTTCAAAAATTGCGCCAAGCGTTTCTCTGCCGAGCGTTAGGAGCGGTGACGGGGAATGGGGAAGGGGGTGTGGCGACTGAGAGGGGCAACCAACAACTCGACATGAAACGTTTGTTGCGCTTTGTAGAATTGTTTCCAGCGCGTGCGCGTTGCGTCGCTGCCAGCGTCGCTGCCAGCCGCAAAGCGGCGTGTTTGCATTTCCAACAGGTAGCCAGCGTTGACGTCGACGTCGACGCTGGCGTCGCTACCGTGCAACAGTCGCCGCTATTTATAATGAGGCTGTTGCTGTTGCACAAGGCCAGGCCAGCCTCAGCTGGCGAGGGGTTCTCAAAACGAGGAGGAGGGATGGGTGGGGACGGGGCACAGCGAGTACACGTTGGCCACATGCCACATGCCGAGCAGCGCTTGTCATTGAAGCTGATCTGACGGCTGCTGGACGCACGCTGCGCCACCTACCACCCACCCATTCACCTCGCCCGGCCAAAAATATCCCCCACCCCCACACCCCTCTCCGTTCACCTATGTTTGTGAACAGCAGCCGCTCCACGTGCGCTTTAACTTCATTTGTTTGCCACGCCCCACTTACCGCAACCGCCCCATTGAAACGACTTGAATGGGGGAAGCTGTCTGAAATCCCCCGCAGTGCGAGGGAATTGTGAAATTGGCAATTGAACCAGCCGCAAATGTTGTTGAGACGACAACGCTTACCTCAACTTCAGCGCCAGCATTGTAGCCCGGCATCCTTGATGTCCTGCTAGACCGCTGAGTGCTTTAAAGCCAGCTGTAGATCCCGAGCACTTCAAACTTTTCGCCAGCTATTTAATTTTATGCACATATAAAAATTACTTTTAACGTTTGTTTAACTAGGGAACTTTCTCTCTCTTTTTTTTATTATTTAAATATCAATTTGTTGCTTCAGTTTCATTTACATCTTATTTGTAAGGATAATAAAATGTTGAGGTTTTCATTTCTTCAGAGTTTCATAAATTTATCAATATTTTTTTAGTGATAGTTTTACATAATTAATGCTTTTGCTTTCAACTTCTGTTTAAGCTCGAGTCGGACTCGAACCCACTTTTAACGTTTGTTTAACTAGGGAACTTTCTCTTTTTTTGTTATTTAAATATCAATTTGTTGCTTCAGTTTCATTTACATCTTATTTGTAAGGATAATAAAATGTTGAGGTTTTCATTTCTTCAGAGTTTCATAAATTTATCAATATTTTCTTTTAGTGATAGTTTTACATAATTAATGCTTTTGCTTTCAACTTCTGTTTAAGCTTGAGTCGGACTCGAACCCATTTCTTTAAAGCCTGTAATGAAAAGCCTCTTAAGTTTGTTAAAGCTTAAATGGGCAAAATGTGGTGCACAAACCGAGGCAAGGTTCGAACCGTAAACCAAATTACCAACCATTTTTTTTTTCCTTTTTCTATAAGTATAAGTTGCTTATAACAAAGCATACACCTAAGATTTATTAAATTCGAAATAAAAAATTTCTTTGTGGTATTTTGCCACAAATGGAAAATGGAAAATTCTCTTGTTGTTGTGCAGTAGTTGATGCGGTTTATGGACTGGGTGCTCTAAAAGTTTGGTAATACAGCACTTGATTTAGTTGAGGCAAATAATAAAATGAAATTATTTTATTTCAATTTTGCTCTCTGCTTAAGCGAACAAAAGCCAAAACATTTCTTGAATTTAACTTTTCAGGTACTTTTTGCAACCTTAAACAATAAATTGTTGTTTAATGTATTTTTTGAAAGTAAAGTATATATTAAAGTATATTACAATATCTGAAACACATTATAGATTTTAGTTGCTTTAAGACACAATCATTTTTTCTCAACTCAAAAAAGCAGCAACAACAATGGCGATAATAACAGTAAAAATAAAGTTAAATAAAAGTTAAATCTTATCTTAGGGCTTTGACCTACTCTTATCTTATTTGAATCACGCAACGGTGCTGGCAATAATAAAATATTAATTAGTAGAAGTGCTGATAAAAACAACAATGATTAATTTTTAAATCAAGAATACAAGTTTCTTGGTATCGCCAAATAATACGGCATGAATATAAATATTTATACTATATATAAATATAAATCTTATAAGCTTTTTTTTTAAAAAGAGTTTTCTTAGCTACAAAAATCTTGTTATTTTAAGAATATAATATTTAGATATTTCTTTTCTGCTACATAATACATTAATAATACATTAGTAATACATTAATAATAAATTGTATAAGCTTAGATTTAAAGAGTTTTCTTAGTAGGTATTTTTGGTAAAAAAACTTTTGTTTCTAAGAATATAATATATAAAAAATATACAGCGACATTTATACATTAGTAATACATTAATAATGAATTGTATAAGCTTATTTTTGAAGAGTTTTCTTAGTAGGTATTTTTGGTAAAAAAAACATTTTGTTTTTAAGAATATAATATATAGACATAAACAGTGACATTTATTACCTGCTATATAATACATTAATAATACATTAATAATACATTAATAATATATTAATAATATAATATATATGTAAAAAAGAACTTTTGTTTTGGTACATTTTAATGAATAACATATTTTTTTTTCTGCCAGACATTAATAATATTATAAGTGAAATTTTATAGTTAAGCCAAAATTGAACTGTTGTTTGACAGAACTCTTTCCTTAGACCTTAGTCAGTTAAGTTATTAATTTTTTGAAAAATGTTTCCCATCAGGAAATGCATTTCTTGAATCTTACCACACTTTGATTTACTTTTGTATTCCGATATATATTTATTACACATACTCTATGATATTTTCTATATACGTATTTTATATTATATTTAATGTATAGCTTTTATTAGAACTATTATTTGATGCAAGCAATTTTGATGCATTATTTTCTGTTTTTGTTTTTTTCTGTTGTTATCCGAAAGTCAAATTTGGGCAATTTTGGAGTTCCATTGTGCTTGCACTGAATTTAATTAATATGTCATCGGGGCAATCTTTTGTTGTACTTTCAACACACCATTCTCGTGTTGCCGCCCGCCAAGCCCCCCCCTCACATTTCCATTTGTTATGCGTGTTGGCCAACATTTTTGCGGGCCAAGTTCATTTTTAGCCATTGGCCACAAAAGCTTTCATTCAATGATTGTTTGTCTAGACGCACCCAGCCAGAGATCAGAGCAGTTTTGCGACTAACTGTCCGGCCCCAATCCCCCTCCCCTCCCCTGCCACGCCTACAGAAAGTTCCAGAGAGTGCGAGAGATGCACAGCATAAAAAGTCAATTAGTGCGTCCCAAAAAATGCTCTAAAGAGCACACACACACACACGCACACTCACACAAACACCCTGTGGCACAGCCACCGCCCCCACTTTCTTCCGGTTTGCACCATTCTCTGCAGCGCCACCCCCACCCCCCGGCCACCTTGGGTAGCCAGCTGAAGCAGCTGGCGGGCAAACAAACTTCATAGGCGTCCGTCTGCCACGCCCATTTGATGCCTATCCCGACTGCCCGACTGTCGCCGTCGTCATTTCATTCATTGTAAGCCTGAACCGAACCATCCAATCTGCCCCCGCCCCCCCGCTCGCCATTTACTGTTCTTACCATCTTCACATTGCCATTGCCAGCACATTTTCATTTTTCACACAACGAAAACAAAAACGAAAAACATTTTTCACAAAAATCAAAAACTTTTCCTTATTTTTTTTTTGGTTCGTTTTTCGTTTTTCATTTTTGTTGCGTTCGTTTTGTTTGCGCGTCGTTGGGGCTCAGTTTTGCGGCTGGCCACGCCCACGAACTTCCTTGGCCGCCTACAACTGTGTCTCAGGTTTTTGCCTTTATTATACCCTGCAAAAGGGGGCCGTGTGCTTTTAACGGTCTATTTGTCATACATATATGTATATATTATGAAATTTTGTTTTAAAATTGGGTTTTATTATTATTATATATTTTTAAAATGTTTTCTAATTTTTTTCAATATATGTTTAATCTGTTTTATCATATGCTCAGCATTTTTTAAAAAATGCTATAATTATTTTTTATTATTTATTTATTTATTTATTTTTTAATTATTATGTTTTTCCGCGAATTATAAAATATAAACCTAAATACAAAAACAAAAAAACACTTGAAATCTATATATAGTACATCTTTGTATAGCTATATTATAACCAAGTGTAGGGCATTTCCCAGTCGCATATTTGTCTCAATTTACCTGCGGGTTTTGTTCGTTTTTTTTTTGTTGCTTTGTTTTGCTTGAAGCGGCACCTGGCGCTTGAAAATTCCGCACGGCTTCTGTTACATTTTGATTTATTTGCTGAAATTTATTGTAAAGTTGCCCCCGAGTTGCCAAAGTGAAATGTTTTCAATGCAAGTGGGTGGGGTTAGGGGGTGGATGGGCTGGCTGACTTAATACCATCTACAGATACAATATAGGTTGTGATTTGACTCGGCAGCACGTGAAGTACTCAACACTCGCCGGCAGAAGAACAAGAGAGACGACCACAAAATCAGAAAGTCTGACAATCCATTCAGCGGCCAAATCAAATCTACCCCCCTGCACCACCCCTTCAACAAAAACAACAACAAAAAAAAACAAACCCCCTAAGCAGTGGCATTCACAGCTGGGCATTGTTGCCCGTTGGCGTTTTCTTTTCTCTCTTATTTTTTTTTTTTTTGGAGGGGACTTTCTCTCTTGTGACGGGGCCAGAACTGATTGAATTGAATATCAGTTTTCAGTTTTCAGTTTACAGTTTTCAGTTTTCGGTTTTATTTTTTATTCGATGCCGCTGGCGTCAAGCCACCCTTTAACCCATGCCCACCCCGGGAATCGGGCCCATTCTGGTGGCGTTTTGCCATTTGAATTTCAATGGAAATCATTTTACTTGATTTTCATATTTTTTTTATTATGCTCCCAGGCATTCGCCACCGTCTTTGTAAGCTCTTGTTCGTCCCCCACTTTCTGCAGCTTCCTCTTCTTCAGCATCTCTTCTTCTTCTTGCGGCTTTGTAAAATGTGCAAAATCTGTGAAAATCATGTTTGCGGTTATTTTTTTTTTTGGCATTTGAATGCATTTGTCGTTTATTAATTGTTTCAGCTTTCTGATTTACAATATTTCCATCAATTGCGCTTTTCTCTGCAAATAAATCTGTCGTTTTCAAGGTTTTTTTTCAAAAATGTTTGCCAATAAATTAATTCAATTGGTGAGCATAAATCTGAAAAGTTGAATTTTAAACTAACAATTGCTATTTAATTATGTTTATTTAGTTTTATTTAGGTCGCCTACCAAATTCTGTTAGCTTGGCTTAAACGGTTGCTGAGTTCCTTGGGTACATACTACTGCATTGGAGTTGGCTTAAAGAGCTCTGTTGTTGTTTGAGTCAAATCATTAGGTTCTTTGGATATTTGCATATTGTCACGAATCTTAACAAGAAGAAGACAAAGGCAATTTATATATACTCTTGATCAGTATTAAAATCGTTTCAGGCTTCTATATCAAGAGAAACAAGTGATCAATAATTTATTTTCTTTTATTTCAAAAAATATTCCTGAAAAATACAGCCACCACATGAAAAATCAGTTCAAAACTGTTTTTACATTATTTTTTTAAATTAAATACAATTTTGACTATTTTGATCATCACATATAATTTCTAAGAGAGCGCTTATAAGTGTCGGACTCCTATATCATATTATTTCGCATTAGAATAATTGTTTCAAAATTGACTTATTGTGTTAAAAACTTTGGCGTTTTTTAAGATATTTATATTAAATTAAAGCAATAAACACATAAAAGAGTTTTTGTACGAAAACGTTTTAAGCTATTTTGTTATATGGTTCTATATATTATATAGTAAATATTGTAGAAAGATAAATGTTTTCTGCTTTTCCTTAAAATAAATTAAATTTGTATGCTTTTTTTTTAAAATTATTTATTGCCCTGTTTTCATTTGAAGCTTTCATAATAAACCCAAGCAGACATTTTCACGAAAGCAACTGGTCAAGTTTTAATGCTGCGGCGAGCAAGTTGTTAATGCGACTCTGATGCAGGTGCTCTTCTTGCAGCCAGTTGCCGTTATGCAGTCCCACAAAATTGTCAGCGTTGGCAGCGGCACGTAGCCCGAAACGTGTTGAAAATATTGTGCAGGCGTGTGTGTGTGTGTGTGTGTGGGTGTGGCAGCGGGTAGTTAGATGGTGAGAGTGAGAGAGAGAGGGATGGAGGGGGGTATTGTGTGGGGTAGATGTGTTGTGCACGTGCGATTATTGCGTTGGCAATAAAATGATTTTCAATTGAATTTTGCGCAGTTGCCGGACGACAACAACAGAATTTATGATTAACTTTAATAATATTTCTTATTTTGCGTTTTGTCCTCTTCTCTTCGTTTTCCTTTCCTTTTCTTTCCTTTTTTTTTGTCACACAAATGCCGTAGTTGTCATTGTTGTTGTTGTTGCTGTTGTTGTTGCCTTGGCACCTTGTGCGTGTGCATAAAAATCAGATTTTCTTTGCGACGTTGACTTCATTTGGTTAGCATAAAAAACGCGTAAAAGGACGAAACGGCGGCTGTGGGCGGTGCGGACGGGGGAGGGGAGGCGCGGTCAGCGTACCAAAAAAGTATGCAACATAAAGTTAAAATCTTAAAAGGCGCCCCATATTGTATGCACAATACACACACACACACACACACACACACACATACACGCACAAAATGCGGCAAAGGAAATGAAGAAAAACTTGATTTATTTTTATGTGCTCAACGAGCTGACTTGGGTGCTGTTGCCAGGCGGCGGCGAGGGGTGGGGTTGGGGTTTGGGGTGCGGCAGGTGGCCATTCATACAAGTGGTACGTGCGTAATGACCAGGCACACACACACACGCACACACGCACGCACACACACACACACACACACGTTGGCGCACTTGAACTTTAAGAAGTTTTCACATTGCGTATACGTAATCATATTCCTACCCTCACTAGCGCGCTCTCTCTCTCGCTCTCATTCGCTGTCTGTCCTGCTTTTGCGTTAAATTATACATCTGCATGCTATTATATATATATATATATATATATATATGTATATATAAAGGTATATATACTTACTTCGTGGACAAGTGGCCAAAGGCAAAGCGAATCGTTGAACTTGAAAGCAATTGCAAAACGGAATTGATATATCAAGGCGCAACGGCATCAAAAGGCAATAAAAGTATCCAAAAATAAAATTACACAAAATTACTGTCGAGCTGCGAAAAAGACAGTTCGAGAAAACCAAAAAAACGAAAAAAAACAAAAAAGGAAAAAGACATCAAGCATCGATTGGCCAAGGTTAACGAGATATTAGTTATCTCAACTAAAAAAACGGAGCTTTAAGTGCACGAAAACTACAGTTATAAGAGCTTTAAGTTAGGAATACAGTTATCTATTTAAAGTTATGAATTATTTATTATTTTTATTAAATGGTTCGGTTGTAGATTATGTTTATGATTGTGTTGGGTTCAAGCCCACATTGCAGCCTGGTTTTTGAACTGTAAACCACAATTTGAACAGAACTATAATTAGTTACACCTAACGGTTTTAATAGCGACAACTTTTACCTGCAGCTGCAGCTCTCACAGACTTAATAAAAGTAATAATAAAAGATTATCCCATTAAAAGCAATCACCCATAAAAAAAAAATAGTTCAAAACGTGAGCAAATCTAAGAAATGCTGAGCGTATTTCAGTTTGAGTTCAGATTTAAAAATGGGAAATCTACTGAAATTTGGTATGGCGAAGATTAAATACCCTTGCATATATTGAAGAATAGAATAGAATAGAATAGAATAGAATAAAATAGAATAGAATAGAATAGAATAGAATAATCCATTAATCTCAACGGAAAAATTGCATGAAATGTGAGAAATTTTGAGAAAAGTCTGTCGAAAATTTATTGATTTTGAGACTTAAATGTTAATGAGAGAATAAAATGAACAAAAATTTAATATTGAATAGATTTGATTTTTCAGATTATTACTTAAAAAAAAATACTTAAAAAAATACTTGAATAGAACATTTTTATATATGCATTGTTTTTCAATCCAAAAATAAAATGTGAAGCCAAAACGAAAAATGTTGAAAATGTACAAAAAAATTGCCTTAGCTGAAAGTTTAAATACCTTGAATTAGGGTATTTTTAATTTTGTTAGCTTGACTTGAATTATGTGTGTGTGTTTGTGTGTGTGTGTAGTCACGGAATATATGCCACAAAATTTGCAACTGATAATCTACAGAAATTACAAAAACGAAAATTCTAAAGCCGCATTTTTACCAAGCACATTGAAAAGAAAATGAAGTTTTCATATTAAGTTTTTATGTTTTAAAATCTGAAAATCAAAAATCGAAAAATCGATTGATCAATGAGGCGTTTTGGCGATGAGTAATTTAATCGAATAAACGCCCCAAGCATTTTAATACAGCGTTAAATTTGGGTGGTTCGGCTTGGTGGGGAAGGGAGAGGGGAGGGGTTGGTTTATTTGTATATGGGCACAGAAGTAATGACAACTAATGGCCAAGTGGACAACTGGCCATTGGCCAAGAACCTTTTTGTTGGCCAAATCAAGCGTAAACAGTCTGATAAACACGATAAACAAAACAATTAATTGCATTGTGCAAAGACACAACAACACAAAACTGAACGCACACACATGTGTGTGTGTGTTAGCCATACCCCTAAGCCATGTCTTTTTAATGACTATTTTATACACACGACTGACGCTGGCCATACAATTTATTATGATTGCAGGGTTCGCTTTGGCAGCCGGCTTTTTGGCTTGGCACACTTTTGGGTCACTGACTTCGAGACGTGACCCCGCCCCCCACCCCTCCCCGCTACCTTTTGCCCCATCTTGGTCCCATCTTGGCACAACTCTGTTAACTGGCTGTTTATAAAATTTAACGCCTCAAAGTATGCGCCCCATGCTAAGGGGCGGGGCGGTGCGGTGCGGTGAGTCCCAAATATGCTACGAAATATTCAACATTTACATTGGACCGCTGGGCGCACCGAAAACTGTGCCGCATAGCATGCAGAAGGTATTCAAACTATCCCCAGTATTTACACCCCTCGACTTGAGCCGGTTGCAACGGTTGCAAGAGAGTAAAGCTTGCGAGTGGTTGTGCTAATTGGAAACTCAACTGGGCAGACAACTTGACTGTAAATTATTTAAATTATTGCGTATAACTTGTAGTTACCACTTCTACTAACTTCATTGTCCATTAATTTAAAGTGCGTTAATTGAGTGCAATAAACGCATTTAACGGCTGAAAAGGGTATCTCCGAGTCATTTGACTTTACGTGTTGCATTTCGATTCTTATCTAAAAATCTTAAATCTTAAAGTGTAAAACGAGATGCACATAGATAATATTTGTCATTGTTTCGAGATCGATAAATATCGATGGGCCATTTTTTAATGCATATCTCGTAAACGTGAAGACACACAACTTTAGTGTTAGATTCTGTATATATAATATACGTAGATCAAGTGAATTTACTTCTGATCGCATTTTCTCAATATTGATTTGAATTCTGTATCAAGCTCATATTTTTTTGAGACATACTTAACTTAGAAATGGAGAAAACTGACAGTACTCTGTTCATTATAAAAATCGAAAATTATCGGATTTGTCAATTGTTAAAGTTAATGGAGAAAACTGACAATACTCTATTCATTATGAAAATCGATTATTATCGGATTTTGTCGATTTTTAAATATCTTCTCTTTTTTTAATCGAGAATTTCAATTAAAAACACAAAAAATTTAGCATATTCATATTATTATTCGCAATAAAAGTTAATTAATTGCAGATTTGTATTATTTCCGTTACTCATTAAAAATATCGATTTCCAAAGAGTTGAGCATATATCTAAAAATTCAAGAGCTATGTACGATTAATCAAAGCAGTGTATCTCATAGTCGGACATACCAAATATTTGTGTTGTCCGCGCTGCTCTGCTTAAAAAAATATGTTACGAAAAACGTGAAATGCCTGTGGAATATGCAATATTATCACATTGGTCCGCCCCTTCCGTTCCGCTATGGCCGAAAGCCGCAATAGTCATGGGCAGAAGAGGAACATATAGGAATACGGATGCGGATACTCGCACTTCCGGTGCTGCTGGTGGTGGACGAGAGCCGGAAACGGGGCGGTTGGTCTCATTGTGAATGGGCCACAACAAGCCGCCAATTACGATAGAAATCGAGAAAATGTGCAAAATCGAGCAAAAATTTGCGACTATAAAACGCGAACAAATTTACATGCAAATCTGTCCGTCCACACGCCCGCACCCCGCACCGCCTCTCTCGCTCATTTTGTCAAGGGACATGCGGCGGATGGGATACGAAGGACTACAATTCGCCTGGGTCCTTGCCTGTGCCGAGTATCAGGCAACAAATTATCTCAATTTAGCATAATATTTACTGAACTGAACTGCATTGAACCGAAGCGTGGAGAGGGGGCGGGGGCAGATGTCAGGTGTGGGTGTGCGGGGGGGATGGGGGGCTGCTGTAGCTTGAGGTTGAGCTGCTGGTAATGTCGCGACATTTGGCGGCATTTCATGAGCTAAGAAATTGAATTGAATTTCGAGTCGTTGTCGTTTCTCGTTTCTCGTTTCCCGTTTGTCGTTGTCCTTGTCTGTCGCCGAGCAGCTTGACTTGTGGCGCTGCACAGGAGCGGACTCAAAACAAACAGTTTGTCAAACTGAACCAAAAAATAGGAAATGATCTGATTGCAAGAGAAACGCAAATTATGCCAAATTTTTATTCGATTTAAAAAAAAAGTGATTCTGTTTTAGTTTATTCAAAGTTTTTGAATGAGAGACAACCAAAGCAGAGTCAAGTTTATCGATAGGCAATTGATTGATTGTGATTGACTAATCATATTATTTATTATTTTTTATTTATTTATTTTTTTTTAAAATCAATTTTACTCTCAAGTTTCGCGCAGTTGTTTTGAAGTTATATTATGACATTGAATCCGCTCCTGGTTTCTTTGGCTACCTGAAGCAGGCTGGCATTTCATAGATGAGGTTGACATTGTCATGCGTTCTATGGCAAAGGATTTCGTGCTCGACACCATTTCAATCCACTCGATGCCATTCGATACGGTTCGATTCGAGAAGTTGTGATACGATTCGATTCGATTCGATTCGATTGGATGCGATGCGATGTGTGTCCTGTGTGTGTGTGTGTGTGTGTGTGCAGCTGACTTGACTGCAAAATTGAGTCCAACTAATGTCGCAAGTTTCCGTCTGATTTTCTTTCTTATTCAAGCGACAGGCGACAGACGTCAAGGGGGAACTCCACAAAACGAAAATTTTCGCAATCATAAGAAATTGCAAGTGTAAAAGTTTTCATTACGTTGACATTGAAAAAGTGCAAACCAGATGATGACAGCCACGATGATGATGATGATCAGAATGATAATGATTGCAATGATGACAATAGATGAATCGCGTCTGGGTTTCTGACTCTATTCTAACTCAATGCCAAATCGAATGTACGAATGAATGAATGACCCATAATTTAATGCTAATCAAAGAGTATGAGCGCTACCAGAGAAAATGACAGAGAGAAATTGAGAGAAAGAGAAATAGAAAACGAGAAATTAAAGTTACATATATATATATATATATATATATATATATATATATATATATATATATTTAGAAATGCGAAACCTGCGCCACAGGAAATTGCAGTCGTTTTTTCTGTCATTTTGCACGTATTACTTTTTTTTTTTTACTAACTATACCCTTTAGTTCCATGCAGCAGAATAGGGTTGTCAAGCCTTGAAAATACATATATATAAGATTTGTCTTTTAAAGTTAATGCTCAACCTCAACTTCTTTTAAATAAAACTGTATCTGCGCTTAATACAATGTTTATTTCTTTACTTTATATTTGCCTACAAGGTACTTTTCCAGTCGAGTCTATTCCAACTAACTTTGTTTTTTTTTCCTTCTATATATATATATATATTTTTTTTTGATTGCCATCGTAAATTGTTTGGATATGCAGTAGCTACTGTTACTACGAATGTGGGGAAATTGGAAATTAAAATAGCTGCCTAAACTAAATACGAAATCTGTGCCCAATTGCTGACTTTATTCCTAACTGTTTCTTTACCTTTACTGCTAGCTCTCTGCTAAATATACATCTATATTTATATATACATATATATATATATATATGTGTGCTTTTTTTTTTCCAATTTACTAACGGAAATCCAAGCAGTAAAACGCATTCAATCAACTGCTGCTAAACTTTGCTCATCCGGCGCCCAACGTGGGGCGACTTAGTTTCGGGCTAGGTATTCAATTTATATGTCAATAAATCTCAAAAGAGCAAAAGGCAAACGCGAATCGTTGGCTTTACGAGTAGTTTGTAGTGCTATGCACCCCCCCTTTCACCCGCTGCCCGCTGCTCAACGAAAACTTATTAAACAACGCCTGAAAAAGGCATATGTTAAGGTCCTGGTCCAGGTTCTGGTCCTGTCCTGGTTCAGGTCTAGTTCACATAGTTCCATAGCTGCAGGTGCTGGTTCAGACTGGGTCGGGTCAGGTCGGTGCTTTAAGGCACATGTCTATAAATCAGGCTCCCCTCCTCCCTCCCTCCCTCCTCCCTCCTTCATCTACTTAACGACACGAACAACCATCGAGCTATGAACTCAGCTCGAAGCGCTTTATTGGTTTCCCAATATGTGTGTGTGTGTGTGTGTGTGTGTGAAAGAGATGTGAGTGTGTGCGTGTGTATCAAAAATGCCTGGCCAAATTGATAATCAACATTAAATAATGGCCAGAAGTGAAAAAAAATTCAATAGATTTACGCCAAAGTTTAATTAAATAATACGTTCACATAAAACACAATATATCAAAGAGAGGAAAAGAGACAGACAGAGAGAGAGAGAAAGGGGGAAAAACTAATAGAAGAACTACTTATAAAAGGATTGCAATTGGCAAACACGAAACCAAAGCAAATATGATGTAAAAGAGATATCACAAAAAATGGCAAACCCAAAGATGAAAGAGAAGGATTCTACGCTCTTTAAGCTTAAGAAAAGTGGAAAGAGTTGGCTACGGAAATGGCAAAAGAAAGTGAATATTGAAAATATTGAAAAAAAGGCCACAAAATGAAGTTCTCCCATATGCAAAAAGAGAAAATGTAAATGCAAGGCACAGGATATAAGAAATGTGAAGCAAAACATGTTGAGATAATAAAAAAAACAAAACATTTAAGAATTGCAAAACAGTCAGAACAGAAAGAGTGAAAAATGTATATTCTTAATGGAAAAATGGCTAAAAACGGTAACGAAACGTGGTTAATACAGATGAAAGTGAAGTGAGAAAACCCAAAAATAGAATAATAGAAAAAGAAAAAAAAGTTTGAGAAGAATAGAATATAATAATAAACAAAACTAGAATAAAAGAAACACACACAAATTATTATAAATATTAATTATTATACCCTGAACCCATTGAAAATGGGTAAAAAAGGGTATAATGGTTTTGTGCAAATGTATGTAACAGGCAGAAGGAAGCATCTCCGACCCCAAAAAGTATATATATTCTTGATCAGCATCACTAGCCGAGTCGATTTAGCCATGTCCGTCTGACTGTCCGTCTGTCTGTCCGTCTGTCTGTATGAACGCGTCGATTTCAGAGACTACAAAAGCTAGAAAGCTGATCTTGGTCTCATTCGGTTCGTATATACCATACGCAGATCAACTTTATTTCAAAACATCGATAACTCTCTCCGTTTTCTTATTATCGATATTAATCGCTTTTTTGACTCGGTTTTTAAGCATAACTCCCAAACTACAAAAGCTAGAGCCACCAAATTTATTTGTTTATGTTCGCGTAAAACATACGAAGAATTTAAATATTTCACGTTTTAGATACCTAAAATGTATAAAGATACCTATATATATTGATATTTGATGTATGATTTATCTTACAAAAATCAAATATGATTTACTATGAAAAAAAGGCGCTCATTTCATGTTGAAGAGTTGACTATTTAGACAAGTCTTAACACACATGTGTAAACACATGCCAAGTGGCTTAAAGTCTTCTCGCAACAAGCTGACAGAGCTTATGGACAAGGCTTAAAGACACACACACACACACACACACACACACACACACACACACAGAAACACTAGTCTGTTTGTGACTGCTAATCGGTCGAGCTTCATAATTCGGCAATTCGTTTTGTTGCTGGCATTAAGAGCTGCTAATTAATCAGTCAATACACCACAGCCCGCACACGCATAAATCTCAGGTCTGTGTGTGTGTGTGTGTGTGTGTGTGTGAGGTTAGGTTCTTGCAAAGACAACGCGTCGTATGAGTTATGTCAAATGCAGGCTAACTGAGAGCTGACGCCACAGTTGCCATCATTAATAATATTTTTCGTTCGCCTCGCAATAGGGTTGTGCGTGCAAAAGAGGGGCGCGGAGCGGGCGCCGAGTTTGGTGCGTAACAAATGGCAGGCAAAGCGAAACAGATCCCTCCGACTCGGGCTTTGCGCCGCTGCCGAGTCGCATGCTGCAATTAATCAAGCAGACAAAAATCTGGCAGCGCCAGCGGCCAGAGTTGACATTCGCCCGTCATATTCACTGCAATTCGATATGAAGGCGATGACGCCGACGGGCTGTGTATTACATCACCTTCAGTTGGCTAACACACAATGCACAGCTTGTTAGTCCTGTGGTTATTTCCTGTGTTTAATTTAAAGGAAAGTGCGTCTTGCGCAACAATTATTTTCATTTGGTTTCTTCGTTTTGTAATATTTACATTTCCAAAATTTTTTAATTCCTAAAACTCTTCCATCATTTTTTTTCGCTAAACAAAATTCTAAATTCTAAAAAAAAAGTAAACCTTACTTTCAACAGGTTAAATGTTTAATCACATATTTTCTTCTTTTTTTTTAAATTTTTCAACAACATTTTATTAACAACTTTGCTGGGGCTTAAAAATGTTCGCCCCAAAAAAGTTTTTGCCTCACTTTCGCTTCTCGCTTAAAATCATATTTTATTCAATATTTGACTGAAATAAAATGTACAAAAAAAAAATGCAAAAGCTTTGCATTTATATTGCTTAGAAAAATGTGAAGCTGCCAGAAATTGAGTTCTATAACAGTTAAACAGTTTGTCGATTTTATGTAAGCTCTGATAACATTATTTATTTATATAGATTATTAACTGCAAATAGGAATACGAAATTTGTTGCGGTTTCTGTGGCCATCGATGAGCGCACAGTCAAAGCCACAAAATGCGACTTGGTCCTTAAACTTGTTGGCCAAGTTCTAAGACAGGCACACACACACACAAACGCACACACACACACGCGCATCCCGAAAAGATGCCCCAAAGAAATTAAATTATTTGTTAGTAGCCAAACGTGTGGCAGCCGGCGAAGATGTAGAGCCTGTGAAGGGCATCTAGAAAAACGAGCATGACAACAAGGACATACAGATTACATAATATAAACATACATATATATATATATATATACATATATACACTTGTGTATAGATGGGGGCAACAAGTGAAAATCCATTTGTTAGAGGAAATCGTGCAAAAAGCTTAAATACAAAGCTTAAACATAAGTAGCAACAAACACACACACACACACGCACACCCAGCTGACCTGACTGCCAACCACACACACACACACACACACACAACTAAAGCATTTGGTTATGCATATGTGGAGCAGGGACTTAGACTGGGGCCAAAGCCTAAATGAAGCTGCCTTCGTTTGCCTTTTGGCTGTTGCTGCTGTTGTTGTTGTTGTTGTTGCCTTCACGTCTTACCTTTTAACGTGTTTTTACCGTTTGCCTCTTCTTTATGGCAGCCTTCACATAAAATGAGCAGCCACTGCCTCTGCGTGTGTATTAGTGTGTGTTTGTGTGTGTGTGTACACGGCTCGTCTCCCTTGAGTAAATTTTCGTATTTAAAATATATGGCTACGAAATTTTTAAACATTATTTTTTTTTTTTTGCATTTTTTATAAGCATAAAAATTGCTTTCTTTATTTTCTTTAAGCTCGCCCTAAGCTTGTAAAAAAGAGTTGTTTTTTTGTTGGTGTGAAAAGGAAAGCTGGCAATGTGCATCGGCTTTGAAATGCAGAAGCTTCACGGCTTAAAACTTGGCCAAGCAAATGCATGTAAAGCTGCGTACGGCTGTAAGTACGGATAATTGCGTATAAATCGGATTGGCCCAAATAAAGTTAATTTAACTTTGACAGTGTGTATTTTTAACATAGATTTATAAATTTGGTAACAAATGTAAATAGAGAAGTTCAGATGAAAGGAATATTATTAAGACCAAAATATTTGCTTATCGAAAAAATCAAATATTTGAAATTTTAAGCTTAAAATTTGATTAATTATTCTTATATTATTTCAGAAATAACTAATATTATTTAATATTTTTAATACTTTATTATTTCTATGGAAAAATTAAGTAGTGGAAAAGAATTTACAGAAACAAATATATCAAATTTTTTTTTATTAAAGATTTGGAAAAATAAATATGAATAAATTAAATTTCTTTCAATATTGGAAATGAGTTTTCGACTTAAATTTAATACAAATTAATGCTAAACAAAAAAAAAAATAAATGAATGTAGTAGTGAATATTCTGATCAAAGCGAGTTTACAAAAAGAATTGAATGTGTTTAGGAAACCAGAAACTTGATAATGAAAAAATACATGTGCGCAGATAAGAACAATCTTTCAGATACACGTTTTAAGATAAAAGGGTAGCAAAAACAAACGGATAAGAATTTTATGGTGGCAATTAAATATAATGAGAATTTCGACACCGATAAAGAACTCAACGTGAATTATGATTAATATGATATGAATATGACTTAGCTATATGGTAAAGAAACAAATATCATGGATATAAAATATGTATTAAAGGCTAATTAAAGCTATGTGCGAAGGCGGAACAAGTGCATGACTGATAGCGAACGCCAAGAAGCACTTTGATAGGCCAAAGTATTGAAGTATTGATAGCCACAGCGTAATATAATTCAATTACAAATCAAAAAAAAAATGTTGTCGCTGCCCGATAGCGATTCTTGAATAGTTTGCGCTGTTGTCCAATGTACAGACCAACATTTCTGCTGAGTTGTCCGAGTATGCATTCGGCATAAGCATGAAACTCGGATATAACTCAAAGTCCCTCTAAAGTAATGCCATCAACTGGTTTTCCAGTAAATGGTTAGCGACAGTGGTGTAAAACGAACTAATATTGCACATATGATTAATTTAAAGCATATTTTACACATTATACATTATATATTTTAATATATTCTTAATCAAAATATTTTGTTCAGTTTTTCTTTTTTTACAATTTTTTTCTCAATAAATTGTTTTATTTTTATTATTTAAAACTTGATTATTAAGTATTAATAAATTAAAAGTTTTCAAAATATTTATTTTTATATATTTATTTTATATTTTTTTTTCGTTTTCGTATTTATAATAATTTTTTTTTATTTTTAACTAACTTTTTTTGTGTTTAAATCTTTGCGCCACTGTGCGCCTATAAAAATTTGTTTGTCTTGCCAATGTTTTGATTAGATTAACAATTATGAGTTACTGTTGTTTGCTCTTTTTTGATTTTGGCAATTTTAAAAGCGTTGTCAAAGCGCAGTCAGTTCAAATCGGAGCCGGCACGAGGCAGCAATTGGCAGCAGCAACAACAAAACAAAATAAAAATAAGGACATACAATAACAAAAATGTCCAAATGCGCTGCACATGTGAACGGGCCGCAATTGCGTCTGCAGCCATTGTTGCTGTTGTTGTTGTTGTTGGCCAGCATCGGGTTGAGTCGGCAGGTGGGTAGGCGGCGGCGGCAGCTGTTGGCCGCAACAAGAAAGCGTTTGTTCGCTAATCGGCAAATTGGTTAAACGCTGACTAATTTACAGGCGTCCATCGGCGGTGAATCGCTTAGCGGGAATTTCTATACGGCCGGAGTTGTTGAATTTCGTCACGCGACTGGCCCAAATGCCGACGAGAATTTGGCGGATAATTTGGCCGGCTATTTGGAGCTAATTGGCCAGGCCAATGACACCGCTGCGGACATCATTGTCTTCCCAGAGCTAACGCTCAACGGAAGGGATACGCCCAGCTATGTGCCGCACCCGAAGCATCAGCTATCGCCATGTCGGCACGATCCTGTGGGCCAGGTCGTTGCCCCGTTTATGGTCTCGATCTCCTGTGCCGCACTCAGTGTCAGCAAATATATCGTCATCAATATCAACGAGGAACAGCGGTGCGCCGCTACGCCCGAGGATACGCGTCCCTGTGCGCCGAACGGTTACAATATCTTCAATACGAATGTGGTCTTTGATCGGAACGGAACGATCATCGCCAGATATCGCAAGATCCATCTCTATGGTGAGCTCAGGAACACCACATTTGTGCCGGAGCCAGCGAGCTTCGAGACGGACTTCAATGTGACCTTTGGACTTTTCACTTGCTTCGACATCATGTTCTATAAGCCCGCCCATGAGATGTTACTGGAACAGGGTGTACGGGACTTTATCTTTACCAGCATGTGGTTTTCACAGTTGCCGTTCTTAACAGGTGAGTCAAATAGTTAATAGTAAATAATAGTAAAAGTTGAAGATTTTAACTGAAAGTGGTTTAAAACAGCTTTAAACATTATTTTAATGTGGTTTCATTTAAGCAGAAAACTAAAAAACCTCTGCATTCAAATTGTGAGCTATTGTTATTAAGCATTATAAATCATATTTTATAATGATATACTTTGTAATGTGAAGAACTTTACGACTTTGGCACCAAAAACGTTAGAAACGTGTTTTAAGGTGGTTTAACTGGAAGAATTATTTAAATTGTGAACTGCTTTAAATTGGGAATTACCATTTTATGGAAATTGAGCTTGAATTTACATTAGCTTAAAATTAAAATCAATTTGTTCGCAACTGATTAGATAAAAACAAATATAAATCGGTTTAGCTGAACCGGTTCAACAGAATCATGCATTAAGTATATTAAGCAGAAAGTTATTAATAGTTATTATAAGTTATTACAAAATTACACTTCTTAAAACCATTTTGGGCTGGTTGTTTAGCATATACGAGTATAAGCAGGACCGACTTTAAAGCTGAACCGGTTCAAAGAAACCTAAAACTGAAGTTGTAAAGGTAGTTCATATTATAAAACTGAAGTTGTAAAGGTAGTTCATATTTATTTAAGAGTTAAGGTTACTTTAGGACTAAATTGGTGAGTGTAGATTAGAAAATATAGCAAGCAAAAAATACTACCACAAAAATTTGGTCACACTGATATATAATATATATTATATTATATATGTTATATATTATTTTATATTATCGAAATTTGAACGAATTTTCATTCCGTTTTCGTTTCTGCCTGACAGCGGTCCAAGTGCAACAGAGCTGGGCGTACAGCAATGATGTGAATCTGCTGGCGGCTGGCGTTAGTCATCCGGAATACGGCAGCACCGGATCGGGCATCTTTAATGGACGCGCGGGCACCATCAGCAGCGTGATGAAATTGGACGAGGGCGAACGGCGGCTCTATGTGGCCCAGGTGCCCAAATACCAAAAAACAGCAACAGCGGTAAAGCGACGGCGGCGCTCTTTGCCGGCGATGCGGGCGCTGCGGCCCGAAGGCAGAAGCAGCTCCTCCTCGTTCACGATGAAACGGGACTACCTGGAGCAGTACGAGAGCGTGTGGCTGGAGCTGCCTGGTGAGCAGGCGGCGGGCAATGTGTCGCAGGACGTGTGCCACGGCCAGTTGTGCTGTCACTTTGAGCTGCAGTGGCGCCTCCAGGCGGCGGGCAATGGCAGCTCGATCGGCTATCGGCTGGGTGCCTACGATGGCTGGCGCAATGAGCAGCTGGTGGATGCCAACTATGTGCGCAACTGCGGCATCTTCGCCTGCAACGGGTCCAGCATCGAGGATTGCGGCAACCTGTTCCCTGAAACGGAGCAGTCGAACCTCAGCCTCAGTGGGCTGCTCATTGAGGCGACGTATCCCAAGTCGCAGGAGTTTCTCCTGATGCCCAACAGTGTGCTGGACAATCTGCTGCCATTGGAGCCGGCGCAGTTCGAGTGGACAACACTCGAGCAGGACAAAAGGTGATGTGACTTTAAACAAAATTTATTAATCTGAATTTTTAATTTCTTTATTATCATCGTCCTACTTCCGACCTCATAAGTCTGACTTCCGAGAAGGAATACTTACAACTGAATCTATTAATCTGAATTTCGAGATCTGAATTCTTATGCAGGGTTTTGTTTATCTTTATTTCCATCTTCCAAGTTTGTCCTCCTACGGCCGCCATCCTAAGTCTGACTTCCCAGATTTCAATTCTTACATCGGAATTCCTGCACTTGGATTCCTATACCACGTCTGAACTGTGTCATTTCTATATTAGGTTCCTAACCTTTAGATGCTTACAACTATATTATAATAAGGAAATCAGACTTTCTAATTTAAGGTTCCTAGATCCATATGTCCTGAGCCTAAATTTCCATGTCTGAATTCATAGATCTGATTCATTTATCTTAATTCCTAAGTCTTTCACATTTGAACTATTTATATTCTACTTCCGAACTCTTGTTTGAATTCCCTATTTACAACATTTAAATTTATAATTCCCAATTTTTAATCTCACTTTAATCTGAATACTATTTTTTTTACAGCAATCAATTGAAGGTGCGCTTTGCCCTCGCTGAATCCGAGGCACTGTCCAATCTGCTGACCTTTGCCATCTATGGCAATTACTATGACGAAGTTTGCACCTTCGGCACGGGCACTCCCCAACAGGATCGCGACTGTGGCTATTCGCCCAAAGGCGATGGTGCTGCCCAGCTGGGTGTCTCCGGCGCCTGGCTGTGTTTCCTTCTGTCTTTGTGTCTAGCATTTTATCGAACTAAGTAATTAAAGCATTCCCTTTTTTTTGCTCAATAAATGGGTTATTAAGAGGCTTCTGTTAGCCAGTTTTTTATATATATAAGTCATTAGTGAAATTAAAAAATTTAATTTGAAATGGGTTTTTAATTTCGAAACTCTCGTTTTAAGAATTTCAAATTTATCAATGTTAATAGTACCGTTTTTGTTTAACTTTAACTCAATATAAACTGTCTAGGCACTTCTATGCGATTCTCACAAATTCATGTAATGCACTTCTATGCGATTCTCATAAATTCATGTAATGCCTACAGGCTTTTGGTGTTTTCAGCGATGCGTGTGTGTTATTTGAAAGTGTTAGTGGAAGAGTTGTGTTTTTTTTACTATATATTACTTTTTTCCAAAAAGTACAAAAAGCAATGTTATTACAGAATAACAATAATAATGAACTTTAACAATAATACATTGTAATTGTATTAAGTTTGTTTGTTATTTCAATGTTAAAATGTCGAGCAAGGCAATCTAGGCCCTTCTATGTGATTCTCAACAAATTCATGTCTGCAGTCTTTTGGTGTGTGTTAGTGGAAGTGTTATGTTTTTTACAAAATAACAATAATAATCAACGTAAACTAAACTTAAACGAATAATGAATTTCGACTATTTTAAGCTGTTTGGTTTTACTCAAAATAGGCTTTAAATACGCTCCATTCGTGCGGGGCAGCGTAGTTTATCAGCTCGAGCTAAAGTTTTTGGCTTGGCCCAAAAGTATGCAGTGTCCAGAGTTGCCGCCTCGTAAATCATCGTCAAGAGACGATAACAATGTGCTGCTGTCGTAAACCGAAGAGCGATAAGATTCAAACGGAGCAGACGACGACGACGACGACGACGACGGGCGAGACATTCCAGTCAGTTTCCGTCTGTCGGACGCAATATGTGTGGCAAGTGGCTGTGGTTGCTTCTCGAGTTGTTGTGGCTGGCTCTGGTCCGATGTGCTGGAGTCGAGTATTATACGGCTGGTGTGGTGGAGTTCCGGCCGACGGTGGGCGGCGGCAGCTCGGCGCAGCTGCTTGAGGAGAATCTGGCCGCATATCTGGAGCTGATTGATGCGGCCAATGGCACGGCGGACATCATTGTTTTCCCGGAGGGCACGCTCAACAGCCAGCTGCAGTTGACAGCGGTGCCGGCGCCCTCGAAGCGCAGTCTGTGCCACATTGTGGTTGCCACCACCACCACCGACGAGGTGGCCAATTTCCTAAGGCAATTGGCCTGCGCCGCCATCGAGGCCCAAAGCTATCTGGTGCTCAATGTTAAGGAGCGCGAGAGCTGCTCGCCGGACAGAACGGATTGTCCCGCCCGCGGCTATCGGCTGTACAATACGAATGTGGTGCTGGATCGCGGTGGTGCGGTGGTTTCGCGCTACCGCAAATGGAACTTGTACCTCGAGCCACAGCTGAATCGCACCGAGCAGCCACAGTACGCCATCTTCGAGACGGACTTCAATGTGACCTTCGGGCATTTCGTCTGCTTCGACATGCTGTTCTATACGCCCGCCATGGAGCTCGTCGAGCGGTACGATATCCGGCATCTGATTGTGACCCTGATGTTCAACTCGGAGCTGCCCTTTCTCACAGGTGAGTGCTGTTTGCTCGACTGGCAAATACCCTGCGTTGGCACATTTGCAGTGTAAAATAAAGTTACTATGTTTTAACGAAGAAGATATTGATTTGGTTATAGAATATATGTATATATATATAATTCAATTCGATAACATGTTTATAATACACCTGATAAAATGTGAATATTTCCCACAATCTTAAAGCTAGCTATAACAAATTTTGAAGGTAGACCTACTGGTAAAAAATAATTCAAATTTCTAGAAAGCAAAATTTTCCTAAATTACAATAATTAATAACGCCCGACTATACCTTGTTACTTGTTGTTGCTTTAGTTTATGCTACCCGAACTTCAAATGTTTGATAACGCATTTTATTCTGGAGAATTGCACTTAAAAAATATTAGCATTGATAAGAGAATAATTGCTTGCGAATTGTTCAGATAATCTTGTTAACTCATTTGCCCTAATCTTTCTCTCGTGTTTATCTGTGATTCCTTATGAAAACGATATAATCAGCCTATTGACATTAATTTAAATAATGAAGGCCCTATAATGCAATAAATGTGAATTTTCCTCAAAGAAAAATAACTAGTATAAGCCTGACAATTAGTTTATATACTTTAAAGCTGAACAATACTTGTTGTATATATAAAACGATAGGTCCATGTTAATATCTATCAATCTAGAATTGTCTATCAATATCAATATCTATATCTATAATTATCAGCACTTAAACCTTAAGAAATAGGATCGTGGTCCAAGATCAAATTATATATAGTATATCCAGCGTAGTTTAATATATTTGCATAGGTTTCGTTTAATACAGATATTTTGTTACTATTATTATTCAATAGTAAAACTCATTGACCTATCAACTTTTGATGTTTTCTTTATGTTTATAGCTGTACATTGTAAGTTGCTTTTAAGTTTCTTTTGGGTTCCTTGTAAATTGCTATCGCTATAAAAGCTACTTAGATTTAATTTAGTTCTACGTTGAAAGCCTTCTATATTATTTAATCTGCAACTGGTAATAATTATTAATATTATTATAATAATTATTTATGAAAAATATCATATATTAAAGATCTTTGACAGCTTAGATTTAGTAGCTTATAATTTGAAATTAAGTTCCTGGCAAGTTGCTTGTACATTCTTGAATTTGTCGCTTACTTTAAGTTTCTTGTTAGTTTCTTTATAGTTTCGAGTCTTCTTAAAAAATTGTCCATTGAAAAATCTATTACAATTTTATAAGTTTGTTTTAAGTTCCTTGTAAATACCTTGTTAATTCTTTTAAGGAGCTATCCTCCTTGTAAGCATCGCTTAAGTTCCTTGCAACTTTTCAACTTTCAATCTAATTGCAACTCACTTTCTCTTCTTGCAGCCAGCCAGCTGCAGCAGGGCTGGGCCTGGGCGAACAATGTCAACCTGTTGGCGGCCGGCGCGAGTTTGCCCAGCGGCGGCATCAGCGGCAGCGGCATTTACGCGGGCCAGCGTGGCGCCCTCGTGCGTCGCATGGTCGGCGACTCCGTCGTCGGTGAGCGGCGGCTGTTGCTGGCGCGTGTGCCGCTCTCGGACAGCGGCGCGGTGCAGCCGGACGCGGAGCGAGCGGGTCCGGCGCAGCTAACGCTGCCGATGCTGCAGGAGCCGCAGCTGCGCGATTTCACCAGCTGGCCGGTGCCGCTGCTCGATGGGCGCGTGCAGCGGCAGCGCTTATGCCAGGCGGATCTCTGCTGCGACTTCGAGCTGCAGCTGAAGGTGCCGGGGGGCAGCGGGGGGGCGTACAGCTATCGGCTGGGCGTGTTTGTCGGCCAGCGGCGCTACGAGGAGGAGCAGTACAGTGTGATCCGATTGTGTGGCCTATTTGCCTGTCGCAACGACAGCATCACAAGCTGTGGTATGCTCGGAAGCGAGGGGGAGGGGGAGGGGGTGGTGCAACACATTCAGTTTAGCATGCTGCGTATTAGCGGCAATTTCGTGCGCCGCCAGCGACGACTGCTGATGCCCAGCACGCTGAGTGGTGCATTGTATGCGCTGCAGGCCACCGAAATCGACTGGTCCAAGCAGGACGAGGGGGACGAGGGGACTCGAGTGCAGCTAATGCTGAAAAAGCCGCACACACAGCTGTTGACCTTTGGCATTTATGGCAACTATTTTGACGAGCGTGCAGCGAACGGCGCTGGCCGGACAGCTGCCAGAAGCGTTTGGGCACTGGCGGGTGGTTTCCTGTTGCAGCTGCTGCTGCTGCTGCTGCTGCAGCCAACGTCGCAGTCGCAGTCAGAGTCACTGTCACAGTCACAGTCGCTGTCTTATCAGAATTACCGCTAAGCAAACACTGATTAGCTCAAAACATGAACGTTCTCTGGCGACAAAAGTGAAAAATGTGCAATTGAATTAGCCATAATAAAAATGCACAAAGCGGTTGGAATTTTATGGCATTCTCACTTGCATAAACTCCCTTTTTTTTATACATTTTTTTTCATTTTTGTTATTATATAAATATATATATATATAGTAAACAATAGTTTGTTTAAGTATTTTATGGGTTAGTAAATAAAAGTAAATCCAAATTCATCAAAGTGTGACAAAAGAAATTTTTTTAAACTGATTTACCTAAAATTAACTTCCTGGAACCATAGCTCCCATATTTCAAACTCCCATTTTCACGTTTGATGGCATTTTAATCATGGGTTGTCTGCTTAAGCAATTTTGAAAATAATTTATAATTTTGAAATTTTTACTCATTTTCGAAAAATATTTTTTCTGCCAAATTTAAAATCCCAAATTTCAGATTTTAATCGAGTTTTTTTTGCCTTCAACTGGTATAAAAAATAAAACACATGAACTGATTCTGAGGGCGTCAAATTTTTGGTCAGAAATCATGTCAAAGTTCACAACATTTTATGCATGTAAAGTTCTCGGATCCAGTGTTGCCGTATTTTATCACGATTTTGTCAAAACTGAGCCGAGCTTCATGTTTGATAGCATTTTAGGCATGATTTTTTATCCAGATTCAATATACATTTAAAACTAATGCAATAAATGCAACAATGCAAAAAAAAATGTTTTTAAATTAAAAAAAAAATTTCAAAAAAATTTGTTCTTAAATTATATTTTATGTGTACAAATGTGTATTGGTGAAATGTGACCAAGTATTGCGCAAAGTTCTAATTTGTTGATGCATCAATTTGCATTAAAAATACAACATTTATTAGATTGCACGTAAATCTTAGCAGTATTCAACCTAGCCAAATTTCACTGTTGTCGTATGCGAATAGTGTTGTTAAATGTGATTTATGAGGTTTTTTTTTATGAGAAACGAAACTTTTTGGGTAATAAAAAAACAAAATGAGAATGTTACTTTCGTCGCCTGGCAGCTCATTAAAAAGTGTGTGTCTGTGTGTGTGTGTGTTGTGTGTGTGTGTGTGGTGCATTTAAAGATGCTGCGCACTGTTGTTATTGCTGTTGTTGTTGTATGTGTTGCTGCTGCGTGGCTCGCAGCAAATTGTAATTAAGTGCCATGCAAAACGAGCGCGCACACACATGTTGTTGCCACAGTTACAGCCACGTTTGCCTATTTGGTTAGCCGAAAATTGATGGTAAATGTATGCAGGTGCTTTCAGGTGCCAGCATCGAGATTGGTGTCAAGTTCATGTCATTAAGGTGTGATTAACAAAAATTAGTTGCTGCTTAACAGACAAACGCACACACACAAACACACACACACAGGAACACGCACACGTATGCTAAAGCAACAGTGCGAATAAGTATTGCTTTCCAGGCAGAGACGCACACACATAAGCAGCGCTGCCACTGGCTCTGCCACGGTCTCAGCAGCCTCCGCACAGCAGTTAACGCAGCAGGTGTAATACAGGCGCGCAACACATGAAGCGTACGAAGACGCTGGCGTCGCTGCCCATGCGCTCGTGCACAATGTTTCATTCATTTCAACTGTTGCTCCCCACTTGTTAGCACATGAGACTGGAAAGCGACGCACACAAAAACACACACGAGTAGCAACCGACCGAATGGCAGAAAGCTTCCAAGCTTTGGAGAGCGCCCACCTGAAGCAACAGCACCAACAGAAGCAGCAGAAGGCTCTGCTGTGCGTGCTGTGTAGACTTTTTGGGCGCCATGTGTGCGCTTGTGTGTATGTGTGTGTGTGCTTCTCTGTAGACTGCGTTATATTTGCATTAAATTATTCAGTAGGAAAATATTTTATGAAGCGCAGACAGCAACAGACCAAAAGCTGCTGCGCTTTTGCCAGCTGAAATGCAATTAAAAAGCGCAGCAGCAGCAGCAACAGTAATAGCAGCGACGCACACACAAAAACACGCACACACACACACACACAGAGGCGATACGTCGTGTTCTGCTACTGGACTTCGGCATGCTCTCGCTTGCACTGCCGCTGTCGACGTCGCTGCCACTGCCGCTGTCGACGTCACGACGTCGGCAACGCGTTGCGTGGCCGACAACATCGCATTCTGCGACAGCTTTCGGCGCGCGTTAAACATCCAGTAGGCGTTCAGCCTCCGAGCGGATAACATTGCGTTGTTGTAGTTCTTGGAGTCAGCCTAACCAATTCCACTCAATACTCAACAAACTGAAAGCACCGTTCGTTTGCGATTGTCAATGCGATTGCGATTTACAGTTCGAGTTCGAGTTCGTTACTTGAGTCGTGCGTGGGAAGCAGCACTTAAAAAATTTTCAAAAAATAGAAACAAACACAACAAATATTGAGTCCGCCAAAAGATTCTGTTAATTTGGAAAATTGTTTTGAAAATATTTTGTGTTGTAAATTTAAAAAGTAAAAAAAAAGAAAATTGTTTG
This sequence comes from Drosophila paramelanica, assembly GCA_035043915.1. NCBI lineage: Eukaryota > Metazoa > Arthropoda > Insecta > Diptera > Drosophilidae > Drosophila > Drosophila paramelanica. Next base: position 3,164,573 of record JAWNMO010000557.1, on the reverse strand, counting down.
AAGCGCGCGGTAAAAGTTGTCTAGTTTGAAACTTTAGCGAAAAATTTAGAAATTTTTTGTTGTCATTTTTGTTGTTGTTGGTGTAATAAATTAAACAAAATAAATATACTAAAAGCTGAGTAAGACAACAAAAACCGTTTTGTTGTACTTCAAATATTTTTTTCCTGTTGACAAAGTGTGCAAAAGAGTGTGTGTGAGAGAGAGACAAAAGTGCAACGGCGATTGCAGCGAAGAACAGTGAAGAGAGCAAAAGGTAAATGTTAAAAAATTATTTATTTCTTTTTTGAGTTGTTTTCAGATGAGACATAAGATAAAGCCACAATAGTTACAATTGTTTTTCTCTTCTTGTTATTGAATGATCTGCGTGTGATAACGGTTAAAGTTTCACTTATTCTTCTTGCGCTTAAAAGTGTTCTTTGTTTTTGTAAGTTGAAGGTCAGTGATGTAAAATGTGTGTGTGTGTGGGCAGTGTGTTCACAGTTAATGCGAAAACAAAAACAAAGATATTAAAAGACAAGACTTAAGCAAATTATAAATCAAATTTATGACCTTGAAATTTTGTAGAGTTCTTTGAAATATAAACGATTTCAAAAACAGTAAGCTTCTGCTTATCTATAACCTTGATTCGGAAAATGTAGCTCAAATATTGGGTTGTTAATTGAAGGCCTTGGCTAAATGTCAAAGGGTGACAATTGTTCGGTCGAGGGGTTTTTTTTTTAATATTTCGTAGAGTTTTTCTTCACATTTTTGAAGTTTTGTGTGCTTTAAATGAAATTAAAAACCAATTTTTTTGGATTCACGAAATATTTATAAAATGTTGTAAATGGTGTTGAAGTAAAAACCGATATGTATTTTGGATAACAAGGCTTACTATCAACTTTAGTTTTTAATGGTAAACAGGAAAGCCAGCTGTTTTTTAATGCCGTGATTTTACATAAATTTTTTCGACCTAATTAACTAAATGACCACAATTGTAATTAATAAATACATGTTTATTAAATTGGTGATATATTTGAGGATTCATGTAACTAAAAACAACATTTGTTATATAAAGTTTATTTATTTATTCTTCGAGTTTTTGCTTTTAAAAAAAAGAGTTTTCACATATTATTTTGAAATCCAATCCATGGTTAAAAAAAATCTTGGCCTGTTCAAAAAATATATAGTACAGTATTTGTGCTAAAACTACAACCTACAATCTGATCGATAATTTATTTATTTTTATTTATAATACTATTAAATTGCTAATCTACAAATTTATTTTATTTGTTTTCATAATTCTATACACGTTTTTAATGTTTGATTTGCTGAAAGATTTTATTGAATATTGAAATTCCAAAATTTTCTAAATATAAATAAATATATATAAAAATTTGTAATTATGAATATCGAAAATTCTTTGATAGTTAATTTTTTTAGTTATTTATTTTAAATTCCTTATTAGTTTGGCTTTTGTGTGCTTTTACCGTCGGCGGCCGCCAATTATATTTTGTGTTTCTGTTAACTGAATCATAAAACTGTGAATTTTCCACTTAATGTATTTTCATTTCATTTTACATTTCGCCCCAACTTTTTTTTGGTTCTCTTTTAGGTTTAGTTTTTTCTGTTTTGTGTTAACCTTTTTTTGGGCACTTCCGGTTTGCATTACTCAACAGCAACTGCTGCTGCAGACCCTAAAGATTTCCGCCCCAGTTACAGCTGCTCTCTGGCGCCATCTGTTGCTGGGTTGCGTTGCGTTTAGTTTCAATTCGTTTGCTTTTCTTTTTCTTCTTTCCCATTAACTGGCCGCAATTGTTTTTGCACCGCGCTGCGCTCAATCTTTCTATAATTTATGTACATTTCACTGTATCAAATCAATTTTGGCAAACTGTGCGTATGATTAATATTTGAAAATATGCGAGAAACACAATAAAAGAAGTATATAAAGAGCAAAAAAAGTGGCATACACTAAACGAATGCGCACGACTAAACGATACTCTTCAAAGAGATTTATAAAAATGTTACAAAAATATTTTGTAATAAAACTGTGATTATTCAATTTTAGAAAATACAGCGCGTAGCAATGAATATTTTCTTTATGTGTAACGTGCGCATACACCCGATTTTAGTTCATTAACAGTGCATAATGAGAGCACAATTTTTGGAAAACTTATCAAAAGGCAAAAACGCTCGCTGGCACCTCGCTGCCGCGCGCATTGTTTTTGCCTTAATTATTGGCCAAACGGCATTAAATTTTCAAGTATTTACTAAAGCTAAACAAAACACAAGCAACAAAAACAACAATAACAAAAAAATAAAGAAAATTCTTTTGTTCGATTTTTGCGATAATTCACTAAATAAACTCGAAACGGCAACTGTTCCCCATCCCCTTTCCTTCTGCACCCCCCTTCGACCATTCCTGATATATATTGAGGCGTGTGTATTTTGACCATGTGCCGAAACGGTTTTCAGTCAGCTTCGATCACCGAATGGGGTTATATAGAGCGGGTCTCCAGCCAGCCAAACGTGAGTATAAATATATATATATATATTTTCAATATATATATATATATTTATATATATATATGGTGTACATACAGATATATCGAGTATTTGGCAATTGCCAGTTTGATTTTTTTATATACTAGCCATACACTAAGCGAAAAACTGTTGTTCTTACTCTTTCTATTGTAGATGAAATTTGGGTTTATTGATAGTTAATTTCAAAATTTAAAACATTCAAATACATGTATTTATAAAAAACCAAGCCTTTAATCTTAACCAAAAAAATTAAAAAAAAAACAAACAATAAATATTGGTTTTGAACTGGAAACCGTTTTTAAAATATTTCCAAATTTATATGCAAAATGTAAATGTGGCATTATTTAAAAAAAATTTGAATTACGATTCAAACACCTCGAAACACTACGAATTTTTTTCATGTTAAAAATTTCAATCTTGGCTGAAATTTTATAGCGCTTGTTTTTCTGAGTGAATGTATTCTTTAAATGGGTATTAAAATATTGCTTTGAAGTAGATGTTATTATTGTTACAATATTGTGTTAGTGAATGAACCGTTTTGTTTCTAAATATAACCCATTCGAGATATATATATTCGAAACATAAGTTGACTGTGCAATAAAGACCTATGGCTATGGTATTTAAATTGTCACTAAAATTTCATTAATAAATTAATATGTCATTATCTTAACATAAATTTGATTTATTTACAATTATAAGTGGGGATTCCAAAAGAATAGTAGATAGTTTTTCTTGAGTGAATTGGAACACAGATCTCTTGAGAATTATATATAATCAAATAGTCGAAATAAAATTTATTTGTAAGGAATTGATTGGAAAACCGACTCGCCAGCATATTTACATAAACAATTAACCTATTGTTGTTGTTGTTGCTGCTGCTGCTGGTTTGTTTAAATGAACTTTCAACTTTACAAATAAAAAAGAAGAAAAGAAAATGCGAAGCAAAAAAAATGCGTGCACAATTTGCTCATATTCGAATTTTCAAGGGAATGGGAACGGGAACTGGCAAATTGAATTAACGGTAAATGTAATACGCACAATACACACACACACAAAAAGAAAACAAAGCACAAATGCCAAGAATTGTGTGTAGCTATTTGTATATATATATATATATATGTCGATATCTGTCCGACGGGCGGACAAACAGATAGCGGACATGTAAACAGAGCCGAGCCAAAGGTAACAAATGGATTTTCAAATAAATTAACTAGCGGCCAATTGTAAACAGAGAGCATTGGAAAGAGATGGCGATAGATCGTGAGAGAGACAGAGAAAGAGAAGAGGGAGAGAGAGAGAAAGGGAGAAAGAGAGAAGGAGTGAGTGCAGTGCACTGGTTACAGCTGGTTATGCGTGGGCGGTTCAAAAATTACGCTCAACTTAAACTAGAACTAGAACTAGAACTAGAACTAGAACAATAAAGAAGAGTTATCTAATGGCTACCGAATATTAAATACTCTTGCAGACACATTGAAGATGTTTCAATGTTAGGTTAAGTTCAGTTTGAGTTTCTTCAAAAACAAATAAGTTTGTCTAATAAAAAGTAATTTTTAGACCGATTGTGTCAATGACTGCTATATGATATAGTAGTCCGATCCAGCAGCCTGACACATTTTTACTAAACGAACTTCTGCCAAATTGCATGACAATAGTCTGATCAATCATTTATATATACAAAATACGTTCGGTGACGACGCGTTGCATTTGTATGCACACAGAAACGTGTCTATGTGTGTGTTAGTGCACGTGCCGAAAGAAAGCTCTGCGCACGCTGCTCTTTAAATGCGCTTGGAGCTTACGAGCTTACGCAGCGAACGCGTCCGTGTGCCTCGCACGTGTGCCCCAACAATGTGCAACAATGTAAACTGAGTGCAACTTTGTTTGGAAAAAATGCAAAAGAAGAAAACGTATTTTTAAGTAAAATCAACTATTTAAGCATTAGAACTAAATTGGGTATTATGGAAACGCAAGTGTATACAAAACTAATAAACAAAAAAACAAATATATATACATATATATATATATAAAAGAAAGATTTGAAATCGATTTTATGCAAATAAAAATATTTGGCGAATGTGAAATGAAAATGGATTTTGAATTTAGTCCGTTCAAAATAGTTCCAGCTAAATGTAGTTTTAATATTTATAACATTTTTATAAATACATACAAAAACATTTCTTAAATGGATTCAAGTTGTACTCAATATAATATCTCTGCCTATGTCTAAAGGCTAATAAATCAGTTTATATGAATTTGATTTTTATTGCAATTGTTTCAATTTGTTTTTATTTATTTATACTTAAAGTAAAAAATTGTTATTGATAGAAATTTATTTGACTTGTTTTTTTCCAATCATAATATTATTTATGCAATTCCATTGCACATTCCTATCAATTTAATTTAATTATTTTATTTTAGACTTGTACAATTTTTGGTAACAATCGATCACAACTATTGAAGTGACCCTCGCAGTGCGACTGCAGGCAAGTGCAGTGGTTTCTGTTGAAAGCGGTTCCAAGCAGTTCCAAATTTTGTGTGCTGCGGTTTTGTATACCCCGCGATTAAGCATTACCAGGATAAATAGAATAAATTATTTTGGTATATTTTTTGAAATATATCGTAATAATTTAAAAAATATTATTTTTATACTCCTGATATTAAATATAATAATAATATACGACTCATATTTTTTTGAATTAATATTTCTAAAAAAACTACATAATTTTAAATCATATGCAAATTAGTATAGGGCAACAGCTAGTCGATCAATCTTGGCAGCTGTTTCTTATTTGTTTTTTTTTTGTGTTTTTTTTTGTTTCTGGGGAGCTGGCGATCTCAAGGACGCTGCCACCCCACGAGCATTTCAATTAACGTCCCATGTGGTTCGGCGGGCAATGCAGATGCTGCGCTAAATGCGGGTCAGGTGGGGCCCACTGACGGATAAAGGGTAGCGGGATAAGGGGATAAGGGGACAGAGGTTGGTTGCTGGTTGCTGTTCGGTGGTTGCTGGTTGGGGAGCTTTGGTGGTTGGCACACAGCAGAGTGCATGAGGTTGCCCGAGAGACAATTCATTAATTACACAATTAGAACTTGCACTCAATGGGGATGGGCAAGGTCTCTACCGGGCGGTAGTACTGTTCCGGGGGCGTGGTGGGCGTGGAAGAATGAGGCAAAGTGCGGATTGCAGCAGCTGCTGCAAAGCAATTCGATGTAAAGGTTTCTTTTTGTTCTTCTTTGTTTTCTATTTTTTTAACTCTGTATTTATTTTCTGCATTTTGCTATGCAAAATTCACAATGTTTACCTTGAAATGTGCCATGTCATTCGGCCACACCCACCGCCCAGCCGCCCACCCGTTCCCCCAACTGACTGTTGCTGTTGCTATTTCGGTAAAATACTCGTTTACATTTGAGTTGCAACTTCGCATCAACTTGATGTCCAAACTGAGCAAAACATTTGCTGTCACCTCTGACAAGTGTCAGATAAGCGAGGGGGGGGGAGCTGTGCTAGAAACCGTTGTGTACCGTTATGTTGGTGCGGTGATAGCAACCAGAACATATGCTGTACATACATATATTCTAGTATTTATTTAACCGCATTTTGTTTAACAATTTCTTCATTTGTTTCTCTGTGCATTCTCTCTCGTTGTTTTATGTTACTCGTCCGAAATTGAATTCGTTCCTTTTGTGGTACTCGTTATTTATTATTGCCTTTCAACTTTCCAGCAATAATAATTTGCTATTCCTTAGTAGTTTACCTTGTGCTTTATTTATTCTACTCGTTGCAAATTTAATACTTTATTTTTGTTTTTTACATAGTTATTAATCTTTATAATTTAACTCGTTGCTTTTGTTACTTGACATAAATTAAACTCGTTGCTAGTCCACCACGCATGAAGTTCATCTGGAGAAAACAGTGGTCTAAAGACCAGGGTATCGTGCAGTCGGGCATGGTCAAATAAACACTTTTCAGCACTGGACACAAATATATTTTAATCTGCATCGTTTTCTCGTCATTTCTCTATCTCCCTCTCTCTCTCTCTCTCTGTAAGCTGTTTGTATTAGCCAGCTGTTAGCATTAAGCATATGCCAGTTATATCCTTTAATATCTCACCTAGCTGAAAACATATTCTCTCTCTCTCTTTCTCTCTTTCTCTCAAACTTTCCGCTAGCTGCATATCATTTGAATTTGTGTAATTAATCAGATTTGATGCAGCCATACGAATTAAGGTATTATGCACACGCTGTGCCCGCCTCAGATCCAAGGGGGGGGTGTAGGTGGGGGGAGTGGTGGGAGTGTATGTTGCTGGTTGGCTAGCAACCGTAGCTCTTAATTACGTAGAACCAAGCACACACACACACACACACACACACACAGACAGACAGCCGCACACACGCGCCGTTTTCTATTCATAACGCACTTTCTATTTTCAGTCAAATTTAATTAACAAGTCCGGAATCTGAACTTTACCTGTGCAACGTGTAGCTTGGATAGCTGAGCCGCGTGGGTGGACAGGGGGGGGGGGGGGGTGGGCTCGAAGCTTATATTGTGAAATAGTTGCTGAAACAAGTTTTGCGCATTTTGTTTGAACTGCGGCCGCGAAAAACATTTCAATAAAAAATCGTTGACGAGGAAAAAATGCAAACAGAAAAAAAAACAAAAAAAATTAAAATTCATGAGTTGTCTGTCGGACAGGCTGTGCCTATAGAGGGGAGCTGTGCAGGGAAATGGAAGTTTGTGACGGAGTTTAAACATTTCGCTGACATATTTTCTGCAAGCATTTAGAGCGAGAGCGAGACAGGGCGAGCGAGAGGGAGAGCATGTTAGAGAGCTCTCTAAAGGGCCATGCTTGAAAAATTCATAGCTCTGAGGCTTGAGGCGGCATTTGCCAAAAACTTTTGCACAAAACAAACAAACACACATACACACACACACACACACACAGGTGTGTGTTTTTGGGCGCTCGAAGGCTGCCTCCTGGCCGCGTAGCGGTTATCGGGGATGAGGGGATGAGTGGGGGAGGTAGGCAAAGGCCAATTTTCAGTTTGAATATTTTAGCTGCTAATTAAAATGTATTCGCGGTTAACAAAACGAGCGCCAAACAGCTACGAACAAGCTATGTGAACCACCACCACCCACCACCCACCAGGCAACTTTGACGCCCACACAAGTCTCTGACAAGAGGCGAGAAAATGAGCTTGGGCCGAAAAAAAAAAATTGGAGAAAAAAACGAGAAAAGTTTTCTGCAGGCTTCGCATTGAAGCTGAAGCCGCAAATAAACACAAAATGTAATTGCAAATGGGCGATGGGCGGGGGGTGGGTGTGTGTTCGGAAAGAGAGTGGGTGGTGTATGCCAGGGCCAATGCCAAAGCATTTACTGTTACAGTTACAGTTACAGTTACAGTTACAGTTACAGTTACAGTTACACATGGTCGCACATGCAATGGCAAACAACAAACAAGAAAATGCCAATGCAGCAGCGTGTGCCAAAAAGGAGGGTGCGCGGCGTAGCGGCGAGTGTGTGGCAAGAGGGTAGCAGGCCAGAGCTAAAGGCTTTAGCACCACACCCCCCCTACCGCCCACTTTTGCAACGGTCAACGCAGCAGGAGCAGCAGCAGCTGTCCAAGCGAGAGCAACTGCAACAATGGGCAACATGACGAAAGGAAGGGCGATTGAAAACGACCTGACGGGGGGGTTAACAGCAGGTTAAAAGCGGGTTGACAGGGGGTTAACAGGAACTTGGCTGCATTTAACAACAAGCGGAAATGCACTGCCATATTGAATTTGCTAAGACAAAATGTCCGCCCGGCATCAGCAGCAAATGAGACTCGAAACATATCGCAACACAGATTACAAGCTTCGGCCTGGTCAAAAGGGTGACACACACACCATGTATGTATATATGTGTGTGTGTGTGTGTGTGTGTGTGTGTGTGCGACAGAAATGCTGATCTGCATGTACAGCAAGTGCAGAGCTCAAGTGCTGCAAAATGACCTATTAAAGTGACACTAGAAGCATACTAACATGCAATAGATAACAAGATTTACGTGAAGCAGCGAGTAAAAGTAACGAGTAAGCGTTTATAGCGAGTGGTGTAAAATTCGATTGAGTTGAGCCAACATTAGCTGCTGCTGAGGGGTAAATAGTGCTCGAAAGGCGCCAAGATCGTGAAGGGAATATCAAACAAATGAATAAGATATAACGATCAGCACATTCAACGAGTGACTTCAGCGTACAGCAAGTGCAGAGCTCAAGTGCTGCAAAAGTGTCTATTAAAGTGACACTATAACTAGAAGCATACTAACATGCAATAGATAACAAGATTTACGTGAAGCAGCGAGTAACGTGAGTAAGCGTTTACAGCGAGTGGTGTAAAATTAGATTGAGTTGAGCCAACATTAGCTGTAGTGCTCGAAAGGCGCGAAGATTGTGAAGGGAATATGAGTGAGATCTAACGATCAGCACATTCAACGAGTAACTTCAGCGAGAAAGTGGATAATGGGTTTAGAATAAACAGAGCTAACATTAGCTGCTTCTGGATATCGAATTATATAATGTACAATACAAAAGCGGTGCATAAGTAGGTTGCATAAGTTTCATGAAAAGTAACGAGTAAAAGAAATCAACGAGTAACGAGTAATGTAATAACATAGTTTACCTAAAATTAGTGAGTCCAAAAACCAAATATGAATATGTCGGGAATATCGTTTATTGGTAGCCTCCAGCACCAAATGTTAGTGCACCACCCTGCGCTCCACTCTGTGCGCTCCACTGTGGAACATGGGTTGACCATATTTTGACAACTGTTACCGCAAAAACAAATAGAACTAAAAATGCCATAAAAAGTGGAATCAGTGGGCAAAGGGGAATTGCGGGTGGTGTTGACGTTTGTGGTGCAAAAGCAAAGCAACTGAAAGAGAAAGAGAACAAAAAATTGGTTGGCCAGCTGCCGCATGTGGCATCCACTTGTGGTTATTGTTGTCAGAACTTTTGCTTTTTGCGCACTTGCGCTGTTATTTTAACCAGCGCTAAATGTATGGCTGTGTGTGTGTGTGTGTGTGTGTGTGTGTGTGTGTGTGTGTGTGTGTGTGTGTGGGTATGTGGTGGCCAAGGATTTACCACGCACACGCTTGAGGAACGCAGAGACAGTCCAAATCGGGCGAAGACAATAAATAAATCGTCACATAAGTATGCCGAAGACTGAATACCCTTATATATAACACATCTTCTTCGGCATAGAAATAGATATATAGAAATAGATAATAATATATGAGAAGCTTACTGGACCCAAACTGGTCCGAGCGTCAGTAAAGTTCTCAATTGAAAATCAAATTGAAAACATTTTGCAACTTCAATTAATACAAAAAATAACATAATTATAATATAATAATAGTAATAATTATTGTATATTTTTTGTAATATTACATTTATAGTTGAATAATTTGTTGTAAAGCAAACTGTGTTTCCCATTTTATTAAAATATGCTGCCTGCTTTTAGGCGCATGTGTTGTGGTTAAAATTAGCAAAATTAAAGGCACGCTGCGCACTTTCTCAGTCAGCAGGGTTCGATTCAACTGTGAAAGACACACACAACACACACAACACACAACACACAACACACAACAACACGCACAAAAAACGAAAACAAAGAAAAATCCCTCAAAATGCCTTTGTACCAGAAAATGTTTAAAACTCGCAAATCGAAACTGAGACGTAGCTGCTGTGGCGTGTGTGTGAATGTGTGTGTGTGTGTATGTGTGTGTGTGTGTGTGTGTGTGTGTGTGCTTGTGATATGTTTGTTGTTGGGCTGTGTGTGACACACGGCCCTGCTTTACCCAGCCATTCGTCCTGCTACAAATCGTTTGCAGGCTTTTCAATTTCCTTCTTTTGCGCTTGTTGTTGTCAAAAGAATTTTCTGTTTTTTTTGTTGTTTTTTTTTTGCTTTTTGGCTAACTTTGTTAGCTGAGAGTAGAAATTGGGAAGAAGCGTGCACAGAAAAGAACGGGTGGTGTGTTTGGACAACTGTTGCCACAGGGAGATACACCCACGCACATACCACAGTTCGCCGTGGCTGCTTGTTGATTTCGCTGTCTCTCTCTCTCTCTTCCATTTCCCCTCTTTAGCTCACTCTTTCGCTCTGTCGCTGAATGCCTTCTGACAAACAATTCAATTTGCTGGCAATGCCTTTGCAACAACAAGAGCATTATGAGTGCTGCCCATAAAGCAGCTCAACAGAGGCAGAGGCTGCCTCGCCCCCCCACGCCCCCCTTACCTGCTTTTTGGCTGCCTTTTTACAAAAACACTTAAATGCAGTTGGCAGTTCTATTTTTTGTGTTTGTTTTGCTCTTTTCTGTTTTATCAATCCACCTTTGCGCTGTTTTCCCTTTGCTCTAATAACCCACTCGACCCCCTGACCCCCCTCCAAGCTCCTAACCCTAAACGAAAACAAAAAATAATTTGTTGCTGTCTGCTAAACTTTTCCTGTTGTCGTTGTTGTTGCTGTTGTTTTTGTTTATTAACTGTGCATAGCTGAGTGTTTTGTTTATTGCCCCCCAATTTCCAAGAGCGTAGGCACAATTCAAACACGGGTGGAAGGGGGGTGGTGCCCATTTCTAGGCGCCCGGGGTTTACTGTATATGACGCTGTAAATTTATTGGCTGGCACTTCGATGGGCAAAAATTTATAAATAACAATGAACGGGCGCACTAACAAATAGTTGTCTGTGGGCGGGGCAGCGAAATGAAGAGTGGGAAGGAAGAGGAAGAAGAGGTGCCCAAGTGTTTGAAATAGAACCGATGCGTGTTGATAAAACACTAGACAAGGGCAGCAAACGAAGCAATTATCGAATCAAGTGGCGTTTTGTTGTTCGAAATTTGGAAATTGAAAATTGAAGAATTGTATAAATATAATAATATATAACTAAACATATATTAAACTAAAATCGTTACTTTTTTCACGAATTAAACACATAATTGTAAAGTTTATTTAAATAAAAAACAATGTGCAATTTATTTAAAATAAAACACCAAAAATATTAAAGCACTTTTGCCAAATCATCATTTTAGACCGAACTGAACAATTCTGTGTTCAGCTGATCTTGATAAACAGTCCATTCGCAAAGTAATCAACAGTTTATTGGTTATCTTTAAAGAACACCTATTGGAAACTGGGAAATCCTCTTAGATCCCCAATTGAAGTTAGATTAAAATAACGAAACATTAATCAAGGTATTACTTAATTGTAAGCCCAATGCCAAATTCAGGCAACAGATAAATGTGAAAACCCAACGTAATTCAACTTTACTTTTAGTTGTGTTTTGTAACGAAAGCCAATTAAGAGTTTTTCGCCATGGCAATAAATGAATTCTACAATCGGATTCGCTTTCAACGTACTGTAAATAAATTTGCACCTCTATTTGGGTCCCTTCCCTGCCCTGCCTCTGTGCCTAGTCCCCCTGGGGAATACAATTTTCAGCTGAAACTCAAACAAGGACAACAATTGTAATTGAGCATTAACATAAGCTGACACCCAGCCCCGGTCCCCGTTCCTCGTTCCTCTTTGCCACCCACAGAGATCCCATCAGGGAGCAGTGAAATGTAAACGTTTCAGTTACAATTCCCCCCATCTCCCCCACCCTCCCACAATATGGGTGCCCCTGGAGCACAGCCTCATTTTCAATTTTGAGCTTCGCTTTTCATTTGAATGTTTCATTTGCGCGTCAATTTATTGAATTTTAATTAATTTTATTGTCAGGGGGGGAGGGTGGTTGGTGCAGGTGTTGGTACAGGGGGGATGGGGGAGGAGGGCATAAAGCTCTTAATGATAGCATCGCAGGGTTTTCCGGTTGCGCCACGCCCACTCAGCTGTTTAATGGGGCGCAGATATGCGAATTTTATACAAATGCGAAAAATTATGGAAACTGTTTATGTTGTTGTTGTTGTTGTTGTTGTTGCTGTTTTTTGAACATAAAAACGAATGTGTGCAGCTGAGGGATGGGGTTGTGGGTAGCTTACGGGGGGTTACGCTGGGTATTTCAGTTTTTAGCTGCAGCCAAGGTCAAAACAATTGTCGGCCAGGGGCCCAGTCAGAGGCTCATTATGCCAAGCCTCCGCGGCTTTTTTGCCACTTGGCATACATTTTACACAGAGCGAAAAAAACAAAAACAAAACACACACACAAATATGGAAGTGAGACAGAAGCTCAGAGATAGAGAGACAGGTACCAGGTTAAGGGGGGGCGGGTGAGGGCGGTTGGTTGGTTCACGAGAACCGAAACGGAAACTGAGTGAGGAAATTCAGGCAGCAACTGCGCCCATTGTTGCAGGATGCGAGAATCTTGAATATATTTCTGGCGATAAGCAGCAAAAAAGTGTTAATCGGGTTGCGCCAAAAGGAAGCTTAAATAATTATGGTAATGAAAATAAATTAAATACAATTTTTTAAGTGTAAACTTAAAAGTAAAATTTCTTTGTGGTGCTTCAAATTAAAATCGAAATAATTGAGGTAAAATAATAAAATTGATAAACGGTTTTTATAACGGTTTTTAAAATTTGCAACCACTTTCACACATGTTGGTATTTTTTTTTGTTTTTTTTTTGGAAGAAAAGCTTCTTATCTCTTCCGTTAGCTTCCGGCATTGCTTTGTGCCTTGCTTATGCTTTTCACTGTTTGCTACGTTTCTTTCTCAGCTTATTTTCTTGGCTTTCAACGTGCTTTGATACTCGATACGTATGGGATTTTCAGATTTTGCCTTTTGCTTATCATTTGGTTCGCGTATGTTATCAATGCTTCTCGCGTTTATTTCTTTCTCGTTATTTCTACTCCTTTCTTATTTCTTGCAACAGATACCTTGTTTCATGGTACTTGTTTCCTGTTATTCGCTGCCAGGAATATCGCTGTTTTAGCTTTGTTGCTCGCTATTCGCTTGTAGCTTCTCGCTTCTTGTTGCTCGCTTCTTGCTTCTCACGTTACTTGGTACAGTTACAGTTAGAGCTGCTGTTGCAGCAGCGGGTAATTTAGAAGTGGGAAAAGAAATAGAATTTTTATTGCCTAATGGAAGAAGGGGAAGGGAAAGGGGAAGGGTGGCTGGTTGGTTTGTTGCCAGCCACTTAAACTCGATTTGTCGCCATCACGTGGCCAATTAGCACGCAATGGACATAAAAAAATAAAAGAGGAATATAAAACCAACAAGGAAAACAAAACAAAGCTCAAAATAGAAATAAACAAATAGCAGCACGTTCCCGCCCCGCTCTAACTCCCTCTGGCCCCAACCTGTTCCTTAACTGTGTTGCATGTCTGTTGGCCATTCGACTGGACGCAAGTTGGGGGCGCATTTCGGGCACTTCAATCACTTCATCATAACCCGGAGTTAAGGGTGAAACGTAGGCGGCATAAAAACGCCAAATGGAAATACGCAAATGAAATTGGGCACAAAATGGGCAAAGAGAAAGACGGCGGAAAAGGGAGCAGAGCTTAGGCATTGCTTTGGATTACAACTGGGCATTTTCGTAGGGAAAACGGATTGGGGTTTGGGGCTCGGGAAAGGGGTCTCTATTACTTGACCTAACTGCCAAATATCGAATAAAAACTGAGTGGATTGCCTGAAGGTGGCATCCGAAAGGTGAAAGACGTGAGAGTGGAAGGTAATCGCGGGAAGGGGCTAATCTGAAAGGGGAGGAATCACTAAGGAATCAATGAACAGGAAAAACTTATGAATGCTAAATATGAAAAAGTAATGCGATAAGTCAGATCTAACGGGTTAGAAAATTAGCTTATCACAGAATGATAAGGAGGGTGAGAAAAAGAAAGAGATAGAGTGGGAGCGAGGCAAATAGATACTTGGATTAAACGAAAGATTAAGATACAGTCGAAGAATTTTAAAGAAAAGCCCACATATTAAAATAAAGACATGTAAAAGAGCTGAATAGCACAGGATTATACCCTAAACAGATTTCAAATGGGTAACAATGGGTATGTTGGTTATGTGCAAATGACCCCATATAAAAACTTGATCAGGGTCAACAGTCGAGTCGATTTCGCCTTATTCGTCTGTCTGTCTGTCTGTCCGTCAATCGGTCCTTCTGTATGAGCTACAGATTCCAACTTTTCGTCAATTGATTTCCAAGTTTGTTTCAAATGATCGATAACTTTCACTGTTTATCTATAATCGATCACAATCTGCAAAAAACTCAAATTTGTTAAGCTTTTGTCGAAGAATATGAGAGATATGTTTAGGGTATTTCCGTATTGGGTGCTCCCGACTTGAGAAATCTAACTTGTTGTTATTTATGTTTTTATTAAAATTTTCTCTTTGACTTTAAATGATTTTCTCATTTTTGCAACACTGCCAAGTTTGCATTAAGGAATGTTTCGTTATCGCATTATTCAACACTTAAGATCTGCCCACAAAGCTGTCCAATCAAGCGGCCACAAAATTGTTTGCGGTTCATTGAACCAACAAAGCGAGCAACATTTTAATACACCCCCTCCCCATCCCCCTTTCTTGGCATCCATACGCCCCTTAGAAGCGAGCTTTCCCAGCACAGTTCTTTAGTCAGGCCTCTAAATTGCATTTGTCATCGTCCCATTGCGAAAAAGTTTTACCATTTTTTCTTGTATTTTCTCTTTGGCTCTCCGCCGCTCTCCTCCCCTTCCTCACTTGCCTTTTATGTCCGCTTTCAGTTTCCGGTTTGTTTTTTTTTTTGCTTTTTGTCGCGCTGCGTCCAAGTATGCCATGGGCTTCCGGCATTTGGCACTTGTTTCTAGACTTGCATCAACTTCCGGCACGACAAACTGCCCGCTGCCACGCCCCACACAAACTGCTCCCACACACACACACACACACACACACACAGACGCACACACACATATCCCGCTCTACCTTTCTTGCATCCCATTGCAGCACATTGGACATACCGGCAAATTTACGCGAATTTCCGCTTGACGGAAATGCACAAAATGAAATTGAAAGCAAAACGCGAAGGCTGCGCTTGGTTAAGATGAGGGGGGAAGGGTACAGTACGTAAGGCACGTTAAGAGTGGGGGTGTGTAGGGGCTGCAGGGACTTACCATAAACAACGACAACTTGAGCTGTCATCATCACATGTCGCAGGCTCTCCGACTTCCTTGCTGCCCACCTGTCCCACCTGTGGTTTTTGTGGTTGCCGCCACTTGGCATTGACAGCCAACGTGATAAGGCGACCTCTTTTCGCTGTTTACAAATTTCTGTGGCCAAGTTATCAGGCTTAACCGAATCTATGCAAGCCTGAAAGTCGAATTTTAGATGCTCTATTAATATTGATTGTGAATTAATCAAAATAGATGATTAGTTTCAAATACCAAATCTGGTATCATATTATTTTTAGCATTAGCAACGTAGAAAGATTTAGGTTTTAGCCAAAAAATCTCAACACTTTATTTGAGTTGGTTGTATATGAGTATTTATTCCAACTTTCTCTAGTCTCTAGCTTCAAGCCCAATATACTCTTTTCACTTTGTAAACGGGTATTAACGAACGCAAGGCTTTCGAGTTATTATTTGTTTATAGCTTTTATTTCTCTATCCCCATTTCTTTATGCAAAACCTAATGATAGAGTCATAAAACCCAAAACAAAGCCAAAAGCGAAGCGTTGTTTAAATGGTATTTATGCGAGTGCAGTGTGACCGCCTTTTTTATGTAAATTTACGCCAACAAAAGCAACTTACAATTTAAGTGCTTATTAGCGGCCGCTTAAAAGTATGCAATGGAAATTTGCACGAAACGGCGAAAGCACGTGATAAAAAGGGCAACAAAATACGAAAAGCAGGTGGAGTTTGAGGAAGGGGGGGGGGAAGGAAGAGTGAATAAAACTAGTCATAATGTCAAGTCAAATGGTCGCCGGCAAAAAAATATTCAAAAGCAATCCGCTAAAGTAGTTTCACAGTGAACTGCTAAGTGAGTGGAATGGGCAGGGGGGATTAGTTTCACAGCTTACAGCAATTTGTTGCGAGCAGCAGTCAAGCAACAGCAACAACAACAAAAAACGTTGCTCATATTGCGCTGAGCAAAGCGAAAACGAAAGCAAAAGCGAAAACTAAAGCCAAAAACAGCTGCAAACGTCGTCGTCAACATTTGGCTTACCTAGTACAATAGCAAAGCGGGAAGCGGGGCGACTTACTAACTGTAACTGTAACTGTAATACTTTAAGCCTTTACGCAGACGACAAACACACAGCAGCAGCAACAGCAGCGATGGGAGAGCGCACGAGCGCGAGAGAGAACGAAAGTGAGCGAGGAGTGGGAGGAACAGCCGCAGACCGCAGGCGACAACCGCATAATGCAATGGGGCGACTGCGATGCCAACTGCGACAGCGACAGCGACGCCGAAAGCGGCAGCGACTGCGATTGCTGTTGCTGTTGTGCTATTTTTATGCGACGCTGGCTAAACACTAAAAGTAGGCAAACAACACGAAGAAGAGAAACAATCACAACAACAACAACAACGACGACGACGAGAAACATAAAAGGGATAAGCCAAGCCCAGCTTGGGTATAAGCATATAAGACTTGAATATACCCTGTTCTATTTAACTATTAGCTAATCTTTAAAGTTTAGTTTAAAAATTTAAGTCAAACTAAACAATTTTTAAAAACCTTAAAATGAACCGTAAACCGAACCAGAATTAAAAAAAAACGGACAGAATTGAACCACATTTGTTTTAATTAAAAAAAAATAATATTGCTAAAACATAATAAAATCAAAATTTTAGTTGATTGTAATTACTTACTTCTGCGCCAATAAAAGAACAGCAGAATTAGGCTCGAATTTTGAATTTGCTAACATGACCAATTTATATATACCCTACATTTATGTGTATTGGTATTCTGTGGATATATTTACATATAATGTTACCCTGATATATTCTGATATTTGTTGCCTTTGTAATCAATTTCAAAAGCTCTGCTTATGATTCACACTCCCATTTCATGGCTATGTTACAGGGTAGCAAAAGGATTTGCACAAATGAAACTGAACTGGCGACGTCTTGGCAGCAATTTATGCTTTGCGAGTTGTGTTGGAGCGAGCTAAGAGGCGGGTAGAGGGGAAAGAGGGGCGGCAAGTTTGCCACTCGAACAAGCCGAAAGCCAAACCAAATCTTAATCCCCAAACCAAATCCCACACGTGTATATGTGTGTGTGTGGGTGTGTGGCTAGCTGCATATGCTGCTGCCTATCAGCTACAACATGGAATGCGGCTTTCACTCCACGCCACTCCCGTTCCCGTTGCTCCTCTCATTGGTCCAGGCTGATGGCCACTTGCCGTGCGGCGCTAATCACATTTGGCGCTGGTCGCACGGCTCTGAAAATTCGCTTCGAGCAACTTGTTAGACATGCGCTTCCGCCTTACGCTGTTTCCGTTTCCGTTTCCGTGTGCCGTTGCCACTTGTGTTGTTGCTTTTTTTTGGTTTTTTTCTGCGGCAGACACGAAAATTTATGCGTGTCAGATTTTCATGGACACACACGCAAGTGTTGGCACTGGTCAGAGGAGTGGCAGGGTGAGCAAGGGGGGTTGGGCAGAAGAGTACTTTAGGGATAAGCTAAATGAAGAGCGGCAGCGGGAGCTACTCGGGCAGCGGCAAGCAGAAGATGAGCCTGCAATAGCTGAAGCCACATGTGTGCCATAACTCAAAGCCGGGCATTGTGCTCGAGACGAGCTGCTCTGGCCACCTGCTGCTGCTGCCGAGGGGGGAGGGTGGGGAGAAAAGAAAAGCTGCAGATGATTTAGGATTACTAGTTTGCCCATTCTGCCATAATATATATGCTTGTATATACATATATATTTAGCTGACCAATTAGCAGGCGCTAATGATCTTAGCTAAATGCAAAGGGAGACCAGGCTCTGCCTTTATTTGCGCTTATCGCTCGTTAGCCAGTGTTTTATTCATTTCCGCTTTGATTTTCCATTTTGTGCCTTCTCCTAATTAGTCACAGCGCTCAAAGTGTTGGCAAATCTCAGGAGGAGGCGGGTGTACGAAATGTGGCTTTCTTTTTAATGTTTGCTTTACATTTAATCAGAGTTTGTCCACTTAATTTTTAGACTCGTCCGTTCGTGTGAAACTTGCAATATATGCTCTTGTACTATATCCGCGTCAGATAAACTATTTGATTTGTTGGCTACGCCCACTGGAGGCGTGTCAAATCACCTGAGTTTTAAAGCTCGATGGCCAAACTGAACGGAGTTTAACGTTTTTTGGCTTTTTTGACATGATTTGCCCTAAAGATTTATTCAATATTTAAAAGAATTGAATTATTGTACAAAAATTGTTTTCAAAATTTAGATAACATTATTTTAATTTTTAATCGGTTCGGTTCCACAGCTCCCAAATTTCAATTTGTATTATTGAAAATTAATTTTATTTTAATTTTTTGTTTCCAAATTTAGACTTCCAAATTTAAATTTTTAAGCGATTTTATTTATCGTAACAAGTAGAAAAAACAACATGAAAAGTGATTCTGAGGGGGGTCAAAGTTTTGGGCAAAAATCAAGTGAAAATTGACAAAAATGTTGACATGACTTTGTCAAAACTGAAGCGATTTTCCGGCGGTATATTTTTTTACATTTATTTTATGTATTGTTTTAAATAAAAGCTAAAATTAATTTTTTAGCTGTTGCCTGCCCCCCCAGGCAATATCCAACTACAATTTGTTCCCTGTTGAAAGGTGGTTGGACTTATCATAGCAGGCAGCTGTTGTCAGCTATTTGCTTGAGAAGGGTTCTTCTATTTATATTAGACATTAATTAATGTACCCCAAAAAAGAAGGCAAATAAAATAATGTAACACACACCAACATGTACAAAGAGAAGAGAAATGAAATAAAAGCGACTTTGAAACGCAATGCGAAAAACCTCTGATTAAGTGGCTGCCCCGCCGGGGCATGGCCCAGGGGCGGCAATTAATTTATGAGCCAACCACCCCTGGTAAACAAGCATGCCTCCAACACATACACACACACACACACACACACACACACACGCGCACATTAATTAATTACTGTGATTTCTTTTAGCGCGCTTTTTTTTTATTTATTTATTTACTTTTATTTTTTTTCCTTTCTTATTTTTGATGCCACTGATTTATGTGACGCGACTGCACTGCCGAGGGCGACTGCGACTGCGGCCGCGAACGCTGCTTATTAATTTGCCACAACAATAACTGCTGCAACAACAATAGCAGCAGCAACAACAACACAATACGCAAAAGGTCGCACAATTTGCTTGAAGCTGCTTTGCCTGCTTTTTAGCGAGGGGCGGTCTATAGATGTTGTGTTTTGGCTTAAAGCGGGTCGCGACGTTTTTTTTTTTACTTTTTTATACTTTTTTACTTTTTCCTTTAACATAATGCGCTTTGTGTGCGCGGCTCGCGCATTCGAGTGCCTTTGTGTGCGGCCCCCCACGCCGCTCCCCACGCTGGCCCCGCCCAGCCGCAGTTGGCAATTGTCAACGGGCCAACAACGACAACAGCAATAACAGGCAGTCAAGTTATCCTAAATAAACACATTTTCCAAGCTTCGCAGCGCAAGCATTTTTTTTGCTGCTGCCCCTCTTCAAGCCAGCCCCTAAGCCAGCTCATTCCAACCCCCTAACTGGCCCGTTCAGGCAATTCATTTGGCGTTCAGCAAACTGTTGCTGCTGATGCGACCCGCAACAGCACGATTTAGTAAGTGTGCACGACTGGCAGGTTCTCTGTTATTGAAATTCTTTAAAATTTTGAAATTTTTGTTTAAGGCCTTTTAATGAATTTTTAATATTGCGCAGAGTGGGATAGGTATTAAAAAAACAGTAGTAGTTATCTATCGATTTATCGATCGATCTTTAGAAAATCTCATTAGATGTTAATCTGTCAAATTGGGTGGCTCTTTTCGCTGAGCCCAAGCTATAGTTTTTTTTTGCGTAGTCAAAAAAAAACCCTAATCCAAAAATCGATATTTATCGATAAGTTTAGAAGTAGGTTTCTACTTTTCGATGTAAGAACAACATAAATATATTCTTAAAGTCTGCGTGAATATAATAATAAAAATAATATATAAAAAAATATAAATATACCCATTAGCAGTGGACACAGGGTATAACTAGCAGCAGCAACAGGCAGGGTGGAGAATGATGGAAGACGGGGCGGCCGCTAGGTTGCCTGTAGGATTGGTTTGTGGGGGGTCGACAGTCTGCACGTGGACTTAGCCTTGGCCGGGCGCAGCTTTCAAATTAAACTCGCAAGAAAAACAAATTAGTCGCCACCGGACAACGCATTTGTCTGATGTTTGTTGTTTGCTTTTCAACTAGTGACTAGGGGGGAATGGGGATGAGGTGCGTGTCTGCGTGGGGGAGCTTGCAATATATTTGTGGCACAGCAAGTGGCCGTTCAACTTGTCGCATGGCTCGTTGCAAGCACTTAATGTGCCGTGCTTCCAAATGCTTTAATATTAAGTGTCAGCAGATTTGTCAGCTGCGCTGCTATCTCGCTCGCACTCGGTATCGCTGTTGCGTTCAAGGGTACGATATTGTATGAACTTTGCTTTTGTTTACAACTTTTTACAACGGCGCAACACAAATTATATCTTTAATCTTAGGTTAAGCTCAAGATAAAGTAATTTTTTATGTCTAAGCTAAGAGTAGTTTGAACAAGTTTTTAGCATAAACATTTTGTGACTTTTAACCTAGATATATATAGAAGTTATGTTTATGTTTTATTTACTTTATTATTTAAAGGTAAAATAAGCGCTATTTTACAATTTAACTGCCGGATAAACTAACATTAACAAGAGATTTGGAAAAACTACCTTGCAAATGTTTTTTTTTTTTGGCATATAAACAATAACAAGACTAATGAAATATTTATGATGTACCTTGTAAATGTTAACTGCCAGCTAATATTAAAGTGTGATTAAAGTGTGATTCCGTAATTTAAAAATGTTGTATTTGAGAGAGAGTCAAGCTAGAAGTAATTTTCTTTAGAATTCATGTCACATGCCCTATGGGTCTAATTTGATCCCATATTTAAGGGCACCATTTGCCTAATCGCATCATCTAACAACTGCCAATAAAATCGATGAGTGTCGCCTTCAGTTCGTGCGAATGGCTGTCCCATTCGGTCGGGGAATGCAATGCAAATGGCAACTGTGGGACTTTGTGTCGTTTGCATAGTTGATCAACTCGTTGGCTGTCTGCAACGGCGTTGTCAAGCGATTGTCGTTGGCCAACTGCAGCGCGTGGCGGCGCAATCTGCGCTGCGACTGGATGGACATATATGGGTCATATGGAAGCCCGATAACTGGCAATGGCAAAACAAGCTCAAGCAACCGACCCAGCGCGGCGTCAAGTGCGTATATAAATATATATACATGTCTATATATAAAGTGTGTCCTGCGGCTAAATAAAAAAAAAACAACAAACAAACAAACACACACACACACACACACATTTCCAACAGCCCCAATTCTACCTTAACCCGTGTGTTACTCGGCGTATACGTTATTTTTTTCTTTTTCTTTTTTATTTACGCAATGACCAGCACATTTTTTATTGCTACCCCTTGAGCATTGCCTGACAAGGGGTATATACATGTGTGTCGGTGTGTGTGTCTGTGTGTGTGTGTGTGTGTGTGTGTGCGTTTTAAAGGGTGAAACGTGGCACGTTCTTAAAGGCGAACTGCTGCAAATTTTTACATACACTGCGTCACATTTATGGCGCATTTGTATTAGATAGCCTCGAATTTTATTTCTAAATTGAAATTGTTACTTTTACCAAATATTTATTTCAAAATATCTTATATATATATAATATTTATATATATAATAATATAAATATTTAGCTGATAGTTTAGACAACAAATTATGATTTAGAAAAATTTCAATTAAATTAAGAACGAACATGTAAAACTTAATTTGCTATTGTAGCGCTTGCATTTTCGGTCGCTAGATGGCGACACTGAGCCGTTCTAGTGCAGGGCACTTTCTAGTCGATTCAGTTTAACTTTCAGACTCTACTCTTATATTTCATTTAACTGTTGTTGTTGTTGTTATTTAAGTTGGTGTCTCTGCACTCACATCAATCCTGCGTGTGGTGTGTATGTGTGTGTGTGTGCTTTTCCATATGCATAATACATGCAAAGGCCGCCGGCCAGCGGCGGCTGCTGTTGCTGTCTCGTCTGTCTATTTGGCTGCGTATATGCTGCCACGCCCCGCTGCCGCCCTCACCCTAACGGCTGCTCTATAAAGAGCCACAGAGCCCATTTAATTTTTAATAGTTTTCAGCCGACGTCGACGTCGACGTCGGCGTCGGCGTCGTTTCATTTGCGGCTTGTTTACTTTGCAAACTGGGTCTCTCGGCTCGCCCCCACCTCCACCCACCACGCCTGCCACGCCCCTGAATGCTCATGGCGTCTGCTCTTGCCCGCAAATCAAACAATGAACTTCGCAAAAAAAATATGTATATAAAATGTTTAAAGTTCCAAAAAAAAAAGATAAAATTTTATGTGAATTTTTGCAGTTTCTGAATTTGCAGCGTGCCTGCTGCTGTTGCCACGCCCAAGCCGTAGTGTTTAACGGACAGGTGAGTTATGGCCATTTGATGAGCTATTCGACTGGCCAATTAGCATATAGACGCCAGGTGGCGCCACCAAACGCCAATTGTTGCCGATTCCAAAATGGGTACAATAAATAGCTGAAGTAATGAGAGAGGTAATGGGAAGATGAGAGAGAGGGGGAGAAATGAGTTTCTGATACAAAAACTCATTTAGCCATATTATATATTATTCCGATCCGACAACAAATAAACAGCCGGACAGACCGACATGGTTAAACTCAGATATTGACAGCTAAGAAAACCCTGAAAGTGGCCTCTGCTTATAGATAGGTAATCAGAACATGCCCCAGATTAGTTGACGTGGTTAGCGGGACGGAGAGGAGAGTTCTCTCTCACTTTAAAGACTTCAACTTGAAAGCGCTGTCGTCGTCACAATTGAGTGATGTCACACGAGGCGATGCGCCGTAAACAAAAACAAGCGGCTGCCTGCATCATATACAAATCAGGCAACGCACACACACCAACACACACACATACACATACACTCACCCGTTGCACTAGCAAGCCAAAGAGGCAGACAAAAGGCTTAGCGAAGCGTTGCAAGACGCCAAGACGCATGAGTTGGTGGCAGCGGCAGCGATGTCAGAGTTGACGCTAACAGCGTAAGCGTCGCTCAGCATGGAAAGCACATACATACACACACACACACACGCACACACACACTCGACAGCATTAAACGGAATGCAGAGACTTCGACATGCTGGCAAGGACGAGGCTCCTGACTGCCGACAAAAGCAAATCCAAGCAAAAGCACATGTTATCGGTAATCGTAGAGTGTGTGGCAACTCTGCTGAAAAAGAACGTTTACGTAGATATTACGTGATTTAATCCACTTAATACAATTAGGCAAACTTTCGTTTACATCATCAAAAAGGGGCTATATTCTATCTATAATCATACAAAGGCATTGCTTTTGTTATCGAAAATCATGTTGTAAAATGAATAATATTGATCGTAAGTGCCTGGCCATCAATATGGGCAATGCGTATGTTCATAATTAACTATTTATTAATAAGAGTATAATTATTGAAAGTTTGATTCGATTTATTTATGATTATTTAAATCGATATGTTATCGATAGTTGTGCTGAAAACAACAATATTAGCACGTTTAACTAATGTGTTCATTTTCTTTCTCTT
Organism: Drosophila paramelanica; assembly: GCA_035043915.1. Lineage (NCBI taxonomy): Eukaryota > Metazoa > Arthropoda > Insecta > Diptera > Drosophilidae > Drosophila > Drosophila paramelanica. Next base: position 3,140,301 of record JAWNMO010000557.1, on the reverse strand, counting down.
TCAGCGAGTAAGTTATCGAAGTTATCGATGAGATGAAGTGATCGATTGTGCCATTTTTTATAAATCGAAATGCAGTAAGATATGGGTATTGAAATGTTGTTGGAAGTTTGTAAAAGCTTTTGTGAAACTATCATTCAATTGAAAATTTAAATTAGAGATGACAGTAAGGAACAGGGCAGTGTCGATATATGTGAATGTTTTTATAATTCATCGATTAGCTGTTAATTTTTATGGGGTTTAAGCAAATGCCATTTGCTATTTTATTTGTCGCCTGTGCGTTGACTGATCAATTTGCTGTAAAAGAAGCTGTGTGTGTGTGTGTGTTAATCTGTTCATATTTTATGTTCGCATTATGCCATAAAATCAAAATAAAGGCCAAAGCCAATGCAATATGAATATATGCAGCCCCCCATGCTCATAATCAAGCTCATACTGAGGATTCATGCATGTATTCGTGTATTCGCAGTCATATTCGCAGTCATATTGAGAGTTGTAGACACGAATAACATTTGCATAAAGGCTTCGGTGGCATTTGCATTTAGATGGTCTGGATTGATGTTGTTGCTGTTGTTGTTGTTGTAAGTTTTGACATTGTTGCCTCATTGCGGCCAACGAGCTGCATCTAATGCAAATGCACAAATGCGATTTATGATAGCCCTGGACAAATCTGTCCCTGCTCGGGCGCCACTCGCCAGTCGAGCTTTGCAGCCAAAAGCAAACATAGCGCCTTGTTTTTAGACACACTCTATGTCGCATGCCTTCTCCATGTCTAACTACACACACACACTCGCACACTCGCACACTCGCTTGTACGTCATTCATCATTTTGCTGAGCATTTGGTTGTTTGGCACGCTGTCAGCTGGCCCATTAACGCGCCCAAGGCCCACCCTGCTGCCTACGCCCATCTGGCCATCAACCCAACCGTCCCCCCCTCCCCAACGACTTGGTCATGTGATATGCGAAGCGGCTTAACCCAACATTTGTCTATGTGGTTTTGTTGTCTGTTTGCCAGCCACACACAAAATTCAATAAAAATATTTGATTAATTGTGCAAAATGCACAATGTTTGCCTAGTTTCCGCTTACCAATCACAGCGACACATAGAAAGAGAAGGCGAACAATAGAGAGAGAGAGAGAGTGTGAGAGTGAGTGTGAGAGTATGATTGGCAGACTACATGCCATTAAGCAACTATTAGCATGTAGACTCTGAAGCACTTTTCACTGTATTCCTCAAAATGACGTAGTTCAAAAATACATTTTAGTCTTTCTCAAATATATTTCAAATGTGCAAGTCATTCACTAAGTGAAAATATATTTAGATTCACTTATAAGGTATATCTATAATGAATTTAAAAATAAAATCAAATTTTTCATGAGAAAAATCACGCAAAGTAATTTAAAAAAAATTGTTTTAATATTCTTTAATAATTTATATAGAGGTCCCTTGACTTCGATCAATACATATTTTAACTTCAGTTTTCGACAAAAACAGCGATATTTTATGCCACATTTTACTGAGAATCGCATAGAGCGGCGGCTGCTGGTCCATTGAGCGTTGTTCTTTTGATGTTTTCTAGGTTTTTTTTTGGGGGTTTTTCAATTTCTGCTTTTTGTTTTTTTCGTTTTTTTTTGTTTTATTTGCCTACACAAAGGCAAAGTGAACGAGTATTTCGATTTAAATATTTCATTGGGCAAAGTTTGGTAGGTAGAAAATGTGTGCACGGGCACGGGACGGACGGGAGGAGCCGGTCCACTGGCTGCTGCTCATCTGTTTTGTCAGTTCATCTTCTGCATTATTCATTAGGACAGCGGCGAAGCCACCTGGCGCGGCGTAAGCTGAGCGGCCCTGGACAAGCAACGGCTTCCGGTACAGCCGGCAGTCAACTAGATGGATGGGCAAAAAGATAGAAAGAGAGAGAGAGTGAGAGTGAGAGAGAGTGCTAGCAAAAGGGGGCGTGACACTAAAAGGGCGGGCGGATAGGCAACGGAAATTGCAAGCATGACCAAATAATGACTCACACACACCTACACACACACACCTACACACACTTTGGTGCAAACCAGCAAAGCAAAGGTGCTTTAACCGGGTGAGGAAGGTGGCTGGAAAATCAGCGCACTTGTCAAATATGTTGATGGACACTTGAAAGGCAAACGGCAAAAGGCTGGCGGGACAGGCAAAAGCCTGGCATGCCAAAAGCCAAATTGCTTTTCAAAATATATTTTTATATGAATACTTTTTTTTTTATATTTAAATACCCTCCATCCAAAAAAAAAACCGGGTATTATTGTTATTATTAGCTTAGAACTATTTTTGCAACTGTGTCAAATTTACCTCTATTTAATTTTGTAAAAGTACTTTTTGGAATATTTAAATTTAACTATTGAAATACAGGAATTTAAGTAACTTAACTAACTATAACATTAATAATAATAATAATAATATTATTTGTTGCATTTGGCTATCAAAAGAAACTAAAAATATGACCTTAAAGCAATTTCCCTTAAAATTGTTTTTCAATTTTTTGTTTTTTTTTTTTGAAATTCTTGCTAAAAAGTTGAGTTGCATGGAGATTGAAAATGGAAATTCTTTTCGTTTACATTTTGTTCTTTTGTTAAATGCTTTCTGCCTTGTCTAAAAATAGTTGCTTGGGGCTCAGGGATATGGACTGTGTGTGTGTGTGTGTGACGTTTGTGAGTCATAAAGGCGCAAGACATGACATATATAGACATTCATATATATATATATATATACATGTTTTGTATATATGGCGTATCATAATATCAAGTATGCGCCATGTGTTACGGACAGAGCCCAAAAGGCGCCAGCGACAACGTAGCGAAGTTCAATTTGCTTTCAAGTGGTGTATGTGACATGTGTAGCGGTTGTTGTTGTTGTTGTTGTTGTAGTTGTTGACACCCACCACAGGCATGTCATATACAGCATAACACACACACACATGCACACATGCACAAATACATCAGCCCCTACTGTTTTTCCCCAGCGCACTCTATTTATCTCTATATATCGATGTATATCGCTGGCTATGCACACAAATGATTTATTTATTTATTTACTTATTGCCAATGCCAATGACGCGAGTTTTTTCATGACGCAGCTGCCACATGCTGCTACCAGTCCGCACCGTCCTCAAAGCCCACCCCAGTGGCCTAAACTCTGACAATAAACCACCTACGAATGAGTATTTAGAGTGCGAGTTCTGTTCAAATTTATTGGGTATTTGTCGCCGGACTCGCAATAAAAACAGACAAAAGTGCAAGCAACCAAAGCGTGAGAATATCCAAATACCCTTTAATAGATATAGCATAGATATAAAAGTTAAGCAAAATTGTTGTCCATTAAGTGAGTTTTTTTTATATATTTTCCCAACTTTTTACTATACATTTCTATTATTTATAAAAACAATAAATAAATAAGCATATTTTTTGCAAATTCCAAGAAATCAGTTCATATAAAAACATAAGTAATCAGACTTTGTTTTAAATAATAAGCTAATGTTTTATGCCTTTAGTTAGTAATTTTTTTTTATATTTTTTACACGTGTTACACAATGAGCTAAAAAATTTGCATACCTCTTTCGGACAAGCTGTTCAAAATTAAATATTGCTCGCTCAGCAGCTACTAAATTTGCAGACAAACAAATTTGTTGGTGGTTCATTGGTGCCACAATTAGCTGCAATTAGAAATAGATGATCCGATACAGTGGGCATTATAAACTAGCGCGGCAATTGGCCATTGATGGATTGCAGCGGACTTAGTAAATTGCATGGCAACGAAATTGCAAAGGAGTTGGAATCATTTGAACATTTTTGGTGAAAGCTTTTCGATTAATAACCTATCGATAGCCAGTAAAAAGCCTTTATCAACACTGAACTTTTACTTATATATTTACTTATATTTTTAATACTTACTTATATATTTAATAATATGCTAAAATTATGCAATACTATATATATATATACTTAAATAATGAGTTATAAGCCATCAATAGCATTTTCCACTGAACTCGGATCATTGCCATTCCCCTGCTGAGAAATAGTTTTATTTTCATATAAAAACTTTAGCAACTATAAATAGTAAAAAGTTTATGCTGTGTTAAGAAAGAGCTCTTCCTATTCCCTTTTCTTATATTTTTTATAGTATTGAAAAGTATTGAGTTATATGAAAAGTTTGGATTTGTTCAAAAACTCGACTTGTTTAAAAACTGGGCTTCAGTTGATGCCTGAGCCATTGAGCAATGCGGCAGCAGGCAAATGAATCATTCATTAGGCATTCATGCTAATAATGACTAATCGACAGCGTCTCTAATTGTCAGTGCTACCTCATCAAGAGGCGGGAGTGGGGCTGCCGCAGAGAGCGGTTGGCTTGGCATTGTTGGATGAACTGGTTCCATTAGCCCATTAGTCAAATGTAATCACATCCATTCCAAAGTGCTTTGTCCTTGTGTTCGTTCGAGCTTGTTGTCGACTTCAGCTGCGACTTTTGCAGTTGAGTCAATTAACTTTTGCTATTTGGATGGTATATTGTTTGGTATTTTTGTGGTATTTTTAATGCTTGTTTTACAACTGAAGCTTTTTCTATTAATTAAATGTAAATAATAAATTAAATTAATATTAAATTGTTTAGTTTTGTGATACATGTTGGCATTTTTTAGAATTTCTGTGTTAGCCATTTGGTATTTATTTTGGAATGTGCACTAAGTTTTTCCTTTGTTGCTGATTGTACTGCGTGACATTTGTTTATCACATGAAAGGACCTTTTTTGAAGTTGCATTTTGCTGTAAATAATTTAGCTCTTCCTTGTGGTATTTGACATTAATGGAATTTTGGAATTTTCGTGGCACTTTCCTGGGTATTTTTATTTGCCGGTATTTTTGTGTGTTTGGTGTTGTTGGGCACCCACATGCTAAATATTTGCGCAAATTAATTTTGCAATCTTAGACGCAGCACAAACTTTGTTTGCCAAGTGCTTTGGCAACAAAGCCAACAATTGCCATTAAACGCAAACACACACACACACACACACACACACACACACAGGCACACACACATTCAGTGGGTGGAGTGTGTGGAACACATGTTGCTGCCAGCCCTTGCGGCAAGTTGTGGCAACTAGGACATACCTAGTTAGACGGCAGCTCAGGTTCTTCAGCTGGCGCAACAGCTGCTTTGCCTGTTGTAATTTGCCACACACACACACTTTACCCCCCCACCTCTCTCCCTCTTTCGTCTAGTCTAATTGCGTAGATATTTTTGGGGGAGAACTGACTTACAAGATGTTGCGGCCACGAGTTTCCGCAGCTCCAGTCCCGACTCTTACAACGACGTTGCCGACTTTCGACGTGGGCGCCAAATGAAATTTACATTTTTGACTTCATTTAACTTGGTAACTGTTGGGGGCGAGGCGAGGCGAGGCGAGGGACTGCTGCCAATTGACTTGTAGCTGGCGCTGAGCGACATGTAATTTAATACGCGAGCTACGCCATGAATTTCCATACCCTGTAAGTTAACAGACGGGCAATCAATGTAGTTGACAGATGCCAAAATCTGCAGCAAGTCAAATCGCACATATCTTGGGATTTGTATAAATCCTGCAGTTGGTTAGTTAGTTTGGAATTGAATGGTTAATAATATGGCTTGTTTTTTAGTTAATCAATTATAAGTTTGTGTGCTTCGTCCATTCCATTCCATTCTATTATATATATAAATTGATTTTGTATATTTTTGTTAATTATCTTTGATACATTTTGTAGGGCATCGTGTAGTCGGGCTTATTGTTTGCACCACGTCTGATCAGGTCGTTTTCTTTGTAACCGCATCCGGCAAGGTCGCATATTGTTCGTTTCTGTGCTAAAAGATTCTCACTTTCTGGACTTTCGGTGCGGCCATTGTGTTCGGCCTCCGTTTGGGATGAGGCCTTATGCAACTTTAATTGAATTGCATGTTAAGCCACGGGGCTTTGGCAATGCCTCCAAGTGCTGACACTTTGAGACGGGCTGAAGGCCGACGTTTCAAAATGGCAAATGGCAAATCCCAAATTTCATTAGTTTTATTGAATGCCAGCATAGACTCAGGCGTAAGCTCAAATCAGGCCTAAATCATTTTGGCATTTGCTTTTGGCATTCGGTATTAGGCGCAACTTTTCAAATATTTTGAATAATTTACCAGCAGCAGCAGCAGCTGTCGCCAGTTTTCAATTGCTGCTGTTGTTGCATTTGTTTGTTTTTGCTGCGGCTGTTTGTTTACTTGGCTACAATTAGCATTAAATAATTTCATTATAATGCAGCCTATTCAAATATTCAGCGGACACTGAACGGTTGTCATCAGTGGTCAAAGGATATTTGGATATGCATTAGTGATGTGCGCGTGATATTTTATTATTATTATTAATTATTATTATATATATATATATATATTTTTTATATTTTATATTTATCCTTTATTTTCAAAACTGCTCTTTGGACAATTTTTTGAATATTTCATTGTTTTTATAACATTATTTTTGATTTATGTTCTTTTATCGTGACACGTGCTCATCACAGATTCACATTTCCAAATCGTTTGCAATTTACGCAATTTTTGCAATTTTGATTTATTGCCGCAAACAAATTGTGCAATGCAAACAGTAAATTGTTTTTGGGCCGTCTGTCGACGCGGCGTATGCGTAATATGTAATGCATAGTGCTTGAAGCGTAGTGCATAATCCGTGTTGTGTCCTGTGATGCTCCTGTTTGGCCACAGTCCGGGCTCGCTAATTATCGATTTTAGTTAGTCCCGTTCTGTTCGTTTTTCGAACCGATAACACAAATTGCTGTTGGTCAAACGCAAAGTGGCTGCATTTAAGCCAAAAACGAAAAGTTCGACAACGTGAAAGCGCTGTCAGCGGACCAAATAAAACTGACAAAACAGACAGTTATAAATGAGGACAAATGGAGGAGGGGGATTGCGAGGTAGATTATGTGATTGTACAGGTGTGTCTCTGTGTGTGTGTGTGTGTGTGTGTGTGTGCAGCAACTGTCATTTACTCTGCTGACCTTGCACAGCATGGTAAAAGTCAAAAGTGAATCGAGAGTAAAATCCAAAATTAGAAACCGAAATTGTCATTTTTTTGTCTGTTGAAAGAGGGGTTGAAAGAGGAAAGACGTGCTCTCGGATACTGTTCAAAATTTGAAGGTCCTTTGACTCTGTTGGATTAACAAAGCAAGCGAAGAGGAAGCAAACCAAATTTGTGGACTACCTTTGTCAAATCAAATTGGAAGTTAATTTAAAAATTGGACCAATTCGATTACTGAAATGCAGTCAAACGTGAAAATCGGTTTAGTTTTGAGAGAGTTTGAAATGTGGGAGCTTTGGATCCGAAAACGTTGCATGTCATATTTTTTGGACAATTTTAACGCGATTTTTGACCAAAAATGTAAGCTCTTTAGAAGTAGTTTAAAAGTAGTTTTTTTTTAATAAATTTTGGGGCAAATCAAATCGATTAAAAGTTTAAATTCGCATTAGTAAATTTTAGAAAAAATATTTGTTTTGAAAATGAATTTTTGAACAAAATATTTAAAAAAAATTTTATATAATAACTGTACACGGCACAATTTTTGTCAAATTGAATCTATCAATAAAAACCTGAACAGTGTCTGACACGGGTATATATGAGTATATATTCCAAATTTCAATTCTCTATCTTTAAACCAACCAACAAAATATGCAAATTCGGAAAAACAAAAAATAGACTTTTACCTTACATTTAGCAATTTTCTATACACTCACCGAAAAATACTGTTGGAAATATATAAATTTATAGCAATTTCCCCAAAGTAATTTTTAAATATTTGAAAAAAATGTGCTTAAGTTAAGTAATTTTTGATGGGTACTCGATATAAACATTGAACGTTTAAATATTATTTTGTTGTATCAAGGTATCAAATTTGGTATAATATTTTATTTTGCCGAGTGTACTTGAGTTCTGGTTGCTTGCTTAGTCTCTGCCGTCTGTGTGTTGCATGCCACAATGCCATCGATCATGTGTATGCACATAGTTTAGCTGCTGCAAGTACTTAAACTGCAGCAACTTTTGGCAGATAAACTGCTTGTAGACATAAAAAGTGCAGGTAAGAAGAGAATCCGATGATATCGACTGGGCGCTACTCTGTTTACAAAAAAATAGTTGTACACTTGAGCTCAGTATATATAGTAATAGGTATAAATATAGGAGAGTGTATATATATATCTAACATTTAAATAAAAAACACCTATCTACTCATTTTTCACTTGGCGAACAGAGTATAAAAACATATGCAACAAATTGTGGCAGCATCGCACACAGGAGATGCATTGCCTGGAATTTATGTGCCTGCGTGTGTGTGTGTTTGTGTGTGTGTGTGCATAGACTCATAATTTATATGCACAAGGAGCTGCTTATACCATCATCTCGAGGTCCCGTTGGCTTCTAAAAATGAAAAATAGTTTTTCGTGTGCTCCCAAAAGTTGCATTTCAGCTGCGAGTAGCAGCAGCAAAAGATGTTTTCCACTTGTTTTTTTCTATGTTTAAGGCCATGGCCGCAGTTACTTTTTTTTTATACCTCTTTCTTTTTGGTTGGTTATGGCGCCTTTGTTTTGCGGGGGGAGGGAGGGCAGCGGAGGTGGCGCAAACAATGCGCGCTTGAACCCGGCATGCCCTGCGGTTGTAATTACAACATTGCCCAACCGAGTGAGCGGCATAGACAACATCAGGGGGGGGTGGAACGGTGGGGGGGGCATCATCTTCAATTGGCCATTGTCTGTGCGGCATTGCAGGTGCAACAGGGTCAGGTGAGACAAAGAGAGGGGGGAGGGGTGGCTGGTTAGACTCATTGTAGTGCCAAACAATTGCAACTGGCCTCTAAACTGCCGGAAGTGTTGCCCCCCGCCCCTCTTCACCTTCGCAACCCCTTCACCAGCTCTGTCTATTCCAGTGTGTGCTTTCACTATTCGCTTAACTTGCCCGCTGGGCCAGTAACAAGTGCTGCAGCTGCCCAGTGGACGGGGAGGGGGGGGGGGGTGAGGGTGGAGACGGTCGGTCTGTCGGTCGGTCGGTTGCACGTCTGTCTTCGGGCTTGTTGCGCATCATTGTTTTGCCGCCGCCCCTGGACTGGCATTCGGTCGTGTCATATCTTGTCTCATGGCTCCATTGTTGCCATTTGCGCTGCGGGGCGCAACTAAATTGATAAATGCACCTGGCCCAGTCCCACCAATTGCCACGCCCTTCGCCCCTCCCCCCTGATTCCCACATATGACACCTGCTTTTGGCTTTGTTCCGGGCCACTTGTTCGATTGATTCGCTTGTTGAGGCGCCTCTAATCAAATTGTTTCTAATAGCTCACTGGGCAAAGGTCACGTTCGGCTCCCCAAGGCTCGAAATTAATTCAACTATAACTGTGCATTTCCTTGGCCTTTTAATTAGAGTGAAATGAAAGCAGCGCGACTTAAAATAAAAGAACGGTTCTTTCAATAGCGCATTTAACATTCATTCAACAATTGTGGAATCGACGCTCTTCCTTTAAAGCAGCTAACATTTACCTGTATTTTGGCTGTGTTAAATTGCATTTAACTGTGCAATTAATTCATTTTAATCATCATTTCATGTTCTTTCCATAGAATTTAAAGCTGTGAAACTATTAAGTGATCTGGTGTGAATACCAAATTGTTTAACACAATTAAATGCGCGAGAGTTTATTTAATACATAACTTTATTTAATTATTTAAGTTTATAATCGTTCCTGAAGTGAACTGACCGAAACCGAAATTTTGATGTGTGTAATCGAATCTACCCGTGTCAGATAAATTATTAAGGTTTTGGGCTGCCACGCCTCCTCTCGCCTTCTCTCGCCTCCTCTCGCTTCGATATACCTAACAGCTCCAATCGATAACACGTGCATATTTCCGACTAGATACAATTTCAAAGCTAGAGTCAGTCAATTTGTTATGCAGAGAAGAAAGAGAAAAATTGACACCTTGATATGGCTGGAATAGGATTAGCCCATCCCCCCTTCACACAGTCGCTCCGCGCCCACAAATCGTGCTTTAGAACTGGAGAACCCAACTACTGAAGGTAGATTATTAATCAACTTAATCCTTTACAAATTGGTCAAAAATTTGTAATAACTGAAAGGCGAAATTTAAAAAAAAAACAGTAATATTTAGGACCGTGAAGATTCTTAATGGCTTCACACAATCGGGTTTAAAATTTGATTTTTTTCATATTTCCTTTATCTCAAAGAACGGTAATCAAGTTGTATAACAATTGTATAACAGTGTGTCTTTTTTGTTATATCTAGAGCATTTTCAACACATATACCACAATATGTTTTTTGTAAAGTAAAAAGTGTTCATTATCGTAGCGTATAGCACTTGTATAACATTTGTATAACAGTTATCTAATAGTGTGTTCATGTTGACGCTTATAACCTAAAAACTATTTCACAACTATTCATGAATAAACAACACGTATAACAGTCATATGACAGTTTTTAAAAAGTGGTATAACAGTTTTATGACAATGGCACCTTACCGCCGATTGCTGCCACTCGCAGCGACCTGATCAATTTTATTTCGATGGCCCAGCACTCAAAAGGCATTCGCATTCGCATTCGTTGCCTTTGGGCTGCAGTTGTGGCAAAGGTCAAGTCCGCAGTTGCATGCCAAACGATTCGCAGCAATTTGCGTAGCGCCATGCAAAATGCCTTCATTAAAACGAAAAGTGCAAAGCCAGAGTCAAAGCCAAAGTCAGAGCCAAAGCGTTAGCCAAAAACGCGTCGCTTTCCATTGCATCGCTTCGCAACGCATCGCTGGCTGATGGGGCGACCTTTTCGCCCGAAAACAAAGCTCACGAGCGGCACAAAGGTGGCTAAAGGTGCTTCAACATGCAAGAGCCCCAGGTGTGCATTAGTGTTTGCTTGGCTATGTATGAGTGCGAGTGTGTGTGTGTGTGTGTGTGTGTGTGTGTGAGTGTGTGTCTGTTGCAAGGGTCGGCGTTAAGTCAAAGCGTCACGTTTGCCGTTTGCTGTTTGCTGTTTTCTGTTTTGTTGCTATTCACATCCCTATCCGCACATTCACAGGACACCGTTGTTATCCTTGCAGAGGGTATTTTCATTTTCCCACTAAAAATAATACAACTTTTGCTTCACGCGTTGAGAATGCCTTGCCTCTCAATCTTGTTCTATGCCAAATAGTTAAACAAGTTTAACCAGATTACTATAAATATTATATTATTATAAAATATTTGTATAGTTGTTATTATGTTAATATTATTGTTATTTGATATACTGTCGATAAGATTCAGGATAAGTTAAATATTAAATATATTATATATATATATCTTAAAACAACTTCACATATATGTGTATGTATACATGGATCATATGCCCGCAAGGGTATTTAATGGGTCAACATACCCTTTAAATTTTTATATTTTCGTTTTCGCTTCCGACTGACAACAGCATCTGCTCTGCCAGGCAATTTACAAATGTAGCGACAAAATACGCTCAAAAAAAACCCTTTTTCTTATTTTTGTTTTTGTGGAGCATCAATTGTAATCAAAGGCAACAGTTGTCAGCAGGTAGACAACTAAAAGCTGATTGATATGACAAGGGAAACTGCAACGCAAGTGCTAATTTGGTTAAAAGTTGTTTCTCGAAAGATATGGGAAATCAAAAGTGAGTGTGCAAGCGACAGCTCTTAAAGGCCTGGATAAGGCTCTTCCTCTTCTTCTTTAATAATGGGTTCATGCCTTAACTGTTGCATATAGAATATATAGAATAATAGTTGTTAACAATTGTCATACAAATCATTTACTTTTATCATGTTGTTGAGTGTTGAGTTAATCATTTTGTCAAGTAATCAAAAATAAGCTGTGAAAGAAAGTGTTATACAACTGTCCTACGAGTATGTATCTATATTTTAGTATAAACTCTAAAAAAAACCTGTTATATAAGAATTATAGATTAATTACGTAAACTGCTCTCAACAAATTATATATATACATATTGTGCTACAGTTATACAAACTGTTATACAACGGTTATACATAATGAAATATCTGTCATACAGGCGTTAAATTATATTAAATTAGCCCACATATGCGCATCTTAAACACATCTTCAGCTAACCACATCAACCACAAAACTTTGCCATTGTGCTGACCCACACACACACACACACACATGCACACTCACCCACAAGTATGACATTCTGGGGTAACTGCACATGACAGCAGCTGCAACTGTCGCGAATCGTGACGCTGACACGCAACATCGTCAAGGCTGTGAAACAAAAAAACTTGTTTAAAGTCCTCGAATTTAAGCCGGCGAGAAAGAAAACTGAAAAGTGTTAAAAAAACACACACATACACAGCCTATTTTCAGGCACTGTAAACTGTTTAAATGCGGCAACTGAATTTTTTCTTGAATTTTTCTGCACTCTTTCTGACCCAAATCTCATGGCCAAAAAGGAAATTGTTGTTGGTACGCAGTGCTTAAGTGATGTGCGCTAATTGATTTCAAGGCTCGAGTGGCCATAAAAAACTGCCGCAAAAGGCAATGGCAAAAGTAGTGAGGGCAATTGCAAAGACGGCTTAATTATGTTTCGAGTTTTTGGCCAATTGTTTGCCATTTGCCAAAAATGGACGAAAATCTGTTCGCATTCTTCTGGACATCAAGGCCAAGTTAATTAATTTTGCTCGTCTGCGTCTCTGCTTCTCTTCTTCTATTTTACTCTCACCTTTCGTCTCGCTTTCGGTGTTTGGTCAGGTGGCTAAAGTTTTCATTCAATCAACTGGGAGAAATAACTTTGAACTTGAAGTTCGCACTGGATTCCGCTGCCAGCTAACGTTTTAATTAGCCTAATTAATTTTTGACAACCAACAACAACAACAGCCAAACCAAAACCGAAAAGCGAAAGCAAAATAAAAGCATAATAATAATAAAAGAAACAGCAAAACTTTATCAAAAGTAAGAAAAAGAGAGAAAAAATGGATAAGAGCTCAGCTCGAAGCTGTGAGTTGAGGCCGCCACTTAATGCGTAGCCAGTTTGGCTAAAAGTTTGGGCCAACATCATCTGCAGTGCTCCGAGCGGAACAGCGGAACAGCGGAAAACGACGCAAACCTCAGACACGGGAATGCATTTAGTATAACGGTAATTGAATGTACAAGTTGAATGCGTAGCAAGAGAAGTGGGCCTTGGGAGCGCATCTCACTTTGCTCAGCGTATAACTGTTGTACAACCCTGCTTGTGGGTGGGTGAGTGGGTGGTTGGTTGGGCAGGTCGAATATAAATGAGATTTACTGAGCTTCATATAACATGGAATTGAATGCCTTAAACTGATTATAAAGAACTTTTCCACATAAAGTATAAAGAATAATACAATTAAATCGATATATAAATATAAGTGCAATATGCCTTAAAAAAATTAAATTATTACTATTACTAACACTTGATTGAGTTGTACGACAGTTTGTCATAAATGAGGACACATTTTGCACAAAATAAATTGCTAAATTAACTGCCGGATGGAGTGGGAGTGAGAGAACGCTGAATGCTGGATAGGCTGCGGTGGAAATATCCCGGATTGCGCCGGTTACAATTTGACAAAACCCGTTTAGGAAGCCAAAACGGGGCCAACAAACAAAACGCAGCTGCTGCCGCGCTCCGATTGCCGTTTGCCGTTTGCCGCTTGCAGGAAGGAAAACGGAAGTGTGTAATTCAGGCAGCGGTAAGCAGCAACAGCAACAGCAACAACAACAACAGCAAAGGAGCGGAAACTTGCAGCCGAAAATGCAACAAGCTGCAAAAGACACAAAATGACCAGCAAACCAAACCGAACTCAACCGAACGACAAACGTCACAGGTGTCTGCCAGCTGCCAACTGCCAGTGGCGAGTGGGTGGCGGGGGTGGAGGGGGTAGTGGTGTGTGTATCTGTATAGTGTGCCGTGGCCAGTTAAAGGCTTCGCCAAATGGCAAAATGGACTTATTGTACCCTGTAGCCAGTGGAAGGAGCAGAGTAGGGTATCTGACAGTTGCCAGGATTGCATTTGAATATATATATAGATTTTGTCTAGCCATATATTAAGAATATCGAAATTTTTATATTTTTAGCATTTTTGGTATGATTTGGTGCGATTTTAGATATTTTTTGTGCTTAGTTTATATTTAACTAAATTTACCTTTTTAAACAAAGATACTTTAATTGCTTCAGCCAGTAGATTGTTAATTATCCTAAAGAGCTCAATTTTATTTATTTTGTTTAATTTGGATTATTTATAAAGGACCCGTAAAACTGAAAGCTTTTTCTTTTGGAAAACTCATCGATATCATTGATATCAATATTCAATTCAATTGCAATTTTCAATTAACTTAACGTTATCGTTTATTATGCGTTATCCTTGTTTTCCAGCTGCAATATAATTATTTAAATGCGCTGTCAAATCTATTATATTAAGAGCTATCAGTAAAATCGATAAACTATCGATCCATTTTCGATTAATTGCGTTTTAAATTAGCCTATGCTTTACATTTTCTTCAAATGAGAAACTTTAATGTTCTGCCAATGTATTGAAAATCTAATTGCAGGGTATCTTAGAGTCAAAACTAACCTGCTAGTTGCCTCAAAATGATATTTTTTCGAATACTGCATAAATCGTGCCAAATTTGTGCGTTCAAAGAGCCAAAAAAGTGTCATCTAATGCAGCCAGGCAGACAACGGTCAGAGACTGTGCTGGGGGATGCGGGGGACGGGGGGCGTGGCAAGAAGATGAAAGGAGCCGGGCAAAACATTTATGGCCAAAACAAATGGCTGGCAGGCAGCTGCTGGCAATGGCTCAAGTGCCCATAATGGCATAGACGACGTGCAGGAAGCGTTTGTAGTTGCTCATGTTGGGCGGGGGAGGGAAGTGTCACCGGAAACCGGAAGTGCGGCAGATAGCAGGCAAGCAAAAGTTGGCTTCGTTCTCCATTCATGCAACGCATGAACTACGAGCCCAAGCAACTGGCACACAGTACAACGACCGGGGGCTATCTATAAAAGTCGCCAATCTCTCTCCCCCTCTGCCTCCATTCCCGTTTCTCACACTTGCTTCAACATTCACAACGGTATTTTATATGTGATCGAAAAACCGTTTATTGTTTTCTATTTAATATTAATAATGTGAAAATACTTAAATTTAAATGAATTTTATTATAGAGATTAATGGAATATTAATATTCATTCCGATAGTTCCTATATCGGCTTTATAAAATAAAATATTAAAATATAATATTAATAATATAAGTAGAATTAAAACAGAAAACACAAATATACAAAAAAAAAACGTTGTCTGTAGTCTTGCGGCTTTCTGTTGAGTGTATAACAAGGCAATTTAGACCGTTCTATGCGATTTTCATGAAAGCAGGGAATGCATGTTTTTAGTGATATGTGTGTGTGTGTGTGTGTGTGTGTGTGTGTGTGTGTTAAATAAGAGTCACTTACATATAGAAAAAGTATTTCCCTCTTTTTTTCGCTGTCTTAACTTACTTTGTCGTTCGTTTATTCTTTCTCTCTCTTTTTCTCTCTCTCTTAATAAAGCGCTTTTTAAAGATCTGCTGCTGAACCATTGTGAATATGGGTCTGTATCGACATGTTTGCTACCTTTTCAGCTGGGGTCGTTATTGTATTGTATCAAATGGAGAATTTATTTAAAAAACAAACACACATTTTTGTCCTATTTGGAGCAAACATTTTAGTTTTCTGTGTGTTTCTCTCTTGAGAGCTGAATGAAACTCAAAGAGATATGCAAATGCTTTTTGCAATTTGGTTGACACAGTTTGTCGACACAGCTCTAAATGAGTATTATACTTATTATTTTGATTATTTTTCATTAATGTTCTTTTCGTTTCGTTGTGTTTTGCTATTATCTTTTTGCCCCTATTTTTTATGCAGCTGGCTGCGCCTTTTGTGAACGCTGCAGATTTTTGTTCAATTGAATGCATTTCATTTCATTCGTGACGACGTCGGCAAACGGACAAATTTCTTAATTGCAACTCGGGCATACGCTTTTCATTTTTGCAGTAACCCGCCCCTCTTTACCTATATTTTGGCTGTGTTTTTTTTTTGCATCACTGCTGCGTAAAAAAATCAGGCCAAAGGCAGCTGAAATGACAGAAAATGCGAAAATCTGGTAGGGCTGTATGAGAGCAAGGGGTGAAGGGGAGGAGGGCGTGGGGAGGGTATGGGCCGACTGGCGGGCAGTGAAGCGAGTGTGTTTGGGCTGCTGCTGCGCCGCGTTTTTATGGTGTCTAATGGCCGCTGGCGGCTGTCGCGGATGCAGCTGCTTGCAGCAGTTCGTTGCAAGTTGAAAAACCAACCTTGAAAACAAGAAAATGAAGAAAAAAAAAATGTAGGAAGAGAATTGAATTTAATTCAAATTGAGCCGAAACAAAAGTAGCAGCATGAAAAACAAATAACTTGGCTTAGTTTCACTCCCTCTCTCACTCTCTCTCTCTCCCTCTCTCTCGCTCTCAGTTGATGGTTTATGTGGGCCTAAAATAGACAAGTTTATTGCCAGTTTGGGGCTTTGGGGCAAACAATGACGAGGCCAAAAGGGTAGGCAAGTGCCAGTGCCCACGTTGTTGCTCCTCCCTCTCCCAACCCTCACCACACACACACACACACACACACACGCACACCGCAGCCCTGCTTTGATCCACTCTCTCGTTGTGGCAAAGGTCAACAGTTCTTTGTTGTTGTTGTTGCTGCTGTTGCAACCTGCGTCGCATTCGGACCAGGTCAAAATGTGGGTCCATAGGCTGACAGTTGCCATGTCGCTGGCAGGTGGCCTTGTCATAGTTGTTGCTTTTGTTGTTGTTGTTGTTGTTGTTGTTGTTGTTGTTGTTGTTGTTGCTTATGTTGCGCCTGTTTCTCAAGGTGACAGTCGCCATTGCAACAACTTGAGCCTGCGGCTATCTGGCTTGGACCACGGCTTAGCAACTGTCGCCGACGCTGCCACAGCGGCTGCCACAAGTGCCACAAACAACTCTCAGCCAAATGAACACGTCCCCAATTTACGGCTATATGCATGCCACATAGCCAAGGCTAAAAAGGCAACATATTTTTAAATATGACACCAATTCTTGAAAATAAAAGTATTTTCGATAATAAACAAATAAAGTAAATGAAAGAGATTATTATATAGTTATAATTATATTCAATCTTAAATAAATTTAAATATGATCTATTTAATTTACTTTTGATTTTGTTAGTTTAATACTAAATTGTATATTAACGTATATTTTCTAAAACTAAATTAATAATAACCGCAAGAAGGCAACATTTGAATGAAATTTAAACTTTAACAAATTGAGTTCTTCAAGTACAGTTTTGGGCTTGTAAATTGGCTTATGATGTGGCAGCTGTATAACAGTTATGCGTATAACAGTTGCAGGCGCTGCACGACGAGCGCTATTTACAAATTCATAGCTGGCATATTTTCGGCAGCTATTTCGGGGTTTTTTTTATGACCGCCCACAAAAGCGCCGAGCACAATTTTTGTGGCCAACTTTTGCGTAAAAAGTTTACACGCTGCCGGCAACGGCAACGGCAACTGCACCGCGGCAGAGCCAGCGACAGCGACAGCGGCTGAAGCAGCGGCCAATTAGGCAAGTTTTAAGGCTCGCCTTATGCCGCTTAATGGGCGCCTTTTGTGCTCAGGACATTGGCCTAATCAACAGCCTTAGCAATTACAACAACAACAACAACAACAACAACAACAACAACAACAACAACAACAACAACAACAACAGCAACAAAAGCTTTGGCAGAACATTATTTTGCCATTTTTGCCGCTTGTCGTTTTGACCTGGCGGCCAATTAAAAACCGAAAATTGCCAACTGACAAAACGCAAAAGCAACAATAACAATAACAAATACGAAAAAAGCAAAAAAAAACACAGACAAAAATCATTTGTGGTAAGTTTGATTGAAACGAATCTGCAATAACAAAGCGAGAAAAACAACAGAATGCATAAAACCATTCGAAATAGCAGACAACGAGATACCCTAGCTCTGACATATGCATAAAAGTTGTGAGTATTTCGGATCTGAAGAGATTTGCCAGAACAATTATCAATTTGTACAAACATATATAAAAAGTGTTATACTCAATTCGACTATATATGTTCTATATAGGTACAAAATATACTAATAAACTAAATCGAGCCATTTCGGCAACATAACCTCACATTATAGAGAGCTCGTGTTTTCACAGCTGCCATCTTGAAAATGCGCTAAACATTAATTTACAAATTATAATGCTCGAGGGACATAAAAACAACGAATTAAGATCCCAAAGAAAAAAACTACCATAAAAAAGGTAAATTAAAAGCAGAACCAAAGACGGCATAAAAGCTGCCGCTGCCGCTGCCTATATATAATTATACAGCATGCGAAATTACAAACTTACATCACAGAATCTGAAACCTAATTAAAGTGCAAGTTATTTAAAAAGCGTCAAGTTATGAACAAAATGACAGAGGAGCATTTTTAATGGCTGCAAAATATTAAGCCACTCGCGAAACCTGGCAAAACTCTTTAATGCAATTAATTAAACATGAGAAATTGCTACTAAAAGTAAGTGTAAATATTAAAAAATAATAACTAAAAAATAATAAAATCAAGACAAATTCTTATTTTGATCGAACGAGTTTTTAAAATGAAAATATTACATTTTAATTCTAAAAATCATGTTGATGAATTTTCAAGAAAACAATGTGAATACTAAACATAAGATATTGCTACTAAAAGTAAGTGTAATTATTAAAAAATAAATAACTAAAAAATAATAAAATCAAGACTGCAAGCACATTTTGAATCAAAATTCCATTTTGATCGAACGAGTTTTTTAAATTAAAAATAATACAAAAGAAGTTTATTTTTTAATTCCATAAATCATATTGAATTTATTATTCAAGAAAACAATGTGAATAATAAATTAAATAATTTGCTTTTAATGACGCTCGCTCGAGTGGGGCAATTTTACGTTGTTGCTTTGTGCCGCATTCGTAAACGTTTCACAAAAGCTTAACGGTATAAACAATTCTTCGCGATAACTGCTCAACTGTTTAACAGCTTAAGCGTTGGCTCTCAGCTGTAAAGAGCATAATGATAAGAGAGTAATGTGAAATGCACGCGATTCTTTTCAGATTGTCGCAGAGTTGCTTTCAAGGTGCCATCTTGAGTTGTTCTGCATATGTGTGTGTGTGTGTGTGTCCTGTGTGCTTGTGTCCTGAGCGCGCGCCCGACACGTTTTCATTGTTTGAGATAAAATGAAATTTTATGGCAACGAGACGGGGAATAGCCGCCGGCCAGGACAACAGGACAGTGCCAGGCGCTGGGCCAGCAGAGGGAGCAGAGGCCAAAAATTGAAACAGAGCGGCTATGAATTTTCAGTCAGAGCTAAGACAATGGCCTTAACGTGCCGCACAGAGCAACAGAGAGCAACACAGAGTGGGCAAAGCTGTTTGGGGCAGAGCGAGAACAAGTGCGTCCCTCGTGCAGTTTGGGGCTAGTTTCAGTCCCCAGACAAATAAAACAAACACACAAACACACAAACAAACAAACAAACAACAAGAACGTAGCACAGGATGGGGACAACGGACGGGCGCAATGACAACGGACGAGGACCTGTATAAGGCAGCAGCAGCAGCCAGGCAAATGTTCAGGATAATTGAATGAAAATTCATTCGTGTGCTTTTCGATTTGGGCCAAAAAAGTTTTTTTTTCTTCTTCTGTTGTTGTCATCTTGTTGTTGTCGTCAACAGAATTCTAAGCATTTCGGAAGCGTCGGGTGGCGGGGCAAAAGTATTTACATGTCGTTGTCATTGCCAGAACAAAAAAAAACATATATATATATATATATATAAGAAACATGAGGGAGAACACGTCGGATAGCTGTAGCCAAGTGCACCCGACTGAAAGATGCCCTGTAAAAAAGTTAGCAAGATAAACTTTAGTTAACCAAGTTAACTTCGAGCCTTTCGATACCCCTTTTATCGATGATCACAAGTATCCTTTTGATAGTCGGTGAAGAGTATTTATAAAAAAAATATATAAATACAAAAATATGATATAGTAATTCTCATATATTGTATATTTAGATCAGATTTATTGAATTAACAAAAAAATTACTTTTAAATTTACTTACATATATTTTTTATCTTGTTGATTTTTTTGATATTGCTGTGTGCTTCCTTCCATTTTAATGGGCAGAGGGTATCAAACGGAAAACAACTGTTGTCCAGGCTCAAATCGAATTACCAGTTTGCAAATGTATATGTGTGCGCGTGTGTGTGTGTGTGTGTTGCGCTTGTTGTGCCGCTTGCTCTTGTTCTCTTATTTGTTTAATTTGTCAACTCTGGATCCAACGAACAACGACCGACCGCCGTTGCTCCCTTGTTGACTGACAACACAGAACCAGTTGCAAGCTTAAAGCCCAAACCCTAACCCTAACCCTAACCCCAGTCCCAGTCTCAGTCCCAATCCCAGCGCGAAACCCTGACCCGAAACCCAACCAGACCCCAATCCTGTTCCCGTACGAAATATGGCAACAAGTTGCCGTTGCTTTTCACTAGTAAAAGAATTTGCATAAAAATTCATTGTGTTGGTGAGAGGCTGTAAGGTGAAAGGGGGATGTGTGTAAGGATTCGGGCAGGGGCAGGGAGCGAACCCAAAACTGCAGGCGAGTGCCTGGCATTGTCCCAAAAGGCCTCAGTATAATGTGCAAACACTTGAGCCCCTGGTCAGACCGAGCGATTAGTTTGGCTTTGAATCCCACACACACACACACACACACTCGCTTGCATATACGCCTACGGCTCGGGCTTAGCTTCCGGCTCGGACTGCGGACAGCTTTGGGACCCAGATGAGGCATTAAATCAACGAAATGCTCTGATTTGATTCCAATTCCATTTAAAGGCTCTCCATCGAACACAATGCAAATCGATATAATAAATGTTGCGAAAAGTTTTTAATTTTTAATGTAATTTTAATGCCACCTTCTTTTTTTTAGGCATTTTAAATGTATTCAAATTGAATTTGAAATGATTTTTATTCAAAACATACAAATTAGAAAGAAACTAAAAATGTGAAAATCATTAGAATACAGAATACAAAGTAATATTTAAAATGTGAATCTTCTTCTTTTTTTTATGTTTATTTTTTAACTATATCTCTATTTAAACCAAATTGATTAACGTTAACTACAAATTATGTGGAAAGAATGGATTTTACAATTTTAATAACATATTATTCCAGATGATTCTTAAATTAAGAATGAATTATTCATGATTTCATAATCGATCGTTATAATGCCTCGCGCAATGCCTCAATAAAAAAAAAAACAAATAAAAACAGGCACAACTCGAATTTCCCACACACAGGCTAAAAGCATTTAATTATTCAAAGCTGCAAAAAAAAAAAGAAAAATCAAATTAAATCTCACATTTTCCTTTTGGCAATTTCATCATCATTTTAAAACCACTTCCGCAACGATTCGCAGATTAAAAGCAAAGTTTTAGCCTGGCTTTAATTCCATTTTATGGGCTAAGATTTCGCTGCAATTGCTGCAAAGGTCGTCGAGTAATTTGCACAGCTGCTGCTTCTTCTTCTTTTGCATCTGCTTTAAATTAATTTTATTTTTTTGCCTTTTAGTATTCTATTTTGAAGAGACACAATTTTCGCTGAGCTGCTCAAAAATTCCGTTTTCAATGCCAAATAATTTACAATATCGATGCGGATCCGGATGCGGATGCGGATGCGGATGGCCGCAGCCTTGGCTTAAGATTGAGATTATCGTGAAGCTGGCAGCTTTTAGGTGCTTTTTTATTATTTAACAGCTGCAGCTGATGCCAATGCGGCGCAGGTGAAGGGAGGAGAGAGAGAGAGAGAGAGGGTGGGGGTGTGGAAGCAGCAGCTGAAAGGCTAAGACAAGGTGAAGGTGGAGCCGGTAACGGATGTGGAATGTGGCGTTGCTGGCGACGTTGTCCTCATTACTTAAAAGCGCGCCAACGCGTTGCCAACTTGATTGAATGAGTTGGGCGTGCGATGGGCGGCTGCCGGGGGGCGTGGCATGACGTGACTTGGCAAGATGTGGGCGTATTGGTAAAAACGACAAGCCATCTAAAGAAAAAGCTGGGGAGGGGGGGAAATAGCGGGCGAATCGCCGAATAGCAGGGCAAAATGCCAGCACGGCCTGTGGCATACCTGGCGTATGCGCATTATTCGCATTTGTAAACAGTTTGCAGGCGAGAAAATTACGATTGCAATTCCCATAATTACTTATGTGCGGCGAGCTGAAAAAAATCTACACACACACACACACACACTCGATAACACGTTTATCGAATAACTAGCAGGTTTTTAAGGAGAATTCTTTTGCTTATACATTTCTTCTTTTTATAAAATAAAGTCGTATAACTAAACTCAGTCTTCGTTCATTCAAAATATGAAATGAATGTTAAAACCAGTTTTTTCTAAATAGTTTTCAATCAATGTAAAATCGAGCAGCATAACTTCTTTTTTCAATTTCAAGTTTTATCAACTTTAAAAACAAAATGAAATTATTGCAAAAGTTTGTGTTAACTTCAAAAGGATACATTTGATATTCAACTGATTGAAAACAGAGCTATATATATTATGCAGGGATATATCCCTTGACAAAACTGGGAAAAATTGATGACCTCCGAAATGGGCATTAATATTTAGTATGCTGCATAACTGAATATGAATATCGACCGAATGCTATTCAAACTTCAATGCTCAGAGGCTATTATGTATTAGCGCAAGTAATCGAATTGCTTCGAGCCAACAGATATGAATACAGCTAAAGATACAGGTAGAGGCAACAGATACAGATACAGTTACATTTACAGTTACAGTTACAGTTACGCTGGTCGTTTCTCTCCGTGGACACTTGTGTATGTGGCCAACTGACTGCAAGGTGCTTCAGCGAATGGCCAATAAAAGCCACAGCATAAAAATATGAATTTTATGGCTGTGTATTTAAAGCGACAATAAGCACACACACACACCAAATACACACACACACACACACCGCGCATTCTCACAAGCATAAAAAATAAAGTAAAAGTGAAGCCAAAAGCGGTCAGAAGAACCAAAGCAAAGTAACAAATGCGCTCAATGAAGCTGAAAAGCAACAGCGCAAACGAAGAGCCAATGAAATTGGAAAATGAAATGGAAAAAACTTCAACAGACAGTTCTGTATGTGTATGTATTATAGTGTGTGTGTGTATGGCATATAAAGGTAAAGATTTGACTGTGCGTTTGGCAGCTGCTGAGCATGAAAATGAGCTTTTGTATTTTTATGTGCCACGCTAAATAAAAAACAAACTGAAGCCAACAGCAAAAGGAAACAAAAAAAAAACAAAAAGAAAACAAAAAACAAAAGGCAAATAATACTCGTAATAAAATCAGCGCAATAAGCAAGCAATGAAAATGAGAAGGCGAATCCGAATCCAAATGCGAAGCAAGATACGGGCCACGGCCATCAATGGCATCGACGGAAACACAGATGAGCAATCATAAATATTAATGCTAAATACATCGGAGTCCCCAGTTGCCCGCTTGATGGTGTCGGTGTCGATGGGGGCGACTGGGGCGTGTGAGGAATGGGCGAGTAGATACTCGGTAAGCAGGTGGTCTGAGCGAGTGCTTGCGAATGAACTGACGAATGTCTATTCGTGGACGAGTAGACAAGCGTGCTGTGAAGAGAGAGAGAGAGAGAGAGAGACAGAAAGCGGGAAAGTAATCGAAAATGAATCCAGAAGTCAATTTGAATGAACTAACAAGCTTGCGAGAGTGGACTAGAACAGATACAAATGGACCAGCGAGACAGACGAGTGGCGCCCGAGCAGGGACGAGCAAGAGCGAACTCGCACTGGAAAATTAACCAAGCTGGGTTCCCTCATAAGAGACAAAGATTTCCGTTTGCCCAATGGTATCACAATAATAACGTATCGGTTCACTGATAACATTCGCAACAATGACTGACACGATCGGGCCCGCAAAGGGCAACACAACAAAAAAAAAGGTCAGCCTAACTATTTGCGCGTGAGTATTCGGATTTATGCTAATGTGCGACTGTTGGGGGCACGGCCTGCGCTCCGAGCTCATAAACAACAGCGAGCATAAATCTCGGTGTGCCAGCCGGCAGCGAGCGGAATATACGTGAAGGCAACAAGAAAAACGGGAATCTCGGCGCCGTGGTGTCGTCGTTGTTGTGTCTGCTTTGATTTATTTGCCACTGTGTACAACGCTGCGTATGCGTATTTTTTCGTTGTTGTTATTTTTTTGTTTTTCGTTGCTTTCATTCTGATCTGACTCGCTGACTGAGCCTGGCAGCCTCCTATCAATGACAGCGCCCCACTCGATTTTATATTTAAAAGTAAATTATGCCACACATTCACATTCGCATTCACATTTCTTCAACTTTGTGTGTGTGTGTGTGTGTGAGTGGGGAAAGATTGTCAAAAACACACACGCGAATTCTATTTGCATAATTTTTGGGGCAACTGTGTGGGCAACGGATAACAAAACTAAACCAACAACAAACCCGGATAATCAGTTATAAAGCTGCTACAAATTTAAATATGCTTATATAAGCTATTTTATGTTTGCACGTGGCACAAAAGTCAATCGCTTGTTTTAGCTTATGGCAAAGCAAACAATATTCATAGAGCCATAAAACAAAAAAACAAAAAAATCATTAAAGCGGCGCCCGAGCAGGGACGTTCATGACTGTCACATGTATTAGTGCAGCTAAAGTAGGTGGATTAAACTTTTTTAATGAATCGGTGGCCTAAGTTATGTTTGTATTGCATTATATGTATATTTGTACCTGCAAATTAATTATGCGAATGGCGCCCGAGCAGGGACTTTACTATTTCAATTTAAATTATGAAAGTTAGAGACAGATTAGTTGAAATTATTTGTAGGCCGTATCTTATGTTGTAATGTACTTATGTCTATATATATTTATGCGTGCAATAGTTAAAGACGAGACAGATGCGATTAAAGCTGTTAAGTATTGTTAGGTATGGCGCCCGAGCAGGGGAATTTTTTTTTCTTTTTGAAATCGACTTAAATTAAAAAACTTTACATTAAAAGATAATGAGCTTGTTGCAAGTAAGCTGCCATTTTTTATGTTAATCATCGGCAAATTAAATATGCGAGTGGCGCCCGAGCAGGGACTTTAATGATATCAACTGCCTGCGACAGTGGTTGAGATTTCGATAAATCAATCAAAATTTTCAAAATATCCAAAATATATAGCAAATACTTCTTGTATTGAATTGCTTTGAGTTAAATAAGTGTGCAGAGTGGAGGACGAACACAATTTGTGGCGCATTTCTATCGGCTATTTACAGTTCATCTGGGCTGAAGGATAAGGCAACAAATAAGTTAACTTGTGTCTATCAGGTCGGGCACATCTTGCCAGCTTAACTAACCCACTTCAAACATTTTTTTCGTCGCCCCTTAAAAAGATCTCGACATTGAAATCTGACATTTTGATTTGCGACACTAATCGCATTATTTCACACCACTGTGCAGAGCATTTTCGCTGTTGCCTTTTCTGCCTCTTCTCGGTTTTCTTCTTAGCCAGGCTCACACTCGCACCCGCCAAGCACTTTCCTTTTCACAAGCTGCTTTTGTGCGCTGTTTGTGTTTAATTATGAATGTGTGTATTTGTGCGAGTGTGTTGGTGTGTGTGTGTGTGTGTGTGGTGTGTTTACATATGTGCGTTGTGTTATTATACAAGGCGCTTACATTGCTATTCTCGTTATTGTTGTCCTGCCCGTTGTTATTGTTGTTCTCGTTCTCGTTATTGTTGCTCTCGCTCCGTTTCTCGCACCCATTTTTGTTTTTGTTTTTCTTTTTGTTGTTGTTTTTGTTATTATTATTGGTCGGTTGCTTTTGGCTTAAATACTTGAGTTTTGGTCTGGTCTTTCTGGCTTGTTTAACATTTGAAATTCATATTGGAACACACCAACACATACACATATAGATTTATAAATATATACACATATATTAAACTTAGGCAGCGATTCGTTTGTCTTCGGGCTGACTTCCGTTTCCGGTTTGTAAACAAATGGCGCCAGCAGACGATTAATTATTGTTGATTTCTGTGCCGGCGTCTATGTTTGTGGCAGGACACGTGCCGCAGTCAACGCCAGAAATGCCTGACACGTAAATCCGCACCACACACTGCCTGCCCCACCCATCCCGATCCACTATCTCTCTCTCTCTCTCTATCTATCTCTACCTCTATCTCTTATAAACTAGACATTGGGCGATGTTTGAGCCACACAAACAATTTAGAAATTTTAACTGATAAATCGCTAGATAAATATTTGAACTATTTGAGGCGTGCTTTAATGCGGCAGCAATTAGAAATTTATTGTCTACTTTTTTTTGGCAGATTTTATCCATGCATCGATTATTATTTGGCTTCGGGGCTCTGACAAAAAAACACTATTAAAGTTTCATTAAATAAATATATTTGATTTGCTGTTAACTCATTTCGGCAATATTCATAAATAAATCGATAAATTTGTTAGATTTAAATTTATAGATGTCTGAATTTGCGTTTCCGTTTCCGTTTATCTGTCTGCCGCTGACATCAATTTCTAAATTAAGGCCATAAAAATAAACGATTAATAAAATATTCGAATTAGTATTGATTGAGCAATAAATTGTTATTGCTTGTTAACGAATGTTATTTATTTGACTGTAAACGTTAAACGCTCCACACTTCTGATCGATAATATTGCATTTAATCAGGCTAGTTTAATTAACCTGCCGGCCAATGCATATAAATGGCTTAATTTCTATTCATATTTGATTTGTGGCTATGAAATTGCTATTATTTCTGCCAGAATTATATTTCTGCTCGGATAATTCCCATTTAATTGTATATCGATCAGCTTTTAAGCACATTTACACAGGCAACGTGAATGCTATTGTTATTAACTTAATACGGCTGAACACACTAGTTTAATCGCTCCCCCTTTTCTTTTCTTTTATTTTCTTTTCTGTTCGCACTTTTGTTACTTTTTTGTTACTTTTGTAATTTGTTTGGCTTTCTTGTTGTTATTATTGTTGCTGTTGTTTTGATTGTGCGAGCTGTAAAAGCTGCCCTGTTGTGTTGGCCTATCAATAAACCAATTTTCGCACAATTGCAGTTTGTGTGTGTGTGCGTGTGTGTATCGGAAACCACAACGTGGCACTTTTTGGCAAGTTAATGTGTTATACTTAGGTGGGTCACACACACACACACACACACATATACACACACGTGCACATGAGGCTTGTAATTAATGATTGAACACACACACACACACACACAAAACACGCGCCAACACACGCGCACACACACACTCTCACACTCTCACACACAGGCATAACGAGCGCTTGCCCTGAAAAGTATGCTACAATTTTCGTTGCGGCCAACAAATATGCTGCTCATTATTTTTAGAGCTACACCACACACACACACACACACACACACACTACCACACGCATATAAATTATGTTTGGGCTTCATTATACGGGCTGCTTTTATGGCGGCGTTAGATGCCGCGGGGTGGGTTGTGGTGCGGTGGTGCGCTAAGGTGGATATGCGGCATTTTGGGACGCGCTTCAAGGCGTCGCATTAAAAATCAATTCACAAACTTTGCACGTAGCTTTAAGTGAAGTGTATGTGTGTGTGTGTGTGTGTGTGTGTGTGCGTGCGTGCGCAGCAACAGCAACAGCAGCAACACCTTTTTTATGCCGCTTTTATGAAGCTGCCGCTGCTGATGTTGTTCTTGTTCTTGTTGTTCTTGTTGCTTTGTTGCCCATTGAAAAATTGACTAATGCACCCTTTTCTCTTTCTCTTTTTTACCCCCTTGCTTCTTTTGTTCAACAGACAGCAGCCGGACATAATGGAATGACCAAAGCTGCTTTTGGTGGTCGTTGTCGTAGTTAACGGAAGATGCTGCAGCAGGCAGCAGCAGCCACAACAGCAACAGCAGCAACAACAGAAACTACAACAACAGCAGCAACTGCAGCAACAGCAACAGGCGCCAACAATGGCCAGCGACGTCGCGTGGCAGCCAGCGAGAGCTGCAGCAATTACAACAGTAAACAAAACAGCAACCACAACAGCAGCAACAGCAGCAGCAAATTGAAGCAACAGCAGATGCATTCCAACGAGGAGCCGCCCATGTCGGTGATCGTCGACGGCGGCAATCAGCAGCAGCAGCAGCAGCAACAACAGCAGCAGCAGCAGCAGCAACAACAGCAGCAGAGGCTGCGTCGCAGTGGCAGCGCCAGCGCCAGCGCCGGCGGCAGTCAGCAGCGGCTGCGCAAAACAAGTTCCTGCAGTGCCAGTGCCAAGACCACGCCCACGCCGCACACACGACGCCCACATCGACAGCACTCGAATGCCTCTGATTCGATGCAAAAACAGCAACAGCAGCAGCAGCAACAACAGCAGCAACAGCAACAGCAACAACAGCAGCAACAGCAGCAACAGCAACAGCAGCAGCAGTCGCGTCGTTATCAGCAACAAAGTCGCGCTGGCAGCAAGGAGCGCTCGGAGGCGACACGGCGACGTGCCACGCGTCGCCACAGCGGCGCCTCCACGCTGAGCGAGGCGGCGCAGCGGGCGAGTGGGCAGCGCGTGCGTGGGCGTGGTCGGGGGAGGGACGGTGGCTCAGCGGGCAGCTCATCGACCGCATCCAGCTGCAATGGCAGCTGCAGCTCCGACGATGGCGACTCCTCGCACACATCCTCCTCATCATCGAGCTCATCGGGCGAGCCAAATTTGCCGTATCCGGGCTTCCCGGAGATTTCCATGAAGGCGCTGACGCAGTACACGCGGCCGCGCAACTGGTGCTTGATGCTCATTACCAATCCATATCCTTTTCCAAAACAGAACAGAAAACACACAAGTGTGGGTGTGTGTGCGTATGTGTGTGCGTGGCGGTAGTTGTCCTTCGCCACAAGTATGTCCTTGTCACATATACGCTATTGATTTTTACTGTCAGCTCGTGGCCTTCCCGGCAAAGTCCTGGCGAGCAAATAAAATGACGCGGAGTTGGGTTCTGGGGCTGCATCTGCCACAAATGCGGCTCTCGGGAACTGACCGCAAAAAAGGAAGCCAAGAAGTTGGCTAGTTAAGAATTAAAGAGCCACTATTTTTATGAGCATACATATATTCCACACTCAGCGAAAAATACGCTTCTAAATGCAAATAGGTTTCATGCTTGAAAAGTTCAAAAACATTTTGTTCTTTCATATCCTTTGATTAATTTTAATATTATTCTCTAATGATAAAAGTTCAAGTTACAAAAATATTCAGTTCTCTGAATGCGGAAGTGTGCCCATAATAATTTACTTTTGATCCTACTATAATAGAAAACTGTGAGATAAAGTATCTGGATATCATCGAAAAGATAAGTACGCAAAATCTATAAAATTTTACACTTGAATTGATTTTAAATTGTTATTTTAAGTTAATATAATAATAATAATAAGCATTTAACTCATAATTATTATCTTATTCTCACAGCTTAACTGCCCGCACTTCTCATCTCATAATTCTAGGGTATTCACAGGCTTTGGGCCTTGAAATATTTACTGCTGTTTTCACTTTATTTATTTCATCTTCCTTTTTGCCTGTCTCTTGCAAAATGTATGCAGATATGTGTTTTTTTTTGTGTGTGTGTGTGTGTGTGTGTGCGTCACATAAATAACAAGTATCGGTGCACGGCCGCTCATCAACGGAAGACGCTGTCAGGGTTGCCGGAGCTGCCAGAGTTGCCAATCGCCATTTGCAGTCGCTGCTTCCGACGCGTCGTGTATCTTTTGCGCCTTGTCATTTTGCGCCTTGTTTTTCTCGGCGTTGTTGTTGTTCTTCTTGTTGTTGTACTCGCCAGGGGATAATGTGCGCCAATCAGTGAGGCAGCCGCGACATGGTGCCAGCCCCCGCCCCTCTCCGCCCACGAACATGCTCGTGACAGCTTGCGCACGCCTCTGGCATGTGCATGAAAAATCGCTTTGCATACTTTTGGGCGCACTTCACATTTAATTTAACCTGAAATTAAAATTGACTGACGTTGATATTTAAAATGAACATATTCCACACATTAAAAACGTCGGCTGCTTCTCCCTTCACAGTTTAACTTTCCCTACGGATAGTCGACAATTTAGATCTCAAGATTTGTTAAGATATCTTTATATATATATCTCAAATAAGAACTTTTCTACCAAATAATGACCTTCCTCAGATAGCTTGTATGTTAACTATAATCTAGCTAGTCCATTTAGCCAAGTAAGGACTTACTATTAAGCTCGCATTCAGTCAGACAACGGCTTAAGCGGGAATGTTCTCTCAATAGTTGCGCGCTAAAACCGTTTGGGAATTCTAAATGAAAATTTGTTGAGCTGTTTCACTTTAGTCTTGCCTTCCTAGTCTCCCATCTCTGCAACAACAATTCATATATATATACATTTTGTGACTTAAACTATTTATTACATTTGCCCATTTCCCAATTTGGCCATTTTGCCTGCCGTTGCCGCCGCATCTTTGTGGCGTCTCTTTTGCCGTTTCCTGTTCGGTTCCGTTTTGGCTATCGAGATTCGGAGCCATCGAGATTCCCAATGCCAATTACCAACTGCCAACTGCCAACTGCCAATTGCCAATTGCCAATTGCATTGCTCAGTGAGCTACAATAACACGATAATCGCACCCTTGGCCACCCAGTCATCGCCCTGTCACCCGCTCCCACTTAATTGTTAGCTATAAATTTTGATTTTGACATTGTTCAGCTGCCGCCTTCCCTTTTCAGCTCTTCTATCCGCTCTTTTATTATTTGCAATTTCTTGAAGTAGTTTTCATGAGGTTTTTACTCTCTCTCTCACACTATCCCTCTCTTTCTCTCTCTTCTGTGCAATTATTGTTTATCGTGTGCAACGATTTGTTGCACTTGCGTCCAATTTCATGCAAGTTTGGCAGCTTTGGCGTCTCGACGCAATTCAATTGGCATTGGCCATAATCAATTTTATGGCAACAACCACAACTCCCGATGCGCTCCCCTCTGCGCCCATTGAAAATTGCTTCGGGTAAACTAATTTCAGTTAAAAACTTTGCTGCCGCTCGTCTACGTGGCGCTAGTCAATGCCGCGCTTTGAGGCACTTGCAACTTAAGAGGTCAACTGCGCCATTTGCCAAAAAATAAGAAAATAAAAAAATGTATGACGGGAAATGTGGCAACGCCGCCGTCGTGTCGCCGCCCCAAGTCGCTGTCTCTTCATTTCCCCCCTCTCACATTTTCGCTCTGCTCACATGCGTGCAACATGCAACATGCTGCATCAACGCAGCTGCTGCTGCTGCTGCCACAAAACTTAAAAATGTTGTCATCTATTTTACGGCGCTTTTAGCATGCCGAACGCCACCTGCAAGGACAACAACCCCCTCAGAATTCACTTAAAACGCCTGTCCCTGGCAGGGAAATAATGGACAGGGGGGTGGGGAAGGCAAGCGATGGTACACATCATTAGCATGCGCGCAAGTAATGCGATATCCACGCCCACAACTAATTATGGCCTCCACTTTTCGCACTTAACAGCAATGAATTACGGCAGCAGCATTAGCCAAGCCATCCCTCGATTCGCCCACCAATCACCCTGTCCACTTAACCGTCGTGACCTCAGACTTAGATTACCACGGGCTTGAGAACTATTTACTACACGCCTTTATGCTTCAGCTCCAATTCCGTTTGGAAATGGAACCACGCAAAAGCGGTCAACAGGTCGCCTGTCTGCGTGGTTTGCCAAGCAACGGTTTCAATCGCCTCAAATCAAAAATACTGAATTAAAACCAATTTCAAATTAATAACTCATTAATCAATAAGAAACCGATGCATTGGCAGCTTTTATCCGCAACTCAGGTACTTATCGATAATATAGACTCAAAGTTCCGACACTCGTTTACAAAGCGAACAAAGTAACTGATCAGATCAGATATTGCCAAAAATAGTGCTATGAAAAGCTCTCGGATTAAACTCGCAAAACTTTTTTAAAGGTGAGCTCACTCAGATTGCTTCCACGTTTAAAATATACACATTTTTGAAAATATAGTTTAAAAAAATTATTTTTCAAAATTTAGAATTGCAAATTTATATTTTTAGTCGATTTTATTTTATTTGGCTCAAATAGTATAAAAAACATCACTTAAACTGATTCTGAGGGGGTCAAATTTTTGGTCAAAAATCATGCCAAAATGGACAAAAATGTAGACATGTAAAGCTGTCGAATCTATAGCTCCCATAATTGATACTTACATAGTTTTGTCAAAACTGAACCGATTTTCATGTTTGATGGCATTTTGCTCATGATTTGTCCTCTAGATTAATTCCACATTTAAAATATATTAATTATTGAAAATACAATTTTTTTGATATTTTATGGCAAAAAAAAAATAATTTTTGAATTTTTTTTTTTTAAATTTAAAATTGCAAATTTATAGTCGATTTTATTTGGCTCAAATAGTACAAAAAACATCACTTAAACTGATTCTAAGGGGTGTCAAATTTTTGGTCAAAAATCATGCCAAAATGGACAAAAATTTAGACATAACTCCCATACTTCATACTCACCTATATTTCATACTCACCAATTTTGATTGATTGATTGTGTATCTAAAATAATTTCTTAACGTTTTCAAAAGTGAAAACAGTTTTTAGGTTTGATGGAGTTTTTGTCATAATTTATTATTTAGAGTCCTGTTAGTTCAATGTAAAAAAAGGGTATAACAAGATTCCTGCAATTGATAATATAACTTAAAAGCGAAATATGTAGCGCTTTGAACAAAAACAAGTCCCCAAGCTTTTCAGGTATACAAAAAGTTGTTGATCCGTATTGATTGCCTAGTCGATATGGCCACAGTTCACTTAACTTACACTCTGAATTGGCACTCACTTTATTCAAAGCAGACAAGCATTTTGGCACTCATCCACAGATTTCAAGTAGTTGTCGGTTGGGTTCGAGCACACATGGCTGAGAGCCCAGTTTTAATAAAGAACGCTTTGGCTTTTGCTGGTGCCAATTATCTCAAGTATTGCTCTCGGTCTTTCTGTCTGATTGCTTGCAGGCCTTCGATTTGTGTTTCATTTGTATTATTTTCGTTCCTTTCGGGTATTCACAAATTATTCGTGTCCACTCAACTGCAGCGGCTTCACGGCCGCCTTTTATTTTGTTTTTTTTTTCGCTTTTGTTTGTTTGTTTTGTTTGCGAGTCTTTTAATTTGTTGCGATTTTTGCACGCTCGCATGCGTGGCGCTCGGCCCCCTCAAGCTCCTGACCCCTGCTACCACACACACACACACACACACCCCATTTGCCGCCTGTGTTGGCCGACTTTACGCTCGACTTAATTTGTTTACTGTTGGTTTGGTGGCCTTTGCCGTCGTCGCTGCGCGCCAAATCAAAAATAATGGCAGCCCACCACAGCCGCCACACCTCCCAGGCTCCTACCTTTCCCCCTACCCCATGCAGCTATACGGCCGGAATGCACAGCGAACGCCAGTGTCGCGTATTTGAGCTGCTGCAATATTTATACAGGCCCCCCAATTCCCAGCCTCTGTCATTCTTTCTTCCCCTCCCCAAACCCGTGTCAAACTTCAGCCCAGCTCTGACCTTTTGTGCGTCTCTGTGTGTGTGTGTGTGTGTGTGTTGCCGTCTGCGCTTTTCACATTTGTTTTTATGACACTGGCGACCTGACCTGCATATGCTGTCCATTTATCCCGCTCAGTGCTCGCCCGCTGTTCGCTGTCCGCTCGTCCGGCCGCTTCTAATGAATTGCAAGGACCCCAACGATTGTCCCTTTATTTCTTTTGTTGTTATTGTTGTTTTTTGTGGTGTGTTGCTGCCATTGTTCCGTCCGTTTTTATCTTTAATTGTGCGTTAATAGCGTAAACATTTTGTGTATTGTTTTTGCTTTTGGGCTCCTTTATTATTGTTTTCTGTTTTCTTTTTTTTTGTTTTTTGCATTTTTCGTGCGTCTCGTAATTGCGCGCAGCCATAAAAAATTGGTCCTTGGTGCGCATTTTGCATGCATTAAAGCAAAGCTCTCTCTCCAAACATTCGCATTCCTGCCTGCTGCTTCTGGCCTTGGCTTTGTATTGAGAACAGAGCTCGAAATGCAACTGATTACGTTTTTACAGCAAATATGTTGCCCACATTGCGGTCGTTTCATTTGTGCGTGGCGCCGCGAGAAGCGAATCGGGTTGCAGCGAGAAGTTACCTTACCTTTTTGTTCGCTTAATTTCATGGTAGACTTCCTGTTAGTTTCATTTTACTTTTATTCAGTCTCCTGCAATGCATTCCTTATTTATTTGTGACTTTACTCTTTTATCTTAGTTTCACATACCGCTTCTCCCTTTACTTTCTTCAGCAATTCGTTCACTTTTTGAAGTGCATCTAACTCCATTTTTTATGAACTTCTCGCTGTGCTTCTCTTCTCCCAACTCCTTGTTTGTTTTACTCACTTTTTCCATAACTTTTGAGTTTGTAACGCAATTTGTTAATTAGCTTCTCACCTCGCTTCTCATTTTATATTTTCCATTTGTCTCGATAGATGTGCTCCCAACTTCGCTTCTCGCATCGCTTCTCGCTTCGCTGCTCGCTCAGTGCAACGGTTGAAACTTTAATCTGTGGACAAAACCATCCATCAGACATTATTGTGCTTGCTTTCATGGACCCAAACTTTGCTACATTAGCAGTTATTTGCCTGAGAATGAACAGAAAACCAAAAGCCCGTGATCCTGATGGAGCGAACAGCTTCCAACTGGCACATAATCTCAGACTGAGTGCCCAAAATGCACTGACTGGCTAATATGCCGGCTAAAAGGCTTACGAACTTCTTGCTTGAACTGCCACAACTGCAACATTGCATTATGCTTTCCCTGGCTGAATGACTGAGTAACTGTCATCAATTTGTGCTATTTCTTTGCCGTTTTGCTTAAAGTGAAACCACAACTGCAACAGCAACAGCAACAGGGAGAACGAAATGCAGCCAAGTTGACAAGCACTTGAGTGCGCATTAGAGGCGATGGTAAACAGCTATCTGCTATCTGCTATCTACTATCCGGGATGTGCCTTGTCGTAGTTATGTCAGTTGCCTGCCCGACCAGGCAGCAACTGTGGACTGGCGCCCGAGCAGGGACGCAATTTGTTGGGCCCTGTTGTCCCTGCTCGGGCGCTCGAGTTGTTTTGCTTAAATCAGCACACAAAGCCAGCCAACAGACAGCAGGCAAGCGCCTTGCAAACTCATTTCGATACCCATTATAAATCTCTGAAATGGACGTAATGAAGTTCGCAGAATGTGTACAACAGGCAGACAGAATTGTCTCTATCACTGCAAAGTACAGTTACTTACATTTTTGTTGGGACTAACAAGCAGAAGGCCATGCGAACATTATTTGGTGACCATAAAAACTAAGAACCACAAATAAAAATATACGGTTAAATAACGCTCTTCATCGATATTTATCATTTTTAAAATACAGTTCACGGATTGTTAAGTAAAATTTAAATGCCATTTAGATTCGCGTTGCTTATCAAGTTTATTTTGAATTATGAAACTTATAATTAACTTTATTTTATTCAGCTTCCCCAATGTGATTATTGATAACAGGGTATTTTTAAGCTGGGTTCGTTTAAAATAGGGGTTTTTACAGCACTTGTTGTCATTTGTCGGCTTGTATCCTTAACTCGATAACTGTATTCCCGACTGATTCGATTTCGATTTGGATTGGACACGTGGTTCGAGCGCATCTCGATTCTCGTTATTTTGCTGAACTGCATAACTCTGGGCATGTACCAGCCCTGTGTGGACGACACCTGCCTGAAGCCGCGCTGCAGGATACTGCAGGTGAGTAAATATAGGAATAATACCACTCTCCTCCTCACTCCTAACCCCCCTTTCCTACTTTTGTCGTGTTTTGCCCCAACCTTAAGCTGTCACCGCTGGCGTCACATTAACTGTCATTTATTTAAGCAATTTTTTGGCTCACTTCCTGTCTGCCTTGCTGATGACATCAAACAGGCACTTCGGCTCATTAGGCAGCCAACGCACAGGGGCTACAGAGAGGTGGAGGGTGGAGGGTGGAGGGTGGCGGGTAGATGTCGGTTGGTTTTGGGGGCAATTACAGAGCTACGGCGTATAGAAAATGTTGAGCGCAACGTGCGAAAATGTTTGTAAATGATATGGAAGGCAGACATTTTGGCCGCAGCCAAGTGTAAAGCGTGCGAAGGGCGCCAAATTGGCAACAGGAACGAGGCACAAGGCACGAGGCCAACATGACAACGAGAATGAGAATGAGAGCAAGAACAAGAACAAAAACGAGCCTGGCCAGGAGCTTGAAAGGAAGCACGACAAGGACATAAGTGGCGCCCAAATTGCTGAGAGTTGTTTGAGCAGTGGCCGAGACTAAAACTGAAACTGAGAACGAGAGTGGGACCATTGTGTTGATGAGGCGGGGCAACACCTCTCCGGGGATGCGCCTAGCATTGATGTGATGTGCGTCAGCCTGTGTCCGTGTGGGTGGGTCAATGCCACATGCATGATGTGACAGCACGTAGCAGTAGCCAAAGTGGACAACAGCTCATTTTGACAAGTGTCAACCACATTTTTCTCTAAGCACTAACTGAGTTGATTCTCTTAATCCCCACTCCGCTCCTCCTTTTTTCAGTGGGTTGCGACTTTTAGACAACGAGAACTTAAAGTTGTGCAAAATTTGCTAACGGGAGTTTAGAAAGATCAAAAACTATTTAAAGTAGATTAAAGAAATTTAAATTTAAGTAGTGCAGTCACGAACAGAAGTGAAAATTATGAATGAAAAAATAAAAAAACTGAAAAAGAAAAAATTAAATTTTAATTTTTATTTTCTATGAGAATTCCCAATCTTGGGACTTAATAAACAGTAATTAAGATTAAATTTTATAATTAATATGAATATTTAGATATTTGGTATATTAAACACATATAAAAATGAAGCGGAAAAACCATGCAAATCAATTTTTTAATGCCTCTGTCGTACGCAGATTTTCGATGACATCATCTTCGCCTTCTTCGCTCTGGAGATGACCATCAAAATGGTGGCGATGGGCATGTGCGGCAAGAACACCTACCTGGCGGACTCGTGGAATCGGTTGGACTTCTTCATCGTGCTGGCCGGACTGCTCGAGTATGTGATGCACGTGGAGAACCTGAACTTGACAGCGATACGCACAATTCGAGTGTTGCGACCCCTGCGGGCTATTAATCGTATTCCCAGTAAGTGGGCGAGCCAGGGGGGGCGGGGCGTTGATCAGAGCCAACTATTGTGTACGTTTGTATTGTTGTTTCATCCGCGATGTAGGTATGCGAATCCTGGTCATGCTGCTGCTGGACACACTGCCCATGCTGGGCAATGTGCTGCTCCTCTGCTTCTTTGTGTTCTTCATCTTTGGCATTATCGGGGTGCAGCTCTGGGAGGGAATTCTGAGGCAGCGCTGCACTTTGGATCGACCCGATGGCATGATCTATCCCATAACGTAAGTGGAACGGGGCGATTTTGGGATTTTTCCTTTTGTTTCGTTTTTATTTTTGATATTCTTTTGGATCGGGAATTTTATGGGGGCAACGGACGTTCAACTGAGATGACAACGAGTGAATTGAACAAAATGTTTGTCTCTGTCTGCAGGCGCCTAAAAAACATATATTTTTAAATACTACATATATATATATAAATGTATATATCTGTATATCGCTTAGATATATAATTTTGAATTTTTTGGTTTTCTTTTTGGCTTAATTTTATTTATTTTTCTTTGTTTTTTGATAGCTGCTAGCTCATTTCAGGCTTTGAGAAGTTCGCTGTCTCTCTTCGCGCTCTCTATCTCTCTGTCACTCTCACTCTCACTCTTAATTGCTCTCTATCTCTCTCGCTCTCTCTCGCTCTCTCTCTCTCTCTCTCTCTCTTGGTCTGCCTGGCTGCTGATTCATGTTTTTTGCTTTTCTGTTGGCTTTGCTTTTGATTTTTGGCCACAGCTGAAAGCTTACAGCCACACACACACACACACACGCACAAACAAACACACACAACAACAAACGACTGCTGCTGTCCTTGTCTAACAAATGCAATTTGCATATTAAATGCAATGGCCCCGCCTCAATTTGATGAAGTCTTCTTCCCATGGATGGATGTAAACTTTGTGCCGTTGCAGTGTTAAAAAACGCACATAAAAAGTGTTTGACAACACATTAAAGTGGTCGCGGAAGAAGACAATTTTCTTCAGTTTGCTTCTATTCATTGTCAACGCCTTTTTTGCCACACAAAGTGACCATGGCAAACAATCAGTTTGTTTGACATGTTTTCTTTAAAATAAAAATCACTAAAATCTTTTCAACGATTATTCTCGATGGAGATCAAAAGCTGGGCAAACTATGACCTTAACAAAAGCATGTCACCTCCATGCTCACTTGGGCAAAACCAACATCAAAATGGCGGCTATCCTTAACATTTTTTCAGCCTTCTTTTTTGTGGCTTTGTTAAGCTGGTTTAGATTTTAAACTTGTCCAACAATCATTTATCTTTTTCTCTCGCTGTGTGTATGTGGCCACGATGTCAGTAAAAGCAGCAACAGCACACACACACACACACACACACACACACACATGTATTATGTCACAGTCAGCAACTCGCAGATGGACACAACAAAAGTAGGCAACATTTTTTATGCCTAGTTTTTTGATGCAGTTTTTGCGTTATTGTTTTGCATGCACAAAATTGTACATATAGTTAATTTTATTTCATTTCTTTTTTTTTGTATTGCATTGCATTGCCGGAAAATAGGCCACACTTTCAGGTGTTAATTTAACGCCATTTTCCGCTGATTGGCGTTGTTAATGTAAATATTTCGCCGGCAATGCAAAATTTTAATGACCCATATATATTTTGATTGCATTTCCATTTGCCGCATTTCATAATTTCGCTCGATGCAAATTTCTCTTTTATATTTTTTATTTTAATGGGCAGCACTATTCGTGGTGTGAAATTCACATCGTTCTCCGAATTGAACTCGTCCAAATGAAATTAATATATATTTTGGATTTAATTATTGATTTTTGATAGCACCCGCATTTGTATCGACAAATGCGATTTGTACATATGTATGTATAATTATATAATTAGAATTAATGGCTAATTGTTCATAATTATGTATATAATGTTTGTATACATACAGTGCTGCGCCCAGATTTGTCAGCAAAGCTCCCAAGTATTTATCTGTTTGTATCTGTATTTGATTTCAATCAAGCCACGTTATTTGATATGGCCCTTGCAGAATGTATTCTTATGCCAATTATTTTCGGTTAAATGGGTTAAAATGTTTTCTGGTTAATTAATTTTGCATATTTAATCCAATTAAAGTCTGTCTGTGTCACGTGAACTTATCTCTTATTTCAGCCATGTGGCTGAAACTTTGCTCATCTGTAATTAAAGCTTTAGCACAAAAGGCCGATTTCATATGAAGAACTTTTTGATTACTTACTTATTGCTCATATTTTTGTAACTGAAATATATGAAAAACGTTCTTCACAAAAGCTCGAAATTTCTTGGATCAATTTTGGATCAATTTTTAAACAAAAATTTCTTTAAACAAGAACTTTGTTTTAAGGGGGAAAATCTTCAAAGTCTCGATGATATTCGATTTGGTATATTTGGTATATTTTATTTCTACGTATTTTAAAGATTGAACTATGTATATATACTATATGTAGATTTTAAAAATATTAAATCTAATATGATTTATATCTGCAAGGGTATTCAAACTTCGGCTTAGCTTGAAGTTACAAGTCGGTATTTTTTTTGTTGTTGTTTTTTTTTTCTTCTTTTTTATATTTCGTCGCGAATTTTTCGTATGCAGTTTTGTGTTACATTGTAAATTTTTTGCCAGTACACGACCACGACCACGACCACACACTCACATACACACACACACACACACACCCACCCATGTCACCGCACACCATCACACACTGAAATGTAACACATGTGGACCCTTGTACAGTCACGTGCGAAAGCAACTTGTGCGATGCATTCGCCCATTTAGCAACAATTTAAGAGCCATTCACAAAGGGCAGGCGCGGGTTCTTGTTTTTTTTTCTGAGCAGACAACAGACAACAAACAAACAAACAACAACAAAATCAACAGAAACTTTAACTAACAGGTACAACAACAACAATAACAATAACAACAACCCGAAATATTTAAACAAATATACCACAAAAAATACCACATATACATATATATATATGTACGTATCTTAATTCTTTCCAGTTCTTTCCTTTATTTTATTTTTCGTTTTTATTTTCTATAATTTCCTTTCATTTCTTGTACTTGAAACAAGTCGAAAAACGATAAAAAACAAAATTAAAGAAAAAAATAAACTATTGGTTACAACAACAATATAAGTTAATAATTTGGCAGCCAAGTGAAGAAGTGTTCAAAAAAATTACTCAAAACATAAATTCTTGTAAAATTACTATAAAATTTTCCCATTTTTTCCACTTATTGTTTATCGTATTGAGTTTCAAACTTTAAATCTTTATTCCAATTAGCAAGTGAAATAAATACAAAATACAAAAAAATTAAAACAAGAAAACTAAAACAAAAATCATACCGGGAACAAACTTTTTGTTTACAGGGGACTACCTGAAGTGTACAGAGTTCGAGTCCGTGTTAACTCGTAAGATAAAATGATTTATTTTTCCCCCTTTTAAATACCAACCCACACAAAACCAAATTACAACAAAAAATACCAATTAAATACCAAAAACAATGCCACACAACTACTAAATAAATTTAATTAACAACACAACAACAAAAACACACGCATATATAAACCCTAGTTGTCTAATAGCTCTCTCTCTCTCTCTCTATTTAACTCTTTCTATAACTCTCCCCCTAACTGTTATTTCTTTGACTAACCCGTTAACCTTAAGCAAGCGCTCGCTGGCTGTCTTAAAACCCCCAAGCGATAGTTCATACGATATATCGCAAGCACTCAACCCCATTTGCTCCTCTTGCTCAGCTCTAGCTAGCCGCTCTCTTTGTATCCAAGATCTATCTCACTATCTATCTTTCCATCCCATAGATGCTCCCAAACACTTGGCTCAATATAAATGTTTTAATATAAACTTAACGAATCTCTTTCTTTCTGGTTATCTCTTCGTACACCTAATATGTAATATTTGCAGATATATGAATATACAACTAAAATACTTTATACTTTTAAACTACATATATATATAAACTATATAAACTAGCCCCTTACTACAACAATACAACAATTGCTTGATAAGCAGTTGCCCAACACAACACTGCTCAACTATTGGCATTACACGTTACGCAACACTAAAGACTTAAACTTATCTCACACACACTGAGGCTGATGATGTTGAAGTGCCCGCGAGAAGCGCAGCAATGCAATAGGTCAAGCCAACTAAGGCACGAATCGAAATATGATATAAACGAATTAAATATACAACAAAATTAAGTGAGAAGCGAAGCTAAGATATAAGTGGGAAAAGTAGCGGAAATAATCTAGGCGAAATACGATAAAAATTTAGGCGAACAGCAGCGAAAATTAATGAACTATATGCTTTACATCTAAATGATTACTTTCTTGACGATTCCTTAAATGCTTTTGACTGATTCGTGGCTTCTTTAGACAGCTCAAGCGTTATTTGCTTATCTTAACAGTCGCTTCGTAATTCGCTTGCTGTTTTTCTCAGCAGCGCTTATCTAAACTCTTCTCTCTTTTCAACAAATCTATTCGTTTTTTTTCTTGCTCTTTTACGAGATTTGCCAGCGACTTGCTTCTGCAAAAGCTGCTCCCAAGGCCGAGATTATCTTGAACTTCTCTAGTTTGCTTCTCCCCAAGCTTCTCGCTATTTTCAGGGCATTTTGCGGCCACTCGGTCATCAGCCTTTACTCCACACACTACCCATTTAACACGCACACACACACACACTCTTAGACACTCGCACACCTGCAGCAGGTACTAGTTAGTACTCGTAATGTTTTTGTAGCCTCCTCTGTGTGTGTGTCTGTGCCTTTGTCGTAGTAGTGAATACTTGTACTCGTACTCGTGTGTGTCCCCCGTATTCGTAAATGTTTTTAGCAACAGTTTTCCACTTGAACTTACACACAAAAGTGTTGCATATTCTTTTTCTTTCTTTTCTTTATTCTACTTGTTTGACTGTGTGTTTATTTATTTGATATGTGTGTGGATGTGTGTGTGGATGTGTGTGTCTTTCTGTTTCTCTTTTCTGTTACTCTTTCAGTTGTTTTTAGTTTAAGTTTGCGTTTTTGTTTGTGAAACTGACCCCAAGAAGCGTTAACCCCAAAAAAATGGGAAAAGTTCCTTACAAGCACACCAATTAGCCGCAACACACAGATACACGCAACACACACACACACACTCGCACACACACACAAAAGTTATTTGTGTTTCTTTTTGTTTTAGAGCGCATCCCTTGCAGAATTTCCCATCAGTTGTACTGGCAAGCAAATTCTGCTGTGCTGTGTTAGTTATTTGCAATTACTTTTACTTACACACACACACACACACACACACACACTGGCACCTACAACCACCACATGTTATCTATGTATGTGTGTGTATCTTTTGTAAGCTCAACTCTTTTTACAGGAAAAACCATCAGTTTCTATTGCAAAGGTATTTAAAGCTGCCCGGCCCCTAGCTAAACGAACCCCCGAAACTTTCCTCTCTACACAGCTTGCCACAATATGGAAGCTACAACAATAATCAAAATTAAAGTCGCATTACATACTTCACACAAACACTCACCTACACACACACACACACACATACAAAAAAGTTTTGCATACTTTTGCGCGCGCGAATTGTTGCCAGAAATTTTTTATATTTTTTTTTATTTTTGGGTTTTTTAACTTTCTTTTATTTTTCGTTGGGTTTGTTGCTGGTGCGCGCACGTGCATATTAAACACATTTTATTGTCACACACACACACACACACACACGTACATTAACGTTGACATTTTTGTGTGGTGCGCCCCGCCCCTTCCATCCTTACGCCCCTCTGTCGCATTCCGCGACCCCTTTGTCCATTTTGCGGCAGCGTTGCGCGTTTAATTTAAATTGCTTTGCCGTTACTTTAGCTGCTTCTTCGTTGTTTTTATATACTTTTTATCTCATTCAGTTATTCTTTGCTTTCATTTTTCTTTTTTTTTTTTAATTTTTTTGCATTACGTTTTAATTTTGTGGCTGCTTCTTTGTGAGTGCGCACTTTCAATGTCTACTTTGTTTTTTTTTTTTGGCGGCTTAGTCGCCATTTTGAGCTCGCTCTGATTTCACTCTCGCTCGCTCGCTGTCTCTGTCGCACTCTCTCTCTCTCTCGCTCGTCGTTTGGTTCAGGTACAGTTGTGTTTGTACTTTTCTGTGTGGTGCATTTGCAGTGCACGCTTATTGATCTTGCCTCTCTCTCTCTTTCTTACTGTCTCTCTCTATTTCTGGATCGTTTTTTACTGTCAAAAGGCAAAGTTCGAGGTGTTTCTTTTCCTTTTCCTAAGCTTTTGAAGCTTCCACTTTTACGATCGCTTTGAATAGCTTGCGGCTTGCTACTCATATCTATCACCTGATTTTACGCAAGATATAAACCCAAGATATAAACTCAAGATTTATTTAAAAGCTTAATGCTTGACGCTTCTGCTTTGCGCCACCTTTTGACTCACACTCAACGTTTGGCACTTGTTGCTGTCAATGCTTGCCTTATAACAGGCTCACTCGCTCTCTAACTTTCTCTCTTTCTCGCTTAACTCACTGCTTATCATTGTCTCACTTTCACGTTTGCATTGGACTTTGCATTGGATCACGCCACGCTATTCTATCTCGCTGTCGCACGCACTTACTCACTCTCTCTCTCTCTCTCTGTCACTCACTCTAATTAGTGATATGTGCTGTCTCGCTTTAAGGCCGCATAATTCTCAAAACT
Organism: Drosophila paramelanica; assembly: GCA_035043915.1. Lineage (NCBI taxonomy): Eukaryota > Metazoa > Arthropoda > Insecta > Diptera > Drosophilidae > Drosophila > Drosophila paramelanica. The sequence continues at coordinate 3,096,138 of JAWNMO010000557.1, read as the reverse complement.
CAAAATTTAAGCATCAAATTTATCATACAAAAAAAAAAGAAAAAAAAACAAACTAAACGAAACTTGATTCAAATAATTCTCATAGAATTATTCAAAATACTATTTCAAATTATCCATGTTAATGTAAATGTTATCAAACTACTCGTAATCGACGTATTGATTATTAATATGATCTCAAAATATTATATGAATATCTGATTGTTAAAAAACGACTATTTTTTGTGCTCTCTCTCTCTTTCTTTCTACTCTCTCTCTCTATCTTTTTCTTTCTTTTTCTCTTTGTCTTTCTATATTCTCCTACTCATTGTCCGACTCTCTCTTTTCCTTACTATATATATATATATATATATTTATATATATATATAACTTTTCTTTCTGTCTGTCTGGTTTTTTCGCAACTTTATTTTCTAACCAATCGCATCGGCCAAATTTTCTTTACCCATTTATAAAAACCCGCAGCCTCTCGCAATATTATGAGTTCTCCAAGGATCAGGATTATATATGCTCAACGCCCGAGGATTCGGGCATGCATCTGTGTGGCAATTTTCCGCCTTATCGCATTGGCTCTCTGGTTTGCAGCGGTAAGTGAGCAGCCCCTAACCAACCAACCCCAACCCCCCAACCCCCATCACAACCCCAAAAAACTTTGACTTAATGAGCTGCAAACGGCGCGTGTTAATCAAATTTTGATGGCACTTTTAATTGCTTTCGCGCGCGCTGCACAACTTTGTAACTTGTCCCCGCCACACTGCCAGCCCCCTCCCACCCCCTCCCACCCCTCCATCTGTTGCTACCCTATCGCACTAACCATCTGGCATCTTTACTTAACGCAGAGGAGGCCAAGCTGCTGGACCTGAACGAGCCGACGAACACGTCGTGCGTGAATTGGAATCAGTATTATACGACCTGCAAGCAGAGCGGCGAGAATCCTTTTCAGGGCACCATATCCTTTGACAACATCGGCATGGCCTGGGTGGCCATATTCCTGGTGAGTTCAGTAGTTTCCCTTCACTTGGTTGCAACTCTGCCGCAGAGTTTACCAATTAGCGCTTCAACTTTAGCTTAAACAAATAACAATGACAACATTGACACAGGACTCGAAAGTTGCATGTTAATTTTGTCGCTCGGTTGCTGTGGCAGTTGCCACTTTTGGCATCGCTTTCAATTAAAACAACAACAATAACAACAGCAGCAGCCAATTTACATAGGGCAGAGCAGCAGAAGGAGCAGCAGCAGTAACAGCAGAAGCAGCAGGTCCTGTCAGTCAAACGGGTCACGACTCGCCCCGCGGCACAATGCGGCGTATGCGCAATGTGTCAATAGTCAGCGTCATGTTGCCCAGCAGCTAGAAGCGAACGAGCTAAATTTCATTTTGGCTTGTTGTTGAATTGATTGAATCATTTTTGGGAATGAAGAGCTTATTGAGCCACAGATTTTCAGCTCAAATTGACAGTTTTCATGGCCTTTGTTGAACTTTTGTTGTGGCTGTTATCGAAAGCTTTTAGCGGAAATAAAAAAACAACTAAATTAAAATTAGATGGGATATGAACAGATAAATAGATATAGATATAGATATAGATATAGATATAGATATAGATAGAGATAGAGATAGAGATAGAGGTAGAGATAGAGATAGAGATAGAGATAGAGATTAGAGATAGAGATAGAGATAGAGATAGAGATAGAGATAGAGTTAGAGTTAGAGTTAGAGATAGAGATAGAGATAGAGATAGAGATAGAGATAGAGATAGAGATAGAGATAGAGATAGAGATAGAGATAGAGATAGAGATAGAGATAGAGATAGAGATAGAGATAGAGATAGAGATAGAGATAGAGATAGAGATAGAGATAGAGATAGAGATAGAGATAGAGATAGAGATAGAGATAGAGATAGAGATAGAGATAGAGATAGAGATAGAGATAGAGATAGAGATAGAGATAGAGATAGAGATAGAGTTAGAGATAGAGATAGAGATAGAGATAGAGATAGAGATAGAGATAGAGATAGAGATAGAGATAGAGATAGAGATAGTGATAGAGATAGAGATAGAGATAGAGATAGAGATAGAGATAGAGATAGAGATAGAGATAGAGATAGAGATAGAGATAGAGATAGAGACAGAGATAGAGATAGAGATAGAGATAGAGATAGAGATAGAGATAGAGATAGAGATAGAGATAGAGATAGAGATAGAGATAGAGATAGAGATAGAGATAGAGATATACATAGAACAGATACATATATAGATACGACTACCGATACATATACGGAAAGACTTACAGATAAAGATACAAATATATATATATATATTCAGATACAGGAGCAGCTGCAGATAATCCGATTCAGAATTAAATGCATAAATACAGAATCAATTGTTGCTGAACAAATTCAGAGCAGCTTCCCATCAGCTTACCCACTCTCTCACTCTCTCTCTCTCTCTCTCTCTCTCTCGCCAACCCTCTTGCTGTCATCGTTTTGCGGCTGATTTGATTTGTGACTTTGATATTTGATCATTAGGGGCCGGCGTTGGCAGTCGCAGGGCATTTGGGGTTAAGGGGCTCCAGTTTAAATGCTCTGCAATTAAACACAAATCAAATACGCATTTAACCAGCTGCGGCGCGGATAGGACATGACACGTTACGACAGGACTGAACAGGATACCAATATTACGCATACGTGACGTGGTACAAAGTGAAGAAATTTTGTTTCTTTTGTTGTTGCCCCTGCTGTTGTTGTTGGTTATATTGTTGTTGTTGTTGCTGTTGACCTTTGACGCTGCTGACTAATTACGTTAAAAAAGATATTAAATTGGCTTTGCTCTGTCATTACAGGTCATCTCGCTGGAGGGCTGGACGGACATTATGTACTACGTGCAGGACGCGCATAGCTTTTGGGACTGGATTTACTTTGTCCTACTGATTGTGGTAAGTGCGTGAGCTAAATGCTAATTAACAATCAAAAATAATAATAAATAAATAATACTAAAAAAAATAGTTATTGTATTATTTATTTATTTTTTATTTTTTTTATTTTTTGCTTTTTATAAAAAATATATAAATATAAAATAAAATAAGTAAACAAATGTTGAGGGTGAATAAATAAATAGCGATTGGCTTAGGGTATGTGCAGTTGGGCATACTCTCTGCTGCCAGTTTGGTTTGACGATAAAACAGTCGACTTGACTTGGGCAAAGCTGCAGCTAAAGCAATTTGAAAATGTAAATAAGTAAATTACTTTTTCAACTGTAATCACACACAATGCACACACAACCACACACAAACACACACACACACACTCGTAGCGCTGACCTAACCACAAAGTTTGTCTATGACATATGAAAGACCTTTTGCCCAGCTGGAGAAAAGCATCGTCGAAACATGCAACTGACCAGCTGGCAACATGTTGCAAGCTCCTGCAGTATCTTCAAGTATGTGTGTGTGTGTGTGTGTTTGTGTGTGCTAAGACAGGTGTCCTTGCACTAATTAAAAGCCTTTTACACACACATGCACACTCAGGAACACACACACACACACACACAAAGTGACACATGAACGATTTTATTATTTATGTTCAAAGTTTGCTCAAATCTAACGCTCGTTTGCTGTCCCGCTCGCACACACATCCCTGCTTGCTATCTCACTCGCACCAGCTGCTCATTTTATGCGCAAAATGATTTCTGCTATTGCCAGGGCAACAACAACAACAACAACAACAATAGTAGGCAGCAACAAAAACAACTTTGAATATGCAAATAGTTTGCAGTCTATGCCTGGCATAAGCCCCGCCCCTGCCCCCGCCCATCTCGATGCTTTAGCTATTGAAAGTTGCTTATTGCTAAAGCAAGGAAATTGCATATTTATGTTTTTAGAAGCATTTTGCGCAGCGACCGTCGCACAAATACCAAAATTAGAAACATTTTTCTTGCTATACCCTGTTAATTGAATCGCAAACAAAAATGGAGTGTGCCCAGGTCAGACTTAGGCTAAATACACATACGTATTCATGATTAGAAACAATTCCTCGTTTTAGTTTTTAGTTGGGATCGTAAAAAAAAAAAAAAAACTTTTTGCATACTTTCAAAATATTGTTAAAAAATATTAAAGAAAAAGAAAATGCATAAATTTGCACTTAATTTTTATTTTAAATACAGTTGAGCGAATATATTTAGCCTGATTTTTACCTGTTTACAGGTAATCCTTGACTTCGTAGCACATTTACCTGCACTGCATTCCTTTATGTTGCTTGTTATTGTTGTTGAAATATGTTTTCAATTTAAAGTTGGCAAATTTGTTTTGCCAAAAAAGCTATTAAAATGCAACAGCAGCTAATGGATGACCATCTATATATATATATTGAGAGAGAGAGAGAGAAAGATAGAGAGAGAAAGAGAGAGAGAGCGCAAGGGAAGGTGAGCGAGAGGGAGAAATGAAAAGCGAGTCAAATTGGCAGCTCAACTAATTTGTAGGAAGCCATTGAACGCACAACAAATCAAAAGTTGCAGAACTCTGCACATACACACTCACTACACACACACACACACACACACACTCTGTTGCCTGTTGCAGCTGCCTTAATTTGCGGCACAAACTTGCTGTCGCTTAGCCCATTTGGGCCTCCATTCTCGCGACTTTTGCGCGGAAATGTAAAAAGTTTTTTGGAATACGCATTTCTTTAACCGAAATTTGCCTAATTTGGATTGTTGTTCTTGTTTTGGTTGCAGATTGGTTCGTTCTTCATGATCAACCTGTGCCTGGTCGTCATCGCCACCCAGTTCTCGGAGACAAAGAAGCGCGAAATGGAGCGAATGCGACAGGAGCGCGCTCGCTACACGTCCACATCGACGCTGGCGAGCAGCACAAACAACTCGGAGCCGGCCACGTGCTACGCGGAGATCGTCAAATATATCGCCCATCTGTGGCGGCGCTTCAAGAGACGAATGTTAAAGAAGTACAGATTATATAAGTATGCTGCTTGTCTCTTTTCAGTTGATTCAATTATGTTTTCTTTTGATTTTCCGTCTTTCTTATGTCGTTTAATTGCCTCTTGTTTTCTCGCTGTGTATATGCCCATCAAAAAAACTAAACACGAACTTAACAATTGCTTAGCCAAACTGCGGCGACTGTCAATCTCAGCGTTAAGTCACGCAAATTCCAGGACCTTAATTTACACAGAGCGGATAAGCCGCGCCAACCGCCATTCAAAATGATTTGGCGCTCGTTGATGACTTAAGATTTCTAAGCTTGGCTGGCAAACCAATTTCATTTGCCTTCAGTTGAATAATTTAGGAATATGTATTTAGAATTTCAGCAGCTTAATGCATAAATTTGAGCGCATGCAGCAAAATATATTTGATTGGCTCCTTTTTTAAAACTGCGGCAGAACTAACCATTTATTTTGCAATCTCCCTAAGTCTAAGACCTGATTTTATATATTGCATATATAATAACTTCTAGTTTTCAAAAACTTGAATTTGGTGGGTTCAATTGAGATTAATTCTTGAATTTTGTTTTTATGCATTCATGAATATTTTTAGTAAAAGTAAAAGTTGAGTCTTATAATAAGAAATTTTGGGATTAAGAAAAACGTTCGATATATCGATATGTATATCGATACCTGCTATAGTAATACTATATTTAATACTTGTATAGTCTCAGCTTAATTGCTAATTAGACTAATTCGACTCCGACTCGTCCTCGTTATTTGATTTTATTGCCGTTTATTTGCGGCACTTCGAATTGAATTTGCCCTTCTCTTCCAATGTCTACTACATATATTTAAATATATACGTCTGTTTGATTTATTAAAAATTCATTTAACATGCGTTCCGCTTCTCACGTCCTGCAGCGCACGTATCCTGGCGCTCGTGTTTTATGCGTTTCCCCCCTTTTTTTCTCCTTACTTTTTTCATGTTTTTTTTTGTGATATTGTTTATTTCTCGGTACCTTTTAGTTGTATTCGTTTTGTAGTTGTCAACTTTTTGGGTTTTGCATTTTTTATGGCCTTTGCTTTTCAATTATTTGCACTTGCATCTGGTGGTGTGTTGTCGCCGTGTGTGTGTGTGTTTTGTTGTGTGTCAACTAGAACAACACACGGCACCAACACATTGAACATTGCATAGAGTTTACACTTAGTTGCTTAGTCATGAAATATCGATGTGACTGCAAATGTGAATCTGAATATGGAGCGAGTGCTAGCCTGAGCTAGACACATCAGTTTTAGAATAGTTAGATTACTGGCTAGTTAGTTGGATTAAATCCAAGAAAAAACTGTGTTAGAAAAGCATCCAAAACTTAAGAAACAACAGATTCCACAGTTCTTACAAAAGAGAGAGCGAAAGCAGGCTGTAAATTAGAGGAAAACAAAATAATGCTGAAAACTACTCATGATTTCAATTTAATCCTTGTTATTCAAAGCAGGTTTTATTAAGCTTTTATTTGCATTGCTTCATTATTTTTAGTTGTAAGCTTTAAGTTTGTATCTGCTTTTAAAACACTTAATCGAGACATTAAGGTTTTTTGGAGTGCTTTCAACCGAAATCCATATGAACCAACCCATTGAACCAAGATTTTAGATAACTTTACTAAAATATATTCAACGTCAATCGAGCTTGATTAAAGCTAAGCATGACAGTCACCCACTCAGTGGTGGTGGTTCTTTAGAGTGACGTCAACAGCTGTTTGAGTGTTGATAAACGTAAAAAAGTGACGACTTGTGGCGAGGTTATCTTGTGTAGTAGAATGACACTGCACTTAAGCCACTTTCCTTATCACAAGCAGCAGTGATTTGAGTATTTTTGCAGACTTTAAAAATGTGCAACACAAATTGAATGCCAAGTTTTGGGTGCCACTGGAAGCATGTGTCATTATCGATTAATCGGCGCGAAGCTGGAAATCTTTGACTTTAGCTCGTTAACAACACACACAAGACAATTTCAGACTTGCTCTCTGAGTTGAAGTGTTGGCAAATGTGTTAATTTTAATTTGTATTCGTCTTGTTCGACGCTCGTTTGATGTGGTTGTCGTTGTTTTTGCTTATTTGCGTTGTTCAGTTGATTGAATTATGTAATTGTTGTCTAATTGTTAAGCACACACACACACACACACCACACACACAAATATACAATGTCTAATGGCTCCAATGAGACCCACAGCCACCGCCCCCGCACCAACCCCTGCAACCAACCATTCCGCCCGGCGAACACGTTGTCATGTTTACCATAATGACAGTACTTGTACATGTGTGTGTTTGTGTGTGTTTGTGTGTGCGTGATTGTCATGCATGACACTGTCTCTGACGACCCACTAATCGTATGTTCTTTGCCCTTTGCCCTTTTTGCCCACCCGCCCATCGCCCGTCGCCCGCGCAGGTATCAGCGGCAGCAGCGTCGCGAGGGTTTGTTGCCCAATGCGGACAATCTGACGTTTTCGCCGTCGCGGATCAAGTGCCACCATCCGAATTGTCCCAAGTACAGCAACCGGAAGCCGTCCAGCATACAGGATCAGATGATTACCGTTATGGTGCCGCTCAACTCGAACAACAACAACAACAGCCACAACAACAGCCACAACAATAACAACAATGGCAGCAGCAACAACGGCAACAGCGGCAACGGCAGCGGACACAATCAAACCACTGTGGCGCTGGTTAACGGCATCAACGGCAGCACCGCCAGCGTGACAATGACCCACCAACAGCACCAACAACAACAACAGCTGGCAGCTGTGAGTGGTGCCAGTGGCTCGGGCGGTGCAACGGCTCAGGGCCAGCTGTCCTCGTCGGACAACACGGAACAGTCGCTGGGCGAGGGCAGCGGTGCGGGCGTGGCTCGGCGCAGCTCCTCGCTGAGGAAACCCACCGGCCAGCACAGCCACAGTATGCAGCTGAAACCGGAGACGAGTCCCGGGGAGCAGAAAACGATTCTGCTCAAGTTGCCGCAACAGGTCATCGACTCGGAGCAATTGATCGTAAGTACCAGAAGAAGAAGATCAAAGAGACCCTCCCCAAAAATGCAAATTCCAAAATGCCCAAAGATAAACGATATACACAAGCCAAATTTGTAGGCTACCCAATTCGATAAACAGATACGATTAGGCTTATACGATATACCGAATATGATATACCATATACGATATACAATATACTAGCACGAAACCAATATTAACAGATATACGATAAACAGATACAGTAATTGATATATAAAAAAATCCAAGAAACAATTCATGGAATATCAATTACGATACACGATGTAACTCATTTCATATAACATAAACATATATCGAAACCAGTTAACATTTACGATAAACTCTAAACGATGGACAAAATTCAAAATACCAGATATACAGATCATACCAGACATACGATACAGCAAATACAATTTACTTTAAGGTATATTAAAAATACGACATACGATATGTGTTATTCTATACCGTAAGCCCTGTTTAAATTACACCAACACCCATACGATATTAGAAATACGATATTTCACAGGTGATGTGAAATACACGTATCTACGATATACAATTCACAATATTATATATACCTTATACGACATACCACATACGATATTCGATATAACAAATCCAAACGCAACCAAACCGCTTAGAACCGAAATTCAAAAATTAAATATCTCCACAAACAGACAACCAATTCTGATACCAACTCCAATAATACTCACGACCCACGATACTAACTACTACTAACTAACTAACCCATCTATTGCCGCTAATAATGATCTTTCATATTTGTCACGAACGTTGCACAACTTGTAGCTGCAGTTGGGAAATTTAGGCAAGGTATTGCAATATTTCACAACTCTTTGAATCCTTAAAAAAAAAAACAATCTATATATATATATATATAATAAATTAATAAAACTTTGAATGCATTGAAGCACTTCGGCGAACCGAAGCAGCCCGAGCGGAATTATAAACATGTAAAAACTATTTATACTTGAAGGTCTTATATAGAAGGTCTTATAAAGAAGAACCAATTTCATAATTATTTAGCCCATCATTTTTTTTTTTATATATTCTGCAAGGGCATAAAGATAATACCATTTTAAACACGCATTAAATCGGAATTATAATTATAATAACTCCAAGTAAAAAACATAAAATGACAACCCTAAAAACTGTACAAAAAAAAAAGAAATGCATAAACGACCCCGTCCTTGTCCTGTTCGTTGCCCGCTGAAGTGCATTGTTCTAATAACCCCATTGTTGAAATGAATAATGAATGAATAATTGAATTAATTATTCAAATAAAACAAAATTCTCAACATTGCATTACATATGTAAATAACAATTGCCATTGGAAATGGATAGATTAATGAGGCCCGAAAGTGTGAAATTTATATTGAAATTATTATATTAATATCAATTAGATAGATAATCGAGCTGTTTCATATATATATGCACAAATATATATTTGGAATATGTAGTTACTCTTCCAAATCGTATTTTATTATTTTAAGTAAATTTATTTTGGGGTTTTTCTATACAATTAATTTTCAGTAATTCGCTAAAGAAACTAGTTTTGTTTTAATTCTATTTGAAAGCAATTTTAAACAACAAAAACAATCAATAATATCGCGAATAGCTTTTATCTTTTGTTCAGTTTATTCAGTATTTTGAATCATTTTTTATTTAGTTAGATTCGTATCTTGATATTTGATATCCTCTCAGTGTTTTAGCGCCCAACGACCAGTGTCCACTGTAAATACTGCCCCCAGTTAAAACCATATCGAGTTAATATTAAACCTGAAATTATTTTAATACTAAATTTTTATATATATAAAAAAAAACCCCCCAACCAAAGAGTTATCTCCACTAATGCTTGCTTTCTTTGTTGTTTTGTGTTTTATTCGGGCGTCTTATTTTTGTGTTCGCCCGCGCAGAGCCATCCGTGCACCTCGGGCTTTCTCAGTCCGCCCACCTCGGCCAGCCGTCGTCCTTCGGTGATGTTCAATGAATATGTCCTGTTGCATACGCCGCCGGCGCTAAGTGGCGAACCGACGGGCAGTGGGTTAACTGCAGCTGCCGCAACAGCAACACCAACACCAACACCGACAACAACAGCAACTGTTACAGCAACTGCAGCTGCAGCAACAACAGCAGCAACTGTTGCAGCAACAGCAGCGAACAACGGCAGTGGCAGCAGCAGCAACCAACTGGCGGCCAACTTGGAGAAGAGCATGATTCACTCCACAGAGAAGATGACGCAGGCGGGCGATGGCAGCATCTGGCAGGTGAGTGGATGATTGCTCCTAATTAACTAACAGATTTATTGAGTTTCGCTTGGGACAGGTGAATCTACCGCAGACCATCGGCGGCACCATTGCCAATCCGTACGCCGATTGCTCTGAGCTGGGTATACACGACGCGATGACTTGTCAAGAGCTTTTAGCATTCTCTGTGGCCTTTTCAGCAGCATTGCCCACAGGTCAAAGCACGCTCGAGTCGTTTTACTCGTCGCTGGCCCGCTGCGATCCACACACCGTCGAGGCGCTCAACAAGGTGCAGCAAAAACGCGCCGCAGCCGCAGCCAGCTCAAGTGGCGCACCAGCTGCCGCTGCTGCTGCGGCTGTCGATGCGCTCGACGCTGCAGAGGCGTCGACAGCGATGCCCGCGGCCACGACAACGACCGCGGGCACGCCTGCGACCGGATCCGGATCCGGGCGGTGCCCGTGCCCGTGCCCGCCATGAGTCTTGAGCTGGCGGCCGTTTCGGCGGCTGTGCCGCTGCCAATGCCGATGGCTCAGAGCCGACGCAAAGATCACCACCACCATCACCACAACAACAATAATAATAACAACAACAACAATAAGAGCCACGGACAGCGACAGGCACGCAACCCCCACGCCCCCACCGGCAACTACATGGAGGACTACGCCTGCTGCTACGATCTCTATCAGAACGCGCTCTCGCCGCTCGACGAACGACGACGTCCGCGGAGCGCCGGTCTGCGTCTCCTGATCGCCGTTTATCGGTGCCTGATGCGTGTCTGCAGCTGGATCCGGCGGTACATCAAGCGTCTGGTGGAGCACAAGTACTTCCAGCAGGGCATACTCCTGGCGATACTGATCAACACACTGTCGATGGGCATCGAGTACCACAACCAGCCCGAGGAGCTGACTGCCATTGTGGAGACCAGCAACGTTGTCTTCTCCGGCATCTTTGCGGTCGAAATGCTGCTCAAGGTGGTCGCCGAGGGACCCTTTCGCTACATAGCCAATGGCTTCAATGTCTTCGATGGCATCATTGTCATACTCAGGTAGAATCTCTCTCTCTCTCTCTCTCTCTCTCTAAACTCTTACTTATTTCTTTTTCTTTTATCCGGACAGCGCCATTGAGATCTGCCAAACGTTCGCTGGCAACGGAACGGGCGGCGGCGGCTCTGGTTTGTCCGTGCTGCGGACTTTCCGCCTGCTGCGCATCCTTAAGCTGGTCAGGTTTATGCCCAATTTGAGGCGTCAATTATTTGTCATGCTGCGCACCATGGACAATGTCGCCGTCTTCTTCTCCCTTCTCGTTCTCTTTATATTCATATTCAGGTGAGTTTCACTGTTGCCACACACAACAATAACAACACTCACACTCACACACACACACACACTCACAGCCACACATATGGATGTGTACTAACAGCAACAAGAAGCGTCTTGAGGCTGGCGCCTGCAAAGGACACGCCCGACCCTCAGGACTCTTAACAAAAACTAAACTGAAAATGAAAGATGTCATCTGTATAATAATACAACAAAAAAAAATATTTAAAGGAAATAAGAAAAAAAAAAAACGGAGCGTCATGAAATTGCCTGCAAGAAAAGGAAATGATGAAAAATGTAAATAATAAATTGTTCGAAATAGGTCTCTCTCTAAATTTACTTTTCAATTTGAATAAAAACTCCCAAATTAAAGCAGAAAATGTATATATAAAATAAAACAGTATCTTATACATTTAAAAAGTACGTCAGAAACATTTTTGAACTATTTTTTACTTCTTTAAATAGTTTCTTTAATTTTTTTGTTCAATATATAAGACCAGCTCTACTATTTCAAAGTGTCATAACTTTGCCAAAAGTAAACCGATTTTCATGTTTGAATTTTCGTATAGATTGATTCTACATTTAAAATTAATGCATTATTGAAAATCAAATTTATAGTCATTTTTTGGCAAAAAATATTTTTTTCAATATTTAGAATTGCAAATTTTTAATATAAATCGATTCTGTTTGGCTCAAACAGCATTAAAAACAACATTTAAACAGATTCTGAGGGGATCAAATTTTTTGTCAAAAACCATGGCAAACATGACAAAATTTTTGACTTGTAAAGTTCTGGAATTCATAGCTCACATATTGCAAACTCCCATAACTCTGTCAAATATGAACCGATTTTAACGCTTGAGTTGGTATTTTTGTCATGATTTTACTTTTATTCTAATTTCCTATATTAAATATATTCATTATTGAAAATACAATTCTTTTTGGAAAAAAAGTGATGTACTCATTTTCAAAAAACAATATTTTTTAAAATTTTGAAATCTAAAATTAGTAAAAAAAAAAAATAACCTTTAAAATCGTTAAAAAGGGGTAAAATTTGTTTGTCAAAAATAAAGCGGTCAGATCCATAGCTGCCATATTTCAAACTCTCATAAGTTTGTCAAAAGTCAATCGATTTTCATGGCATTTTGATTACAAATGAATTATGGATTTCTTTGTAATATGTTTTAGGTGTACAAATAATGATATGGTACATTATCGGATTACACTGTAAACAAGTTTATAATGTCGGTTAAACCCGTTACTCGTTACTTTTCTGAGACCTATTTCGTATACAATCGTTTATTTGCTCAACTTGTCAGCCTTTTCGTGCAGTCAGAAATAAGCATTGCGATAATCCATTAAAAAACAATTGTGCATATGTAAAGAATCGTAAACGCTGATGCGAACCCACTAAACACAAAGCACCCGCAGCGACCCACTAAACCAGCGATCCGCTGAAACGGCGACCCACTAAACCCACAGACCAATTAAGTGTTAAGTGTTTGTTAGCCCATAGAAATCGGTCGACTGACGACAAACATTAAACAGCTCTTAGGGCTTCGATAACATTATACTTACCTGTGTCTAGTAACTATCCACATATATATGCATACATATAGCTGCGTATCACTAATTAATTTACTTACTTTCCGCTAGCCACTAACTCCCAAGGAAAACAGAAAAAAAAAGAGAAACCCACACACATACACACACACATACAACATACAACATATGCAGAACCGATCGTTCACACAAACGCTCTCACACACACTAACACATTCGTGCGTACATACAAAGCTCTATGTGCGTTCGAATGTGCTTCTGCTCTCTCCTTTTCTATCTATCTATCTGTCTCTATCTCTCTCTCTCTCTTTCTTGCGCTCGCTCTCTGAGTCAGAACCACACTCTTTGGTCACACACACACACATACACACGCACACCCTTTAAGCGAGCGCTTTCTCCCTTTCTCTCTCTCTCTCATTCGTAACACCGTTTGGGAACTTTCTTACTCTCACTCTCTCTCTCTTGCGTCTACATTTACTGCGTCATCCAACACAAAACACTCGCCCCTAACCGAACCCTCAAAAAAGTAACAAAAAGTAATTATTATAAAGGCCTGGTAATATCTGTATTCGTTTTTATGCTCTCAAGAAATTACAACAACAAAATACCCTACGTACCATTTGAGTAAACGATTGCGTAAGACTTTCTCTCTCTCTCTCTCGCTGTCTCTCTCACACACACACAATCTGTAACTGTCTCTGTTTCTCATTAACTTTAATGTACTCGTTATCTCGAATCGTAGTTAGAGTTTTACAATCAAAATCCAAGTTGAACAAATTTAATTGATCTTTCTTTTCACTATCTGCCCTCTCTCTCTCTATCTCAGTTACTTAAGCTCTCTACTTCTATCTCGCCTCTCTCTCTAAATATTTCTTACACAATTCGTTGCTGCCGTAAGTTGTCGTACACTTTGACTCTCACTCGCTCGCTCGCTCACTTTGCATTCCAAATACTTCCGAACACACACACACACATACACTCTCACTTGAACACGTAAATGTTATCAAGTGATTTTCTTCTACTTTGCCTTCTCTCACACACTTTTTAATTTTCCTTCTTGTTTTTTGGCACCGACAACAAGTCGTTGCTTTCTTTTGGAATAGCTCTCGCATACGATTTGCGCTCTTCAGCTTGAACATCTCTACTCGTTTGTTTTCCTTTTTCTTACTCGGCACTCGCTACTTTTCACGAGCTCCGAAATAATCGCATACGATTTGCGTCCTTAACTCATCCAAAAGCTCTTTTACTTATTTGCAACTTACTCGTCACTCGCTACTCGTTTCTCACTGCTCAACACGCGTGGCCTTAAGATACTCGTTACCATATTCATCTTTCAATTTCGTTGGTTTGCTTCTTTTTTAAATACAGACAACAGCAACAACAACAACAACAATTGCCACACAGTTACAACAATTAGTTAGTTAAAGGCTTCTAAATAAATTAACTAAATGTGTGTATTAGCTTTTTAGCGTTTACCAACACTGAACACAAACTAAAACAAAATACCCACAGTAAAGCTCGAAATATGACATTGACACTTTCAAAAATTTCAAGCTCAATTCACGCTTTTGTTTTGCCACAACACGAATTACCCAACACTAGACACGCATCGTAAATCTTTAGTTAATACAGTATCGGGAACACCAACAACAACAAAAACAGCAACGTGAACAACATGCACACTTTATAAACAAGCAAACAATAAACAAATACAAAAACACTCAAAAAAGTAAAAGTACTTAAAAGTCGTACGCTTAATGTGTAGTTGCAGTCGCTGCAGTTTGATACTAATGATATATATCATTATATACATATATATATACCCAAATATATATCTATATATATTTATCTAATAATACCTACTCGTAAATCGTACTACATACTCCTCGTACTCCTCTTTCTATATCTTCTATTAATATTCAATTTATAAAAGTACATATTTCATTTTATGCTCTTGATTTCACAAAATCTACAAAAATCAAAAATCAAAAAAAAAAAAAGAAACTAAACCTAAATACTCGAACTACTTAAAATCCAAACATTTATACCAAAGTTTAGTTAGATTAGTTGCTCTGTTCTCTAAAAGTCGTAAACGTTTGTGTAGTTAGCAACCAAATTAAATATTAAAAAAAAAGTATATTTGAAAAAATACTTCATTAATACTACAATCACACACAACATATGACATAAACCATCACGTACTACAACTCCAACGAAAGAATACTTAGAAAAGATCGATCCCAGCGAACCCGACTTAAAACCCAACGCCAAATACTCTCATAAATAACTTAAACAAGCGCCTTAACTAAATGTCCCCAAATAATTATACTAATACTTAAATGTAACCTAAATAATACAAATATTTTCTACAACTCCATTTTAGGCTTCAGCTTCAACTTTTCAGCTTTAATGACCATTTTCTTTAATATTTTTTGAGTTTAACTATCGTTCAGTTGTCCGATTGAGACGCACGTCTCTGTATAGGTGAATTTTTAAAGTTCTCGCCTGCTCTGCACTGAAATTTGCCCTACAAAATGCTTTCATCCTGTGCGTGATCCGTGCTCAGCACCTTTTCGTTCTTCAGGTTTCGATTCCATTTTGAGTTATTGCTACTTTTTAGAAAGAAAGCAGTAAATAGTACAAATTTTATCAATATATATATTTTTTTTTCAATTATCGCAAGCTTGCTCATTTAAAGACTCGTACTCTCTATCTATCTGTCTCTTTCTCTCTCTCTCTCTCTCTTTGCTCTCTTTCTTCTTTTACTATCTCTTTCTCTCTCTTTTGTCTCTCTCTAACCACACAATTGCTAAATTTTTTATACTAAAAATGATTTAATCAAAATAAATTAAAAAATTGTATGCTAAAAAAAAACACAACCAAAACCCCAAACCAAAAACACAACCAAAAAAAATAATAATAATAATAACAATAATAATAATACATAATAAAAAAAATTTACAAGAATATTATATTATCGAAATATATATATATATATACGTATATCATATTATACTATATCAACAAATACCAAACCATCACTTTAGTATACTCGGCATGAATCTGTTCGGATGTAAATTCTGCGAGAAAATAAACGGAGAGAAGATTTGCGATCGTAAGAATTTCGACAGCCTGCTTTGGGCGCTCGTCACAGTGTTTCAGGTAGACCTATTGCTATCAGCATTTAACTACTTATATATTTATATATACCATATATATATATGAAATACCACTATACCAATATGCTTAAATATATACCACCTAATCTTATGTCATAATGTACTCTATCGATAACTAACACTAAATGTTCAAAATCAAATAACAAAAAAAAAATTACCCAAAAATTATGCAAAAACTACCAAAATGTAAGCATTTTGTTTTTCTTTTTTCTTTTTTTTACTCTTGCGTTGAACATTTGTTTTTGTTAGTTCGTTTGTTTGTTTGTTTGTTCGTTGACGACAATTAATACTGTGTGTTAGGCCTGCCATAACCGATAACGATAACGATAACATATAACTTTTGATTATAATTGTTGTGCCTTATTTTGTGTTCCCAAACGCTCTATCCGTCTCTCTTTCTTCCACTCGATCTCACTCTGTCTAACTGTCTGTCTGTGTTTCTGTTTGTGTTTTTTGTGTGCGTGTGTTTCGATTCCGAATTGGCTCACAAAAAAAAGCGCTTGCAAAATAAATTATAATATTATTTTTACAATTATTGGTTAAGTGTAATCAATTCGATAGATGTATCGATTGCACACTTGCTCGCACTAATTTGTGGTGTGTAGTAGCTTAGGTGTGGTGTTTCTTTTTTTGTGTTCCGTTCCATTCCATTTCATTTCGTTGCGTCTCGTTGCGATAACTACTTAAAGCAACGAGAGCTGTCCAAATGCATGCAAATTATTAGTTGTTATGTAGAAAGCAGCGCGCATACGCATGGAGTATTTTTGGTTTTATTTACTTTTTGTTGTTATCGAATAGATAAATTAGCAACTGTAAATTACTCGTTCATAGCTATAGTTTATAAGGCAGATATATAATCATACATTGCACAGGTAAGCATTCCAGTTTGAAGAATCGCCTGTAATTTAATTCCTGCTTTTATTGTTTTTATAATCATTAGCATGCTACCGATAGAAAATTTATCGATAAATCGCTTGACACTATCTACCTGCACTAAACACTCGCTATACCTTCTACTCGATATATTTTTAACTCGTACTCGTTTGTTTTTTCGAATGTCACTCGTCGTTTGCCTCTTGTCACACACATGCACATGCACACACACTACACACACACACACACATACACATTTGTACAACTTTTTCGCTCTCTCTCTCTTTCTCTCTCTCTGTATCTGTCTTTTTCTCTCTAACAATTGTGCATACTATTCTACACTCTTAAGTATATGTCTTTATCTATGTATGTATATATGGTACATATGTATGCTATACTAGATTCTAAGTTGTTTAGAAATCGAATTCCTCACACCCCAACCAACTACCAACTACCCACACCCCCCGCCAACCACCGCCCCTTCCAGCCAAAACACTTTCACACGCATACCAAACTTTTGATTCTAACTGTAAACTATGCCAAACCACTAAACTCTGCCCTCTACAACTTTAAACCAGACACTCACACACATACACACACATACAGCCACATAACATAAATACATACACACATATACACATATTAGTACAGTCTCTAGAGTTTGTCAGTTCACCTTTGAGGCTCCCAAAAAAACAAAAAAACAAAATAATTACCAACCAAAAAAAACTCTGTAAAATAAAACAGTTTTTTCTGCTCTACTCAACTTTTGCTATATAAAACAAAAGACACCAAAGACAACAACAAACGTTAGTATAACAGATCCACCCACTCTGTACAAAAATAAACCTGATCCTCCCCACAAAGATCGATGTTTCTTATAAACATGGACCAACAGCAAAAACAACAAACACTGAACAAAATACTTTTGGAATATTTAATTGAAAAGAAAACTTTTGTTTACGTGTCAATATAACATAACTTATATAATTATATATATATATATATTATATTATATGTACATATATATATATATATATATACTTATGTATATACATACTATAGTTTATATATACCCACATACGCAAACACATTATATATATATATATATATATATACCATTTTATATATAAAGCAAAAGACGAATGAAATATCGAAGGGCTATAGCCCTTACTTCGTTCTACTTAACCTAACTTATACTCGTTTATATATATATACATATATTCATTCATATTCGAATCGCAACTATATATACTATATATATATATAAATATATACATATATATATATATACTACACATCTATAACTATATATGAGATATATATAAAACATATATACGTATAAACCTACAGCATACTCGGCATGTATCTGTTTGGCGGTAAGTTTTGTAAATTTTTGGACGAATCCGGAATCGAACGCGAATGCACGTGTCCCGAAATAATCAGCCGACATCCGCAATGTGAATGCGATCGCAAACACTTCAACAACATTTTGTGGGCCACTGTCACAGTTTTTCAAGTAAGAACAAGAAACAATCAAATACAAAACACCCATAAAAAAAATTAATATACAAAATCCAATTACTTATTCACCTATATCGATTTATCTAAGTACAAATTCCCCAAAAAACAGCAAACGTTTATAAAAAAAAAAAATGAAAACACATAAAATACCGAAAACTAGAGAAAATACCAAAATAATAGCAAAAAGTATCTACTCTAATACTGCAGCATTTTCTACCTTAACTATAACCCTAGTTAATTTTGCGTACAATTTTGTTCGAGTACCCGTTTAGTTCTAGTTTAGTTTTATCCTCTACATATTATCGTTTTTTGCTCTCTATTCGAAACTTTACTCGTTTTTCTAGCGATATATTTTGGTTGTTGCCTCCAACAAGTTTTTTAGTTCTTGAGTTTTACTACTTTCATAACTCCTGACTTAGTTTCGAATACTTATTCAATCAGCAAGTAGTTTTAGCTAACTTTACATGCAACAGACAGGCACAAACACACACCCATTCCCACCCACAAACACACACACACACACACACACTAACATTCCTGTACATTGAGGGAAACCTGTGTGAAGCATCTATTGATTGATTTGGCTTAAAAAGTTTGTATATTCTCCTTTGGTAAAAACTCTGTTTTAAAACATTTAAAGAGTTTCTCCATAAAAGAAAATTTAAAATAAAAAATTTAAAAAAAATCCCAGCTTCCCGTTGGGTATTAAATATTCTATTTTCTGATGAAAAACAAAAGATTATTTAATGCTGACAAAAAGTATATTTACATGATCTTTTTCAAAGTTTCTACAACTTTTCAAACAATTCTAAAAAGTATATGGAAATATATAGAATTATAAAAAAGGACGAATTTTACTAGAATTTTACATGCAAATAACTTTCACATTTTCTGGACAGAAGAAATACTCTCCTTATTCCTTAATCCTTTGAGTATTTAACACTCATTGTCTCCTTTGATTTTTGTCCTTCTCTTTAATATATGCCAACCAGCTCTCTCTATGTCCATCTCTCTCTCTCTCTTTTTCTCTCTCTCTTTCTCTTTTGCCTAGGGCAAGCTCTTTTGCTATCTCTCGAATACAGTCAAAAGAGCAAAACTCAGATGCTCTCACACAAATTACTTTTTCCGATTACTACAACAATTATGTATCTATCTCTCTCCCTGTTTCTTTTGGTTATTTTCTATCATTGTCTCTTTCTCTCTCCCACTCTCTCACACACACACACGTCTACTCATCTGTAACTTATACAAACATTTTCAGCTATACATTTTTTATTGCATGATTTCTCCTCAATTTCGATTTCAAAATCTGAGTTTTTATTCCATATCCTTTGACCTCCAATTATAAATCCATGTGCTTAAATACCGTTACATTTGTTCTATATACTTACACAACTATACAAAATTAAATATATACGATACAATATATATATACATATAGATATATATAAATCCTATATATAAGAATCATGTGTTAAGGCCATATATAAACGCCTTGTGTTTACGTTCTTTGGAAAGCGCTTCGTTTGTTGCCTCGTTTTATGGCTTGTTTAACCGCCCTTTCACAAGTGCTGCTGCTTTGTTCTTCTTCTTCTTCTTGCTCTTCGTTCACCTCCTCTATGTTATTTTTCTTTTCTTTTTGTTTACGCCTAGCTACCGATTCTTGTTTACTTTTTGCTGCTTTTTGCGCTTTGCTAAATATCAAAAAACAAAAACAATCGAAATAAAGATCCTGTATTTATATATATATATATAAATTCAAATTGCATATTATTCATGTACAGTCACGCCCAAAACTATATATTTAAAAAGTACCAAAAAAAATACAAAATACAAAATACAAAATATACTCGTATTGTATATGAAACCTATAGCAACAACTATTTATTGGCACGTCGTGTAAAGAAATATACAAAAAACAAAAAAAAAAAACACTTTAGTATTTAAAACAAATTTGAATTTCTATGCAAGATTTTTGCGCGCTTTGCAGCTCTTAAACAATTTTTCATTTTCTGTAATATTTTGAATTGGAGTTTGCGTTTTGAGTTGAAAACAAAAACAAAAAAAGTTCTCGAGTGCTTTGCGTTGTTCTTTAAGCGTTTTTAAACCACACCACGAATTACGAGTATTCCTTGTACTTAGATTCGTTCATTTTCTGGTTTCCTTACAGTGCGTGTCTTTGATCTTAAGTTATTAATCATTTCATTTGCCAATTGCTTCCACTGCGCTATGGCAAAAGTTTCGTTTCATGTTTTTATGTTGTGTTCCACTTATTTAACATATGTTGAATGTAATTTTAAATTTAAGATCTACAACTTGACACAGCAACAGCTTAATAAAATTATATAACCGGATAACAGAAAATACTAACAGGGCAAAAGTCTTTCGAAATTTATTTTTAGTCTTTTTTCTAAAAAGGAACAGTTTCTAGTCAAATTTAGATTTGTATTTTTATTATTTTAAGGCAATTTTATTTTGTAATTTTTCTTTAAAAAAAATAGGTGTTTTTTCTTCGCAAAGGGGTAAAAAAATTAATTTTTGAAAAACTTTTATTTCATTTTATATTTTGTATAAATTCGTATACTTAAGTCGTCAGTTATTCAAAAAAAAAAAAAAACTCTAAAAATATAGTAATAACCTCAAAGTTAGGAGCTCATATATAATATACCTATGTATACCTAACGTATATTGAATTTTATAATATTATATATAATAATCCCAAAAAAAACAAATATCTAACACTTTGACGTTTTGCTTCTCCAACATGATGTGTTTTTGTGCTCTCTTTCTTACATTTCTTTTTATCCCACACATATGTTTATGGTATTTCGTTCTTTTTTTTCCGCTTCTTTCAATATATCAATATTGTGCATATATATATCAAATATATATACATATATTCCAATATATAAACGTAATCTGCACCACGTTTTGCCGCCCGCAACCACCTGCAACTGCAACCAACAATAAAAATATAAAATCATCAACAACAACAACCGATACAACAACAACATCTACAACAACCATCGTTAAATAAACAACAACAACAACAACAACAAAAACAAACAAAAATGTTTTTAGATACTGACGCAAGAGGATTGGAACGTCGTTCTATTCAATGGCATGGAAAAGACAAGTCATTGGGCCGCATTGTACTTTGTGGCTCTAATGACGTTCGGCAATTATGTGCTGTTTAATTTATTGGTGGCCATTTTGGTTGAGGGATTCAGTTCAGAGGTAGAGTTTTGCCAACAAAACTAACGAAATTATCAAAATACTTTAAAAAATATTTCAAAAAACAAAAAAAAAATTCTATTCACTTCTATAGACATTTTGGGAATCGTTTTTTTTTATAAGAAACCAATCTATATCTCAACAGTCGAAACGATTCCCAAGCTAAGTTTATCGATATGCGAATCTATTGGCTTTAAAAAAAATCGTTTCGATAAACGATA
Organism: Drosophila paramelanica; assembly: GCA_035043915.1. Taxonomy (NCBI): domain Eukaryota; kingdom Metazoa; phylum Arthropoda; class Insecta; order Diptera; family Drosophilidae; genus Drosophila; species Drosophila paramelanica. The sequence goes on along the minus strand of JAWNMO010000557.1, from coordinate 3,074,003 downwards.
AAAGTTACCAAACAATGTTTCAATTATCGCTAGATCATGATCAGTAAAATTTATATAAATCGATAAGTTATCGATTAATGGTATGCATTGAATTTATAAAAAATTGTTTTAAAAAGCCAAAGAATTAAGTTTTATTAATTGATTAATAAGTAATTTATTTCTTTAGTTTACCGCGATAGTTCAATATAAACAATAAATTAATAAATATTATGATTTATTTAAATCCATTTTGTAATTACTTATCGATTAGCGATAATTGAAATAAGTTCAGTAAGCAGCGATAGCTCGTGGCGATAACACACAATCGATAACGTTGACGAAAAAGTCTAATTTTGAAATTTTGATTCCCTCAGCGAAATGAACGTCGCGAACGCGAACAACGCGAATTGGTTAAGAAACTGCGCGAAGAAACATTGGCCGAAAATTATAGCGACGGTATGTACGATGAATCACGCAGCGAAGCGGATTCATCGACCACTAACGATAGTTACTACGAGGTACGCAATCGCTGGCGCAGCGCCGAGGATGTGCGCAAGGTAAGTGAACGCTAAATGGCGAGAGAACAATGCGAGCAATGTGAGAGAGAAAATGAGAAGTAGCTCAAGCTCAAAGCTCGACTCTGTGGCACGCACTGAATGAGTGGTTGGGTGGTGGGTGAGTGGGTGGTTGGTTGAATGCGTGCGTGTGTATCAAAGTGAATGAGTGAGTGCGTGCGAGAGTCTGTCACGGTATGTATCGTATATGCACATGTAGTCTATCGTATATCGTCTATCGTTATCGTTATCGTTCACGTCTATCGTCGCCGCAGCAGCTGCAGGACTCCGCCGAGCTCATCAACGAGGCCAAGAGCAACATGCACCGCCAGCGCCTGCTGCAGCCCATCCAAGACTACCAGATCAACGAGCTGCCCGCCCAGGTTGGCAGCGCCCCTCCCCATGGCAGCGCTCCGGGCGCCGGGCTGGCCGATAAGGAGGCCAGCGGCAAGCAGCTGTCGCACGACGACGCCAAGCCTCGTGGCGGGCTCAAAAAGGTAGGTTCATTCGCACAACAGCAACAAAAAAGACAAAGACACCAGCAACAGCAACAGCGACAACAACAACAACAACCACACACACATTTGTACATGCATGCACTTGTCTCGACTCGCACATACAGACATACTCGATCAAGGAGCGACGCGGCGAGGCGCCACGCCTCTCGAAGATGCGGCTCACCCGCGACCCGCCCCTCATCACAACAACAGCGGCCACGCCCCAGGACTCACCAAGCACCACCATGGAGCCGGGCATGAGCTTTCGCCAGTGGGGTGAAATGGAGGTGAGTTCCATGCCCCAAATAAAATCTGTTAAATCAAGCCCACTTGATCTTCCTTCCTCAAACTCTCATGACTTTGTAAAAAATTAACCGATTTTTACGTTTAATTAATTCAACATTTGAAATATGTGCATTATTTCAAATTTTTGGTCAAAAATCATCCCAAAAACGACAAAAATTTTGACATATAAAGTTGTCAGATTCCATAACTCCCATATATCAAACCCCCATAACTTTGTCAAAAGTGAACCGATTTTCACGTTTGATGGCATTTTGATCATGATTTTTCCTCTTTTTGAATCCACATTCAAAATACATTCATTTTCGAAAATAAAATTTTTTGGAATTTTTTGGTCAAAAAAGCATGTACTCCCCCTTGTGAATTTTGGAAAAAAAATTTTTTTCAAAATTTAGAATTGCGAATTTATAGTTTTAATCGATTTTATTTGTCACAATTAGCATAAAAAACAACATTGGAAGTGATTTTGGGGGGTCAAATTTTTGGTCAAAAATCATCCCAAAATCGACAAAAATTTTGACATATAAAGTTGTCAGATTCCATAACTCCCATATATCAAACCCCCATAACTTTGTCAAAAGTGAACCGATTTTCACGTTTGATGGCATTTTGATCATGATTTGTCCAATATATTGAGTCTACATTCAAAATATATTCATTTTCGAAAATAAAATTTTTTGGAATTTTTTGGTCAAAAAAGCATGTACTCCCCCCTTGTGAATTTTGGAAAAAAATTTTTTCAAAATTTAGAATTGCGAATTTATAGTTTTAATCGATTTTATTTGTCACAATTAGCATAAAAAACAACATTGAAAGTGATTTTTTTAAATTTTTGTCAAAAATCATCCCAAAATCGACAAAAATTTTGACATATAAAGTTGTCAGATTCCATATTTCCCATATATCAAACCCCATAACTTTGTCAAAAGTGAACCGATTTTCACGTTTGATGGCATTTTGATCATGATTTGTCCTCTATTTTGAATCCACATTCAAAATACATTCATTTTCGAAAATAAAATTTGTTGGCATTTTTTGGTCAAAAAAGCATGTACTCCCCTTGTGAATTTTGGAAAAAAATTTTTTCGGAAAATAAATTGGTCAAAAAAGAATAATTTCCTTGTGAATTTTTGGAAAAAAATTTTTTCAAACGTTTAGAATGGCGAATTTAAAGTTTGAATCGATTTGATTTGTCCTCTATTAGCATAGAATCCACATTGCAAGTGATTTTGGGGGGCCCAAATTGCCTCTCAAAATTCTTCCGAAAATCGACAAAAATTTTGACATATAATGTTGGTCAGATTCATAACTCCCATGTACTCAACCCCCCTTGTGAATTGGCTGGAAGTGAACCGATTTTCGTCGTTTGGATGGTGCAATTTTGTTGGCATGATGCATGTCCTTTCCCCTTGTGAATTTTTGGAAAAAAAATTTTTTCAAAATTTAGAATTACGAATTTATAGTTTTAATCGATTTTATTTGTCACAATTAGCATAAAAAACAACATTGGAAGTGATTTTGGGGGGGTCAAATTTTTGGTCAAAAATCATCCCAAAATCGACAAAAATTTTGACATATAAAGTTGTCAGATTCCATAACTCCCATATATCAAACCCCCATAACTTTGTCAAAAGTGAACCGATTTTCACGTTTGATGGCATTTTGATCATGATTTGTCCTATAGATTGATTCCATATATAAAATATATGCATTAAAAAAACTTTCACTTTTTTGGCAAAAAATCATGTACTCCCTTATTAGTTTTCGAAAAAATTTTTGGTCAAAAGTAGTGCAAAAATTGATCGATTTTCATATTTTGATTTACTCTCTCATTCTCTCTGTCTGCAGCCTGCACCACCGTCGCCATCGCTGCTGAAGCCGCCGAACATCTTCAGCGGGGGTCAACGCACACTGGACGAGGGGATACCGGCCATCGATCTCATACCACGTCGCCGGTGCTGGCGCACAAGCCGCTCAACATACTCAATGCCAGCCAGCTGCAGGGCCATGCCGCGGCTGGTGGTGCGAGTGGTGCGTCGGGTGGCGGCGGCACGCCAAGCATATCCAGCGGCAGCAGCAACCAGCTGAGCAGCCTCCTGCCCAGCTGTCCAGCGCTGGCCGGCAGCATGCACAGCGTCATCATCGACGACATCTCCAAGAATTCCAGCTCAACGGCCGCGGCCACGCCCATCTATGTGCCCACCATCTCATCGACGGCAGCTACGCTGCAACCGCCGGCGGAGAGCCACAGCCACAGTCACAGCCACAGTTTGACTCTCTCCGATCTGTCGCCGCTAACGGTGTCGTTGGCCGGTTCATCGAGCTCAACTGGCGGCGGCGGTGCTGGAGGCGGAGGCGCCAGTGTTAGTGGGAGTGGTGCCACTGGGGGCGGTGGCGCCTCCACCAGCGGCAGCTCATCCAGCGAACGTCTGCCGCTGGCGCCGGCGAGCAGTTTCAAGCAGCGCTTCCGCCGCAGCAGCTCCAAGCGGCGTCCGAGCACGCTGCGGCCCACGGCGCACGCCGACGACATCAACATTAGCGCTCCCGACGAGGAGGAGCAACAGCAGCAGCAGCAGCTGAATAATGGCAGCAATGAGATCAGCTGCTTGCCCGTTGCGGCGGTGGAGCCGCGGCACAAGGACACGAATCGGCTGAGTCCACAGAACTCGATCCGGCGTCTGTCCAATACGCTGAGCATTGGCAGCGGCCCGGGCAGCCGGCGTGCGTCGGCGTGCATCTTCAACTCGCAGGTGTATCAGAATCTTAATCAGCCGCCGAAGTTGCGGCCGGGCGCCGGCCAGCGCCGGATGAGCTCCATTGAGCTGGCGTTCAGCAAGACGTCGCACCTGAATCTGCACAATCTGGAGGCGAATCGCAAGTCGCTGTCGTACACAAACTCCAAGATCGATCTGGACAAGTGGCAGAAGTCCTACACGAATCTGAACGAGCCGGACATGCTGCAGCAGTATATGGAGGCGCGGGACAAGCGCAAGAACTCCATCAGCCACTACAACCTGAAGACGGCTCGAGGAGAAGGAACTGCAGCAGCTGCAGCAGCTCCATCAGCAGCAAATGCAAATGCAACAGCAGCAGCTCGACTCGCAGTCGCCGTCCCAATCGCAGTCGCAGTTGGCTCCACAGCAACTGGCCAAAGAGCTGCAGCTGCTCTCGTTGCAACAACATTCCATGGTGCCCTGCAGCGGCGGCAGCGGCGGCGGCGGGCGAAGCGATCACATCTCCAAGCTGAAGATGATCATACAGCGCCTGACGCCGAAACACTTTACCGCCGAACGTGAGTCCTACTCCATGTACGTCTTTCCGGAGGATAACAGGTGCGTTCTCACGATTTGCCTTCATGATCCCTTTTAGAGCTATTTTTTGCATAAATCTTAAGCTTTAATCCTTTATATTAATCCCAACTTATTTATAGTTTGTTATTGTTCTTTTTTTATTAATATTTTATTTACCATACAGAGCTTTTAAAGCTTATTTATATTTCACTTTCATTTAATTTACTATTGACGTGTTATTTATTGTTATTTTAGCTAATGAGCTTTAGTTATTAAGCATCAAAAGCTCGATGTAAACATCAATGTGCTTTTAAGCTGTTGCCTGGCTATTATTTTCGTTCATATCTGACTAAGAATCTAACTAAATATTAATCGAAAATATTTTATCTAGATTTTAAGTTCTATTTTTTTATCATTTCATCTAATTTATTGAAGCAAAAGCTATAATAAGAATGTAATTAAAAGCTTTTGTGCTTTAATTTAAGCAATTAAGCTTGCTTGAAACTTTGATATGCTGCTTTAAAAGAATGCAATTCCTTGCAAACGAAGTCCTTGAACACAGGCACACATTTCCCATTTCACATACTGAATTTTCCATTTCCATTTGCCAATTTGACAATTGACTTTTGTGACAGATTCCAATCGCACTACCAACAAAATTGACTGCACTCAACTTTGTTACAGCCACTTTTGCAGTTCGTTTTCATTTTCATTTTCGGTTTCATTTTCATTTTGATTTGCGCTTCGGAAAAGCTGTAATTCAATTTCAACTTTGTTACACTTTCCCCCTTCTTCCCCTCTTCGTTATTCACTATTTTTACTATTTCCTGTTAACTGTTTTGCTCCGTTTTTCGATATTGGTGAACAGGTTCCGGCAGATCTGCACGTGGTTCGTGAACCAGAAATGGTTCGACAATGTTGTGCTTCTCTTCATAGCCCTCAATTGCATAACACTCGCCATGGAAAGACCAAACATCCCTCCAAGCAGCACCGAAAGGGTGTTCCTGGCAACAGCCAATTACGTGTTCACCGTCGTCTTCACTGTCGAAATGTTCATTAAGGTAAGTTCATGAGCTTGAGTTCACAAATAACCAGTTCACTCAGCGAAAAATAATTCATTTAAATAATCATTCAATTTATATTGAAGAACTGTTGTATACGAGATTAAACCTGAACTAAGAATTAAATAAAAAATAATATTTTAAAGCTACGAAAAAAAAATAAAAATAAATAAAAAATCAAGATCAACTTCATCAATATTTGAAAGAAATTATATATTTAAGTAAATATTAAATATTCAACCTAAATAAAAAAAATACTGCTTTAAAATTCTCTTTTAAAAACCCCCTTGAAGCATATTATACCAAATGCATTTTGAATGCTCTCACTTTTACCAAAACGAAACAATTGAATTCAGTTTTGATTTAAAAAATGTAATTTCTTTCAATAAATAAAATGCAAACCATCCCAATGTTTCGCTCTAAGTGCATTCCATTGAAATGCGCCTCGCAGTTTTCGTAATTGAGTTTTGGTTTTGAATTGTATCCGTTTTGTTTGTTGCATTTGCAGGTAGTTGCCACGGGCATGTTTTATGGCCCGGATGCATATTTCACATCCGGCTGGAATATAATGGATGGATCTTTGGTTACAATTTCGATAATTGATTTGTTAATGTCATTGATTAGCGAGTCGAGCCCGAGGATATTTGGGATTTTAAGGGTAAGTTTGTGGGCTGAGCGGCAACAGGCACACAAAACCGCAGCATCAACAGGCAGGCGGGCAGGCGGGCAGGCAGGCAGCCAGGCAACAACTGCCACACATGCCACATGCAGCATGCAACTGAAAACAGCGCCCAACATGTGCGAGCCACAAATTCGACAACACGAACCACGCACCACCATCAAAAAAATGAAATTATGAATATACAATTTAGCTGCTGTTGCGCACGCGGATCAATTGAAAAGAAAAGCTTTCGCTCGCGCTCGCGCTTTCGCTCTCTCTCTCTCTCTCGATCTTTATCTCTGTCTTTCTTTCTTTCTTTAGCTTCAACTTTATTGCTAACTCCATTGGCTATCTCTGTCTTTTAACATTGCTATCTATCTCTTTCTAACGCACACATCTTTCTTCATATCTCTCTGTCTCTCTCACATTATATAACTTTTACAAAACTCTCGCGTTCTCAACACAACTCTTTTCACATATATGTATCTCTGACATTCTCTTTCTCTCTCTAAATAATATATATATACTATATACGATTTAAATATGTATATATAATTATCGCTATATTCGGGTAAAAACCTAATTAAACATAAACCCAACCGATCTGCAGGTAAATTCTCGCTGCTATATTCATTTAATGGCAAAAAAAAACAAAATCAAAAAATATTCGTACGCTTTTATCTGTGTGTAGAGTCCCTTAAACTTTGTGTATACCCTACCAAAAGTAAACTGTTGGCTCACTCTCATAACTATATCTCGTTGTGAATTATAATCAGTTGTATTTGCCCTTGTCATGCCTCACCAAGCACATGTTTCAATTTGTTTTAAATGCCACAACATAACCTCACATTTTGTATTGTCATATACAAATACGTTTAACGGATCTGTAACATCGGATAATTGTTCATACATTTTCGGGATTACCAAAAAAACTAGTACAGCTCTCATTCAATATAGAACCAACTAAATATGTGTATGTGTTTATACCGTTATATCCTATAACCTTTATTTATTCTTTAAATTTATATATGTACATAAATATATGTAATATGTAATATACATGTGTGCTAATATGACTCTAATTAATATAACCCAAACTTGATGTTCAGCCTTATCTGTGTCCATTACAGATCCGAACTAGCAGCCCATTTCCATTCGTTCCATACTGTAATCATATATTCAGCACATCTATCGCCTGAACATATTTGACATTTATCCACATTTTTATTCCCATTCAAATCCGTTTTAGCATTATATGTGCCCTTATTATTCCAATTCCATTTGTTTCAATTTACTTTTTAATCGTCTAATCCCGAACGTTATCCTTGCCTCCTTAACCAAATTATCATATATCATATATTCGCATATTTTTTTGTGATTTATTCCCATTTTCAAACGTTCCAATCAATTGTGTCTCAATTTTTGGACTATCCCAGATACATTCCCAAAACGATTTCTTTAAATATTTGTTTCAATACCGAAACGCTCCCGCCCATTGTGAATATAAACCCTCCTAAATTAAGAGCTGTATATTGATCATACATTTGCATTACTCACGTATTATTTTGTTCCATTGCCATGCGTTTCTAATTAAGCTTTTGCTTCTTTTGCCTCTCATGCTCGTTCAATTCCAGTCGTTTCTGTTGCTGTTTCCGTTACAGTTTCAATTTCAGTTCAGTTCCAGTTTCAGCTCCAGCTCTCAGTGGAGCTTCGATGCTGTTTTGCCGGACATATGAGAGATGGATAGCATGGATATGGCAATAACTGATCGCCTGATTCCCATTTGTGTTCGCAGGTGTTTCGTCTACTTCGTTCCCTTCGGCCGCTGCGTGTGATCAACCGAGCGCCGGGTCTGAAACTAGTCGTTCAAACGCTCTTATCGTCCCTGCGTCCCATCGGGAACATCGTGCTGATCTGTTGCACCTTCTTCATCATTTTCGGCATCCTCGGCGTCCAGCTGTTCAAGGGCACCTTCTACTACTGCGAGGGCGAGAACATCAAGAACGTCCGGAATGCGGACGAGTGCCGCCGGATACCCGGCAACGTCTGGACGAACCGCAAATACAATTTCGATGATCTCGGCAAGGCATTGATGTCCCTCTTCGTGCTCAGCTCCCGCGACGGCTGGGTGAACATCATGTACACGGGCCTGGACGCTGTCGGCGTCGATCAACAGCCGATTGTCAACTACAACGAATGGCGACTGCTCTACTTTATTGCGTTCATTCTGCTCGTCGGCTTCTTTGTGCTGAACATGTTCGTCGGCGTTGTCGTCGAGAACTTTCATCGCTGTCGCGAGGAGCAGGAGAAGGAGGAGAAGATACGCCGGGCCGCCAAGCGGGCCCTCCAAATGGAAAAGAAACGTCGCCGGATGCACGAGCCACCGTACTATACGAACTATTCGCCGACACGGATGTTCGTCCACAATGTGGTCACGTCCAAGTATTTTGATCTGGCGATTGCCGCCGTCATCGGGCTGAATGTGGTCACCATGGCAATGGAGTACTACAAGATGCCCATGGCGCTGCAGTATGCGCTGAAGATCTTCAACTACTTCTTCACGGCCGTCTTCATACTGGAGGCGAACATGAAGCTGGTCGCTCTTGGCTGGCGATTGTATTTAAAGGATCGCTGGAATCAGCTGGACGTTGGCATTGTGCTCCTCTCGATTGTGGGCATTGTCCTCGAGGAGCTCGAGACGAACATCATTCCGATCAATCCGACAATTATCCGCGTGATGCGCGTCCTCCGCATCGCTCGCGTCCTCAAGCTACTCAAAATGGCCAAAGGAATTCGTGCCCTGTTGGATACGGTGATGCAGGCCCTGCCCCAGGTGGGCAATCTGGGCCTGCTCTTCTTTCTGCTGTTCTTCATATTTGCGGCGCTGGGCGTGGAGCTGTTCGGTCGGCTCGAGTGCTCCGATGAGATACCCTGCCAGGGGCTCGGCGAGCACGCGCACTTCGCCAACTTTGGGATGGCTTTCCTCACATTGTTTCGCGTAGCGACTGGCGACAACTGGAACGGCATCATGAAGGACACGCTGAGAGATAACTGCGATGACGCGGCCGATTGCGTACGCAATTGCTGCGTCAGCTCGTTTATCGCTCCCATATTCTTTGTGATATTCGTTCTTATGGCGCAATTCGTTTTAGTGAACGTCGTCGTGGCTGTACTGATGAAACACCTCGAGGAGAGCCACAAGCAAATGGAAGATGAGCTCGACATGGAGGTCGAACTGGAGCGCGAGCTCGTCCGCGAGCAGGAGTTCGCCCAGGAGCAGAAACTGTGCCAGCAGCTGGCGGAGGCACAAAGCAAAATCGTTGCGCCGCCCCGACCATTGGCCAAGGTCAAATCGCTGCCAAAGAACTTTATCTATAGCACACCATCCCTGGACAAGAAGTTCCCCAGTCCCAGTCTCACCAGCAGCGCTGCCACCAATCTCAATCTGAGTCAGACTGCAACTGGAACTGGAGCTGGAGCTGGAACTGGAGCGAGCGCTCGTCGCCAGACCGTACAGTACTTTAATCAACAGGGCCTGGGCCTCAGTCTGGCCGAGATGGGCGGCGCGCTGACGCCTCAGGCGCTGGGCGCGCGGCTGGGCGAGCCCTTCGGCGGTCCTTTGGTGACGGCAGCGGCAGCAGCAGCCGGCGAGCACGGGCTGCAGCTGCCGCCACTGGGACGCCGCGGGCGACGCGCCTCGGCCGCGGCCGGCTTCCGCAAGCGCGGCGTGCTGTCCAAGGAGCGCTCCCTGGACGAACAGGCCATCCGGCGACGCAACTTGGAGGCGAAGCGCACCAGCTGCGACTCGCTGCCCTGGGGCGGCGATGCGCTCGACTATCGGCGCGGCACCATCTTCGAGAGCCTCGAGTCCGACGGCGGCGGCCCCAACAGTCCCGCCTCCAGCTACGATCTGGATGTGCGCAGCATACGCAGCGCGGAGGTGCCGCGTCCACGTCCCGATCTCGATGTGGACATCGATCTCGATCTTGATATCGATGCCGATGCCGATGGCGATGCGGAGCCACAGCCGTTGTCTGTGGTCAGTGCGCTGGTGCAGCCGACGCCGACGCCGACGACCACGCCCACGCCCACCGTCATGCCGCAACAGCAGCAACAACATCAACAACAGCAGCAGCAACATCAACAGCAACATCAACATCAACAGCAGCAACAACAACATCAACAACATCTGCAGAGACGCCCCTTCGGCTGGTCGCAGTCCGTGGATCAGGGCTGCCTGCTGGGCGCCGCCGGGCGCAGCAGCCTGCTGCTGTCTGTGCCACGCGCGATGCCGCCGCGCAGTCGCAGCGGCAGCACCAAGCAGCTCTTCAAGCAGCAGGCGCTCGACGAGGACGCCGACATGGACGAGAACTCGCTGCTGCTGCCGGGCAATGCAGCAGCAACAGCAGCCGCATCAATTGCAGCAGCAGCAGCAACAGCAGCAGCAGCAGCAGCTGCAGCCGGCACAGACGTCGACGTCGACGTCGACAGCATTGTTGGCGGCGACTGCCCGTCGCTGCTCAGATCCGATTCGGCGGACATAATGCGCATCATCAGCGAGCGACGGCGCATGGATCACCGGGATCAGTGCGGCAACGAGGACAGCGACTACAACGAGCTGCTGCTCGTCAAATCGCCGCAGTCGTCGACGGACTAGACTAAGCGCTCCCCTCCCCCCTCCGCTTCCTCTCCAACCCACCCTCCTTCCACACAGCTGGCAGGCCTGTGCCATAAAACAAAGTATTCAAAAGGTGTTATCGATAAACGATAAATCGACACAAGTCTGTTAGTTTACCTTTTTATTTTTTTCTTTTGTTTATTCAGTATATTCTCTTTCTCTCTCTCTCTCCCACACACACACACACTCTCTGTAGCCTGTGCAAAACTTTAGGGAATTTTCCAAGTGCTCAGTTTAAAGAAAGCAAAACTAAAGCGTTAGCTCATAGGCAATAATGTTAACGATAACGATACCGATAACGATTACGATAACGATAACATTACTCACTAGCGTTAGGCGTTAACTTTAACTATATAACTGTAACTTTAACTATAACGATAACTATAACGATAACTGTAACGATAACGATAACTGTAACGTTAACGATAACGATAACGGTAACTACTCATAGAGCGTTCTCCAACAAGAAATTGTCAACTGTTTTTAGTGCAATCTACGGTTTTCATAAGTTTAGCAAACAACAACAAAATCCAAAAGGTATCAAACAAAAAAATACAAAAAAAATACTAAACAAAATTCGTTGTTTAGAGCGTTTTCCGTTTCAACCAAGCAGAAAAAAATAACAAAAAAAATAAAAATAAAAAACTATATATACTATATATAAACTAAATGCTGATTAATGATGATTATATATATATACATATATACAAGCGTTATATACACAGTTATACACACATATATGATGGAAATTGTGAACGATAAACAAAAGAAAATCATCAACTCTGTGATTAGCTCTTAAAGTTTAAAACATTTATAAACTAAAAAAAAAAGAAAACAAATTCTATATACATATATAATATACGATATATGTATGTACACTATATAGCGTATATGTATGTACATATAGAGCATCCAATATGCGCATATATTGCATTGAATTGTATTTTATGTAGTCTAGTCCAAGGCCAAAAGCTGACAACAATTGACGCAGTATTCAGTCAACAAAATAACACATACACAATGATAAGCAATAGCGTATTTAGATTGTTAAGGTTCTAATGTAAACTAACTACAAAACAAAAAAAATATGAAAATACTAAAAATACTAAAAATAATACCAAAAAGTACTAACAAATACCAAGCAAGCATTGTTGCCACTTTTCGCGTATAAAAACAAATTTTAAAAAACGAATTTACATAGGTACTTAACACACACACGCAAACACTCGAACACACACACACACACACACACACACCGAATACACGATGCTCTTTTAGACAATCTTTGGACTCTTAACGCGCTCTCTTTCTGGCCTTAACCAAGCGTTCACCTCTATCGTTGTCTCGTTCATTTCAATAAAATTGTGCCAAAAAGAAGTACACACACACACACACACACAAACACACGCACACACACACTCACACTTATTGTGTAGTAAAAAATAAAGAAGAAAATTCTTGAATTATATAACTAAACAAAGGCCCCCTAAGAAAAAAAACTGATAAAGGCAGAAGAGGAAGCACCCTAAAGTTTATTTTTTTATACCAAACGGGCTAAGGGTCAACAAATATAAATACCCTAAACTAAATAATGTTTTTTTTTTGTGTAAGTGTTAACTGTAGCTATATATGTAGTCGACTTTTAAAGGTAATCAGGGGTTAAGAAATAGAAAAAGAAAAATTATATAAATATTTCAGATCCAATATGCCCCGAATTGGAAACCAACAACAACAACAAGAACTTTATGGCGTAGCATTTATAAAAAGTAGTAGACAAATTTAAATAGAAACAAAAAAAAACACTAGTGACTATCCCCCCATATAGAGTATATATATATATATATATAGAGGGAGTTTATGTGTATATGAAACTATCAACGAATTGTAAAAGCTAGCCCAAAAGTCAGCTAAACTTTATAGGCAATAAACATAAAGAAGAAGAAGAAGATTAGTAGTAAAACTTTAAGATGAAGCAAAACACAAAACACTGTCAATTTTCCAACATGGTCTAAAAACTAAACTAAATTTTCCAAGAAAAACAACAAAAAAAAAGAATACAAAAGAAAGAAAAGAAAACGCATTTTTACACTCTTTGTAGGATCAATAAAAACAAAACCGAATAGATCTCTAGTAAAACCCCAAATTTAGATAAACTTTTGACACAATAACAAACAAGAACAAAAACAAAACAACTGCAACAAAAAGCAACAAATCGAACTTAGAAACTTTATGCTATACGCGATCGGGGGGGCCTCTCTCCATCGGGCGTTACGACACATTTATACAACAACTACAACAACAAAACGACAAATTTAATTATATAATAATTTCATCTGTGCCTTTCTCTACGAATATATGTATATATATATACGAACATGTTATTATCTATGTAAATGTGTATATATATACTGATACACAACTATGTGAATAACATATGATATATGTATCTACTAAATACTACTATTAACTACTTCACACGTGCTCTTCTTTATACACTCTCTGTCTCTCTCTCTCACACACTCTTCCCTCCTCTTTGGTGAAGCTGCTAACAAAATGAATCCAAAGTTTAACTATATCTCAATTAGTTTTGATCCCACTGGTTTATGTCTGTTCTGTCTCTGTGGAAACACCAATCAATAATATGTTTAGCTAGAATTTACCGTCTTTTGATATCGATAACTAACTAACATACACACTTTCTGGCTCGCTCGCACACACGTCTAACGTAACGCAGTCAAAAAGGGACAAAAACTGTACACAGTTGCACACGCCAGCAGTTGCAAGCAGTGCAAACACTTGACTCTGTCACTCTCTCTTTCTCTCTCAATGGCAAAAGTTACAAATTTCTTCAGTTATGCTCTCTCATGTTACTGGCTAATTTAACATGCACTTTAACATGTTGTCTTGTCAGAAGTTAGCAAGCAGTTAAAAAATGTTGTTGAGAGATAAAAATAGTGCTGACTGATTATATTTTGAGCGATGTTATGTTGCTGAGCTTATATTAACTGATTTTTATTAGTTTTCTTATTTCAACCTTTGCTCAACTACCGCGAACTTTGCCAGGAACATGGGAAAACGAGCCTGATTACAGCAAAACTATTCAGCAAATGCAGCTAAGCTACTATTTACGAATTAAAACAATAATATTTGAGTATATATATAAATAGACACACACTGACACACACACACACACACACACACACACACACACACACAACAATATTGTTATCTAAGCCTACCAAAAACACAGTTTATAGGTTAATGCGCTGTAGTTTTGAATGTGTTTATTTTTTTGTAATTTTTTAAAGTAGCAGCTTGAGCTAAAAAAAAAAGAAGATAAAGAAAACAACAACAAAAAAACAGGCCATAACACTTTTTGAGAGCATGCAAACCTAACATGAAAGAAGTAAGAAAAAAAACTAAAGTGCGTTTTTTTGTCTTGTTGATTAATAATTAGGTAATGAGATAAAAAATAAGTTATTTAAAGCAAAATTAGACAAAGAAAAATGCTGCACAAAGAGCTAATTAAATTTAAAATAAAAAAGAAAAAAACAACTATGTAGAAATTTGAATTAAAAGGAAAGAAAAAAATATATACATATAAATTTTGCTTTTAGCCAAAGAAACAAATAACCAAAAATAAATAAGTGAAAATAATTATGTAAATGTTATAAAAACAAAAGTATAAATAAAAATGCAACAACAATAAGCAAAAACAGTAAGCAGCAAGTTAAAAAAGCGAAGAGAAAGAAAAGCGAACAAAAAAATTGAGCACTATTTCCAGCCTGTCCCTAACCCAGTTACTTAAAAAACAAACACTTGCAGTAGTAATTACAACAACAACCACAGCTGAAAGAGAAACAGTTATAAAAGTTTTGTTGCGTAACTTTTGCGTTCAACTGAAGCAGCAGCAGAAAATACCAGAAGAAAAAAACAAGCAGAAAAGTAATAAATAAATAATAATTACATAGTTGTAAATTGGTTGAAACTACCACAGAAATCGCTCTACATATGCCCCTATACATATGCATATGTACATATATATACTATATATACACATAATTAAATATGTATATAAGCAAAACAAAGAGCATTATGAATTAAACAGAAATTTTGAAAAGAATATCGCAAGCTTGTTCCTTCTAATTGGCGCCCTCTGTGGCACGGTGACTGCAGCTGGGCTTGCTATGCCTACACTGCTTGCCACCTGCTTGCAAGCAGTTCAAAAGCAGTTCTGGATTCCATTTGAATTTCGGCAATTTCGCCAGCTTCCACAGCGACGCCCGCTCCGGTTATCTTATCACATCTCCGCCGCATCCGAACTGCGGACGTGCGCTAAATTTTTTTTATTGTGAATACCCTGCAACCATTAAGCGGATAATGTTGGGTAATTTATACACATGCCGGAAAAGGTAAAGGTAATTAGTAAATTTTAAATATATTTTATATTCTTTTAGATTATTTTTCGTTTATTGATTTGCAAACTATTTCAGAAAATTGTCTGAAGTCTGTCCAAGTTTTAAATCAAGTAAGTAATATTCTTAAATTAAGTAAATACATTTTTGAATCTAGCAAAATAGTAATAGTATTTCTTGAAAGTTCAACTTAAATTCTTGAATTCTTGAAAATTCTTGTATATAATTTCAGTATAAAATTTTCATTAAATGCATTCGCTAGCGCAGGGTATCCGTTAGTTAAGCACCCGCATTTTAGCTCATTCTTATTTAAATTATGTTTTTTGTTTCTTTCTTTTTTCCGCAGTTGGCATTATTAATGGGTAAGTGACATTGCATTTTTGAGCCGCTCTCGCGCTTTGTCTTATTGTAAATTTTCTCTTTATTGCATAAGAGTGAACCTACTTCCCCCTTTCTTCTCCGTCCCCCCCACCACCCCCCTCTGTCTGCCTCACTCTCTTGTGTGAACTTCGCGTGGCTATTAAAACGACATCCAGCTAAAGTCAAGTGAAAATATATTTTGGGGCCGCTTTTATTACGACTTCCCCACCCGCCCCGTCGCCATTTCCTCCCGCCCACTCTGACACTGACACTGACAGTCATCTTTACAACACCCGCCTGCACGCCCCACACCCCTCCTCCCTCATCTCTGTGTAGATTTTAGGCAATATGCGCTCATTTGCCTGTTGCCACGGCGCGTTTGCGCTTTTAATTAACGGCGGTTTCTTCTATTGCCTCATGAAAGATTGCAAATGAAGTAATTATAAAAAAAAAACAAAACAAAACAAAACAAATACAAAAAACGACAAAATTAAATGCCAAAGATGACCATATAAAAAAAGAAGAAGAAAAAAAATTTAAAAAAAAAACTGTGTTACGACGCAAGAAAAATTAACGGCATTTGGATCAGTTTTTTAGTTGCAGTTTCTTCGTTGTTATTGTTGTTGTTGTTGTTGTTGCGTCGCTCAGCTTTTCCTTGACGTGAAATGCGTTCATGGTCAAAGTGTCAAACGTGATGTAACGGTACATTATTCACGGACATCGAGGCAGCAAGAGAGTGATAAAGAGAGAGCGAGAGCGAGAGAGAGTCAGCTAGAGACAGAAATACATTTAAAAAGAAATTGAGAGCGGCCATTTCTCATCCAAGCTAATCGATAAATTAATTGAAAATCGATCATCTTAGGCCAACCTGAAGAAAAGATCATAGAGTGAAAATCTAAGAAACGCCTGCGTCATAAATCAACTTAAAACACTGCTTGCAGCCGCACAGTGTTGCAAAAGTGCCGCCAATCAGCGTGTGTTACATTTGAAATTGGTTTCGTGGTGAACTTAGCGCCATTGTCAACAATTTCCCATTGCGATTACGCTAAATTCCGAATTCAATTCCGGCGCCGAGATTCGTCTTATATATTTATTCATTCGTTCGCATTCGCATTCGCATTCGTATTCGTATTTGCATACGAATTTATGTTTGCATTTGAGCTTTAGTAGCACTTTATTATTTATTCACTGTTAAGTTGAATTTTAGTCTTTGCTGTTTGCTTTTTTCTTTCTTTTTTATTCATATACATACATATATATAAATATATAAATCGTATATATATATATATGTATATATGTATACCGCATTGTTTCTTGACACTTTCACTTTTCTCATTAAAATATGAGACCGGGTCGTGTCGGCAGCGACAGGTTTCTGCTGACAGCATTACAATACGAAGACGAATACGAATACGAATATATGAACTTACGAATATGAATACCCGCACCGGACCGTGAACTGTCCGTCGTTGTCCTAACCTTAAAACATGTGTATATACATATATATCTGGAAATTTCGTTTACATCTACATACATTATAGCCTGTAACATCCCCCTTCCGTATCTCTCTCTCTCTTTCTCTTTTACTTTACGATTCATATTGCAATCTTTAGTCACCTGTTATCTGTTCTTTTTTTAAGGTCTCGTTCTCTCTGCTAGAACTTATCGCTTATTTATCGCTTTCCTATCTTCCAGCAGTAAAAAGTGTTTCCGTCAATCACTAGTCAATCAGTAAATCAAACGGTGTTTCAGTAAATCAATCAGTCAAATCATCAGTCACTCATCAATCGCTCTCATTTTACAAAAAAAAAATCATATTTTATATTATTTAAAAACTGTGCAATTCTTCTCTTCAGCCTGTTTATCTGCATGACAAAGCTATTTGGCACGAATTTTAATTATTTGCAGGGCATGCATATGGTTTGGAAATTCGGTTTTTTGTTTTTTCTTCGCTTCCGAACTGTGTCAATCTTCATCTGAAGTTCCTCCTGCAGTTGCCCCTCGCTGGCAGCGATTGGGAAACCAGTTTCCAATTACAAGCGAACAGTCACCGAATTCTGTTTTGATTTGCTTCTGCTTCTGGTCACATCTTCCAAAATGCATTTTGTTCGCCCTTTACCAGCACACACACACATACAGACACACACACACACAGACAGACACACACACTCGAGTCCATAATTATGGAGAATTCCAGTCATGCCTGCAGTTTTTGGCAGCTTTTTTTCATTTTATTTGAGATCTTTAAGAACTGGTTTTCGATCTCAAGTACCAAAGCGACTGCAACTGCAGCGCTAACGGTAAAGCTATATAACTATAGCTAACGCCAAAGTTAAATCCAAAGCCGCTCATTGTGGCTAAAACGTATTTTCCCAACTTTTCATATTGCCTTTTTGGAAAATTGAAAAAGCATTGCACGACATTTGGGGATTTGTTTTCGAGTATTGCACAATGGGCGTCAATTTATCGAATGGAGAATGGTCTGTGGTATGGGTATGGGTATGGATGGGGGGAGGTGTAGGGGGTAGAGAGTAAGAGAGCAATAACAACAATGGCACTTGTCGTTGTTCAAAAGTTGTTGTTAATTTTTGTGTTTGGGAACTGGGAGTGGAGTTTCAACCCGAACCCGAAGCTGAAGTTGAAGCTGAAGCTGTTCAGGCACAGGTGTGCGAGTGTGCGAGTGTGTGTGTGTGTGTGTGTGTGTGTCAGTAAACGGGCCAGCAGAAATCAGTTGCCACATTTCTTGTTCCTGATGAGTGCATTCAACACAGGCAGCAGCTTAATTAATTAGCAAGAAATTATCTTAAAGCCCCTTCAAGATTCGATTAGATTAATCATTTTAATGTTGGTTTAAGCCAAAACTAATTAACAGTTTATTCATTTGCCATGGTACTCAGCGAATTGAAACCCTTTTGGGATTATAATTGATGTGATTTGTGAATCTTACAATCTCTTAAAGTAAACTCATTGATTGATTCGCTCGAATATTTAATTAATTTTACTTATTTCATTTTTTTAATATCGTTCCTTTAAATAGTTCCTTGAAACAATTTCAATTTCTCGTATGTATTTAATATGAAGTATTGCTAATTATTATATTTGATTAAATGTTTATTCTCGTATCCAAAATTATGTTATTAATTTTCTACTAATTTTTGTTTTTGTTGTTTCCCTAAATTCATTCATAAATACGACTCACGACTCGTTTATTCAAACAGACTTTACTCAGTTTTTCACTTTTACTTAATTCCTTCAATTGATTAGCTTAGTTATTCACTCATTTATTCATTCTCCCATAGTCTTTGATTATCGCTCAAGTTGTATTTGAATACATTTACTTTGGCTCTTCTCTTTCTATTTCCTTTTTTTTTTTTCTTTTCCATTATGGGTTTTACTTTTTTTGCGGCCAACTTTTGCAACAGCAGCATAACATAAAACAACAACAACAACAACAGCAACAATAATAGCTACGATCACTCCAACAACAACAACAACAACAATAGCGACAACGACATTCGTTTGTTAACAAAATGCTTATTACAACATCGGCGATGACGCAGGGCTTTTTTTTATTCCACTGTCCAGCAGAGACAACAACAGCAACAGCAGCAGCAGCAGCAGCGGTTTTCGTCGTTGCTCTCTTTGGGACGCTCTCTTTTGCTTTGTGCACTTGCACGCTCTCGCTGGCGCTTGGCTCGTACTCGTTGGCGCTCTCTCATTTCTTTTTTGTGTGTCTCTGTCTGCAGCACTTTCGTTGCGCTTACCCAAGCTAACGGTAAAAATTTGCACTGTCTTCGTTCACTTGCGCTTTCGTGCTCGCGACTGCGACTGCGCTGAGCTTGAGCTTGAGCCGCAGCTGACGACGACGACGACGCCGACGCTGACGCTTGAGCCTATGCTGTTGAGATTTAGTTTTTGGGCTCTCGCGCTGCCGCGGCTGCTGCGACTGCTGCTGCTGCGACTTTTTGGGCTGCGTTTTTGAAATTGTTGGCATATTTTTACAACTGGCCAAGACGCGCAGCCGCAATTCGTTGACGTGCGTTCATGCCAAGCGGTCGTCGCTTGTCGCAGCTCCCAACTATCCACACACGGCACCCGTGCCCCGCCAACCTTAATACCCCCCATCCGCTCATTGGCTTCGCGTGTGCGCGACGAAAGTAAAAGTGCCAAAAAATTCAACAACAACAACAACAAAAATCATAAATAAAACAACACGAAATACGAAATATACGACAAAAAAAAAACTGAGAAATTCTAACGGTTAAAAAAGCTGAGCCGCGCTCGAACAGCGCTTATTACACAACGAAGAGCGAAGAAGAGAGGCGATTTTTAATGTGCCGTTTGTGTGATAATTAAATAATTTTTTTTTGCTTTGCCTCGCCGTGAAAATGATTTGAGCAAAGTGTCCACAAAGAAATTTACAAAAAAAATATAATAATAGTTATAATATTAAAAGAAAGAAGAAGCAATAAAAGAATACGAAGCGACATTTTGGGATATTATTTACAAGTTTTTGGAATTTGTTTTTTTCGATATTTTTTTTGTGGTTTCTGAGTGAAAGTGAAGCAGGGCAGGCGACGCGTCGAACGTGCCCCATCAATTTGTGGGATATTTCGTTTGTTTTTTTTTTCTTATTTAAATCATGCGCTTACAACTCGTGCTGAGGCCGCAGCTGCTGCTGCTGCCGCTGCTGGCGTTGGCAGCGACTGGTGCACAAGCGGCCATCGACAATAAGGACAACAAGTCCTCGCCCATCATTAGTCCCGATCAACACAATGTGATCAACTTGAGGCTCCACACGGAAGACAACAACAACAATCACAGCAGCGACGCCAGCATCAACTTCGATCTGTCGCGCACGCAGCGACTGCGCGACGCGCTGAACGTCTTCGATCTGTCGCTGCTCGCAGCGCAGTGGCCACGCCTCGAGGCGACACACAAGCTCAGCGCCAACTGCACAAAGGACATGCGAAGCTATCTACACGGCCTGAGCGACGCCAAAATGTGGGCTGTCAAAAGTGAGTACAGTCGACGGGTGTGGGAACAATAGCAATGGGAACAGTTAATATGTAGCAGTAAAGTGCAATAGAAATGGGAATTTCTGAGTGGGAACAGTTATTGATTTGGGTCAGGCGTTCGCAGTAAATTCGTAAATTTATGTGCGAAAATTAGTTCAGACGGGATATTATTAAAAAATATGTTAATTGGGATAGAATTTCAATTCGTCTGACAATTAAAAGACTATCCAGCAACTAATTAAGGAAAAGCATGCGTTCGGGTGTAGCCGACAGCGCAATACTCGTTCGCAGTGCAATAATCAGATCAAATTTTTTGTTCAAAATATGTTTTAATAAGAAATTTAAAAAAATGTATTTTCAATAATGCATATATTTTAAAGGAAAAGTAATGACCAAAATTTAAACAAGAAACTGTATTGACTTTTGACAAATTCCAAAATTTATGGAAGCTTTGGATCTGAATCATATTGCCATTTTTATACATATTGTGTAATATTTTCGTCTCTCACCTTCACAGTTTTAATTGCTATAAGAACACAATATATTGGAAAGCGGAGGGCTTGGGAGAGCCCTAAAAAATTCAAATTCAAATTTTCAAAAGTTATCACCAGCAATTGGAATAAATCGATGCGAAGGCTACGAAACAATTTGTAAAATATGTACCAAAATCAAAATTTTCAAGAAAAGTATCGCAAATTTAAAGAAGACAAGCAACTAACTGCATATTCCTCACCTGCTTACGGCCTACTATCCGTATGTTTGCCTTGAACTACAAAGTGCTTGCATAAAGCTAATCGCATATTTTATGTAACAAGACCAGATCGGACCAAACAACTCGTTTTACAACAAAACGAATAAAACGTCTAAACAATTTAGCCTGATTTTCTTTTCTGCTTAAAATGAATCATTATAATATTTGGAGACATATTTTGCTTGATTCAACAGAATACAATGACAATGGTTGTTGGTATAAAATAAAGGAGATAATTGTAGTGTTATGTTCGGATATAGTATAAAAAATATAGTATTCAAAATTTAGTGTCCCGTTTGGCTCATAAATATATTTGAGCGAGCAATTTCTTGAGCATTTATTGGGCAATTGGCTAAACTGGCAGCTATTATCCATTATCTAAGTGATCGAGCAAACTGCCGAATCATTTTCGATAAAGATATATGCATGTATGCATGTATATGCATTGATAGGTTTTCGCATATATTCAATTTTCGGGTTTTCAGCTTGTTGTTGTTTTTCGTTGTTAGCTGGTTGCTCTTGTTGCTTTGGTTTTGGTTTTTTGGCGAATTGAGCGCTGCATGTGAACGTGCCGTTTGCTGTGGACCGCTTTAGCGGCGAATTCTGAAAATTTCGAGACTCGGATCTACATAGTTCATAAAGGCATGCGCCGCTGGCTGGCTGGCTGACTGGGTGACTAGACGCCAAGGTCGCAATTAGTTCTTGCCCGACCACAGCAACTTGCAACTGCAACAACAACTGGAAACAACTCAATTGTGCATTTTGATTTTGATTTCTAGTTTAGCTCGTTCAGCTGTTGTTTTTCAATCCGAGTCGGCTTTTTGGCTTGGATTTGTTTTCGATTTTCTTTATTTTTTTTTATTTTTTTTTTGGCAAATTGTTTGGTCATTATGTCAGCACCCTGTATTAGCTTGAACAATGGCCCCAAACTGTAATTAGATATTGCATATAATGCAATACTCTATATATATATACGTACATATACATATATTTATTATGTTATGGCCTCCCCCCAATCACTGCTGTCGAAAAGTTAACCAACACTTTAACAAGCTGTCAAACTAGATTCCGTTACGCTCATGTTCTGTCTGTCAAAGTTGAGTGGGCAGTTCATCTAACTGTTAAGTATTCGATAGGATGGTCATGCAGTTTTGCCACCTGTATTTCGACATCGTACACTTGACGAAAGTTAGCAAATAAAATAGGAATTGGGCATACAATTTGAGTTTTACGTAGTTAAATCGATTAACTGCTGCCCTCCCTAACATTATTTGTGGGCCAATCGAGAAGCTAACATGCACTTTGCCATGAGCTTCTTGGTAAAAGGAACATATTTTTGCACTGCTTGCTGTGTGTACTGCTTGCCATCGACTGCACATACAACTTGCAGCAGTTGCAAAAATGGAAAAAACATGAAAAAATAAAATTATGAATAAATGCGGTGCGACTAGTTTTTGGCTTTTGGGTTTTTTTTCTTCTCATTTTTTAAAGCTTTTTTTAAGTTTTGGCTTGGTTGCGCCAGCGTGTAGAGAGCACGCCCCCTTTGTGCACCGCCCTTCCCCCAGTGAGTGACTAACCAAGTGAGTGACCAACTGACCAACTGAC
This sequence comes from Drosophila paramelanica, assembly GCA_035043915.1. NCBI lineage: Eukaryota > Metazoa > Arthropoda > Insecta > Diptera > Drosophilidae > Drosophila > Drosophila paramelanica. Next base: position 3,050,831 of record JAWNMO010000557.1, on the reverse strand, counting down.
TGAATAGGTGAATGAGCAAGTGAATGACCAACTGTGAGTGTGCCTTGTCCAAGTGAGCTGTCGCTGCCGCTCTTTGTGATTTGTTATGCAATCAATTAACACAAGGCGAAGCGAAAAGCGAAAAGCGAAAGAAGAAAACAACAACAACAGCAACATTTGTTTCTTTTCCTTTTGGTTAGTTGTCTTCAAAGTTTCACTAAAAAATGGCCAAGAAAAATTGAAACTGATTCAAAGCTTGCGCTTAAATCAAATATTATTTCAACTTTTATTCTAGGAATTTCATTTTGTTTTAGCCATTAGCTTCTTGGCCCGCCAACTAACCGCACACCTATTCATAATTCATTATTTATGTTCTTTAAAGCACTCATTCAATCACTTTAACTGGTTCGCATTTAGATTTAAACGTTTTTTTAGCTCATTGCGCTCTCTCAATCTGACCACATCCGAGTCTTGAGATATCTGCTGGCCAAGCGGCAAGACCAGCCTCTAATGGCCAAGATCAATGGCCATTCAGTGTGCCGCTTTACCTTTTTAGCGCCTAACTCAACATACCCGTACCGCCCAAGTCTAATAGGTCTCGTTTCCTTAGTGTTTGCTCATATGTACTAGTGTAAAAAACTATATGCAAAATTTAAAAGAAAATTAATTCTTTATTTTTTGAATCGATATATATATATTTATATTTTGTATTTATTAAATTAAAATAATTCAATTTGAGCGAAATAAAAACAAACTTTAATAGCTCCTAAATAATATTTTTTTGATAACAAATCATTTTTTAAAAAAAGGATTCATTAACTCTTCCTTAAAAAATTATGAATATGATTCCGTTTTTTCCTAATGTTTTTCTTTCCACTTTGTTGATTTTAAGCTTCAGATTTTTCTGATTTTTTTTCTTTACTTTAGGTTCAAACCTGCTTGGTGGTAAAACTATTTGTTGCCCTGGTTTCTCTACACAAAATGTTGTGTTTTTAAAAAACTGTTTTATAATATTTATTTTGACTTTTATACTGTCTGTACATTATATTTTTCGCTTGTATTATATGCCTACTTTTATGTCTTCGACATTTTCTTTTCTGATACTTGACTTTAGAACTAGTTCGGCACTGGTTCGGGTATATTTGAAGTCGCGCTCTTGTTTGTTGTTTGGTGCACGTTCTGACTGGTTGCCTTTGTTGTTGTTGTGCATTTAGTGGCAACTTCGGCTCGTTGCTTTGGTTGATTGTTGCAATCGATTGGTTGCTGCCGCTGCTGCCACCAGCCGGGGTTGGCTCCGCTCCACCCCTCCCCCTCCCCCTCGATCGGTCAACCCCCGTGCAATGGCAATTTAAAGCTGTTTTGCTGTTAGCGCTCGGCTGTTGCTGACTTAGTTGAAGGCCAAACGGTTTTAGCCATGGTTGGCTGCCTGGCTGGTTCTGGGCCACGGCATGTGTGGAAATCCTGGCAATGAAATGGAGCCAAAAAGCTTTTTTGTTGTTGTTTCAATCTCTGAATTTTGTTGCTGTTTGTTTTTTGAGGCTTTCGTCAGCGGCGCGGCTCAAAAGTGAGAGAAGGCCCCAAGAGGAAATGCAAATGTTTGCTCTGCCAAGCCCATCATTAGCCCAAACACAAACAACCTTGTATGTGTGTGTGTGTGTGTGTGTGTGTGTGTGTGTGTGTGTGACTTGGGCTGTTGTGCAAACTTCCTGCTCGCTGCTTTCACAGCGCGTCTTTTTCTTGCTTGCCTGCTGTGCCTTCCAGGAAACTTGGCGCGAACGACCTCCACTTGGCCACAATTGCAATTTCGGCCATTACCAAATCAGCTGCCGCCGCTGACCTCGTCTAGCATTTCACCCGGCCAATGGCACAAAAGATGACCAAACAAGACGATAAAAATAAAATCAAAAAAAACAAAAAATTACAAAAAATATGAAAACAAAAATGATCAAAAGCCAAGTTGTCGTTGGCCAACTTGAAGAGCTGCTGGCCGGCAACAAATTGGCAAACGGCCTGCAGTGCGCGGCGGCTCGTGCCTGGCCTATTTTACGTATTCATTTGGTTTTTTGTTGTTGTTGTATTTGTTGGCCATTAGCTTGGACATAATGGCAGCAACAATTTTTAGGCCAATATACTTAGCCGAGTTTTGGCCAAGAGTGGACTGGCAGGGGGGCAGTGGGGCAGCTACCAATTACAGTCTTTGTGCAAAATGAAACGTCACGCAACATAATTTCTATTGCTTTCCCATTGTTGTTGCTGCTGCTGCTGCTGCTTCTGCTGTTTGTTGTTGTAAATGGCAATAATAAAGCAATAAGAAAATGAAGAAGCAGAAAGCCGCACGCACACACATACAGAAATTGCACAACATATAAACACGTCAAGTCAGCGCAGTTTATTGTTGTTGTTGTTGTCTCTACATACCAACAACAACAACAACAACAACAAACACTGCAGATAAGCGCCGCCTGTCAGCTGCTGGTCAGACAGCAGCGTTGACGCCGACGCCGACAGCGACGGCAGCGCTGTGCTTATGTAATTTAACTTTAATTTGATTGTTGCAATGTCTTGCAGTTTTTTTCCGACATGTTGTTGTTGTTGTTGTTGCTTTGGCGAAAACGAAATTATGGCCAGGCAAATGTGCGCTCGCCTTTGCTGTTGTTGTTGTTGTTGCTGCTGCTATTGGCAGCAACAATAACGGTCAATTTGTGGCAGCCACTTTCAACTTTGGCCGAGATTTTCCTCATGTTTAATATCGTTTTGATTTAATTTTTTCTTATTTTTTTGAGTTTTTTGTTTTTAGTTGCACAAAAACAAATGACTTAGGCAACGAACTTGTTCAGCTCTACGCGCACAGCTTTGCGCGCAATTAACGCAGTTTTACTCGGCACTTGATCATGAATTATGGCCTAAAAGAAGTCTGTGGCAATCGTCAGCTCGAGCTGCTATTGAGCGGCTGTTGTCGCTGACTGAGCAGCAATGAGAAGATCGAGCAAAATATGAATATAATTATTTTAATCTTTTTAAAACTTTATTTTCTTGTAAAACTGTTTGAACAGATTTAATACAGATATTGAGGACACTGGATGTAATCAAAGCAAGTCAGATGCCCTTAAATTTAATAATTTGCTTAATTGGATGTTTATATTTTGGTTATTTAATATCCAGTTTGCATGCCCAAAACAAATGTTAACCTATTTCATCTAATTTTTTTTTTGGATATGTTGCCACAATAATATTTGTAACGCATCTCTTTGATTAACATAGCGATACAGGTATATGTGTGTGTGTGTGTGTGTGTGTATAAGCTGATTGTTGGGGTCTGCTTAGGATGTGTTAAGTGTGAACCAGTTTCTGCAATTTAACATTGCGATGGCTGCGATCTTGCATAACCTCACTTGATGAATGCCATATTTGATTACAGAAACACAATATTTGCACTTGACTTGCACTTTGAGTTTGACTGGCGAATCAACTGCGTAAATGACGGCACATATTTTGAGATATTGTCAGATCGTTGGTCTTAACGACAATTTGATGTTGTTTGGCCCGAAATGGAATTGCGCCGAATTGTGTAAACTTGTGATTATGGCCCAGAGACGGAGCCATCATGATGATGTTGATGTCGATGTTTTATAGCTGACATAATGCCGCATGCTTATGGCATTCGGAATGGCTAGTTTAATCGGTATCGTAATCGTAATTGCAATCATTTATCGAAGCAGCAGCCAATTGGGTTTCAAGTTTAATGCGCCGCTTGGTCTTGGCTTGGCCCAGCTCAGACTGTTAATCAAACGATTTCTATGTCGCGCTCGTTGCACTCAACTGAAGGTCCCCTCCAGTCGCGCCTCACCATCATACGTTAGTTCGATATATCTACGATATACTGAATGCTATACACACTCGCTATATTTCGGCTCGATCGCAAGTGCAAGTGCATTCCCGGACAGCGCTTTTGGCCTGGCCCAATTTGGTTTGACACTGAGACGGCGGGTAAAAGTATGAGTGTAAAAAGCACTTCCGTTAAGTAAGAGCCGAAGACGTGTCGGGCATTTGAAAAAGCGTTTGGCAGCGAGCGAATTGGCCAACAGCCCCTCTATTTGGGGTTATTGACCATAATTGCATTTGCGCCATTTGATAATTGCGCACTTAGGGCGCCCAAATGGCCTGTGCGCAGTGGGCGTGGCTGCTTATATAACTGCGCAAATAGCCACAAAAATGGTGAGACGCAAATTAAAGATATGGACAGGGTGGGGGGAAGAGCAAGACAGCGAGTAAGAAGGAAGCATAATTACAGAACACCTTGGATTATATTAATTCTAATAATTTCCAAATCGTCTATTTTAAAATGGGACTATAACACGAACTTATTCAGTACGCTTCTCGGGTTTGTTCTTCTTTTTTTTATTCCAAAAACGTATTTTGTTTTTTTTTAAATGTCGAAGATTTTCTATAATATTTCACAACTTTTTGCGAAAACAACTAAAATCATTTATCAGTTGATTAGCCACAATGAATCAGTCAAAAATCAATTAGTTAAGATCGCTGATGAGTTTCTCGTACGTATTTGTAAAAAAGGGAAAATACCAAAACAAAATTTGGAATGATTTAAGATCACTAATGATCAATACATAGATAGAAAACAAAATTGATTTTCCATTAGCTGTGAAAATCTGTGCATTTTCATCGTGACTGCGTTGGGTTGCGATCGTTAATAAATTCATAAAGTTTTTGTTTTGTTTTTCCTAATTATATTGAAATTCCGTTGCAAATGACTAAGGCAACGAACGCGATTAGCAGTGCTTAATAGTGTTATTAATGACACTGAATTGTGCTTTTTTCTTGTTTTGTTTTTTGGACAAATGCAGCCCTGAAATGCGCAAACAAGCCGAGCTCTTAGCTTAATTCGGATTTCAGTTTTTATATGAATATATATGCAGTAAAATAAACTGATCATTGCCACGTGCTCGAGCCAAAGATAGAGTTATTTGGTAGCTGATACTATTTGGGCGGGAAGGGGGGCGTTGCCTGTGCAGGCCCAGACCTGATCAGGTGAAATACCAGTTAGTCATCAACAGTTGGCCAAGCCACAAAAAAAAAAGAGAAAAAAAACGGGTCGCCAATGGCAATGGAGTTTGCCTAAAAGAGCCGAAACTGAATCTGAAGCTGAGGCTGCGGCTGAGGCTGAGGCTGAAGATGCAGCTGACCTTGTGCTGAATCTCCAAAAGATACCAGCCGAAAACGTAAATGAATTACAAAGAAATAGAAAAAAAACAAAAACAAAACAAAAAAGAAACGCAGCTAAAGATATCTCTTCCTCTTTATAGCTCTTTGTCCTCTCTTTCGCGCCCTCCTGCAAATTGGAGCACAAATTGCTGTCAATGTTCGCCAAGCGGCGAAAGCGCCAACGGCAACAGTTGCTCATAATGAAGTTGTTATGAATCATCATCATGTTGTTATTGTTGCTGCTCTGCTTTTTGTTGACAGCATCAGTCAATTGTCTAGCATTTGCCAATATTGCCAGCGGCTGCTTGTGGGCGACACAGCAGCAACTTATTGCACTTGAACCCCCAACAGCAACAGCAACAGCCAGCGACAGCATTGACATTGAAACTCTGCCACAGCAGCAGCAACAACAACAGCTCGCGATGTCTCCGTTCCAAGACCTGAATAACAATTGCTGCTCATGCATTGCAACAGCAACACACGGCAGCAACTGTTGCTGTTGCTGTTGCTGTTGCTGCTAAGCAGGAAGTGAATTGAAGATGTCGATTGCAGCCAGGCGAGCAAGCGCTCTTTTATCAAGGCTTAGACGATCTTGCGAGGCGTTGCCAAGCATTAAATTGACTTTACCTTTGATGTGACTCAATTAGGCAACAACCAACGGCAACGCAGACACGCAACAGCAACAATTATCGTTCCATAACTTTGGATTGTTTTATGAGATGTGCTCGTTGAGTTATTTCAACAATTTGTCTGTTAAGTTCAGATCGTAAAGTTGATTAGCCGTTGGCACGTAAGCTGAGATGAGCAGACTGTTAAAGACCCAAATTCTAAGCATCTGCGCAATTGGGCGCAATTTCGTTACAAAAAAAATAACACAATAAATTCTTAAATTTTGTTTACGCCAGTTGATAATTCACCAAAAGTTTTTCGGAAAAATGTTATCTTGCAGCCTTATGTTAATTGTCCACTAAAAAATTTAGGCCTCTCTATGCGATTCTCAAAATTCAAATAAGTCCTGCAGACTTATGGTATTTTCAGTGATGTGTGTGTGTGTTATTTAAAAGTTTTGTTTGAAAAGTTGTGTGTTTTTTTTACTAGCAAGTGGTTCTTATTCACAAGCTTTCTCTTCCTCTGTTTTTTTTCTCTCAGTCTTTCCTTCTCTTACTATTTCTTTCTCTCTCTATCTCTCTCTCGTAAATTTGGCGGGCTCTTATTTACTCGCACTCTGTCTCTCTCTTTTCTAATCTCATTCTCTCTTTCTTTCTCAATCTCTCTCTCTCTCTTTCTCTGTCTCTGTCTCTCTCTCTCTCTCTCTCTCTCTCTGTCTCTCTCACTCTCCCTCCCTCACTCACTCTTACTCTCTCTCTCTTTCTCTCTCTCTCTCTCTCTCTTTCTCTCTCTCCCTCTCTCTCACCCCCATTCTCTCTCTCTCTCTTTCTCTCTCTCTCTCCAAGTCTCTCACACTCCCTCTCTCTCTCACTCTCTCTTTCAGTCTCTCACACTCCCTCTCTCTCTCACTCCCTCTCTCTCTCACTCTCTCTTTCACTCTCTCACACTTTCTCTCTCTCTCACTCCCTCTCTCTCTCGCTCTCTCTTTCACTCTCTCACACTTTCTCTCCCCGTCTCTCCTGTCTCTCTCACTCTCTCTCTCACTATAAAACGAATTTTGGACACAAAAAAAGAAATACTCTCCCTTGTCTTAACATCTTCAAATAAATGTACAACACACGCTTCCAATGCGCTCAGGTGCTCCGCCGTTTCAGCTGACAGTTTATTGACTTCAACTTCTAATAAACAAAAAATGATCTCAAGATAAACTCGTGAATGTTCAAAGTTCTCACTATAAACTAACAATTTGTGGAAAACAAAAACCAGACACTCGTTAATTCGCTAAAGCGGCACAATCTGTGCTAGACGAGACTAGAATTCTGTGAAAACACCTTGTAAATATTTAACTTGTTGTCAAATATGCCATCCATCATGCCACAACGCACAAGTTCAATAATATTCGCAGTTGAGTTGTCGAAAAATTTAATTTAGAAATTTTCATATTTATTATTTGTTAATTATAAGCTTTTGCGGTATTAACAGATTAGTTAAAATATGGAATCTATATATATATATGTATATGTACATAAAGAGTTTGTTTACATGGCTAAACAAAGTTCTTGAAGTACTTAAGAAATCAGCGATCTCAAGCAACAAATCATCTGGAAAGTAACTGATTAAATATTTTGATTCATCTGTACATATTTACGTATATATTTTTATTTACAGATTGTTTATATATGTAGAATCAATTGTTCAAATGTTTGTATATGGGTTATATATGCTTTTAGCTTAAAATATTCCTAAAATACGCATGAATTAGTTTTGATTTTTTAATCGTCTGATTAATTTAAGTATAAAATTCTTGGGTTTTGTCAAAGTGTAGTTTCTTTGACTAATAAACCACTTGGAACTTATCTCCACCCACAAATCATAATGTTTATTTTGATTGAAATAGCATCAACACGAGCTGCATTTTCAGGGTGTTGGCCGTAAACTGCATAAATTATTTACAAAACTGTTTCAAGATCGTAAGCTGTCTGTCAATAAAATAACAAAAATTGAAATTCAATCGAAAACAAATTAATACGAAACGAGGCAATAATTCAATGATGCCTTGTCTAGATGGATTTAAAATATCACAATCGTATTTGATATTTATTCAAATTCAAGATCTGGGGCACTTTCAATTTATAAAAGTTGTATATATATTTATTTGGGACTTATTATCTATCTTTACCAAGAAGTTTTTCGATTTTTTTTTTCAGAGATAACTTAAATATTGATTTAGGCACTGTGAGATACCAAGAACATTCTGATTATCAATAAGAGTTTCTTTACACACCTCGTTTTTATGATAAATATTTGAAATTGTTTGGGTTATGTTAAGTTGAGGTTTCAAGTGATTTTTTCTTGGAACAATCATTGGCAACATGTTAGATTTGATTTGAATTTTCGGTATTTTAAGCAAAGAATTTTCAAATCTTTTCACACATCAAATTGATAAAGTTTACTTCGACAAAACTTATACTAATGGGATATGTACAAAATGGTCGAAATTTGTTGACTTAAATAAATACGACGCAACCACAGACAAATAATCAGCATATATATATATATATATATATATATGCAAGTGTGTGTGGCCCAATCACACGTAGAGCCCATTAAACAAATTGAAGACTAAAATCTAATAAAATAAAAACAAGCTGGAAAAGCAATTGCTTATAAAAATAAGAGAACAATAAATTTAAATAAATGTTTTTTCATATTTATAATCATAATTTTTTAATGGGCCTCCGAATGATTCTGACGCACATGTTTTGGCTGCTTTAATTGCGCGCTTTATATTTAAGACATGTCGCAAAAAAAACAAAAACAAGCGGTGTTTTTTTTATTGTTTTGCGTTTGTTTTGCTTTTTACTCTTTTGTTGCAAATTTTTTTTTTTATATATTTTGCAAACCTTTCGAAATGGGCCGCAGCTCTATAAAAATAATAATAATAATAATAAGTGTCAGACAACACTACAACTATTTGGTGTCGTTGTCATTTGTTGATGTTGTTGTTGTTGTTGTTTCGTGAGTTAAGCACATTATTTATGATTATTTTTGTGCAGCGTTTCATCAATCAAACACAAAATTTCAACAGTTTCTTCTTTTTTTTTATTATTATATAGCTGCTGTCATTTTATGTCGCCCGCCACACCCCATCACTGAACTTTTATTTTTTAAAAAATTGTCGAAATAGTTGTTGTTGTGCTGTAATCGGTTTTAACGGTGTTAACACCTTTGTTGCGCAGGCGCCGTTTGCCCCGTTTCAGATAAACCCCCCAAATTTCTGTGTTTTTCTTATGATTTTTATTTTTTTGATTTTTATACATAATATTTTTTGCCCAACCTCCACAGCCTGCCATAACCTCCTCTCAGCTGCTGTCCCCTTCCCCTCTTAAGCAAGCCCACTCATGACAAATCGTTGATTGTTTTCAATTGGCGATTTCATTGACACTCAGGTGACAATGAAAACATTGCCGCAAAAAAATTTCAAGAGTTTTTTTGTGGCGAAAAAAAAATTAAAAGAAATACCCAATAATCGGTGGCATTTGCTGCAGTCAGCCAATTTTTTAGCCAGCTTCGCAGCTTAAGCCATAATTTACGCCCAAAATACTAGCTAAAAGTTAATACAAAAAAATGTAAGATAAATCAAATATTCGCTGCTTCCTATAGACAATATTGATTCTCAGTTAAGCGCAAATTACTTAACTACACAATCTTAAGCTTTAAGTCTTAGAGGTATTCTTTTGTACACACACCAACAATGCGGATATGCAGAATAGTGCACATAATATGTTAATTAAACTAAGTTCTCCGCTTTTTTTTTTTTTTGGCAAATATATTTTAAACACATAAATTCAAAAGAAGAAAAATATTAAGCTGTAATTATCATAAACAAATATTTTCCTTGTGTAAATGTTTCAGTTTTTTGTTTTTTTCTTCAATAAGGCTATTTTTTATTATTTTTTATATATATATTTATTTATTTTTTTAACAAATGTGTTTTAAGTTATGTGAAAATCTTGAACCAAATCAATGACAATTTATTTACTATTGTTAAGAATATTTTCAAAGAAGAATATTCTCAAAATTTAAACAGCCAGAAACTGTTTGCATTTGTTCAGATAAGCTTAGATATATGTGTCAACAGCTTTCAACAACTTACGGCTAATCTACTGAAACATTCCCCAATCCGATTGACCGTGTTTTTGGGTCTCGTCTGTGCAGCGGCGACCTTGCGACAAGACAAGAATTGATATGGCTACAGCGGCGAGTACAAAAATATGAGTGCAAAGTACATGATACAAAAATGAAAACAACAAAAGCGATAAACAACAACAACAACAGGTTGTGTTTTGTCGAGCTGGGGTTAAACGGTAGTCGCGAGCCCAAGTTCACAGAGCAGCGCGCTGGTCCAAGCGCTACCTGGTTCGGCTTTTTCCGGCTGCTGCTTTGGTTGGGGTTTTGTCATGTACATCGCGGCGAGATTACCTTGATGGAGCTGATGTGTCTGTCTCTTCGGATCTGTCTGTCGCACTCTGTTTCATCAGTTGATTATTTCGTGGACGCTTTTGTTGAAGATACGTTAAACGCTTGAATGACACGTTCAATTGAACATGAGACAACCAAAAAATAAAAAAATAATGAAAAAAAAACTGAGAGACAAATATAAATGAAATCCGACTAGTTAGAGGTCCCACAGATCTACGAAGACCTCAGCTGCTACCAAAAAAAAAAACCAAAAAAAAACCAAAGTTGGCCTAACAATTACATAAAAGCCAAAACAACAACACAAAAGCCAACAAAAATCAAATGACCTCAATCGCAAATTAAATTAAAAAGAAAAGAAAAAAAAAAACAAAAATAAAAACATGTTTAAACATTACACAAAAAAACAAAAAAAAAACAAAAACAATGCGACAGAGTGAGAGAGATAGGAAGAGGGGGCAAACAAGGGCTGGGAAAAAGTTGCAGTTAACAAAAGTAAGAGTGCGCCGAGAGGTGGGAGTGCCCAGCCAGGAGACACCCTGCACATAACCATGAATTAATATGCATATGCCAAAAGTCAAGGCCTTAGCTTTGATCACATATTCCCCCCCCCCCCCTTAAAAAAAAAAGAGGTGTTAATCATGAATATTTATCGCAAAAATCGTAAATAACTTTGATCGATTTTAAATGAAAGGAGAAAGTTGTCGAATATTTGATTTAGCTATTTATGAAATAAAACCGCCCCATTTTAAACATTTTGTCGCATAACTTTGATATACCCCTTTTTATTGGCCATTTTTAATGGGTATTGGGTATAATTAAAACGAGTCGAAAAGCTTACCGAAAATTGCCTGAATTTATTAATAATCGCTAATAAATTAACAAAGTGCTAAACGCTTGGCGCTCAATTGGGAAAATCTGTTCCCAAAATGCCTTTCCCCTCCCCCTCTCTCTCTTTGTCTAAGCCAACCGCAGCTGACCGTTGATGAAAACAAAAACCTATTCATGGTCATGGCCATTGCTAAGGCCAAAATAGGAGCGACAAGCGACCTATTTCCCCCCTTACCCGCTCTCTCCCTCCCTTTATCTATACCCATAAATCAGCGCCTTGGTCAAGGCGAGCGCCAAAAATGCGACGATCGTTTTTCAGCCAGAAGGAAGTTGGCCTCACAGAGAAGCGAGCAGCAGCTCGTTCAAAAGTTGTCCACCAAAATGCCAAAATGTCTGCAACAAGCAACAACAGCAAAGAGCAACGATAAACAGCAAAACAAAAACAACAACAACAACAACAAACTGTTGCGCAGTCGCCGCGAAGCTGCAGCATTTTTCCCCCACTTTTTTGGACTTTAAGCAACGAATTCGGCAAACTGGTTGCTGCCTCAAGCTGCCCAACTGGCAACTGGTTACAGCATAAGAAACGCAACAACCAACAACAGCAACAACAACCAACAACCAACAACAACACTGTGCAAATATATTATGAACAACACAGTTGAAGATCGCAGGGCAAAACAGAGCTGGGAGCTGAGATTGAGCGCCAACTGCGGGCAACATGTTGCAAGCTAGACAAGGATGGGCAGAGAGAGAGAGGGAGAGAGAGAGAGAGGGGCGGAGAGAGCAACAGCAACATTATATAACAGCGCAGCTTAAACTAAAAAAAAAACACTACTTTTATGTGCCACCAGAGACAAAAACGCAAGGAAAACAAAAAACAAGCTGCGAGTGCAAAGAGCTTCGCGTGACCAACCAGAAGATACCCTCAAAGCAGATACTACTAAAATAGATTTTTTATTGATTTTGATCATTTTTAAGATTTTATATAAATTATGAAAAGTATTTTATATGATTTGTACCCATCCTTTTTACGCACATAAAAATTTACCCCAAATCGATATTTATCGATTTTTACACTACATTGTATTGCCTATCGATATATATTGATGAAAACCTACATTCAACTTTGAAATCTTGGAATAATTTCCAAGTCTGTTACAATCCTTTGCATACATTTAGCATACCCTTTTGTCATGTATACAGGGTATTAAACACGTCAGAGATAAAAGAGAGTAAGAGGCGAAGAAAAGTCGAAATTCAGGCGGGGAGGGCACCAACGGGAACGCTGTCGTGAGCGCACATTAAATAATGCCCTTCTCTTTAAACGTATTTTTTTTTTTTTATTGATTTTTGTTCACTTATTTTTTCACAGTGGACGATGCTTCCGGCCATTATACATCCGGTTTCTTCTATGGCAACAACTATTGGATGGGTTCGTTGGCCCTTTGCGATGCCATTTACGATGGCTCCAGCACCATTCGCAACAACAACAACAACGACAGCATCGGCAACAAGGACAACAACAAAGGGATGCGCAACAATGGGCTGCCCTTTGCCGAGGCCTACGCCGAAGCCTACAGCAGCGTCTACAATGCGCCGCCTCCATTTATGCCCGGATTCTACGTGCTCAAGCTGCAGCTGAACGAGACGATGCCAACAGAGGTGGTAAGTAAGAGTGCCAGACGGCAGGACAGAATCCAAGCTGAGTGCGACGAGAAACCAAGCGTGAATCATTTTAAGAAGCTTTAAATTCTGCCCCAAATTTGGTAAAGCAAAACTAATCAAAAATTGTTTTGTGATGTGTTTGGTAAAGCAAAAAACCAAAAAAATCAAATCGAAATCAAGCAAATTGAAAAGTAATCACTTTAAGATTGGTAGAATATAACAACAACTACAGTAGTCTGTGGCAAAGCTACAAAAAACCATTGTCAAATGAAAGCAAATTTCCATTAAAGTAGTAAACATTTTCATATTTAAATATGAAACAATTAAGGGAATTGAATAATTTGTAACAGTCAACGCTTCTCGCTGCAACCATAAATAAGTGATAAGTTAAATGATAAGTTAAATGAGTTAAATTTATAAATATACACTCACTAAATTATGTGTTCAAGTTTTTAGATGACCCTAAAGTATGAGAAGCTTAGCACAGAGAGAAGCAAAGCGAGAAGCTCAGCACAGAGAGAAGCAAAGCGAGAAGCTCAGCGAAGAGAGAAGCAAAGCGAGAAGCATTGCACTGAATCAGAAACTTAATTAATAGCTTGGATTATTAAATAATATATTATTGCTTCTCACTTCGCTTCTCTCTTTTGAAAGTTAGCGAAGCAAATTGCCTATGAAAATTGAAATAAGAACACAGTTTCTATTGGTACCCTCGTAACCTTCACTCTCTCTCTCTCTCCCACTCTCTCTCTCTCTCTTTCTCTCCCACTCTCTCTCTCCTTCTTTCTGTCTGCAGCTACGCACCATTTATATGGGCATTTGTTTGCCCTCGACCTGCAGCACTGCGGATGTGGATAAGATGAGCGGCTACGCGCGCCTGGATCTGCCCAGCCGGGAGTTGCGCGTCCTGGACATACGCGTGCCCACCGACAGCGAGTTCAACATTTGGTCTGACAAGACCTTCTGCCTGCTGATGTAAGTAGCGCACAAATTCCCCCCAAAAAAAAAAACACACACACACACACACAAAAACAAAAAGCTCACTTTCAAAAATAAGCGTGAGGCTGGCGCTAATGGACAGCACAAATACCCCCCTGTCACACACACACACACCCTCCCCCCTTGATCCCTCTTGCCCGCACTTTTGGTTGTCTCTTTTGGGCCGTTGGCATTTGCCATTAGCATTCGAAATCATGTGAAATGCGCCCAAAAAAAAAACAAAATTCAATAAATTGAAAAGCGAAACTATCCGTTGGGTCCATGGGACCACGCCCTCCACTTGTTTGGTCAGCCAATTAACAGCTCTCCTCCTCTCCCCCTCTCGCCCTCTATTCGCCCACAGTATGGTCTCCTGCATTGTGCTGGGCTTGATCTGCTGCGGCACGTTTTATGAGATCTACCTGACGCGCCAGCTGCAGGAGGCGCTGCGTCTGCAGGACAAGGAGATGATGAACAACAGCGAGACGAGCTCCGGCATTGGGTGCGCCTCCTCCGACTACAGCGACACGATGACCGCCCACGAGGAGGCGCTCAAGCAATCGAATCAGTCCGATTCCCTGAAACAGCTCGATCAGCTGGTGCTCCACCTGCCGCCCGGCGACAACGACAGCGGCAATGGGCACCATCACGATCACGAGCACGAGCACGATATCGATCACGATCACGATCACGAGCGTATAAATGTGCATCATCATCGGCATCACCATCATCATCTGCACCATGGCAGCACCGGCAGCAGCAGCAGCGCCAGCAGCAGACGCAGCGGCGGCGGCGGCGGCGGCAGCGGCGTCAGCGTTGTCGTCGGCGTTGGCGGTAATGTGAACGGCAGCGGGAACAACAACAACAGCAACTCGGACGAGCACCTCGAGGGGCATCTGCACGAGCCGGAGAAGCTGAGCATCTACTCGGAGCTGCTGCTCTCGTTCTCGGCCATTACGAACTTCAATGCGATCTGCGATCGGAACGTGGGCGCCGACACGATACCCTGCATCCACGGACTGCGCGCCTTCAGCATGGCCTGGGTGATCCTCGGGCACACGTGCATTGTGGTGTTCAAGTACTCGGACAACATGGAGATGCGCAAGGAGGTCGAGCAGAACTTCTTCTTCCAGGCGATCACGAACGGGCCGTTCAGCGTCGACACGTTCTTCTTCATCAGCGGCTTCCTCATCTCCTATCTATACTTCCGCACCAATGCCAAGGGCAAGCTCAACAAGCTGAGCAAGGGCGCCAATGAATTCACCGCCGGCACCGCCCACTTTTTCGGCCTGGTCGCCTATCGTTTTATGCGCCTCACCGCGCCCTATCTCTTCGTCCTGGGCGTCGTCCAGGTGACGATGCGCTACCTGGCCGCCTACTCGATCTTCGATCCGCCCACAATGGATCACATAACCTGCCCGGACTACTGGTGGCGCAACATACTCTACATCAACACACTCTTCCCGGTTGATGAGATGGTAAGATTCATATCTAATTCTCTAATTCTATATATAACTCGAATTCTCCTCTTTTCCTTCCCCGAACCAGTGCATGTTGTGGAGCTGGTATCTGGCGAACGACACCCAGTTCTATATGATCGGCGCCATTATCCTGATCGTGGGCGTGCGCCACTTTAAGCTCTCGGCGATCACCACGCTGGTGTTCCTGGTGCTCTCGTGGATAACGACGGCGGTGGTTGCCTTTACGAACAACCATCGTCCGAACACCGACGATCCCCTCGCCCTCTTCGACAAGATCTACGACAAGCCCTGGACCCGACTGGGTCCCTATTTGATTGGCATGGCCGTCGGCTGGATTCTGTTCCGGACCAACTGCAAGATTCGCCTGCCCCGACTGACGGTGGCCACCGCCTGGACGCTGGCCATGCTCAACCTGTTCGTGCTGGTCTTCGGCCTCTACCGGGCGGATCTGTCCCAGTTCACGGCGGCCGCCTACAGCTCCCTGAGCCACTCGGCGTGGGCGCTCTCCCTCGCCTGGATCACCATCGCCTGCTCGACGGGCTATGGCGGCTTCATCAACTCGCTCCTCTCGGCGCCCTGCCTCTATCCCTTCTCGCGCGTCACCTACTGCGCCTACCTGGTGCATCCCATTGTCATACGTTCCATGGCGCTCAATTCGGATGCGCCGCTCCATCTCGGCGGCGATTTGATGGTGAGTCTCGATACCTCCGCTTCCTCTCTCTTGATTTATTATAGTTCCGATCGTTCTTTCCTTGCAGGTCGTCATGTTCTTTGGTCTGACGGTCGCCTCCTATTTTCTGTCCTTTGTCGTCTCGATGTCCTTCGAGGCGCCCGTGGTCACAATGCTCAAAATCTTGTCACCTAGTCGAAAAAAACGTCTCGCCTAAGCCAGCGTCCTTCACTATTTATGCGTTACTATAAACGAATACATACTATATACATACCCTACCATATAGACCATATATAGACAACGCCCATTCACCTCTACTCTTATCAATTTCCCCATTACCTATCACATTCTCATTCGTCTCAAGCAAACAAAAGTCCACATATTTATAGCATCGTTCATACACACACCATACATTCGCACACACACACACACACACGCATACATCTCTTTTTAACAATTCCCAACTTTGTCTTCGATTTGCTAACTCAATTTCCTTTTCTATAATATTTCACAGCTTTGTATTTGCCCTCATTTTTTTTACATTTTTTTTGTTTCGTAATGTGTACATTTTAGTCGTTTAATTTATTCCAAAGGTTTGGAAATTTTGTGCGTGACGAAAAATAATAGTACTTAATAGTAATAATTATATACATAATATATATAAAACAAAAACAAATAAAAAAAAGCTCTAGTACCTAATTTTACAAGTTCATGTTGTATATATACTATATATGTAATATGTATAAACCTTTAAATAAAACTGCTACCAAATAAAAATTTTAAAAACGTTACACTTTAATTTAAATTCGATTTGTTTTTTTAACTATCGATAGCTAACGACTACAACTGTAGCATAGTAGCTGGTCACACTACTTAACGAAACGTCTGCGAAATAGACAATATTACAAAAATTCAAATTTTTATTATTATTACTATATTATATGTACAAATATTTTATTCGCAAGATTTTAAGAACGTTCCATAAGCTAAAAACTTAACCTTTGTTTTATTTCGTTTAGTTGTAATGTAGTCACCCTGTTGTTTTGTAAGGCAGTCAGTATTTAATATTAAAATGAGTTGTTCCTTTTAGCGCTTTTGGACTCTAACTTATTTTCAGAAGCTGTCAACGATCAAATTAAAATAACCAAATCCACTATATATTTATTTATTGACGGATAACGCAAATTAAGATTCACACGATAAATACTAAACTACGCAACCTATGCAACACTGACCGCCGGCAGCTTTCAGTACTGTAACAGCTACGCCGGCATTTACCGCACAGTGATGTGCACCAACTGTAAATTTGTCTAATTGACCATAAAAAATTGCCAGCGCCACCAAAACACCCAAACCTGCATCGGCATCCGCATTTGCATCCTCAGCGCAGCTTAGCTTTGGGCGTTGGCAACGCGCATTCCGTTTGAAGCCCCACGACATGGCCATGCCTTCGATCTCAACGCTGGTGGGCGTGGCGTTTTTGGCCTATATCCTGCACTCCATCTATCAAATGTCGCAGCTGTTCACGACGCTGCAGTGCACAGAGGCGCCCTGCTATACATCCTTCCTGGCGGAACGGCCGCGCTTGCAGCTGGCGCTGTTCAGCTCCCGGATACGCAATCCCATTGCCGCCGAGGTGCAGGAGGTCTACAAAACGAAGCGCTTCGACTATGCGCAGCCCTTCGACCACGACTTCGAGGTGGATGTGCCGCTCAAGACGCGCCAGAACGGCACCCTCTATCTGCATGTGGTTGTCGCCCTCGAGGGCGAGCCGCTCGACTGGCGCACCCTGCGCCGCGACGGTCCAACGGTGCTGCACACGCTCAGCCTGTGCGACTATATGGTGCCCAAGGCGGAGGCCTTTAATCTCCTGGGGGACGGCGACAAGCAGTCGAAGCCAAAGCCGAAGCCCGATAGCCGCCAAAAGGTGGACAAGACTCCGGTGGGCGGGCGGCCCAGCACCCACATACGCTCCAATGTTTATGTGATGCTGCTCACGGATCTGTTCTCGCTTTCGCAGGCGGATGTGCCGCCGGAGATGGCGCAGCTGATACGCGTCAATCGCATGCAACAGATCCTGCCCATAGTGCAGACGGACACGTTCAATACACGGCTCCGGGATCTGGTTCCCGTCGACATCAACACCACCAAGTTCACATTTAGCTTCCATTACAAGCCCGTCGGCGTCGGCAAGCTGCGCCTGATGCTGCTCATGGAGCACGCCACGCAGGCGCTGCTCGCGATTGGCTTCGCCAACAAGGACATTGACGAGGTGAAGGGCATCTTCTCCGACACGAACGTGTATCTCCTCTGCGGCACCATTTTCGTATCCAGCGTGCATGTGGGTATTTTGCAGAAACCGATAATCTCTCTTATTGTGTTAAATGATGCACTTGCAGATGCTCTTCGATTTCCTGAGCTTCAAGAATGACGTCTCCTTCTGGCGCAAGAAGCAATCCTACGAGGGCCTCTCCACACGCACCACGCTCTGGCGCGCCTTCTCCCAGTTCATCATCTTCTTGTATCTGCTCGACGAGGAGACATCGTATCTGGTGCTGGTGCCCGTTGGCCTCGGCACGCTTATCGAGCTCTGGAAATGCAAGAAGATCCTCCGTCTCGAGCTGAGCTTCAGCTCGTTCATCAGGCGCAAGCTGGACGAGGTGGATCGGCGCAACGGCACCGCCACCGACTCCAATGCGCCCGCTGGCCAGCTGGCAGAGCAGCAGACGCAGCAGTTCGATCGGGAGGGCATGCGGTACCTCAGCTATCTGCTGTATCCGCTGTGCCTGGGCGGCGCCGTCTACTCGCTGCTGTACCAGCCGCATCGGTCGTGGTACTCCTGGACGCTCAACTCGCTGGTGAACGGCGTCTACGCGTTCGGCTTCCTCTTCATGCTGCCCCAGCTCTTCGTCAACTACAAGCTCAAATCGGTGG
Source organism: Drosophila paramelanica (assembly GCA_035043915.1). Classification (NCBI taxonomy): domain Eukaryota; kingdom Metazoa; phylum Arthropoda; class Insecta; order Diptera; family Drosophilidae; genus Drosophila; species Drosophila paramelanica. The sequence continues at coordinate 3,031,985 of JAWNMO010000557.1, read as the reverse complement.
CGGCGCTCCCCTGGCGCGCCTTCATGTACAAGGCGTTCAACACGTTCATCGATGACTTCTTCGCCTTCATCATCACCATGCCGACGGCCCATCGGGTGGCCTGTCTGCGCGATGACATCGTGTTCGTCATCTATCTGTACCAGCGCTGGCTTTATCCGGTTGACAAGACCCGTGTCGATATGGGCGGGGCCATCGCTGAGGCGCCGCCCACAAAAGCTGCAGCAGGAGCAAGAACAGGACCCAGAGCAGGTTCGGGATCAGGATCAGCTCGCAAGAAGCGCGATTAGATCGTAGCAAGATCAATGCATCCATCATATTAATATGTACTGGCACATTCCGTCGATTCGTTTTTAGCAACCGTAGGCTGTAATCACCCACCACCCCTCTCTCCCCCCAACCCCACCCCACCCAACACACTCATGTAACTTTTTATTGTAGCAAATGCAAGCGTCTTCACTTTTCAGCCTGTTGTTTTCTTTTTTAAACGCTTTCCGTGTGAAAACAGTTTTCAATAATTTACATCTGAAATTTTACAAGTACCCGATTCTTAGATGACCCCATTATTTTTTAATGCCGATCGATAGAGCTGGTCCTTGCGAATCTAACGCACCAAGTCCTTTGAAAATACGCAAGGATATGGCCGAGTTAGAGCTATATTTCTGCAAAGGACATTCCTTTTATAGCCATATCTCGGTCATATCTTCGGGATATACCTTTGTAAAATCGCAGAAAGCAGGACTATCGAATGGCATTCAAAGATTTTCAGGATTCCACCAAAAATCTTGACCAACATTTTTATAAGGGGTAAGTCGAAAAATGTGAAGAAAACTGAAAAATCGTCCTTAACTTGGCCATCTTAAGGACTATCGTGATGTCTTTTGGCCATCAGATAGTTATTTTGATGCCAATTCAGAATATGCAATAAAAAGGACGAATATCCTTACAGGAGCCAAAATAAAGGGAAATTTTTGGACACAAAAAACTGGCCATAACTCGGCCGTATCCTTGTAGATCCTGGCAAGTCCTTCGTCAAACAACTCGTATTGATCAGGGCTATCAACTGGCCAAAGGACATCGAAATCGTCTTGTTAGTTTCCAAGATATTAAGGATTTTGTGTTATTGGCCCGTTTCCTTTCGCTCAACGTGACTAAAATTTTACAAGTACCCGATTCTTAGATGACCCCATAATTTTTTAATGCCGATCGATAGAGCTGGTCCTTGCGAATCTAACGCACAAAGTCCTTTGAAAATACGCAAGGATATGGCCGAGTTAGAGCTATATTTCTGCAAAGGACATTCTTTTTATAGCCATATCTTGGCCATGTCCTTCAGGACCCAAGAGTGATATACCTTTTCGAACTCGCAGGAAGCAGGACTATCGAATGGCATTCAAGGATTTTCAGGATTCCATCAAAAATCTTGGCCAAAATTTTTATAAGGGGGTAAGTCGAAAAATGTGAAGAAAACTGAAAAATCGTCCTTAACTTGGCCATCTTAAGGACTATCGCGATGTCCTTTTACCAATATATAATATCTTTTTGACCAATTGAGAATATGCAATAAAAAGGCCAAAAATCCTTTCAGTAGCCAGGGTTAAATGGCATTTTTAAAAATACAAAACTGGCCATATCTCGGCCGTATCCTTGCTGATCCTGGCAAATCTTCTGTAAAACAATTTGTATTGACCAGGAGTATCAGCTGACCAAAGGACATCAAAATCGTCCTGTTAGTTTCCGAGATATGAAGGATTTTGTGTTTTTGGCCAGTTTTCTTGCACTCTGCGCGATTAAAATTTTACAAGTACCCGATTCTTAGACGACCCCATAATTTTTTAATGCCGATCGATAGAGCTGGTCCTTGCGAATCTAACGCACCATGGCCTTAGAAAATCTGCAAGGATATTACCGAGTTAGAGCCATTTTTCTATAGAGGACATTATTTTTATAAATTCTTGTGTCAGCCCAAAATTATGCAATGCTAAATATACTTACATAAACTTTAACAGTACGCACTCTGCGAATAGCAGCCGTTGCTTATTATTGTAGCATCTAAAAGTATGCAATGTTTTTATTCGTGTTCGCTTTATACAGAGTTTTCTACAACAAAATAATACATTCATAACACTCAAATCTTTGGCAAATAAGGTCACATCTTCAAATGTTATACCTTTTTAAACTCCTACGAACCAGGACTATGGCTTGGCATTCAAAAATACCCAAAATTTCTAAATTTTAGAGCTTTATTTTACGGTCCCAATCTAGGCCGCTAACCGGTGTATAGCTGAACTAGGCACAATTGTTGGCCAATAAATGACTACAACAGTGGTGTCTCAGATAAAACTCCCAGATATGCACACTATATACATACACAAACTGATCTTAAGCTGACACGGATTATATCGCCTCGTTTCTGTTTCTATTTGTTTTTTTTTTATTTTTTTCTGCAGCTGGCGCTGTTTTCTTTTGTTGTTGGCAAAAAATTATATAATTATTTATAGTGTATATATATATATATATAGTAGCATTAGAACCTTAAACTAAACTGCCGAAGGAAAAAAGAGTTTGCCGTGCGCCGTACTTTATGACGAGCCGACGAGTACGTGACGTGAAGGTAAACAGGACATTTGCGGACACCGTTTAGCCGTTGCGTATGCCCAGCGCCTGCTCCAATTCGGCACGCTTCTGGTTAACCTTGGTGAAGAAGTAGCGCGAAACGGCCTCATGCGTCCAGGGCTGATAGTAGAACTCGGCGCGGCGCTCCTCCTCTGGATTGCCGACCACATCGGTCATGAGCTGCAGCGCAAGAAGAACGAAGCAAAAATTTGATTTTAGAAGCGAATAAAGCATTTAGATCAAGCTTATTTGGACTTACCTTCAGATCCCGTGTCTGGCTAATAATCCAGCGATGGATAAACATCTGAGGATCCTTGGCAAAGCTGAGAAAGAACTCGCGATTCGTCTTCATCTGATTGATAGTGTCGACGGTCTCGTGTATTTTCGTGTCCAGGCCCTGGATCTCCTGCTGGCTGGCGGTGCTCATCAGAAAGCTGTTCATTTGGTTCTTGAGCGTGTCGTCCACCTCGACATCGATGTCGTAGCAGGCGGTCTGTTTGTTCTCCGCACCGCTCTCAATGAAATGATTGATCACAATCGGATCCGGCGGATGAAGCAGCGGATTCAGGCGCTGCGGTATCTCGGCAAACTTCATGCGCTGACAGGTAAAGATCTGCTCCAAATACTTGTCACAATTAATGTACTCCCGCTCGTGGGCGTCCTGCAGCTTGTGCGTCTTGATATACTGCCACAACGCCGAGATGATGACGGGCCGAGTCTGCGTGTGCACGCCCAGCAGTCGGGCTAAGCGCGGATCCAGCTTGAACTGCAACGGCTGGTAGTCGAGCAGCAGCAGGATAGTGCAGCGCACATTGCGATCACCGGGCCGCTTCACCTGAAACCCGTCCGTCTCCTGTGTGGTATGTGTGCGATGCCATTCGACCAGATGATTGTCCGGCCCGTACAGCTCCTTGTCCAGCTCGATCACCAGCGATTTAAAGAACGATGAGAACTTGCGCTTGATCTTTGTATTCGGATCGCCCTTGCCGTCCTCAAGCAAACGACCCTCGACGCGCAGTTCCCAGGAGGCAACAGCGCCCTCGTCCCCATCATTGCTCGGCTCCTTGCTCGGGTAGAATGTATTCGAAATGAAGATACGCAGCTTGCGCTTCTGCTTCATCGGCCGCTTCAGCGCCTCCTGGATGTCCAGGCGCTTGCGCATGATGGTCGCGTCCAGCTTGCGCTCAAACGTCAGCAGGTCCATGTACGCCTGCGACTCCGGCACCAGGTCGCGCACTTTCTGCGGTAATATTTTGTCCGCCAGCTTCTTCTTCTTTTTGGCGCCAGCCACAAATTCGCCCTTGTTGGGGCCGCTGTTTAGGCTGCGCGACTCGGCCGACCGTTTTCCGCCGCCCCCGCCACCGCCGCCGCCACCACCACCACCGCCAGCGGAGCCGCTGCCGCGCAGTCCGGTCTGGAAGCTGGGCTGCGCGTTGCGCTGCAGCAGCGAGGGGCCGGGCCCGACGGGCGCCGCAACGCTGCCGGGAACTGGCTGCGTTGTGTTTGGGTGCAACGGAAAGCCGCGTGGCTGCAGGCAACAACCAAAAATCAAAAGAAAATCAGCGCATAGTTCAATTAATCGATGATGGGATGCGCACTTACCGGGAAAGTGGTGCCGGTGCCCGGTGGGTAGGGACGCATGCCGGGCGCTTGGGGTGGCGGCTGGTAGCGCGATTGCACCGGCGCTTGGCCAGGCGCGAAGCGTTGCGACATTTTCAATGCTCTTTGCGTTCAAATCACTTTGCACTCGATGCAATTCATGCAAATTACAACGTTTTTTGTATTACAACAACGCTGCGTCACATAAAAAAAAAGTCTCTGTAAAATGGCGTCGGGCTTAGGGTTGTAATAAATACCCAAATCGCTATCGGTGTGCACCAAAAACATAATCCGATAACATTTTACATTACATGTCACATTTGGTATTTATTTAAATATCACTATCGATAAGCATACAGCTTATTGATTATGTTAATACTTTTATTAGATTGTGACTTTAAGAAATACATAAAACGCTATCGAACGCACTGAAAATAAAAACCGATAGCACTTCACCATACACGACATATTTAGTATTTTTAAACATTTTATGCCTGGTCACATTGACCGTGACTAGCGGCTATCGGCTGTCAGAGTGCTATCGATAGACATACAGCTGTCTGCGTTTTGATAATATTGTCATTGGATTGCCGTCTGCTTGTTGTATTTCTGTATTTAAGCACACAAGTGCAAACGCAACAGCAACAGCATGGAAGACGAATGGTGGCAAACCAATTTGCGCGAGCTCAACTCAAAAGGCAGGCGCCTGGAGACGCTCACCGGCATGTATACGCAAATCAACAAACAATCGGCGCTGCCGCGCCACATAATTGAGTCGCTGTTGCGCGCGCCGGCGCTGTACGAATGCGCCGTCGTCGAGGATGCGGCCAAGGAGCCGCTGGTGAGCATTAGCACCGATTTCATAGCCAGCTGCCTGGCGCAACTGCAGCTGGACACGAGCGATGCAAAGCTGCCGCAGCTTCTCAACCCAGCGCTGCATCATTCAAATGCCGCCCTGCGCGCCCTGGTGCTTAACAATCTGCTCAAGGAGCTGCACCGTCAGAGCAGTGCCTGCGCCATCCAGCCGCTGCCCAGCAACGAGCTACTCGTCTACGTGCTGGACGAACTGCAGCAGCCGGAGACACAATCAAGCGCCGTTGCGATCAACATACTGACCATTGTGCTCAGCCAGTGGCTCAATGATCCGGGCGTGCAGTCCAAGCTGGTGCAGCTGCTGCAGCAGAACGAGGTCGTACGCTGTCGCGCCTACGAGCTGGGCGTCATGCTGGCCAAGCGCAGCGCCGACGCCCTCAGCTCCGTGGAGTTCATACTGGACGCGGCGCTGAGCGAACTGGACAATGACGATGTACTGCTGCAGGCGAGCGTCATGGAGATTCTGGTGCCGCTCGCCGAGCAGAATCACGGGCTCAACTACATGGAGCGGCGTCGCGTCTTCGACATCATCAGCAGTCGCGTGCAACGCATCGAAGAGAATCCGCTAGACACTCTACTGATACCTAGCATCATGAAGTTCTTTGGCAAAATTGCCGCGGTGCAGCCGCAAAAGATCATCGCCGGTTATCCGCACATGCTCGCATGCCTGTTCGAGTTGCTGCAGTCCGGCGACGAGACGGTGCTGCCCACCGCCATGGACACGCTGGCCAATCTGGCCAGCACGGTGCCGGGCAAGACGCTGATGCATGTGCAGTTCCAGCCGGCCATGCAGCAAATGTGGCGCAAATACTCTGACTACACTAAGCGACTGTCGCCGCCGCTGAAGATACGTTTGCTCAACTCCTTGGACGTGATCTATACAGTGGAGAAGCCGCCTGGCAACGAGCTCAGGTAAGCAGCTATATTTTGGTCTTTAGGAGCGCCTTTTTATTCAATATCTTCTTGTCATTGCAGCAACATATTGAGGGACTGGTACGAGTGCTTTGCTGGCGGGCAGCAAGTGAATCATATCATGGAGCTGCTCCACACACCCTTTCCCGATCTGCAGCTGGCCGCGCTGGGCCTGCTCAAGACGCTCTGCGGCTACCAGTGGGGCGTTAAAGCGGTGCAGCGCACGGCGGGCGCCGTTGAGTTTCTGCTCTCGCGTCAGCCGGACCTGCACAAGGATGTGAAGTATCTGAAATGGCAGATCATGGAGCTGCTCTCGGTGAGCAGCGAGTTCACGGCCAGCGAAACAGTGCGCTTCACCGCCTACGTCAACGAGGGACCATATCACATGCAGAGCGATGTCAACATTGCCACCGAGCCGCAGGGCAATCACTAACAGCACCAGCCTGGCACAACCACCCACCCACCCACCCATCCCCACTCATCCTCAGCATTACCAATAACTGTAAAGGCACTCAATTCTTAAGTTTACATCGGTTACCTGTTGTCAAATTTGTCGGAGCTCAGTTTTAGGTTTCTGTTTTCTTCTCATTCTCCAAAAAAACAACGTCCCATGTGAAAATTCGTTACATAAAAAAAAAAAAAATAAATCACATTTAGTCGCAGTTGAAAACTGCACTCAAATTCCAAATATATGTATTTACATATGAATGTATATTTATAGAATTACAATAAAAATTTAACTATTTAGATCACATGTATGTATTTATGTATGTATGTATGTATGTAAACTAAAGTTCCCCGCATACCCCACCCCGCACCCCTTACAGGTAGCTCATGTGCCGATGGGACATTCGCTTGCGTCCCGAACCCCCAATGCCGCCGCCCAAGTGCGCCAGGCTAACGCTCAGCCCGGACTCGTAGCCGGTCTGCGTCTGGGAGCGCGTCTCGTTGTTGTTGCCCAGCGAGCAGCTGGGTAGCGAGTGGCAATAGCGACGCAGCTGCTGCTTGAATGCGGCCGTCGTCAGCGTGTAGAGCACCGGGTTCAGCGCCGAGTTGACGGGCAGCACCAGCACCGCCAGCCAGGCGTACAGATCTGGCGAGATGGCACAGCCTAGAACAGCGCGGCACGATTGAGTCACACACGAGAGCAAGCGAGAAGGAGAGAGAACATACCTGACAATGCGGCCACCTTGACCACAATGATGGGCAGCCAGCAGGCGCAATCGGTGGTCACAATGATGGCAAAGCTGTGGGCGAAAACAAAGAGAAGTAAGCACCGCGACTATAACCGACTATGCAATACCCTGCTCACAGTGTAACTGAGTATAAATGCAATTTAAATAAAGTTGAACGATTTTTTAACGAATTAACCTATTTCTGTTACATAGTTTTAAGTAACAAATCAATTCCTGATCGATACACTGAGAGAAAACTATAATTTAAATTTTTGTTCTAATTACAAATATTTCCTGAACATTTCTGGAATATTCTTAAATGGAAAAATCAAAAATTCAAAATCTTCCAATTAAACAATAAATATAATAATAAAAATGCTAACTTTGATATATAAATTTTAAGAAAGTTTTACAGAAAAAAATGTTTGTCTGGTTTTCGAGTTAATTTTTTAGGACTTTAATTTTGAGTATTCTTTTTCTGTTTTTTTTGAGTGCAAAATGAAGAAACTAGTTTTCATAGACGAAGTGGACAGACGGACGGATGCTTATTAGAATCTTCAAACCTTTTTCTGTGGAAAAATTATGTCCGTTGACACCTGTTGTTCTTACCGCGTGGCCACCACGTTCTCGCGTCCGCTGTGCGTGCTCCGCATGCCGCCGCCGGAGTCGCGAATGGCCTGCAGCATGCGCACATAGGAGAAGAGTATGAAGATGAGCGAGATCGTGTTGATGCAGATGAACAGCAGCGCCGAGTACTCCCAGCCCTGCAAGAGACAAGCGCTGAGCAGTTTCCACTTAACTTCCCTTTCCATCGAATCACTCACCTTTGCGTAGGGATCGTGGATGTGCAGCGAGAGGCAGACGCCGTTGTTGCCATAGAAATATGATCCGAAATAGTCGTTCGGCAGCAGCGGAGCGGCGGCCAATGCGAAGCTAATGCCCCAAACCAGCAGCAGGCGCAACACGATTCTGAAAGCAGATCATTTAATATTTGTCAGCTAAATTCATAAAAATAAAAAAAATTCTTTTTGGTGGTTCGAATCGCTGTTCGAACTAAGGCTTGAACCTGTTTTTTTTTTCAGCTGCTACATATTTATTTATGTATTTATTATTCTAGAGCATTACCTAATCTTTTCCGTATCGCGTGGCTTCAGCGGCCGCGTGACAGACATCAACCGATCCCAGGTTACCAGAGTGAGCAGCAGCGTGGACGACTGACAGCTGAAGGTGCTTAGAAAACCTAAAGAAAGAGACAGAGAGAGAGTGAGAGTGAGAGGAGGTGTGGAGGGGCGAGAAGTTGCTCACCTGTGAAGGCGCAGAGGCCGCTGTGCCGCCAGGACTCCTCGTGACGGATGTAGAGACCGCGAAAGTTGATGTCCGCGCAGGCGATTAGCGTCAGGTAGATGCCCATTAGGAAGTCACTGACCGCCAGGTGGCGCAGGTAAAGCGAATGCTCCACATTGCTGCGCGACTTGTAAAAATAACGACCCGCCAGGACGAGCAGATTGCCCACCACGGCAATGGAGGCCATTATCCAAACACTATAGACAACCAGAAATAAGGGAATAAAGGAGGCACATGATTTTTTTTGCCAAAAAATATAAAAAAAATAAGAATTATTTGTTAGTCATTATTTTCAATAATGAATATATTTAAAGTATAGAATAATAATTTTGAGGGATATTTAATGATAAAAATTCCATTAAACATTTAAATTGGTTAATTTTTGACAAAGTTTTGGGAGTTTGAAATATATATATGAAGTATATATTATATATATATATATATATATATGTATATATATATATCGGAGACTTTTACATGTCAAAAATTTCGTCAATTTCGACATAATTTTTTACCAAAAATTTGACTTCCCCAGAATTAGTTTAAATATTGTTTTTCATTATAATTAAGCCAAATATAATTGATTCGAAATTTGAAATTTAAAATTTTGAAAAAATTTTTTTCGAAAATGAATAATTGGGGAGTACATGATTTTTTTTTGCCGAAAACTTTAACAAAATAATGGATACATTTATAATGTAGAATTAATCTATAGGATAAATCATGATAAAAATGCCGTTAAACATTAAAATTTGAATTTATGACAATTTTAGAGTAGTTTGAAAAATGTAGTATTATCCACATGTCAAAATTAACTAGCTTTAATAGCGGAGAAACGGACAGACACAAATACAATATACTTAACTGTGTATATAAAATATCCCGTTATGAAATTTGACCTTTGAATTAAATGTACCAATATTTGTATCCGATTTCGAGGGAACCGAATCCTGAACTGAACGCAATTGTACTAAATTTTGGTGTGGGCTAATAATAATAGGAAGGGATGTTGAAATTAGAGGGCACTGCGGAGAGGAGAGAGGGGAAAGGGCCAATGGAATATCAATTGTCATAAATTTCGGCAATTAAAGCAAATTTAAGTGCCTAAAGCCTCCCTTCAGCTATTGTCATTGGCCAATTAGGTGCAAACAGCAGAAACCTTTGACCCGAGTGTGTGTGTGTGAGTGTGTGTGTGTGTGGGTATCGCACAATAGTCAACTGGCTGGGTGCTCATTACTGCAGTTATAGTTGCTGCTGTTGCTGGAATTATGATTTGGTTGCCAGGACACGGAACACGGAACACAAATACGCCAGCTGCTGAAGCAATTGTGAATGCTTCCTTTCTACTTATGATGATTGGCAATGGCCAGCGATAAGGGGTTGTCGGGGTCGCCAGTTAGCAGAACAACTATAATTTATGCCAGCTTTCAATGTAATTTCCCTTACGACCATTTCTTTCTACTTACAAACAAACAAACGAACAAAAAAAAAAAATATATATAAATAAAGAAAACAACAAATTATAAGGGGACAATAGACTTAAGAATAATGCTTGCATGACATTGGCTGAAAGTAAAGCATTTAAATGTAGCTTTAACTAGCTAGAATTTACCAAAAGAGCTTAAAGTAACTAGTAACTTTAATTAATATGAAAAGTTAATGTATTTAGTAAATAAAATATGATTGAAACTCCCAAAATCGGAGTGTTCAATTGTGTTCAATTAAAGTTTGAAGTAAGCTTTCGGTTTTCAATGCAATCGAATTAATCGTAGCTGTAAAAAATGCAAATTTATCAGATTGTTAAGCCTAATTTAAAATAGTCAAACGAAAAGTTTGTCAAACTGTTAAATTTGTTGGGAAAACGCGACACTTTGAAACTGTTTTCCTGTTGCAGCCGCTTTGTGGTTACTTTAGCTGTGCAAAAGTCATGCCTTTTAGAACTGATGGCAGAGTCAAATTTGCAAAAGTTTGGCAAGCGTAAAACGAGGTTTTTGATCGAATGACTAGGCAGCTATATATAGATATATATGTATATATGTATGTATGTGTGTATATTTGTGTGTGTTGGGTTTTTATTTGTGGAAAACACAAAGAAATTTGAAACTGGCTCGAAAGTTCTCGCATATAGTAAATCCTGTGGCGCTCAAATAACGTTGAAATTTCGCAGAGAATCATTCGAGAAGGCTGACAAAGTGTGGCTAAAATTGGCAGCAAGCGGTTGGACGAGTGGGAAGTGGATGGGCATAATTGGGTAAATGGCAAAAAAAGGAGCTGCAGGGAAAATATTTAATTTTTATGAAAGCGTCAACTAAAAATAATAAAATAATGCAGCAGGCACATTCCATGGCTGCTCAACGTGCTGGCATTTGTTGGCATGTAGGAAAAGTGTTTGCAACACACATACACACACACACACACACACACACCGTTGTAAGTTGATGTTTACTTTGAAGCATTGCAAGCTGGGAGAATGAGTAGTCGAATGAGCATTTGAACGAGTGTACTCAAACACACACATAAGCACACTCAAACACACATTAGACACTCGTTCGAGCAGCCGCAAGGGTAAGCGAGACGCGTTGGAAAAAGGAATAGGAAAACTCAAAACTCAGACAGCACGCAGAGCGTGTAAATGTAAGCAAACAAACAAGCCGAAAGAAAACCCAAGGAAATACGTAATTTTCAGTTTCGCTTCTGTCGGGCGTCTGTTGGCATCGTCTGCATCAGTTACTCACGTCCCACTGTGCGGCACGGTGGACGGGGGTCGGGGGGACAGGGCAACAGATAATCAGTCAGCCGCGCTGAACTAGCCGATGACAAGCGCCGACTGCCGCTGCCAACAGTCGGTTTGCCAGCAAATGAAAATGGCAAACGGAAAAGGCCTTTTCCAAGTTTCGACTACCGCCAAAAAGGTGCAAGTGGAAAAGAGTGTAAGTGGAAGAAGAAAACCGCAATAGAGCGAAAGGAAGCGTTCAAACTGAGATGGAATAGCAAAATTATTTATTTGACTGCATTCAGTTGCCAATATTTACATAAACCTGCCAATTGTGGGGTCAATTACTGCAAACGTATTAATAAAAATAATTTTTAAAAAAATTATGAAAAACAAGTAAGAACGAAAAAAATCATGACCAAAATGCTATCAAATAAAATTAGTGAATGGAACACTTTTTTACCAAAAATTTGATTCAAATTTTTTCATCATTAATGCATATATTTAAAATGCAGAATCAATGGCTAAAGCCATGACCACAATGCCATTAATCATGAAAATCGGTTCAGATTTCAAAAAGTTTGAAATATGGGAGCTTTGAAGCTGACAGTTTTTGTAAATTTTGACATGATTTACCATAAAAAATTTGACCTCTTCAGAATCAGATTAAATGGTGTTTTCTATGCTAATTAATCCAAATAAAATCATTTAATAATCTAAAAATTAAATTTTTTTAAAATTTTTTTCCAAAAAAATTTGTTTTCAATAACGCATATATTTGAAATGTAGAATCAATTTATAGTACGAATCATGAAAAAAATGCCAACAAATAAAAAAATCGGTCTTATTCAAAGATATATCATAATTAAGTTATTTTAAAAAGTGTTCCAAATTCCCTTATATTGGAAAAACAATTAAATTAAAAAGAGAAGCTTTAAGATTGTATAAGGGTTGACCCTGTGATACGATTGAGTTCCATTAACCGCTCGAAAATATTGGGTCACAGTAGCCCCTTGGTCCACTGCTGGCCAAGTGACATATATTTGGAATGGAGTGTGAGGCGTAGTAGGCACTGTGGCTGTTCGTTGTTGTCAGACGGTATTGGAGCGTAGTCGAGTCCAGTCATATATTCTATGTACACTGTTGTACCAAAATCGAGAAATAGTCAAAATTTTCAAATTGCATAACTGTGAAGTGGTCGGCATGCATTTTGAGTATCAGCGTCAAAATCAGGAGCTCAGCGCCGTTGTGGAAACGGACCTGGTCGTGCGCAATCGCGGCGGCGGAGTGCCATGCGCCGGCCGCAACGGACTGATGGTCGAACCGCCATCGACAGCGCCACTGGGCAGCACGGACCACCAGCACCAGATGCGATTGCTGGTGCTGCGCGAGCGTTTGCGTCGCGCCCTCTACAACTGAGCCATCGAGGTGGCCGGCGGCAGTCAAACTAGATACGGCAATCTCATGGAATAGACCACGTAAACGTTAAATAAAAATCACAATCACAAGGACAAGTTGTCAATCAAATATATATATACTTATACATCAAGACGCCAAACATCTGTAGCGTTTCATTCAAATCTGCCCGTTTAAATGTATTTCTGAAGTTTTTTTGAAAATTGAATTCGTATCAAAATGAAAAACTGTCCTTGTTTTTAGTGCGTCTCTATTCTTAGAAAACCTGAATCATGATTCATGAATATATTTTGTTTGTTTTTAATTTTTTGAAAGTACTGTTTTATTGTTTTTTAAATAAGGCGATTTCTCCTTCTCTCCTTATCTTAATATTAACTCGAATTTCTTTGAGTGCGCGTGTAAATATAAATTTTATAGAACACACAAAATATCGTACTGAAAAGAAGGAAGACTCCTTTAAATGCCAAGAATGGGCCAGGATAAAACATAAACATAAACATAAACAAAGGGGTAAACAATAAACGTAAACATAAAGAGAAGGCGTCGTAAGTTGCACGTATGCTGATGAGTTGCAGCAAGGGATTAGAATCTGATGCCGGTTTATATTTGCATGGGTTGCCAGGGGGCTGGGTGGCAGGGTGGGTGTGGCACTTACCTGCCGCGCAGTAGCTGGTTATCGAGCAGATGAAGCTTGCTGCTGATGCCATCGCCGTGGGGATCACAAACGCGTACATGCAACGCGGCGTGGCACAAATGGAACCACGAGAAATAACTGTAAAAATGAGAAAAGAGAGAGAGAGAGAGAGACAGCGCAATAACAAACAGAGTAAGCAATATCTTGGTTGGAATGGGCTAAATACTTACATAAATTCAAGACGACTCAGATTTTCAAGCACAGCCGGATCGAGAGTCTTGAAGCGATTACCAGTTAAAAGCAAGGAGCTCAGATTTTCCAGGCAGTCAAAAGCGTGCAAATCGAATCTTTCAATTTGGTTCTCGTTCAAATGCCTGCATTAATAAAAAGTTGAATTTAAATTATATATATATATATATATATATATATATATATAAAGTTTCGCGCGTCTCAAGTTTTGTCATTAAACTTGCAGCAGGCACGTAATGTGCCCCATGACGTTTGTTGCATGCCACAGCATCATGCAAATCACAACTCCTCAATATGCCTTTTGTGCCAAAGCCAACGCCAAAGTTTTATTTAATCCCGCAAACTAACCAATTTTGTTTTTCCTCTCTTTTCTCATATTTTGCACATTTTTTAGTTTTCATTTTTCTTTGCACATTCCAGTTCCACAAAATGTGCGTTGTGTCCCTTTAAATGAAATTCCTTAAGCGAATGTTGCACAGACTCACACACATGTCCTTTCAACAGATTGTCCTTTTTAGTCGTGCTTTTGGGCGAAAGCTTAAGCCTAACCAAATTGGAAAACTCGCAAGCCGCGACAGATTTTTTTATATGCCTATCAGACGCATTTTGTGACACCCTCAATATATTTCTTTCAAATACCCTGCAAAAAACTAACCACATAACGGGCATATGCACGCAAACACTATTTTAACACAAAGTGAAAGAAATTAATTCAATTATTAAATTTGGAATGAATTTTCATTTAAAATTAATTAGTTAATAATGTAAATTTTATTTTATATAAATTGACTTTGCCCACTCGCACAGGGTATATGCATAGTCAGTCAGGTAAGTTATCTACCCTGCTTAAGGGCGGTTATTGTGTTTCTGTTTTACTGTTCTTGTTGTTGTTGTTGTTGTTTTTGATGTTGTTACTTACAATCCCTGCAGATAGCTGAGGTTACAAAAGGTTCCTTCGCGTATGTAAGACAATTGATTGCCGGCCAGAAATCTGTAAGGAGAAATGTAACAGAAATTCTTGCGATGTGAACTATGCAGGACTTTAAAAGGAGAATGCTCCTTCGTATCAGCAACATGCCCCCTTCAGTTACTCACAGGAAACGCAACTGGGGAAATGTGAACGTGTTGGCCGCAATGCTGACGATTTGGTTGTGGGCCAAGGACAAGGTGTGAAGATGCTGCAAATTGCTGGGAAACATGCCCGGGTGCAGCTGCTGCAAACGATTCTTGTTCAGGTAGCTAAGAACGGGTTAAACAAGCATTGAAGTGGAGCAGGCTTTAGAGTTCATCTCTACTTACAGCAGCTCCAAACTATTAAGCTGGGCGAAAACTTCGGCCTCAAAATGCGCAATCAGATTTCCGCGCAGATCGCTGCAAGAAAGAATACACAGTGCGTGGGAGTGAGAGAGGGAGAGAGAATGATTTTTGGTACTTACAGCTCCTCTAGGCGTTGCAGATAACGAAAATCACCGTTGCCCAGGCTGCTCAGCTGATTGCGTGCCAAAATTCTGCAGGTAATCCAAAAGAACTTGGCCACATTAGTCGTAATGTTATTTTAATGTGCCAAACGAACAATCGACAAATGTGGAAACAAAAGACAACAGCATAACATAGAGACAACAGAAAGGCAAACATCAGTGTCACAACTAGAAGATACCCTAGACGTAGTCAATATGTTTGCATTTAAATAAAAGAAATTCGAATATTCTACATATCAAATTTGATGCCAAAGATAATTTCTTAAAAATCAAATAAATTTTGAAATTTCTAGTAATCTATTTTTATTTTTATTTTCGGAATATAATTTCAGCATTGTTTTTTGTTTTCAGTATTTTTCAGATAATGTTGATTATACAAAAAAATACTCTAAATGTAGAAAATATTTCTTAAATTTTTGAAAATCGAACTACTCAACTATAGCATACCCCTTATTCAAAATATACTCAAATGTGTACAGGGTATCAACACACAGACAGATAGATAGACAGCATTTTAATAAGCCATTAAGAGCTATTTGCATGCCACAATGCAACCCTGCACCACTGCACAACCGAAGCACCACCCCCCCCACCACCCGCCTTCCAGCCATATCCTGCCACGCCTTGGCCAGTCCGGCAGAATGTCAACGCAAAAGTTGAAAACCAAGCAAAGTCAATGCCAGCAGCAGCTGTGCCTCCGGTGCAGGCCGCACTTACTAGCTGCCCCGCCTCCTCCCCCTTGCCCCTATGCACTCCTTTGAGCTTCGAGTCCCCTTCCCCTCGCTGGCGCAAACTGTAACTGAGTTGTTTATGTGCTGCTGCTATGTTTTCTGTTTTCGTTTCTGTTGTCGCCGTCTGCTGTCTGTTGTCTTTTTGGCACCGGAACACACCTCCCCCCCCCTCTCTCTCTCTCTCTGAAAACTTTTACTTTCGCATGCCTGTGCTAATATTTTTATGATACACCCAACTTGAAGTTGATTGTGTGTGCACCCTGCCCAGCGGCCCTATTTGCCCCCATCTGAAAAAATACCTAAGAGTCGACCCCAAAAGCTAAACCTCAGTTCGGGCCAAACAATGGGCCACTTTATGGCCCCAACTGGCAAACGATGCGTATACGCAACAATAGCTGCAAACACACACACACACACATGATTATAATCAGCTACACACACACACACACACACACACACACACACACACACGCACACTCGCTCGCCCACACGATGATACAATCAACAATTGTGAGTGCACATAACTGTCTCTGCTCCTGTGTGCAATAATTTTAGCTGTGCGTGTGTTCGTGAGTGCATGTCCTTATCTATGCGCATATTATATATATCTATAGTTATTGGCAATTACAGCATTTTTTGTTGTTGTGTTTTTTTTCACATCGGGCAAGAACCGATAATCAGCACTTTTGTTATTGACCCTGCCTAAAAGTTGACAGCAGCGATTTTGGTCCACCCCATTTGGGCAAGTACAGTCGCGCACAGTATTTGTACATGTGTGTGAGCATTGAATTGCAGCCGAGCGTATTTGCCAGCTGGCTTGTTCAGTGCATTAAATCGGTTATCGTTCAATCGGATTATATTAAAACTTCAGTAAAAGCATTGTATATGAAAAAGTGTTTCGCATATTTTTTTTTAAAATCACAACGGGTCAATTTAAGAATATATTCATAAAATCAATGAATACATTAAATAGAAGACAAACAATATCTGTGTAATAACGAATCAACCAAAACTAAAATTAAGGATTCGAAAAAGCTTTCATAATACTAGCATTTTAAAGATCATTAAATATAAATATTCCTTCACAATCTAGATGATAACAAAAATGCCATTAAATATTAAAATCGATATAGTTTCAACAAACTTATTTGTGTCATTTTTGTCAGCGTTTTTTACAGAAAAATTAGCCACATTAGATGTACTAGTTTTTAGTATATATTTTTCAATGTGGGGGAATATACTAAAACCTTTTTATAGCTTATGTGAGTTAAAAAATTAATGCGAAAAAAACCAGAGAATTAATAATAAATACTAATTCAATACTTTATATTCTGTTTGTTTTTTATTGCTCACAATTCAGTTTTCATTAGTGAACGCCGCATAAATAGCTAATAAATAGTTATAAAAAAACCTTCGGTAAACTCGAACTAAAAAAGCTTTTTGCGAATTGCAAATGCGAAATACGATTTCCATAGTTAATAAATAAGCCAAAGCAGCTGATATTTATTTGTTCATTATGTACACCCCGACTAAATAACGGCACATTAACGCCTCTAACTGTGTGTGGATGCCAACGTGGCGTATGCGCAATTTAACGACGCCTGTAAGTAGGCAACGGTTTTTAAATCCAACTAATGCAGCGAGTGTGGGCGGGGTGAAAATATTTACGGTCTTAAAAAGACATTTATAACTGGCATGGAAACTATAGAAAATCCCTTAAATAAAAATAAATAATGAGTTAGCGTAGATATTGCACTATATATTTTTGAATCTGCGTTAAGCGAACTGATTAAATTCTATTAATATATTATTCTATGAATATATTATGGTATCAATTTAATTTTGTGTTTTTTGTAAATATATTTTTGTATTATTACATTTCAAAGAGTGTTTTATAATTTCTATACTTAAACCCCACTAAAGTCAACCCAAATTAAGCAAACAGTGTGACCAGAGATCCCAATTAAATGCAAGCAATATATCTCCCATATTGCTCCCGACGCACAGTTAACGGTTCATTATGCGCTGCGTTCAGTTAATTACACAATTATAATAGCTCATAATACTTACAAAATTCTCAATTGATTGCCCGGCGCAAAGAAATGCTCTGGTAAACGTGATAATTCATTATCGTCCATATAACTGAAAAATATACAAAAAGAGAACACGAAGATGAAGTGAAAAGCTGCGGAAAAAAAGTGTATTTTTGCTCAGGCCATGAAGGCCAATTTCGAGAGCAGCCGCCGCCACAAATAAATTAAGTGGCACATAAATAATAAGACTTAATTATGAGTTATAACCCTCGTCCCTTTGGCTCAACTCAGCTGAAGGAGCCCGCGAACATATACTTACAGTGTCTTTAGCGGAATGGCGGCCAGTCTATCGAATGCATGCGAGGCAATCTCGCGGATTGCGCAAAGCTTGAGCACCCTGCGTGTGGGGGAGGGGGCGAAGGGGGAGGGGGGAAAAAGATAGAGATACAATTACTACAGATACAGATACAGCACAAACAATCATGGCACACAAACAACAATGAATACAACTTAATGCATATGAAATTCAATTGTCAAGTCTGCAAAAGTTTCATGCGTGCAGCAAAAAATAACTTTCGGCTGAGAAACGCAACGAAATTTGTTTATCTTTTCATAACTAGCTGCAAAATCGTCGGTCGTTTCTTGAGGCGCAACTGCGCAACAGGAAAACAACTCACGTCAAACTTGGTAGTATTCTTTTGGCATAAAGCAAACTTTCTTTCAGTGCATTCAGTTGAAAGACAAAGCCGAAAATATTTAAATTTGTCTCTTTTTTTTGGTAAGCTGCCTACTTAATGGCTTACAAATTGAGCTTACATCAGATAAATTGGCTTGCAAAGTCAGTTAGGTAAAACATTAACTATATATTAACTATATATATTAATCTTTTAATCGATTACCATATACAACTTTGGCTAGTTTATTATAATCATTTTGCATCATTATTTGCTATTATTTGGCATTTGCTCTGAACTTGGCTACAGGGTGTTCTTTTCCTCAAGCACTCACAAGTAAAACAATATTGTGCTTTAAAAGTCTTTCATTAAACATACTTTGTTTTTTTTTTTTTTGTTGAATCACTTTTATTTGCGTTATTTATGTGCTTCAACTAAGTGCAGGGTATCTGCAAGAGTGCTATTACCATATAAATGCTGTAACCATTCTCTTTGCTTAAAGGCTGTTGAATATTCTCCGAATGTTGACTTTCTAATTTTCTTTTCTACCTCATATTTTTATACTTTAATTAATAATTAATTGCTGGGTATCTGCTAGTCGCGCCACTTGCTTATGCAAACTGTTTTCGTAGACGCAAATTTTCTTATTATTTAGCGAGCGCGTTTTCTCTGACAGCCTGCGGTCAATTTAATTTTCACACATGTCCGCTGCCTACGCAGAGCGTGGCATCTGCCCCCGGGATTCCGGAATTCTGGGGCACCGGGACGGGATTGACGTCGCGTCATCGTTGTGTCTTGGTGCGGCTCCCCCACATGATTATAATTAGGGCTTTGCAAAAATTTGTCAATTTCAAAATGCCAGCACGTAAACGTAAACAGGAGCCCCCAAGAGCAACAAGATGGCAAAGTGTCGCAACACTTGACAGCGGCTTACGTAGATGCTACGGCTCAAGTGATTCCCGGCGCTGTGGAAAGTTCTTAACTGGCGTTGGGGCTGTCTTCGTGATGGATTCCCAAGTACTTAGGCTTAAGCAACGTGGCCAATAATAGCCAATATCCTTGTAACAACGCAGCCCACAAACAGACCGAACCATTAACAACAAAGTCTGGCCATGCCAGCCGAGGCTAATGAATCAACTACAGCTACACTGGGCGAAAACCCAGTTGATCAAGCAAGGTGTGAAACAGAAAGTGCACATCAAGTTCAAATGAAAAATTGAGATTGATTAAACCTTCGTTCTCTTTGCCTCTCTTTTTGTCTTTCCCTTCTAAGTTCTTCCTTATCCTGAAATCAAATAATAACTTGTACTATTTTCTCTTTTTATATACCTACTGCCTATCTTTCTGCTTATTTGCTGTTTAATTAATACCTTATTCAATATTAACTTTATTCTCGGATTATTTTTTTGAAATTTATGAATTGATAACTTTGCTCTCTTTTGCGGTTTTGTTCAGCTCATCTCAGTTGACGTCTAACTAATAGTAAATATGAGCTTTACTCTCACGTTTTACATTTCCTTTTTTCCCAGCAATTTAATATGATAACTTTAAGCTTTTCATGTTTCATTATTTTTGGTTTTTGTTTTTTTTGGTAAAATGTTTGGGTTTTTTGCAGTGTTAACGAAGCGTCTCACATTTTGTCGTATGTTAAAACGATTTTACGGCTTTGGCCGGCTCGTAGAGAGAGTGTCCTTTAACACAGTGGCACATAAACTGCAACAGACGCCTGCAAAACACGATACGAGCCGACACCCCCTTCCCGTCCAACCCTCTACCCAGCTCCTGTCAAGTTTGTGTGTGTAATTTGTATGTGGAGCAGCGTGCGGCGGCTTAAAGGACCCAGCAGGATGCTAATATCTATAGAACTGTATCTTGAAATTTTAACGAAAGCATTCGCAAACGGTTCTCAAATGGTGTCGCTGCCTGAATTTCGATTTCAATGGTGCTTTAACCGGAGTCCTTTACTCACAGGCTCTCCACTTCGGGCAGGGCGCTGAAAAAGGTTTCGTCGATGATGCCAAAATTATTGCCCGTTAGGTCGCTGCAAATGAAACCAAATGAAAAGGAAATCAATTAAAGCTAGCCGAAAAGCAATCAAAGGCATCATTTAAGAATTTTTATACAATTCATTAAGTATTTGGGTACACTGAACGAAACTGTAGAAGCAAAGTAAATTTAAAAATAGCAAAATTACAAAATTACATTAAAATAATACAGTCAAATTTATTTACTTAAAACATATATTTTTTCAAAGATAGTTATAGACAATCTAAATGTTAACTTTCGTTTTCGCAAGTGTCTTAAAATGTAGAACATTAAATTAAAAAGAATAATTTATAATAAAGTCTTTAAAATAATCATTTTTAAAATAAACATTTCATTAAATTTTTGTCTATTCTCTGCCATGTTTTATTTCATGTTGCTTTTTGCCAAATGTTGCAAGTTAAGTTTTCTCAGGTTCATGTCAAAATTCATGTTAACTTAAATGCAGTTTTTCTAATAAGGTCAGCTTAGCACGACAAACAGATCAAACTTCAATTTACTTTTAAAAAAATTTGAATTTTTGCATAAAAATTGCTTACAATGCATGTCAACTTTACAAGGAACATGTTTGTAGCTACTAGTTACTTACAGCGTTGCCAGATTGTTGCTGGGCAGCAGCGTCGGCAGAGCCGTGAGCTGCTGAAAGCGGCACAAAATCTCATTGCCGCGACACGGGCAGCTGAAGTTCTTCGCATTCGGCCAGGCTGCAAATGAAACAGATGAGAAGAGAGTTGCGAAACGTGTTCGCTTTAGCGGGTGTTTGCTGTGCACATTACATTTCATATGCGCCACAAGGATAGTTGTCATTTAAGCCCCTTTAATTAAATGAATGAAAACTGAATGGCAACTCGGAAATTTACATGCGATTTTCTATTATTATTGTAATGCGATTGTGCACAAACGGGGGCTGCTACCGTCCGCCAGCTGGCGCCACTGGCGCACAGTGTCGCAACGCTTATAATTGCTTTGACCTTGTTGCCTCAGTCATAGTCTCCACATTCATCGGACACTACTTACAGCACTCGCCAATCGGTATGTCGTCCATGCCCTGGCGCCCGAACGAGTTCTTGCGGAACAAGTGATCCCAGTACTTGGCATCGACCTCATTCACGCAGTTCCACTCGTCCGACCCGTCGTCGCAGTCGACGCTGCCGTCGCAGTTCGCACGCTGCGGCACACACTGCGCCGTCCCGTTGCAATGGAAGTAGCCCGTCGGGCAGTTGTCCTTATCGTCGGGCGCCAATATTGCCGAATCTATGCCATCCAGCTCGTCAGGCCTCAAGCCTGCGCCAGTCTGCTCGCCGGCGCTGTTGCTGACCATAAAAATTGTGCTGCCCTTTGCAACACTGAAATTTATCGCCGACCTTGACTGCTCCTCGCTGCGCACAATGCTCGACAAGGTCAGCGTCGTTAGCGAGAGCAGCACAGATAGACCGCCAAGGAGCGCTAAAAAGTGAGTGCGAGCGGGAGAAATAGAAAGTAAACGAGGTAAAAAAAAAGTTAGGTTAGGTTAGGTTAAGAAATTTATATAATATAATATTAATAATATGTATTTTTAATATCTATATATTCAGATCTCTAACTTAATAACTTTTTGGAAATATTCTTAAATTAGTTTCAATCAATTCATGTGTTTAATTCTTGTTGTTATAATCAATTAATATCCCAGTCCCAATTTGTGTATTTAATTTGAAGGTCAATCGGGTAATGCATATATAATTTAAATTGTATTAAATACACAAAACGCAATCAAAATTGTGCCAATCCCCAAGGTCGATTATTGTTAATACGCATTGTAAATTAGCAATATTATTGATTTGGCAAAATCGAAAACACAGCTCCCATTGATCGTTTTGATCGCTTTTTTTTTTGTTGGTTTTAATTTTTTGGCCATTTCCAATGTAGGCCAAAACAAGTGGCTGGCTAAAAGCTTTTCGGCAATTGCAGCTGGCGCCTGTGCATGGGGTAGCTCAGTTCGCGAGGTCCTTTGAATAATTTGAGTGCATTCAATTTTGGACAACTCAAATGAAAGTTGTTAAAATTTTAATGAAATGGAAATGGAATCGGCTCAGAAAGTTGCAGTTCGAATTGCACTTGGCGATTCATCATTTATCATTTTTAACGATTGTATTTAATGGAGAGCACTTTTTACGATGCATCTGCCAGATGGAAGATGGAAATGGGGTTTGGGGGCGGAACGGAATTGAATGCGTATCGCAAATTGCGAATTGCAAACTGCGAATATGCGAATATATAAAATATGTAAAATATGCAATAAAATTGTTTGTAATAAAAATTATGCACAGTACATTTGGGCCATGGCTCAATGGTCCGTGAAATACTTGGCAGTGGGTGTCTCCTGAAAAAAGGTATTGACAAGTAGGGGGCTGTGTGTGTGTGTGTGTGTCGGAGAAAGGGGCGGGGCGGTGCACTTTCCGCATCATCGATAAGCCATCAATGTGGGTGACTTTCTGATAGCCACGCTGACAGCTGTCCCGACCATATGAGAATTTCTACAGCCAGGTTATAAAAAATAGCCAAAGGTAAACAAAAATTAATGTAAATCAGACAAAGGGCAATAACAGCAACATCAGCAACATCAGCAACATCAGCAATAAAGGCCAAATCGAATTAAATTCAACAGCCAAAAACGAAAAGAAAACAAGCGAAATAAACAAATTAATCAAGTGAAAGCAGAGATATGAAAACATATGAATACTTTGTAAATTACACTCAAAAAAAATTATTCATGTATATTCATAATTTAAATTGAATAGTTTGCATGAAAACGATTCTTGAATTAACATTACTAAAACATTTTTATAAAAGTAAAAAAAAAATATAAATTACTGTATTTAGATATAACATTTAAATTGCTCGGCTTTTTCTCTAAGTGTGATTAACTTGAGTCGCCCACTTAGTAAATCCAAGAAGCGCTACATTTTCAAATTTTACATTAGAAACTGTAACAAAACAAAATTACAAATCAAAACATGTAGGAACATTGCAGTCGAGTGTAACCGACAGCGAAATACTCGTTCATGACCAAAAGAAGAAGATTTTTTTTCAATAAT
The DNA here is from genome assembly GCA_035043915.1 of Drosophila paramelanica. Classification (NCBI taxonomy): domain Eukaryota; kingdom Metazoa; phylum Arthropoda; class Insecta; order Diptera; family Drosophilidae; genus Drosophila; species Drosophila paramelanica. Next base: position 3,008,424 of record JAWNMO010000557.1, on the reverse strand, counting down.
GCATATTATTTAAATGCAGAATCAATCTATCTGTTCACTTTTGAGAAAGGTCTTCAGCTTCTGGCATACGAACAGACGGATGGACAGACAGGCTGACAGCAAGACGGACATTTCACAAACACAATACACCCTTTTCACTTCGTGGACGAGTATAATAAAACAAATGAGCTTTTCTCATGATAAACAAACAAATTGTGAATTGCACAAAAACAACAGAAACAAATGAAATTACACTCAAGCAAGGACATAAGCTTGATTTTACGAAGCTCGTTTTGTATACCCTGCATTCTGACTTACTCACAACAAACACTCAAAACAAAAAACATTCGCTGAAATATTTTTCATAATGAACTAAGCAAAAAGTCATATTGATAATAGTTCCTTTGGGTTAAAGTGAAGAAATAATACAAAAAGGGAAGTTTATTTATTGAATGATGACATACGTGACAGCTGTCTAGAGCCTAAGAAAACACTTTGTGTGCCATTTATTGAGAAGGTTACCATATTGAGATGTGGATAAACTGAGGGATCTGGGAAAAAGGGGTGAGACAAGTGTAATTAGTAGCCGAACATCAGGACCAAGCTATAAGAGTCGCTGTGCGGTTATGGCCGAGCCCAAAGGCAAGGTCAAAGTGTATAAACAAGAGGATGAAGCAGAAGATGCGGCAGAAGGTGAAAGATGAAGGGAAGCCAACAATAGCAACTGGAGAAATTGCTTCAGCTCATAACTCAGTGACAGCAATGAAAGCCAAAGTCAGCGGACTTGCAGCCACAATTGCAGCTAGCCACGCATGGGGGCAACAAAAGGGTAGTAGTAGCAGGGGAAGGATGGGCGACGAGAAGCACAGCGATGTCTCCATAAAAGTGTAATTAAGTGCGCCCGAGCAGGGACGCGTGGATGTTGCGCCCGAGCAGGGACGCGGGCACTTGACACGTGTTGCTAATGTGCTGGCATCCGCAAAGGGGTGGAAAGCGGTCGAGAGCGGCGAACATCGAGAGAACGTGTAAACAAGTTCAGCTCGAGATGTGAACCTGCTGCCACATTCCCACTGATCCCGCTGCTGTTGCTGTTGCTGTGGATGCTGCTGTTGCTGCTGCTGCTGCTGGGCCTGCGGACGTTTGTCAACACATTTGCCGGCAAATTGAAATGTTTGTGGCAACGCCGCGGTTTGATTGATGAGCCAACTAACAGAGGTGCGGGCGTTTCTATGTCAATGCGGTGGCATTGTTAAACACGGCATTGGCCTTGGCGCAACTTTGGCCAAAAGCGTTCACAACTTTTGCCACATGAATTCCCAATGCGAGTCCTGGCAAACACGCGCAACAGCCGCAAATTAATTACAAATTATTAAATTAAATCAAGATGTGCGCTAAATTTCTAAAGTTTCTATTACAGGCTATATTATATATAATAGAAGTTTTGATTCACGATTACCAAAATTGATCAGGAAGAAACATGGCTATAAAATGCGTAAAACGTTATCAACGAAGAGTTTGATATTTAGAGACTTATAATTAGGAATTTCAGGTTTTAATTTACAGGTTAAGAAATTTCCAATCAACTCACCCACATCCCTACACTGCCTCATTCCCCGCACACCCCCTGGCTTTACCACTGTCTGGGTCAAATTATCATTTGGTCAAAAGCAAACACACTCGTCTCGACGCGGCCAACGCGGACAGCGCGGTCAATTGCCCGCTTTTGTTTATGCCCATTTCGAATAATTAAAGCAAATGCCTTTGCGTGCAGTGGCCCAAGCGGAGGGGGGGCAGGGCGAGAAGGGCCTGGCACACCACCAAAATAGAAACCACAGCTATAAAGAATAAAGCAAATGATCGACTTATGCCAATACACTCGCAAATATTATCGGGTCGAAACAGGTCGAATCGTTTAGGTTTTTGGGTCAGGCTGGGTCAGTTTTTTTTCTTCTTCTTTTATTGGTTTCTGTAAACAACCTGTTAAATTGTCGATTTTAGGTCGAGTGCTTGGTTATGGGATCTTTAACTTGGTCTACTGCCATTATTATTTAGACAAATGCGAGCTGCTTGCACTTTTGTCTTTGACGTCTGTCCTATTTTATCTATTTTTGGCCATTCTATGCCAATTTGGCACTGAACACACTTTAAGGAGGCTAACAGAATTTGTACCCAAGGGAGTAAAGGTAAGTAAAGCAAGCCAAAAGTAAGACAAGACAAACGATAAAAGAAATAAAATGGAAAATTTTCTATACCCTTTAAAAAATAGTTCAATTTATAAGAATTGCCCAAATATACAAAAAATAAGTTTTTCTTACCTATAATTTAAGTCAACACATTTAAAAATTGAATATATCGCAGTTTTCCTTTTTTATAACCTCAAAAAGTCACACATATTTTTTTTTTGCTCAAAATTCTTAAAATTTTATGTTTATTCAAAAATTGTTTATATCTATTTTGAACTGTGTAACAGTTTGACATGCCTCTCTCTCTCTCAAGAGAGTAACAGAATTTAAACAAAATTAAATTCAGTTCACACTAAGCGCCAATTTTGTTTTGCATTTTCAACAAAAATTGTTATGGTAAACTTTTTAAATAAATCAAGATATAAATAATAAATATATATATATATATTTGAAGAACCAACCGTAGTTTGTCCTAGGATGAGGTAAGCGCCGTGAGCTAATCCGCTATATATGTATAAATCGGTATGTATATACTTAAGCCGAAAGATAAGCAAATTGTTTTTGGCGAAATTGTTATTATTTTTTGTTTTATCTGGAATTAGCGACTGAAAAATTCCAAAAGTTTTATTCACATCGCTCTGCTGTTTAGATTGAAATGTTTGTTCATTGTACTTGTTCTGCTTTTCTGGGAGAGCTTTTTTTGCAATTTTTTATTTTTTAACTGGAGTGGTTCATACATGAGAAGCTATATCCAGAGATCGTAGCCTACATAGCGCCTATTCCAAATAGAAAATTGTGTAAACAAGTTGCTGTTCGAGTTGGCGCTAAAACCAAATACGAATGCAAATAAAATAAGAACACAAATGGCCGATAATAAACACAAATGGGGCAACCAAGAATAGTGTGTTCACTATGCCACAAAGATGCCCCTCCATCCCTCCCTTCCACTCCTCCTAATTCCCCTCCGCCAATGCCAAGAGATTTTATTTTTAAAAGAAATTTAGCGTACAATTGAAATGCTTAAATATATATTTATGTACACAACAGTAGCAGCAGATAGCCATGTCTGCCGCATACCAATGGGTTAATTGTTAACCCATTAAAGCCCGCCAATGGCCAAACACTTGCCATGTGCCACTTCATTTCGCATACCCAAACGAAACAAACAACAACAACAATTTAATTACTTCATGGGCCTCATTTCAGACCGCACCAGACCACCCCTTCTCCACGCAGCTACGCTGTGTATTAATCATAGTCAGCGGGGCCAGAAGTCAATAAGTGGCAAAAACCAAGGCACAAATGAATATAAATGCCACTGCCTTAAAGGCCAGCGAGGACATGTGTTTAGTGCTACGGCCTAGAGATGGACGCGTGTTGATAACTGTGATTCGATCACTTGGATATGAGACGAGCCAAAATTTGCTCAGATAGGATAGCTATAGATAAGAGCTATATGTTCAGCTTTCCATTGAATAGTTAAGCAAGCAAGCTATAGTTTTCTTAACTAATCGATATATATCGGTTCGTGTATAACGTAGCTATAGATAAGAGCTATATGTTCAGCTTTCCATTGAAGAGTTAAGCAAGCAAGCTATAGTTTTCTTAACTAATCGATATATATCGGTTCGTGTATAACGTAGCTATAGATAAGAGCCATATGTTCAGCTTTCCATTGAAGAGTTAAGCAAGCAAGCTATAGTTTTCTTAACTAATCGATATATATCGGTTCGTGTATAACGTTCAGTTAACCAAGCAATAATTTGATTCAAAACCTGCTGAGCTCTTTTTGTCTATTGCCTATTGCCTATCTATAATCGTATGTGGTTGGGTATATGTTTGGTTTACCATCAAAACTTTGTTTCGATATGCGATTATTTCTATACACAAAACACGATCTCACACGCACATCTCTAATATATTTCCTTGTTGTTATACGCAGCCCGTTAAATTAAGCGGTTTACTGACGACAGCCCGTTCAAAACGTGGCCCACACGCGACTTTGGCCGATGCCTTTACGCTTCAATCAAGAAATTACGCATGGCATTTTTCACACACGCACACGCACACACACACACACACACACACACAACCAATGGTCTTGCCCCTGTGCAAATATTTCAGTTTGTTGCTTGTTGCCTGTTTTTATCTATTTTGTCTTTGCGCTCAGCGATTTTTTATGTGTGTTTGCCGAGAAGTCACAGTTTGACAGTGACAGACACCCGAAATCTTCTCCACCACCGCCCGCACCACCCGCACCACATGTTAATTATTCGAAGCAAGCCTGACATTAACATGTCTGCATTCCTCACCCTTCGCCTCTCCCTCCCTGATGCCACTGCTAATCTCTTGTAAGACAGCCTTTTTTTTAGCTGTTTTTTTTTAGCCCAACCCGAGTCAAAAGGCAATTAAAAGCTTCTTGAAGAGATTTGTAATAGTCGAGTCGGGTCCATATATAAATCGGATCGAACCACTAAATCAAATAGCTGTCATAGGAATGATTGGTCAACAAATTGGTTTTTGCATGGACATTTTTTTCTTTTTCAAGATATTTAAAGCAGTTGAATTTGGTAATACGCTAACAACATATCTGCAAAATGTTATTATTATATATTATATTATATATTATTATAATTATTATTCTTATTATATATTGGTTGGTTATATAAGAGAAATCACTTGCCAAGAACAGCATAATCAGCAGAAAGAAATTCTTAGAAACATTCTTTCAAGCGCAGCTCCTTACGCCTTACATAACCTCAAAATGGCGACCACATAAAGTTTTCTTTTACCCTTTCGAACGAGCACAAAATGAAGTGCCGTATTTATACTGGCAATTTCTAAGTTTGCCTTTCGCACAACGAATCCTTTTGGGCTTGGAAAAACAATGCGGCAGGAAAAAACAAATAAAATGTTATTCAGTGCAGGCAAAGAGCGCACAGCCATAATAATAACTATTGGGTGCAGGGCCAAGTCCGACTCCAACTGCAGATTCACGTTCACGTTCACGTCGATGTCCATTGGCTGCCACACGGAAAATGCTGGGAAACACAGGCGTACGATTTTCCATTTAAACGCTTGTCGCCAGCGGCTGATGCCCTCCAATGGGCTAGGAGGGGGGATTAGGTTGCGGGTGAGCGGTGTGCGGTGCGTGGTGCGTGGTGCGTTGGGGGTTTTTGACCGGAACAATATTTGCCGCTCGGCTTTGGCTGTTTGTAATTTGAATACTGACCCATGGAGCAATCATTATTTATTGCCGCTCTGCTCACAATTGCCCGCCCGAGATGAGCAGCTAATGACGTGTTTCCAACCCAACCGAACCGAACCGAACAGAACCCTACCCACACCCTCACCCCCACCCCTGCCACTTGGTGTGGAGTCTTCGCTAATCGACGCCAAAACTAAACCCAATATCAAGTGACAAGTGCCAGGGATTAGCACACAAACCAATGCCAAAATCAAAGCTGTTCGCGCTGAGTATACCCTGTAATCACTATAATGTGTGCAAGGAGATGCTCTGAACTAAACTAATTTATATTATCATCATTTCATTTTGGTTAATTTAACAATTTTGAAACTATAGTTTACATTTTAAATATATATTTAAATAACACGCAAAAAAAAAACAGGGTATTCAACAGGGGTTTTTTTTTTAGTGAATTTATGTTATATCTGAAGTTTATATTATTTTTAGCTTTATATATTTTTCATATCCACATAAAGTTTATTTTAAAAAAGTTTTTCTTTTTATTGTAAACATAAAATTCGAAACTAAAATACAAAGTGAGAATTCGACAACGAGCTGCCAATCAGAATACAAATAAAAAATAAATAAATCTTATTTGAAATATGCTAAGTGTATATAAATATATAATATATAATGGTTCGCTAATAAACATACAAGTTGTTTAAGTACACTCGATTTGCGAAAGTACTTTCTGTTCTCGAAAGTACTTTCTGTTCTCGAAAGTACTTTCTGTTCTCGAAAGTACTTTCTGTTCTCGAATGCTCTGTTCTCTTCTTATAATTTGTTTTATATTTTTGGTAAGACAATGCCTGTGGCCTAATTCAATTGTCGGCAGGTGTAATGACAGGCTAAAAGGTTACGCATCATTAGACCACGACAATGAGGGTCGCCCAGTGAATGTGAAAACTTAAACAAAATCCGTCTTTGGACACCTCTTCTCAATGGCTGCTTTAATGTGTAATTGAGCTAAGTGATAGGAAAAGCTGGCATCGCAAAGCATTTCCTCCAACCAAGCCACATGTGAGTGATTGTCTGTCAAAAACCAAGAAAACGCATTGATTCCAAATGGTTATGAGTTGAGGCAGCTGTCCAAACTGTTAGCCGGAAGTTCATCCCCACGCACTTAAGACCAATGATAGGAACGTGTTCCTTGAGCGATTCCCAACGATTCCTTTGCACACTTTTTGCAAACAGTCTCAAAGGATTCAACCAAATAGATATTAATCTTTACAGCAGCAAAATCTTGCAGTTTGCAAGCTTAAGGAAGGCTTAGCCAATAGTTTGATATATTGAAATTAATTCAGCACAATTTCCCATCAGAAGTTTGATAAGATTTCACAATTATTATAATAAAATTGGTTAAATCATTATTAAAACGAGAAGAAGCAGGCTTAATTTATATTGTAAATAAAGAAGAACAAATAAATATTCTTAAAATTTTCTGAGTGTAATATGCATAAATTGTCAATGCTTTTATCAAGGATATTTTAATAAAATAAAAATATTCCATCCTTTTTTTACATTTTCAACATTAAACATCTCAGCTGAGAGCCAGTCCAATTCAACAACAATTAGATACTAAAATTCCAAATAAAATAAATTTTAGATTTCATCCCAAAATTGTTTACCTTATTGCTAAACACAGATTTGCTTTTTGATGTACGTGCAAAACATTTAGTCATTCATTATTTGCGGCTTATTAACTCATTAATAAATTCAGATACATTTCATTCACATAATTAAAATGTGAGCCGCAACCATTTTGGGCCTTAACTTTGCCTTTACCTTTATTTGGTCAACATTTTAGGATTTTTTAATTTAGCTGGTTTTTTTTTAATCTCCTTGCAGTTCATTAGAAACATCAAAGAACTTTTTTTTTTTGGTTACCTGAAGTGTGCACAGAACGATTACGGTATTAACTGGGCCCAACGTGCAGCATGTGGTCATAAACACCCTTCCCCTTTCCCCTTCACTCCTCCTCTGGTGGATTTGCATAAGCTGGGATAGCTGCTCACAACTAATAACCCAACTTTTGGCATAGATTTTGTGACTGGGAAGAGCCAGAAAACTGGCCACAGCAGCCGCAAGTGCAACAAATAACACACACAGATACACACACACACACACACTTACACACACGCTTACACACACACACTTACACGAGTGCCGTGTCAATTCAGGGCTTTTGTCGTTCTCATTTGGCCCCACCATAAATCTAAGCGGCACCACGCACCGCATTTACACTTAATGACATTTTATTACAAATTTAATAGAGTTACGGCAAATCGGAAACATGAAAGAGCGGATATCAGCGATGGTGCCCAACCGTATCCTATCCTATCCACCCTCTCCGACGCTCTATGCCATTCCTGGTCATTGTCCATTTAATCGCAATCATAAATTAATATGCAAATTACAAATTTCATTTAACCCAACGACTTGAAATTGAAATTGTTTATTTTAGTGGGCCCATTAAACAGACGACAGACACCCAGACAGACTTCAATCCATTGAAAGCACCCTAAATCTGGTTTATTGGTTCTTAAATTGTGTAAACTAGAGAGTATACGAAAATTTGTCGGGTATTAAGCAATATTTCACAGCTGATAAGAGCTCAATTTGATTTTTAGTTTTAATTTTTGGATTTTTGTATTTTTTAGTACGTTTTTGGAAACTTTTCAAAGTTTTAGTTTGTAAACTTCTATTTATAAATCATATTTTCTTGTTGTGGTTTCCGTTTTTTAATTGGGGTAGCTAATCTTGAGATTTTTAAATAACAAAATTAATTCTTAAAATAAATATGAAGATTCAGGTGAGCAATGAAACTAGGTCACAATTTTTGGAAAGTTCGAATGATTTATCATATTATTATTTATTATAAATAAAAAGCTATTCTGTATATGATTCTCGATATGTTATTTCGGAGTTTGAAGAGCTATTTCTATTATTAACTTAGTTTCGAATAGTTGTTATCAATGTTTTTCTGTTAAGTTTTTTCCAACTCTTTTCTCTGTATACCATTTGAACCCTTCCTAAATCTGCTCTGAACTCTGTTCTCAACTCTGTACTACTAATTGCTGTCAACACTGTTCCCAATTCTCTTATTATTTGTGCTGTTATTCTTTTTCCGTTATTTTGTTTTGACAACTGTTCTCAACTCCAATGGTAAGCTCTCTTCTCAATTCTGTTCCCTACTGTTTTCTCATATGTTCGCATGTGTTCTCTCTCTCTTAACGGCACCTTGATCTCTCAGCCGACCACGTGAGGCAGCCAGTTCCTTCGGAGCCGGCCGCTGCTCCACATGGCCAATGTCTCTGCCAGATTGGGGGGGGCCAGAGGTGTTTGCTTTTTGTTTTTATTGATCGGGGAATGCTGCCAACATAGCCAGTATATAAAATAATTGAATCGAATATCGCTTTGTGTTCGCAATGCATAAACAGTCCGAAAATTGGGTATTTGTTTATTTTCGCAAGACTTACGCATCATCATTATCGTCATGACAGATATGGCAACTGGCAACTGGATTCCGAATCGCCTTCTGTTTGTTCTTCCTGCTATTCAAATACACATAAACAATCTACACTAATCTATAAATTTCGAAACCAAACAGCAAAACACACAAAAAAAAAAAACAATAAACGTGAGAAGAAACACAAAACAAAACCGCACGCGTCACGTTTTTTCACTTAAACTGAGATCAGCAAGAGATGAGTTCGAATTTCGGTAAATCAATTCGAATTCGACTTCGTATTTCGAGTATTCGGGCTTTGAATCACGTTGAGCAGGCTTCAAAGAATTTTGTATATTTTATTAAATTAGTTGAATTTTGTGCGCGCAGCCAAAATGGCAGCGCGCTCGCGAAGCTAACGGTAACAACTGACAGCGGCGAGCGCTTGCAACATGTGGCATGCCGATGCCGATGTCGATGTCGATGCCGGCGCCCGATGAGGCCCATTGCCCGATCCACCCGACGCAGCCTTCGCCCATTGAGCGAACAGCTGGCAAAATTTATGAATGAAAAAAGCTCGAAGCGGCTGCCGCAGCAGGCGTCAAGTTCAAGGCAATCAAAAGCTCATTTCATGCCAAAGCTCAGGTAAGTAACGGAATTTAAGCATTTAGCAATAATAGCAAAACAAAAGTTAGAAAAGAAGTTCACCGTAACCAAAAAAAATCAGCTTAGATGTTGTTTTCAATGCTAATAAAGCCAAACACAATCGAATAAAAATATAAAAAAATACGAAAAAATCTAAAATGAGTAAAGATTTTTTTCTCCCAAAAATATGACAAAAAAAAATTTATTTTCAATAAATGATATGTTTTTAAATATAGAAATTATTTAAGAAAAAATTATAATAAAAGTAATATCAAATGGGTTAATTTTTGACAAAGTTATGTGAGTTTGAAATATGGATCCCAGAGCTGTACAAATTGTTGTCAATTTTGGCATGATTTTAGAAAAAAAATTGACCCGTTCAGAATCTGTTTAAATGTTGTTCTTTTATGCAAATTATGCCAAAAATAATCGATTGAAAATATAAATTCACAATTCTAAATTTTGAAAAAAAAAATTTTCTTTTACGAAAATGAATAATATGATTATTTTTTTACCAAACAACCAATCTATAAAAAACTGATGATAAAAATTCCATAAAACGTAAAAATCGATTTATTTTTCACATAGTTGTAAGTGTCTGAAAAATAAAGTCTTATACATATGTCAAAATTTGTGTCAATTTGTATCAGTTAACACGGATTAACACGTGTATATGTTACAATCTTCAGGACCCTGTTCCTAGCTTGAACAGCAGTACCCAAACCCAATATACCCTTTTCACTTTGTGAACCAAACGTGAATCAGTAGTGAAGGAGAGATAATAAAGCTAAAATCAATTATGTGTATTAATCGATTGTTATCGATCATATCGAAAAACACTTGCGAGCTTTTGATAAATAACTTATTTAATAATAATTTAATATACATGAAGAATAGAAAAAAAAACAAAAAAATGTTTGTAGAAAATGTTGACAAGAAGAAGACCAACAGCTCGTTTGTGGTGAAGAGAGAGGGGGGGAGGTTGCCCTAGCCCCTACCCTCAGTAGCGGTGATAGTTATGCTGGTGCTGCTGCTGTTGCTGGGCGAGATTCGCCTGGGCAAAGATGTGCTCGATTTCGGCGTTGCTCAGCTGATCGAAGATGTCCTGGGCGCCGTGTCCGGCGCTGGCCGACGTCAGCTGGGCCGCCTGGGTGCCCACGGGCGGCAGGTAGCCTGGGGGGCGCAGAGAGGGTGAGCGGGGGGACAGCAACTGGTAGTGAAACTTACCTTCGGCTGGCTCCCTGCCGTACGGCGGCAGCAGCGTTATGGAGGGGCGGCTGGGCGTGGCTGGCGGCTGGTAGAAGACGGGCTTCCACGGCTGCTGCGGCTGCGTGGGCTGCGGCGAGGGCAGCGCGGGCTGTTCGGGCTGCTCCGGCGATTCGGGCGTGTTGGGTATTTGCGGCGAGGCGATCGCCGTGCCCGTCTCCGGCTGTACGGGCGTCGAGCCCGGCAGTGGCACTATGCCGCCCGGAAACTGCGCCTCCGGCTGCACAAACGTGGGCGGCTGCTGGGGCAGCGGCGGCTGCACGGCGGCGGGAAAGAACTGGCTGTTCGGCGGCAGAGCGGGACTGGCAGGACTGGCGGGTACGGCGGGCACGGCGGGACTAGCGGGCACCGCAGGCGTGGGAGTGGCGGGAAAAGCGGGCGGGCTGGGCGCCTGCGGGAACTGCGGGAAGGGGAACTGCGGACTGCCAAACTGTGGGAAAGTTGGGAGCTGGGGGAACTGCGGAACCTGCGGGATCTGTGGCACATCTGGGATCTGTGGTACTTGTGGTATCTGTGGAATCTGGGGTATCTGTGGTATTTGTGGAATTTGCGGTATCACAGACACCTCCGGCGTGGGTGAAGGCGCCGGAACACCGGCGGCTGGCTGCACGGCAAATGTGGGCACCGCCGGCACCGGAAATTGCGGCACCACGGGAAACTCGGCAACAGGTGGACTGGCAGCGGCAAAGGTGATGCCCGGATGCACTGCAGCAACTGGCTGCACAGGCTGAACGGGCTGAACGGGCTGAATTGGCTGCACAGGCTGAACTGGCTGAATCGGCTGAATCGGCTGAATTGGCTGAATTGGCTGAATTGGCTGTACGGGCTGAATGGGCAGAGCAGGAGCCACAGGCTGCACAGGCGCCACAGCCTGGACATAAGTGGGCTAACGTTGGGGTGAGATTCGGTCAGGCACATCGAGGAGGAACTGCAGCAATCGAGCAACTCACCTGAACGGCATGGTGATAGTGGAGCGGCTTCAGTGGGCGGTGCAGATGATGCTGGTGCGGATAGTTGACGCTGTACGAAGAGACGACCGCGTTGCCCGGACGCAGCACGTACGAAGGCGGCGCAGCCACTGCGGAGGCGATGCCACCCACAGCGGGCAGGGCGGACACTCCGGGCAGGGCGGACACTCCGGGCAGGGCGGACACTCCGGGCAGGGCGGACACTCCGGGCAGGGCGGATACTCCGGGCAGTGCAGTTACTCCGGTCAGGCCGGACACCGCCGGCGCAACTGCCGTGGCGGCGGGCAGCAGGGTGGCGGTGGCCGTTGGCGCATATTGCTTGATGTGATAGCCGCCGATGGCCGTCGGATACTTGACAAATCCATGGTGACGGAGTGGGGGCGCTGCAGCCAGAAACGTGGCAGCCGCGGGCAGCTGCAGGCTGTAGCCGTACTGGGCGGCATAGGTGCGGGCGGGCCAGTGGCCACCGGCGGCGCCATGGAGTATGCCGCGCTTGTGCTTGCCCGTGGCCAGCGGCTGCTGCAGCTGCTGCTCCGGCTCCGGCGTCTGTTCTGGCTGCTGCTCCGGCTGCTGCTCTTGCTGTGGCTGCTGATCCGCGACGGCATCCGCTGTGCTGCTGGTGCTGGCCACTGTGGTGGGCGTGGTGCTGGCCAGGCGGCTGCCGTGGCGCAGTCGAAGCGCCGCTTGAGCGGAGCTGCTGGCGAGCAGCGCGCCCAGCAGCAGCAGTAACAGCGGCGGACAGCGCCAGCTGCTGCCTGGTGGAGTTGAACGGCGTCTCAACATGTTAGCTAGCTGCTATTCTCGTAATGGTTCACTGCTGCGGTGGCTCGCTGGCTTAATCCGTTTGTTGATCGATGGCTTTGAAGATTATGTCAACGCGTCGCCAGTTGCCAACAAAATGAAATGAACTTCCTTGGTGTTTGTTTTATTTATAAAGCGGATATCGACGTGCCCCGCCGCAAGCACCGCCACTGCATACCAAGTGGCCAGAGACGCAGTGCACTCGACGGCACCACGGCACCACAGCACCACAGCACCACGGCACCTGCGCTCATCGGCATGACCAGCGGCGATTGGGCTGTTTATGACTTTTACGCGTCCATTTCACCTGACCCAAGCCCGAGCCCAGTGGACGCCGCCGGACAACGGCTCATTACGCCAACGCACAGTGGGTCAAAATCACATAACCACTAACTGATTTCATCAGACAGTATTGTATTGATCATTTTTAATTTGATTTGTAAAAGTGTTTCAATTCCATCTGTTTCTCATGTGTTCAATTTTAATATTGTTGCAAACTTGTTTTGATTTTTAATTGTTTCAATTTCATATATTCCTAATGTATTATATAATTTTCAGAAATTTAATTTGATTTCTAAACGTGTTCCATTTCCAGTTGTTTCTCTATGTATCTCATAATATTAGTAAACAACGTTTGATTTCCAATTATATTAAATAATATAATACATTTATTTAATAATATAATTAAATTATAATCTAAATTGACTTTTAAAATTCTAGCAGGTTTGAAAATCTTTCAGTTTTATTCATTTCAACTTCGAGTTTACTTTATTGACATATATTTCTCTTTTGGTTTCCCAATCTATAATTTTCCTTTTTTAATTTTGTATTAAGGATTGATCGCCCCGATATCATTACATATATATTAAAAAGAATTTTCATTTGTTCCCTTCAATTTTGTATTACTGCAAATGGAAATGTAATTTTCGTCTATTACTAAAATTCGATAAGTCCCACTGTGCGATAAAGGGGGGAGGGGGCGGAGGTGTTTCTGTCTGTCTTTACCACTGTATCACTGTCTGTCCGACTGTCTGTACGCATGCATTGCACGTTTCTGCACGTACGAACAAACTTTTGTTTTCATTTTGCATGTTCCGCGTTTGTTGTTGGTATTGTTTGATATTGTTGTTGGTGTTGTTGTTGTTGTTGTAATGGCACATTTCACTTTCAGGCGCTAAGCAAATGGCGCTTAAAAAGGTAGCTCAAATGGTTTATGTTATGCCCAAAGCCTTTTATGACCCGGTTACATCACAAAGTGCAGCCCATCAAAATTGTTGACCATAAAAAACTGGGCCAATCAAAAATGCCGCGCCAAGTGCTGCCAATTTGCTGCGCGGGGCGAGCGGCGAAAGCATATTTTATTTTTTTAAAGCATATGGAAAATAGTCGAGCAATGGTAACAGAGAGAGAAAAGTACTTAAAATACTTAGCCAAACTATCAATTAGCTTGAAATCGATTTGAATGCGATTGGATTGGATTTTGATTTTATTCGTTTCGTTTGCTTTAGTTAAAATTCAACATTCACACGCATAAATTTCACTTGCACTAAATTTGATGGGGCATATTGCTGGCATGCGGGTGTGGCAGGTGGCGGGGAACCGGGGTACTGAAATTATATCACACACACACGGCCAACGCTTAAGCCCAAATGAATTTTCAATTAGCCCACATTTTCACTTTTGTATTTATTTTTTAGTTTTGTTTTTTGTGTTTGTTGTCTGTTTTAGGAATTTAAAGCGTCGACTCGAATCCCACAGCCATATTTTCATATCGTCAAGGTCTTTCCCAAGCCTGCCAAAACTTACGACAAAACCGCTATAAGCCCATCAATTTTTGGCACATGTAATATGTTTAAACAAATATAACTTTAATTTTAACGAGTACATGTAAGAAAACCATAAAAAAAAGAGGTGGCAATAATAAAACTTGTTTCATTCGATGTGACACGTGTTTGGCATATTAAGGAAAACAAAAAAAAATCCAGATACCGATTTTTAAGTTCGGAAATTAGGTCTTAGGCTATAAGGCAGCTAAAGCTTAAAGCCGGAGTGTATGCTGACGACACCAAAGGTTAGATTCTCGTAGGCCACATGCACAAAGCCGGCCTGCTCGATCATGCTCTTGAACTGATCCTGGCGCGGAAAGCGTCGTATGCTCTCCACCAGATACTGATACGCCTGCCACTGGCCAGCCAACAACTGACCCATCGGTGGTATCACCTGGAACGAGTACTGATCATATAGCCACTGCATCGTCTCGTTCGTCAGGTGGCTGAACTCCAGGCACATAAAGCGACCGCCGGGCTGCAGCACGCGATAAGCCTCGCTGAGCACCTAAAAAATTAGAAAAATTAGTTGGCATTCGACTTTTATAACCTTGTTAATATTAATAATTTTTAGTATGTTAATTATTGTATCTGGATTGGGTGGATTTTCGAAAGTTACAAGTTACATATGTTCCCAACAAGATTTTGTGTGCTTGCAATCAAGCAATTAGTCAGTCAATCAGTCTGTCAATTAGATGGAAAGTATCATATGTAAGCAGATAATGTAAGGATCACCAAATAAGCAATCAGTCTGTCAATCAGTTAGCCTATCAGTCTATCGCGGTCTAGTCGCGGTAAATATAAAATCAGCCTAATAAATACATAAACACAATGGCCTCACCTTGTCCACGTGCGTGCAGTTGCGTATGCCAAAAGCGATGGTGTAGGCCGTGAAGCTGTCGTTTTTGAATGGCAGCTTCTCGGCATCGGCGCACTGCCATTCGATGCTGGCATTGGGGAGCTGCTCGACGGTCAGACCTAGTTGGCGGGCACGCTCCTTGCCCACGTTGAGCATGTGCTGATTGATGTCGGAGACAGTTACATGGCTCTTGCGCTGTTGCGGATTCGCCTGTCTGGCCAAATACTTCAGATAACGAAAACTAATATCGCCCGTGCCGCCGGCCATATCCAGCAGGCGCATGCCATGCGTGGGACCCAAACGCTCAACGAAGATGTCCTTCCAGACGCGATGTATGCCCATGGACATGGCATCGTTCATCAGGTCGTATGACTTGGCCACCTGCTCGAACACCTCGTGCACTGTGGAAAGACAGAATGTTGTAGAGGTCGGTCAAAAAAATCTTTTATTGTATGAAAAACATTTTTATTTTTCAAACCAAACATAGCAAGGGCATTTAATCATCGGCATCTCATTGTTTATTTTTCCGCTCACCCTTTTGCTCCTTTTCGCTCTCCTTTACCGTTTGATAGCCAAAATGTGTCGTTTGTTCTCCGCCGCCGGAGCCTGTGGTTTGATTTGCCGCCGATGCTATCGTGCGCGACAGCATTAGTCTGGTCAGGTTGAGGAGTTTGCGCGTGTTCTGCATTGTTATTCAATACAGCTTAAAGCTAATTTGGCGAAAACAAATTGAACGTAAAATCAAAATTATTATGAAATAAAACAGTCGAACTGTTGCGGCCGCAAACAGCTGTTGGCTTCCTATACAGTTATATTCATCCTTGTCTTTCACACAACCATTCGATATATGCGCGAAACTTATCGATATTAATAAAAGAAAACACACATCAAAGCGCGCAAGCATATTATAAATTTCAAAAAAAATAAATAAAACAGCTAAATAAATTGGACCACATTAAAAAGACTGTGGAATGCAAGAATTGAAAAATTAGTGCAGCATTTAAGTGCATAAAGACGTTTACCATCGTGTTGCAAAGCATATTCGAAAAGTACTCGACAATGTGTAGCACGAGCAGTATTTTGCCCGCTTATTGACCTGGTATTTTTAAAATTCTCAACGATGGTCACACTGACTAGCTGGGCGTTCAATTTGTTGCTGGTATTCGTACGATTTGGTTGTGCGTTGGCTGTTTATTTATCTTGCGCCTGTTACTTTGTATTTTACTACGCGCGCCGGCTGTTCAAATATCATACGATCGCTTAAATTAACAAAATATTTATTTTGTTTACCGTGCACAAAGTTCATGCGCAGTTTTCGTTTGCTTTTCGATTGTTTCGAGTGTTTATTTTTCTATATATAGTTTTCTTTTTTTTTGTATTTATTGAAATTTAAATATATTGTGAGACAGCATGCGATACGCACCTGTCCGCGCGGTCAGTGAAGCCTGAAAAGCCAAGCCACAAAAGTGTAAAGTGCACGCTCGTGAAAATTATACCAAAAAACAACAACAACAAAAACGGAAAGTAACAACAGCAACAACAACGAAAGAAGACAAAATTCGCAACTCGAGAATTTCGCGCGTCGCTCGCTGCGCTCCAATTGCAGCAGCGCTTTGTTGTTCTTCTTCGTATTGTTGTTGTTGTTGTTGTTGGGTGTGTTTGTCTTCTTCTGCACAGCAACCCACACAAATGAGGTAAACAAAAACACACACACACTGCCGTATTAAATATTGCCATGGTAGATTCTGTTTAAACTCAGCTCGAACGAAGTTCCATTGCACTTTTACAACACTCGTAATTCGATGCTTTTGTCTTGTTTTGTTTTGCTTGCATTTTGTTATTGCTAACACATGACGTTGCCAGGCAGCCCGCCCGCCATTTAAGCCGCCTAACGGCCTGACACCAATTTTCTATTTATCTTCTTATTTTTTTTTTGACAATACGCACAACAAATGCTTTAATTGCGTGCGGCCTTCAATTATTAAATTTTAAATCATTTTTATGCTCTTCATGACGGTACTTTTCATTTGTCACTAATAATGTCACGTTAACTCTATATATTCTCGATCAGCAGCCAGATATATAATAGATATGTATGTAATATATATATTTTGTATTTGTATATTATATATCTAAACCATCCATAAACAATTTTAAAAACTTGTCATAATCCGAACCTTAACTTGACAACTGAGAGTCTCCATACCGCCTAGCACATCTGAAATCATAGAATCGTATAATATATAGCCACCAAAATCTATCACTGAAAAACTTGTTTGTTAACCAAAAATATTCGGATTAAGTTTATTGCTACTGCTGCAAGGGTATTAAATCTTCGGCAACTCGAAGAAACCTATTCCGATTCTGTTGCTGACATCGTTCGTAACGATGTGCTCCAGATACCCTGCTATTCATTTCAAGTAGAAAGTTCTAATCCCAAATGCGCCCACTTTCGTGCTTGCCAATTGATTATGATTGCCTGATTGACGCGTTAATCGTTTCGGCTAAAACGCCTTGCGGCTGTTTGGCTTATGCAATGCCAGCAATTTGGCCGCATTGCGGCTAACACACAGGCAGATAAACAGACACACACACACACACACACATTCAATCAAAGCTGGCCAAAAGGCTTGCAACGGGGCAAAAGACTTTCGAATGGCGTTTGGCGACTTGTGGGCCAATCGGTTAATTGCATTTCCTGGCCATTCGTCATCATCGCCGCCATCAACATGATCATGTTATTATGATCATCATCAATTGCTGGCGTTAATTGTGTTTTAATTACCTGGCGTTGGAGTTGCTGTTCACGCTGGTCACACTGGTCACATTGCACACATGCAAATTGCGGTATTTGCAGTATTGCAAAATGCATAAAACAAACACTGACATTGCCTGCATGCAGCATGCTAAACTTGCAGATACCCTGTGTTTTACGATTTTTAAAAATAACGGAAATAGGAAGGAAGTTAGTCCAAAGAAAAGTTAAAGAAATTCATTTTGTTAGGGAATTTCGGAAAAATATGATGTGACAATATTTGTCTAAATCATTTCAGCATACCGGGACACAACATTAGGATACCCTATGTTGAGAGCTTAATGTAAACAGGGTATAAAATGCATAATACAAAATGCCAATTCACGTTGAAGCGTATCTCATAGATACACAAAATTGAAATTATAAAAATGTTGCTGCTGCTGCTGCTGTTGCTGTTGCTGCTGCTGTTGCAGGCGGCCCCACAAAAGGCTCCTTTTGTAATTCAAAACTGCCGGCAAAGCGGCAAACGGACAAGCAGCAACCAGTTGGACGCCCAGCGGCCCAGTCCCAAACTCAGCCGCAGTCGCCCAGCCAGTTGGCCGCCGCAGACGGCATTTTTTTTTTTTCTAACAGTCCGGCCGGACGGAGGGAGGGAGCTTGCGGACTGGTTGGGACTGCGGATTGGCATTTGTAGGATAAGCAAAAGCAACAGCAGCAGCAACAACAGCAACAACAACAACAACAACAACAACAGCAACAACAGCACAGTCATGCGAACAAGCGAGCCAGTTTTTACACACTACAACAAAAGCTGCCGACAACAAACAATTTCAATTGCTGCTGTTGCTATTGTTGTTGTTGTTGTTGTAACAAGGGTATCTTAAAGTGCATGTATAACACATTCCAAAGGGAACATCTGCGCGGAGCGAGAGGAACGACGTAACGAAGTTCACAAAGTAAAGTTAAAAAACCCAAACTCATAATTAAGCGGCATTCCGGCATTCAAAAATACTTGAGAATTTTCCGTTTTTCTATTAATTTTCAAACTTGTAGAAGAAAATGCTGCAAAAATGCAGCTGTGGCACGCTTTCACTAATAGCTGCTCGTTAAGCTCAAGAGCTGTTAATCAGTGGAGTGCTTTGATTAACAGTTTTTTGTATATGAATAACAGCTGTTAAAATTCATTAATTTATACAAAACTTCTATTTCTAACAGCTGTTGACAAATTTTACTTTTTTAACAACAGTTTTTGAGTATTATTAACAGATGTTAATGCGTAACACGCTTTCAATAATAGCCGTCATAATTGACCCGCTTTAACTAACAGTTTGTTAACATCTGTTAGCTAAAAGCCTGTCAATAAAATGTCAAACTATTAGTCACATAACACCAAAATCCAAATGGTGGCTCGAACCTTGATTTATAAATTCTTTTCGACTCAAAAGTAAAAAACTTATATATATGTATGTTAAGCTTATAATTTTATATTAAGCCACAAGTATTTGGCTTTTACATAGCCTATATACATAGTCCTTGCTTAATCTGTAGAATGTGGCTAAATCTAAGTTCCATAAAATTATTTTTTTGCGAACTAGAAATTTAACAATTTCCTTTTCAACATTTTTTTTTTTATTTCGTTTGCTTTTCTAGTTAAAGGTATTTTCTCAAATTGAAAATGTATTTAAAATTGCAATTAAAATTTTGCTCTAATACATTAATTTCGCACAGTGTAGCGGCATATCTTGTTCTAACCTGTTTTACTTTTGATTTTAAATGCGGGCAGTTGCCAACGCAATTGAGCAATGCATGAGAACAGCCACAGATGAATAGAGTAAGAGAGAGAGCGAGAGAGAGTAAGAGAGAGAGAAAGAGAGAAAAAGGATAGAGCAATGAGGGGAGCTGCAGCTGCAGGAGCTGAAAACTTTCGCTGGCCAGGCAGATCAGAAGAGAAGATCGATTTTTGTTTATTTCGTATTTTTTTCTGCAGCTGACTTATCAAATGCCACGCCTAGTTAAGCCAGTTTTTTGGGGGGGCGCAGACAGTTGCCAAAGTTGGCTGAAAGCTTTTTTCTTTTGCATTTTTGCTTTTGCCTGGCAGCTGCGCGCCGCCAGCTGTTGCCATCCTTTGCGGCAGCTGTGTGCGTGGGCAAACGAAAGACTTGGGCAACAAACTTGCCGCACTTCAATTAAAACAGCAACAACAACAACAGCAACAAGCAGCAGCAACAGCAAACATCAATTTATGCAAAACAATTCAATTTTTGCCGCTATTCGTCGGTCATTTACCCTGACAATCGCATTAGGGCGCAACAACAACAACAACAACAACAGTAACAATAATAATAACAGCAGCAACGTACTTGAAACAAAGTTTCGTGTCACGCCTCAAAAACATCGCGCGTCGAACGTTTCACACGCTGCTTGCTGCCCGTTGCAAGTGGGAGGCTGCTGCGGCAGCTGTTGTTGTTGTTGTTGTTGCTGCAGCTGCTGTTGTTGTTGTTGCTGTTGCTGCTGTTGCAGGTGTGTGGGAATCTTAGCAAATAGCAAAAGTTCAATAGCATCGCATCAGCAGCAACAGCGGCAGCAACATAAACAACAGCTGCTGCAACTACCTTTTGCCTACACTGAACAGAAAATTTGTCACTTTAAATTTTATAATTTTTTCATGTGGAAAATATAAAAGATATATGATTTAAATTTGCAATAGAAAATCTTTTAAATTCCGAAACTTTTTATTCGTATTTCTGTGAATTTTTAAAACCAAGAAAATCAAAGTGAAAATCAATCGCAAAAAAAACTTTAAAAAAAACTTGGAATTAAGCTAAATTTCTTAAATTTTTAAACAATTATTTGTATAATCCCGTTGGTAACGTTTTAAATTAAAATATCTGAAAAACTTATGCTTACTCGACAAAACTTATCCTACACATGTCGGCTAGATCGGTGTACTATAACCTATAGCTGTCATAGACACAATCTATAGAAAATTTAGTTTTTGTATAATATATTTTTACTTTTGGTTAAGATATTTTTTATTAACTTGCGCTTCCAACATATAGTTATAATATAGTTTCTCTGATATTTGAATTATGACTAATTTTGTATCTGGATTTTATAGTATATACAAAGATACCGATTTTGTATGATATAAAACTAACTTTAGAACTGAATAGTTTTCATATTTGAGCTTCTACTGTTTAAATTTCGTCAAGTGTATTTGTTAGTTGCGCCAAATGGGCGCCACATTGAGTGGGTGGCTGTCTGCACGGCCCCCCTCTTGCTGCCCCATTTTGGTATGCCGCACAGCACCTGCGCCTGTTGGCGGCTTTTAATTCAACTGACGCAACTGCAACGGGCAATCAAAGGCAGCGAATCGCGCAGACGCAGACAGTGCGACGCGGCGATGAAGACGTTTGTCTTCCATCTGCACGCAAATCCATTGTAAACAAATATCTGGCAATCCAAGATACCGCCCAGCCCCCCCGTCTCACCTGTGTCGTCTGATTTGAAGCGCAAAATTGGTGGCTGCTGTCGTTTCACTTGAGTGTTGCTGCCGCTGTCCCATTGCCACACATGCGTCGCCATCAAATCGCCCATTTGGGCAGCATTGCATAATTAATTGCCGCCGGGTGAAAGTATCCTTTCCAACACTGGACGCACCCAGTGCGCCCTGGCAAGCGTCAGTGTTCTGCAATTAAAATGAGGCACATGCAGCATGCGGCCAAACAGCAGACAGCAGACACAAGACACAAGACAGCAGACAACGGACAGCCGACAACGGACGGCAGACGTTTGCCGATATTTCAGGTAAAAGTCGCAGACAGCTTTCTCCAAGGAGCAACAGTTGCTGCCGCACAAGCCGCTTCCTTGCCAAATGCAGCGTCTGCTGGCATCACGATTACAAGCAGCATCCTCCTCGTCCGTCCAGCTGTCTATCTCTTTCTCTTGTGGCATAACCCACGTTGACATTGGCGTTAAGTCGCCAAAAAAAAAGAAAAAAACAAATATATATTTACAAAAAAAAATAAGATAAATAAATGAATTTCACCAGAAAAATGCTACATGCTGTGCTGACTATAAGAAAGAGACAGACAGACATAGAGAGACAGAGAGGGGGAGGGAGGGAGGTGGCTTTAAATTCGACAATTTGTCACGTTGTTGGCCAGTCGTGCGTTTATTTGTTTGCCTGATTGGCCGCAGCATCAGCGGAAGTAAAAGCCTGCAGGTGCGCATCCCAGTCAAACACACATGTGCATGTGTGTGTGTGCATGTGTGTGTGTGTGCAATTCGACAATTGTAGACAGCGCAAATTTCTCTTTTATTTATGGCAATTTCTTTTGTCTCTCACGACACAAAATCAAATATTAAAATGATGCGCATTGAATAATAAAAATTGTGACTAAAAAGGTAGTTGCAAGAAAGAAGAAGCAAAATGTACATGTAAATATTTTAGCATTTGATGTTGTTGTTGTGACAATTAAAAAATATGCTCGCTGGCTTTTGTTCAATTTTGCACACAATTAAAAGAGACGCTGCCTTTGTCAGGGCCAACTCGAATCAAAAGACTTAGGCAACAAACTTGACTTTAGAGGGAGGGGGAGGGGGAGGGACGGTGGACAGTGGTATGCTTGTCTAATGAGCTGTGATTACACTTGGAAATTTGTCATTTGTCCGGCTGCAAATTCTTTCTTTCATTTGCCAATTGCGGCATGCGGCATGCGGCACGCACTCGTGCCGCTAATTGTGGCAGCAGGTTTTGCCACACTCGCATTGGCTTAAATTTGATAAATGCGCCTCACAAATTAACAGATTTAGCTGCTGTTTCGCACAGCTGCAGTTTCGACCAAGTCACTTTTCAAACCAGTTGAGAATTGTAAGCATCTAATGTTTGTTAAATAAAAAAGAAAGAGAGAGAGAGAGTTTTGTTATTTGTATAAACAACATTTTGATTTTATTTCTTACCATTTTTATATTTATATTCTCAATAGCCTTAAAGAACTCTTAATTAAACGGGCTGACAAAATAAAGTGCGTATGTTAAGTAAAGCATATGTTATTAACATTTCAGCTGTTAAGTTGCTTCTGCTGTCAATAGACGATAACGCTGTTATTCAGTTAATGTTAATGTTAATGTTGCTCAGCTCATTTTAATTTCAAGTGAAATTTTCTTTATCAATTGTGCCGCTCTGAAGTATTTGAATCTGACACTAAAATCTAAGCTGTTAAAGCGCATGTCACGCACAACAGCAACAACGACACCAACAACAACAACAATGAGAACTAGTTGAATGCTACGTGATAACTGGAAATAATTGAAATGATGTGAAATACCTCGAGCCGCGCTTGGGATCTGGGCTGAGTTTTATTGGAGGCTGGACATACCACATGAGCTCTAAATAACAGCAGCCGTTAAGCAATAACAACAACAACAACAACAACAAAAACCAAAAAAAAAACATATATTATTATGATGCCCGAGCGCAGAGAAAGTCACGATTTAAGAAAAAAATATATATATGAACCGGCAAAAATAATTACAACTACCTTTATAAATTTTTTATACTTTTTTAAGAGCAACAAGCGAGCAAGCTGAAAAAAAAACAAGAAGAGAGGAGGAAGAAGGAGCAGAACATGCAACATGCTAAAAGTGTGTTGTAGTAAAATATGTTTGTTTATCTGCGCTTGCGGCGGGTATTTTTAATTTGTCACGAAATGTGTAACACTAAGAAGCAGACTCTTCCTGATCAGTATCAGGAGACTAAAAGACAACGATCATTAAATTTGACAAAGCAATAATAGTAATAATGTTGAAGTCGGCCAGATCGAACTATCTATAGTATATGATAATGATAATATAGTATATAGTTCACAACTGACAACTATAGTATATAGTTCACAAAGAAAGAAGCGTTCGTGAAGTTAGTTTTTATATGAAATTCTTGTTTGTTATTAAAGACAACCCAACTACAATTGGCAGCTGCTACTATCGCTATATTTATACTATATAATTTAACTGATTTATATATAATCAGTCAAGACTTGAATCGGCCAAACAAGACATTTCATATGTCTGCAAGGGTATTTAAACTTCGCCAACCCGAAAATAATGATTTTCTTCTTGTTATTTTAGTGTTTTTCTTGTTGCCAGTAACAATTTCTTTTGGCTAAAAGAAGAGTTTTAACGACTTCTATGGAAATTTCAGCTTTAATTTATATATATTAAAATCATCAGCCATGACAGTCGCGGTCAAGGCATAGAAAACAACAACAAGAACAACAACAATTGTTGTTTTCAATTGCCAAGTCACCGGCAATTGTCAACGCCAGCATGTAACGAGTGGGCGTGGCCGGAAGTAGCGAGTGATTAGAACTAATTGCCAAGTAAACAAGTCTCCCGCTCGAGGGTCAGCGACAGGTGAAAGGCCAGTCGACAAGAGGCCAAGCGTCGTTGCGGTTAGCCGCAGCAGCTTTTGACTTTCCTTTTGCCCCCACTCCCAGAAAGCGAGCGGATGGGGGGGGTGGGGAAGGGGCTGTCGGTTGTAGGAAGTCTCGTTGCCTGTAATTGTAAACTGCCAAATAATTTGCTGCGGCTCTGCCCAGCGATTATTATCGTAATTATGCTCAATGCTCAATGCGATTGTGCCAGCTTTGTGGTCCAGCCTCCGAATGGCATGAATGGACAGCGGACGCGTGGATCTAACAAAATATGCCGACAACATCAGCGGATGTGAATGACGGATGACGAACATTCAAGCAGTCAGACAAACAGACGGACGGATGCTCATGATGAAAGGCGATTGCGACTGCGAGTGTCTCTTGAATGGAATGATCTTACAGGCTTTCATGCAGCTATCAATTTGCTGACTTTGATATTAGTTATTGTCTATGAGCAAGCAATCGATAACTTATCGATTTTATATATTTGTACGTCCTGTCATGTCGCTTCAATAGAGAGGACACAAGCAGCATCTGTTAACCAACTGTCAAGAGAATGTCTCTGGGGTTGTAGATACTTCTGTTGATAAGTTATCGATTTTAGATTTTTTCTTTTAACTAATACTCTCCCAAATTTGACTAAACCTAATATACATTTTAGCCTCTAACATCTTATAAAAATTGATCGATAACTTATCGATTGTTGATCTGTTTTTTTGTTGTTGCCAAAAGCGTCAAATGTAGAATTAAGCCATAGAAACAATAATATTAAAAATGGCATAAAACATCAAAAATCGGTTTACTTTTGATATTTAGTACCCGATTTTAGCTTATCAGCTTGCACCAAAAACTTACTTTTCCTCAACTCTTGCCTAATGCCTTTTGTCGCAATATTTGCTTTAAATCAGAAACGTTTCATGTGCCAACTGATGTCGCGTAATGCTGCCCCCCCAAAAAGAAAACAAACACAGCAAAAACAGCAACAAACAACAAAAATATTCGCAAGGCAGAGTTTTCATATCATTCGCGCTCGTCATTACCGATGGATTATAATATGTACAAATCCAAGAAACAATTTGCCGCCACATTTTTATCAACATTTAGTTTTTAGCCCTACCACGCCATCAAGTTTGTTGCCTAAGTCTTTCGTTTCGTTTCGTTTTACTTTGTTTTGTTTTGATTCTGGTTTTTCCCTTTGGACGCTGCGCGGCTTCGGGTCGTCAGTGTCTTGAACTTTTCGCCCGGACTACCAGTTGGGCATTATGAAAGATCTGGGCACAGATGATTTATAGAGCTGCATAAACAGTTAATAAATACTTTGTAAATCACAGCCACATCATGATGGATCGAATGGGAATGGGAATGGGAATGGGAATGGAAATCCAAATAGCTGGGGCGTGCTTCAAAAGCGCGAAAGGAAAACAACAACAAATAATACCTAAAATTGTGTTGTGCATAATTTCAATAATAAATTTCTATAATTTTCAACTTGTTTGTTGCCTGTCGATTGTCGGTTGTTCGTTGTTGTTGTTGTTGTTGCTGTTGCAAGTGAAGCGTAGAATTACGTGAAAGAAAAGTGAAATTATGCAGCGAATGCGAAACACAGCAACAAGTTGGTGTTACAGTTGTTGTTGTTGCTGCTGCTGCTGGTACTCTTGCTACATTTGTTGTTGTTGTTTTTGGTTGCGTGAAAGCAGCCAAAACGTCAAACGTCGCCTCATTCGATGCGTGCGACCCAATTTCGAAATTCAATTGCAAGTTCAAGTTTTATATTCGTAATACCCCTTAAAAGTGTTGCGCGCTCGATGTGACAAATTGTTCATTGAACTTGATTTATGATAGTATGATATTGTTTAACGTATACTATAGAATATACAGGAATATATATAAATACTATAATATTATTCTTTGGCAATTTTAAAGATTTGTTTTGATTTTTGCTTTACATTTTTAGAAACAGCTCCGTTTATTATACCCTCTTTTACATTCTTATCACAAATATAAGAAGAAGAATATCCTGATTAAATGCAGAATTGAAAACTTTCCTCTTCTATTATAATATAAACAGCAAAATCTTATTAATCTTATTACGAGAGCTACAATCGGGTCAAATAAAATGGAATGCAATTGTTTTTACAGAGTATCCAAAGGATCGAGCAATATATTACCTTTGGGGTACATCTTAAACGTTGTTGTGTGCTTTCGGTTGAGTGTTGGCTTCTGATTTTTAGGCACATTCTTTCACTTGTCAATTGGCACACATCGCACGTCTGCTCAAACGCCCCCTCTCACTCTCACGCTGTCTCTCTCTCACTCTCTCTCTCTCTCTGTCTTTACAGTTGTGCCTGAGGCAACAGCAGTAGCAGCAGCTCTCTCAGTGATCGGCAATGATGATGATGATGTCGTCGACGTCGACGTCGGCTTCCACCGACTGCAGCAGCAGCAGCATGCAGGGCTCGACAACGAGCAGCGCCTCCAGCGACGTGATGACGCTGACAACGACGGCCGCCTCGTCGTGGTGCGCGATGCCGGCCAGCACGCGGCTGCGGGTGGTGCGCTTGGTGCGTCCCCATCAGCGCCGACTGCTGGTGGTGCCCGAGCGCAGCGCCACATTTGGTTTTGCGGTGCGGGGCGGCAAGGAGCACGGCATTGGCTTCTTTGTCTCGCACGTGGAGCATGGCGGCGAGGCGCAGCTGAAGGGATTGCGCGTAAGTGGACCAGCACAGTGGGTCAGTCACGTAGCACCACCAAGCACGACTACGTGACGCCAACGTTGCCGCCCAGTTGAACGAACTGCGCTCACTTTTACCGCAATTTCGAGTCGATTCAAATATATAATTCGATTCTACACTTTCTCTCTTTTCTTCTCAACAGATTGGCGACCAAATCTTGCGCATCAACGGCTATCGACTGGAGGATGCGGTCCACAAGGAGTTCATACAGCTGGTGGCCAGCCAGGATCGTGTCACGCTCAAGGTCCGCGGCGTGGGCATGCTGCCAGTCAAGGAGTAAGTCCAATAAAACAGATCCCACAAATTAGTTGCTAAATGTGGCAATATGAAATAATAGATAGATAGATATAAAGTTCAAAATGTTCAGTTCCATATAATAATTAATCATAGATTTATTAGTGATCATTTGCAGTATGAAGCTAAGCTGGAAACTGATCGCACTTAACGTTTCGTTCAAACCAATTGCAATCGAACTTCTTTTGAAGATCTTTACTTGATAAAATTATCGGAAATATATCGAATTTGAAGACTGTACTAGCCATAGAATAGTGTGGGGAAGACTAAAGAAGAAAAAGCAAACCCAGTTTCTTCTAATTATAAAAAGATTTAATAATTATGATTATAATTTCAAGCTTTAAATATTTCTATTATATTTGATTTTATTATTATTTTAAGCAACACATCGATTTTTTTATCGAATCAATTTTGAATGTGATTCATTTCTCAGCTGAATTATTCTAACCTAGTGTCTCGATTTGCAGCCAGCCGGATGAGCGTCTGTCCTGGAGCGTGGTGAAGCTGCCCAGCGTGAGCGGGACGCCGTCGGAGAGCTCGTTCAAGACGTCGGCGGAGCGGCGACAGAACGCGGCCAGTCGGGACATCAATGTGGTGCTGCATGTGGCGCCGCGCACCAAGCTGGGCCTGGGCATTTGCAAGGGGCCCGAGTGGAAGCCGGGCATCTTTGTCCAGTTCACCAAGGAGCGGAGCGTGGCGCGCGAGGCGGGCCTGCGGCCAGGCGATCAAATCCTGAGCGTGAACAGCATCGATTTCTCCGATGTGCTCTTCAGCGAGGCCGTCGCCGTGATGAAGGGCTCCAGCAAGCTGGACATGGTGGTGCGCACCGCTGCCGGCTGCGACCTGTTTCCCGGCGAGTCGAGCGGGTACAACAGCTCCGCCAGCTCTGTGACCGGTGACCAGAGTCCGTGCTGGGCGGACGCCAAGTCCAAGCGGCTGACGGCGGTGCGCGAGGAGCCAAATCAAGCTGGTGGCGCTGGTGGTGCCGTTCAGCTGCACAAGCAGCTCAACAAGACGATCATCAAGCTGACCGAGAATGGCACCTCCATCAACAACACCTACATCGCCAACGCCACCCAGCAGGAGCTGCTGCAGGAGCAGTCCCTGGAGCACCTCTCGATCAGCCGCAGCACCACAATGCGACGCAGCTGCGCTGTCGCAGCACCCGCACCCGCACCACCGCCGCCAGCAGCTGCAGCAGCGGCGCTCAGCAGCGCCGGCGGCGCCAGCGGCAGCCTCTCCAGTGCCATAAACGAGGAGCTCAAGAAGCGCAAAGAGGTAAAAATTTTCAGATGATTTTTAATCAAAAATTTGACCCACTCAAAATTAGGTTTATTGTTGTTTTTTATGCTAATTGAGATACGTAGAATCAAGTGAAAACATTAATTAGCAATTCTAAATTTTTAAGAAAATAATTTTTATAAATGAGGACAAACTGTTATCAAAGGTGAAAATCTGTTTGCATTTGACAAAGTTATCGAAATTTGCAATATTGAGTCTTATGCATAGGTATGTCCAAATTTGTATCAATCCTGATCTTGAACTAGAATAAATATCTATAAATATATTCTTGGTCAAAACGTAGATTTTGTGTACCAAACATAAAAGTTCTTTCCTTCAAATTTTATTTATGTTAATCTAAAATCGATAAATTCTGTAATCAATTTTTCGCATTTACCTGTCGCGAAGCAGTCACAATGGAAATTTCGTGTAAAGTTTCCCGCGAGCATATTTTATATTATTTTTTTTGCTTACTTGAAGACTTATCCATGTTCGATAAATATCGATTTCTAATAATGTCAATAATATATTGCTTTTTAAAACTGGAAATTTGTAAAACTAAATATATGAATTTAAGAATTACTTTCGTATTGTTTCAAAATGCAATTCGAAGCGGCTGTCAGGGTATCGACTAGTCGGACCTACTCGACTAGACCACTTTTACTTATATATTGTTGTGATTGCCACATGCTGCTAATTATGTGTCTCTTTACAGAAACAGCAGCAGCAGCAGCAGCAGCAGCAGCGGGGCAGCTGTGGCAGCCACTTGAGTCGCGATCGCGATCGGGCCAGAGATCGAGATCAGCGAACTGAAGATCGGCCGCACAATGGTGGCAGCCGCAGCGTTGCACAAGTGTCGCACAAGCGCGAACGCACCGCCGGTGGTGCAGCGGCTGCGGCTGCAGCAGCAACATCAACAACAACAACAGCAGCAACAACAACAGCAACAGTGGCTGGCGGTGGCGATCAGCACACGGCGCTGATGGATGAATTTAAGCGCGCGCATCAGCGCATGTTCAGGAACGGGTTCCATGAGAGCGAGCACAAGGTGAGCCGGCCAAAATGCACACACAAACACACACACACACACACACACACACTCGTACACATAGTTGCATAGTTGCAACACACAAAAGCAACAACAATAACTGACGGCGGCTACTTGCAAAGGTCAAGAGAGCTGCGGACTGCACTTGTTGTTATTTTAGCTGATGTTGTTGTTGTTGCTGTTGCTGTTGTTATTGTTACTGTTACTGTTATTGTTGTAGCCGTTGATTGTTAGCCATGTGAAGTATTTGTTGGCCACTTGACTGAAGTCAAGTGAATGAGGGCACAACAAGTGAATAAGACAAATAGATGGAAACACAAAATGAGATAGAGCGAGGGAGACAGAGATAATAGCAAAAGATACCTATATAAATGTATATAAATATATATAAAGAATTATATAAACATAATTTTTAAATATATTTGAAGAAAGTATCTAACTAAACATTAACAAACAACTAACTTTTAGCACATTGTGGTTGGTTTTCCAAATTGCAGCTGCATCCAAAAAAAAATAATTTTTAAAATTTTTAAAAGTATTTACAAAAAAACAGCACTAAATTTAAAATCGATTGCTGGCATCACAATAATTGTAAAACAATGTAATTTCCCAAATTTATCAAAAGTCAACCGATTTTAATGTTTGATGGAATTTGGATAATATTTATTCCTGAATTGAATCTTTTAAAATTTAAAAACTCGAGTTTACATAATTATTTATTTGGAAAATGAGTCCCTTGCTTTGATACACATTTAAGTTGTTTTATAGGATTAAAATCGCTCTTTAGCAAAAAAAAATTGTTTATATTGTTTTTTCGAAACTATTTCTTAACGGTTAAGGTGTGCTAAAGTCCAGCACATATATATATTTAATATCAGCGGAAGTCGGTAACACGCATTCTCCAAGATATTTTTATATTATTCAAGCGAAATACTCGAAAAGTAGTCATTAGGTAACGATTAAGCACTCAATAAATCAAAATAGCTCGACTGTTACCGATTAGGTATATACATATGTATATACATATGTGTATATATATATACAGATATAAAAGTTGTATCCTTTATTGCCCCATTTCGCGGTATTTGCAATGAAAGTTTATTGCATTTATAGTAAGAAATAATCAACTCTACTCTAATCTTGATTGTTTAATTAACGGTCGGGTTCTAAACGTACTCACAGATATGCAAATATTATGAATTTTGTTTTCATGAAAAGTTTTTGCGGCCCGACTTATCTAGAATTTCAGTTAAATGTTATCGTTCTAAAGTAAATAAACGGCTGCAAACTGAAATTCCCAGCTACAAAGTTTATGGGATATGAGCTCATAAATATAGATCATAGGGCTGACATTTTTAAAGGGACAAATGTGCTAGGAATATATGTATATATAATTATTCTCCAACTGATTATAAATCACTTTTGATTTTGAAATCCTTTGATAAAATTAATACAAAATATTTACTACAGAAATGTTCGTGTTTGCTGACAACGTTGTTTGTTATATTGAGAAAAATTTGAAAATACAAAAAAACAAACTTTTTTTATATTTGTTTAAAGATTTTTATATTGTGAACTGAAAAAAAATTGGTAGTATCTAAACGATTAAAAAGGGCAATTGCTCACTTAAATGTATATCATTAAAAATTAAAAAAATATATACATGAAATGAAAACATTATAAATATATATTTTTTTATTTTTATTTATTTATTTTTTGTGAGCTCTTGCACAACTTTAATTGCAGTGTATGAAAACATTATAAATATATTTTTTTTATTTTTATTTATTTATTTATTTGTGAGCTCTTGCACAACTTGAATTGCAGTGTATGGCCTTTAAGCCAGTGTATCAAATGCATGCAGCTAATCGGTTAACTAAACTCTTGATAAGCAAAAAATTAGTTGCGCTTAAATATGTGGAAATCCTAAACGCTTTTTCTTTCTATTCCAAAAAAGCAAACACACACACACACACGGGATTGTATTGCTATGTTTGCCCAATGACCTTGTCGCTGGGCTTTTTAACTTAACTGTTGTTCAACAATTAGTTGGCTTTCCCTTTTTTGGACAGCGTTTTATCTCATTGCAACAATTGCTGGCGGCTGTCAGCAGCAGCAATATGACTCATCTCACTAACAAATAGCAGGCGTGTGTGTGCGTGTGTGTGTGTGCGGGTGTGTGTGTGTGTGTGTGTGCTGCTGCTCAATGGGCTGGTTGTTATCTTATCAGCTGCTGGCGCTGCGACAGGTGAGCTGCCAAGCTGCTCGAGCATGCTCGGGCGTCCAGTTCACCAAACGGTTTCACATCGTCAACAACTGAAGGCAGCAAATCGCAGTGATAACAACAACAACAACAACAGTGACAGTGACAACAGTGACAGTGACAGTGACAACGAAACAACAGCTCGAAGCAAAGATTTCAATTGTCTCTGAAATGAGTTTGCTACGTGCCAAAAATGGGGGCGGCGGCAGCATCGATGGGCGTGCCAGCTATATGCCCACCATGCGTCCCGTTACCATTGGCCGCCCGCTGGTCACCATGTCCACATACGAGGTCAATCAATCAATCAATCAATCAATCAATCAATCAATCAATAAGTTCCTTCATTTAACCAAGCTTTGTTGTTTTCATATTTTTAATTTTTTATTTTAATGCTTTTCGTTTACAAATTTTCATTTTGTTTTTGGCCAATTGCAGGAGCGCGGCGAAACGCTGAAGCGCACCTCGATTATGCCCGATGACAGCTGCTATCGCAACAACAACAACAGCAACAACAACAACAGTAACAATAATATTAATGGACACAATATTGCCAACAACGGGAGCAATCGAATGTCGCTGCTTAACGGCAACAACAAAAGCAGCAACAGCAACAGCAACAACAATGTGAATGGCACACCGGAATTACCGCCGCCGGTAAGTAATTGCGCCTAGGGCCATAAATTGCAACACAAATCGCTCTCAGAGCACTGTGCAGGCCAATTAGCTACAGCGCGAGGCGCTCAATCGTTAAGCTTTAAGCTTTCATCATGCTGGCAGCTTTCAGGTGCTTTCCAAGCGATTTCGTCGCAAAAATGTGCATTAAAAAGCCAAATAATAGCGTATATTCTGCGCTAGCCTAGAACAATCTAGATAAATTCTTTTGTCCATCCGTTTGCTAAAATTTATTGATTGGGAATGTGCGAAATAAATCTTATTTGATGTATTTATTTATATCTATTTATATTTTTAATCTAAATTTATAAAATCTTTTATGTTTCTTTTTCTCATTTTCCCACTTTCTCTCTCACCATTCATTCCTTTCCTTCAGAGTATTTCGCAACCGGTAACTCCCCATTGCAATGTTCTTCTTACTTGTTTCAATTTGAAGATGTGTTTTTGGCCACGCTGCCAACTCTATTTATAAATTGATTATCTCACTCGTCTTTTTATCTTTTGCTACCCATTCTAACAAATATTTTCTGCTTCAATATTTTGGTGTATTAAATAAAAGACAAAACAAATATAGTTATTATTTTTTTATATTTGAAGTTTATCAAACTTTATCAAGCTCCGTTTCTTTCTCCCCAATTAGCCGCCGCAGTTTGCCAATCCCCAACAACAACAACAACAGCAGCAGCAGCTCAAGCTGAGTATTCCCAATGGCAATGGCAGTGATCAGCAGGTGGCATCCAGGAGCAAGCAGCTGCTGTCTCCGGTGCGCAGTCCCAGCATCCTCCGTGCGCCAGCCTCGCCCCAGCCGGACTATGAAGCAGCCAGCGTTCAGTTGCGCAGCAATGGACAAACGACAGCAGCAGCAGCAACAACAACAGCAAATGGCAGCCAGCAGCAGCTGCAGCAGCAGCGACTCACGCTGCGTCTAGGCGCAGTGACCATAGGCGAGTATGGCGAGCAGCGGGGCAAGCGGGAGACGCTGCGAAAAGTGCCGTCAATTGGTAGCGGGAATCCGAATGCAAATCCAAATGCGAATAGAAATGGCGCCAGCGCTCAAACCAATGGCATACTCAAGAATGGCAGCCGCAGCAGCGCCAGCTTTAGCAGCAGCAACAACAACAACAACAACAACAACCACATCAACTACAACAACAAGCAGCTGCAGCAGACGGAGAAGTCCATCAAATTTGGCAATTGACTGTGGGCGCCAACTAGCTGTAAATGATTTGTGCAATATGCTTTTGGAGGCGTGACCGACACCTGCAAACATGCTTAGTACAAAAAAAAAAACTAAAAACAAAAAAAAAACAAAAAAAAGGCGCACACATACATTTATAAACATATATTATATGATTTTATACACTAAAAAATTATAAAATAATCAATTTTTTTTTTATACGTATTTAAAAGAAAAACTTGTTGAATATTTGTTAATAATATTTAACAATTTAATGCTTAGCTGCTATTATTAAATGTACGTAATTACTATACTTAAACAATACACCTACTTATATATATATATATTTATACATATATATAAATAACGATTTGTAATAAAAGCCGAAAGCAAACAGACAAAAAAAAAACAACAGAAACAGCAATTCTTTGATAAGCTGTGAAAATATTTAACCGCTTGCGTCAGCTACCAAAGAGCGCTTCGACGCTGAGCGCAATTATTAGACAGCTTTTGACAAGCCCAAAATCGTCGCATTCTTCATTTGTGGCCATAAATAGTCGCAACTGCCTGATAAATAGATCACCTCAATCGGGACACTGTGATATACGACCTTCGAGTGACAAACGATTGGCTCAATTGCGGCGATAACGGGTCGATGTCACTTTTAATTGAGCATCGATTCGAACTTATTCCCAAAAAACTAGCCACGTATTTTCAGGAAGAGATTTCTGCGTCGATTGCATACTTTTGGGATGCCCAGATAATTTCTACTATCGATTTAGCAATTTTTTAAAATTCAGAAAATTTCATGGCCTAAAATGACTATATCTTGGCCATTTGTAGTCCGATTTTGGAGAGATATATATCGTTTAGCTCTTAAAAGTCCAAATAATCAATCTGCATTAAAAGTTTTGAATTTAAAAATTTTCGCGATTTTGACAAAAATTGTGATGTTACCCCTTGTTATTTTTGTCAAAAATGGTCAAAATTTACAACTGGAATTTTTGAATGCCATTCGAAAGTCCTGATTCTTACGAGTCTGAAAAGGTATATCTTTCCACGATCGGCTCCAATTTGCCGGAGATATTGCCTTTATAATTTCCTATAAACGACCTGCCACGGACTTGCAAGTTTTCAAAGCAAATTCTGTCCCAAACTACCAGGCGAACAGAAATCAGAAGCAGCTCGACATAAAGTTGGCAGTCGAATAATTTAACTGCATACTTTTACATGCAACAATAATAAGCAACAGCTGTAAATTAACAGAGGGTGTACTGCTAAAGTAGTCACGAGTATTTTTAGCATTGCATACTTTTGTGCTGACACGAAAAACCAACTCGATTGGTGTGCATTTCAAATGCCCCTTTTTCGAAAAATAGCTCTAACTCGACCATATCCTTGCGGAATTTGAAAGGACTTGGTGCGTTAGATTCGCAAGGACCAATTCTTTCAATCGGCATTTAAAAAGCTCTTTCTATTTAAAGTCTATAAAATCAAATTACAAAAATCTAAATAACAATAATAGTTAAATCCGCGCAAGGATATAATAAATTGTGATTGCCTTACATTCCTGTTTAACTGACAATAGCAGACGTCTCAGCGCTGCCACCTTATTTGTTGTGACTGAATAGGAATACAAGGATCTTTTTCCATTGGACCCGTTGTCAACACTGGCAAGTTTTTTCAAATTGAATATAACAAAGCTGGCATTGATTTGTTAAGCTCTATGATTTGTTAATTCTCATTCCGTCGAAGGGGATTAACCTGAGCAGAACGTACAAATAAAATACGAATAATTTTATTAATTCTAGAAATTTTTCAAAATTGAAATTTGTTCCTTATTTTCGGTACAATTAAAAAAAAATATGTCGCACCGTCCGTCGCGCGAAGACATCCTTAATCTCACTCTGGGTAAGCCACTTTCCAATTGGGCGTCTATATAGCTGATTGTCGTGCAACTCCTCGAATCACAGACGAGTACTCGCTGCTTTACGTGCGCGGCGATTGCCCCCAGCCCAGGATGAACGGCAGGAGCGGCGCTTATCCGAGCCAGGCGCAGCAGCGTCGTCGCTACGAGCACTCGCACTACTTTGCGCCGGCGTATCAATGGCGGCAGCAGCGGTGGCAGCAGGAGCGCCAGCAGGACTGGGAGGAGCGGTTGCAGGCGCAGCGCCAGCGCAGCTTGAGGCAGACACAGCAAACGCTGCGCGTCGAGGAGGAGCGTCTGATGCAGCTGCGGCTGGAGCAGAAGCGTCTGCAGCAGCAGAGCCAGGACAGGATACGCCGCCTGGAGGAGCGTCTGCTGCAGGAGCGTCACCGGCAGCAGCGCGTGGAGCTGCAGCAGCGCATCGCGGAGGAGCAGCGCAGCGATCAGCAGCATCACCTGGAGCTGCAACACCTGATGCAGCTGCGCCAGCTGCAACAGCAGCGGCACGACCAACAGCAGCTGCACATCGAGCGGGAGACAAAGCAGCAGGAGCGCGTCCAGCTGCTGTTAAGCAAGGTGGAGGAGCAGCGCCAGTTCCTGGGCGTGAACAACACCACGCTGTTCAATCTGAAGAAGGATGTCGCCACACCCATCAATCGCGTCCAGCCCAAGGACGAGAAGTTGCAGCCGTTGCTGATCGTCACTCTGGTGAAGGTCGAGCAGGAGGAGCAGGAGGAGCAGCTGAAGAAACTCCCACCAGCCGCGGTGCTCGCCAGCGCAATCAAAACGGAACCGATCGAAATGAAAGGAGAGCACGGCAGCAACGGGACTTCCACCGAGGAGGTGATTGCCGAGATCGAGAGCCAGATGAAGGAGGAGCGCGATATGGAGGACAATTTCAACAGCGACATGCTGTTCATACCCACCAGCTTCACACTGAACACACTACAATGAAACACACACAACTACACACAGAGCAGCACAAACACACACACACAACAACATACAGAGCAGCACACACACAACAAATTGCAGTCGCTGAAACACACACAAAAAAAACCCAATTTCGAAATACACAATTTACACTTTTTATACCCCAGCAGAGAATATTCTGACTATTCATTTATTGAACTGAACGAGTTATTGTTTTTATTTATATACATATATATATATGTATTTATTACATAATATGCATTTTTAATTTAAATTATGTAACCTTTGAAAAAATTATCAAAAATTTTTATATATTTTATTTTCAATAAAAAACGTTTATTTTCAAGCTAACCAAATTAAGCAAAAGAATGTAAATATATAAATAATCATTTTAAATCTTATTTAATTTTCTTTCTCTTGATCATTTTTGCACAATAACTGTACACCTGAAGCCGGACAACGTGAAAATCCTGTTTAGTTTAGTTTCTGCGACAAACTGTTCAATTTAGCGACCAGACGCCACATTGCGCCCCCTCCCCGCCCGCACATTGTTTAATCCAAGTGGTTGTTTGTTAAATCTGTTTTCTTTTGCCAACCAAACTTGGCAATTGTGCGTATTTCTGTGCTTACATCATAGCATATAAACGCAAAATAATTGCCAACATAAAGCGATAATATTTTAGGGAGCAATTGGTCAAAAGCTTAGCTTTTTATTGAAACTATAGGTCGCAGACTATATAGCTGTGTTTATATTTAGAGAAATAAATTGCATATTTAAAAAAAGTTTTTAAATGTTTCTTAATTTATTTTGTATTCTTATTGTATATTTAAATATTTAAATATTTACAAAAATGTTGAAATGTTTCTTAATTTATTTTTTATTTGAAAGCTGTTTTTGAGTTATTTTGATTTGATGCTGTTTTCTTTTTTGCAATAATGATTGTTACTCTTTGCAATGAAAATATTTTTATAGTTCAATTTATGTAAATTGTTGCCACTTGTGATGTAATATTTAAAGTTAGTTTAGTTTTAGTCGAGCTTGCTTTAAGTATTTAAGTCTGTTGTAGTTATTATTTTAATGAGGTGTCACCTTTCGCCTGCCTTCTTCAGACTATCCCAAAGCTCTTGATACGATATATATGTATATATGTATATGTATGTATATATACCATATGTAACTCCATGTTTGTGTTTGCCAATGGCCAAATGTTCGGGTTAAAGCAATCATAAAACAGAAACAAAGCACTAAAAATAATAAAACGAAACAAATCGAAAACGTTGCGCAGACGCTTTGAATCAGTTGATAGTTGGACCTGGCCGTGCACAGACCAAGCCGCGCACTCGCACCAGCAGCTACCCCAGACACGGACACAGAGACAGACGCAGACGAGCAGAGACCGCTTTTTAGCCGCTTCGAGTTACGCTTTTGCTTTCGTTTCATAAGCGACATTTCGCAATCTTTGCTTTTGAGCATGATGATGATGATGATGATGAAGCTCTCGCTGTCGTTGCTGTTGTTATCACTGTCGCTGACGCTTGGACTGCCCCTGGCGCCCACCACCTCGGATGGGGCCACGCCCATCGATGCACAGGTCTCCGCTGCCGATTTCGGGGCACTCGACGCCTTTGCCGAAGATGCCGCCGAGAGCTCACAGACAGCAGCCAGCGAGGCGGGCTTTAAGGTGGGTTTGCAAATACCCTGTTCACGAGTGTAAAGTGAGCATATTGGTTTCGACTGCAAATACCTATGTCAATTAAGGCGTTGCCAATTTTAAACTAGACTCATCAAATTTAACAACTGAACGAGTTCATAAGTGCACATCGTGCACATTTAGTCACAGTCTGATTTTAAGCTATTTTTACGCCTCCTCCCTCCCACAGATCTCGCTGCTGCCCACGCCGGCCAAGACGGCGGAGTCGGTGAATCTGGAGCACGAGGCGATTCCCTCGAAGGTGCTCAGCGCCTACGACAACACGCAGCAGAAGCTGGCGGATATTATGCACGTGAGTAGCAGCCAGTTAAATTGTTGATAGCCACTGATCACCGATCACCGATCACCGATTCCAGCCCGTTCCCATTTTGGACAGCATCAGCGAGCATGAAAAATATGGCAACAATGGCGACAAATTCGATGTCATCTCGCGCTCTCTTGTCAATGGTTACGAGGCGTTCTCCAATCTCCTCAACAGCTTCATACAGGTGAGTGTTTGCGTGTGTATGTGTGTGTGTGTGTGTGTGTGTGTGTGAATTGTCTTTTTGTTGCGCTGCTTGTTCGCACGTCACATTGCACAAGAGCCAACGGGGTGACAATTGAATCGTCGCTTCTTCGATTTATGCAACCTCTTTCAGGGTTAGCCCTAAACAAATTTTCAAATCGTTTCATTACCAAAAATAATAATTATAAAATTCATGTTAATTTTTGGTAACAACTTTTTGTTCTTGGCTTTTTCGTTCGCTTCTTTTGGTATTCAAGTTGAAAACTTTGTTTAATTAAGCGAAAAATTACCTTTTAATGTCGCACAAACATATTTTCTATAAGTTTATATCGATCTTTGTCCAAATTTATTCATTGCGAATATCTTCACAAAAAAATAAATGTCCTTTTCTGAGAGTTTTTGGTTAAAATATATTTACATTAAATTAATATTTCATTCGATAATAAAAATAATTGAAAATTTGTCAAATTTGATATTTCCTTCATTCATTAAAAGTGTAAAAAAATGTAAATTTCCCCGACAGACATTTATTATTTGTACTTATTCCTCGTCAGTGGTATAGCCGCCTGACTGGTCCAGATTCGGATAATATTGGTGCTCATCATCCGACCCCAGCTGATAATTCTGTTTCGCCCGCCTCGCTTTGCTCTCCTCCTTCGCCAGCTGCTGTTGCTCTTCCTGCTCCTCCTCGTCATCGTCATCGTCGTCTTCACTCAGATTCAGTTCCGGTACAAAAAATTCCAGCGCCTTAAACTCCTTCGGCTCAAAGTCCTGCTCAGGTGCACTTTTCATCTCGGCTGCGCTCTTCTTGACTGCACTTTTCCTGGATGCTGTCCTTTTATTTGCGCTCTTCTTTTCAGATGCTTCCTTCTTTTCGGGTGGCATCTTCTTCCCAGATACACTCTTCTTCTCGGGTGGCATCTTCTTCCCGGATGAAATTCTCTTCGGTGCAATCTCCCCTTCGGGTGGCATCTTCTTTCCGACTGAAACTTTCTTTTCA
The DNA here is from genome assembly GCA_035043915.1 of Drosophila paramelanica. Classification (NCBI taxonomy): domain Eukaryota; kingdom Metazoa; phylum Arthropoda; class Insecta; order Diptera; family Drosophilidae; genus Drosophila; species Drosophila paramelanica. Next base: position 2,968,469 of record JAWNMO010000557.1, on the reverse strand, counting down.
GGTGCAATTCTCTCAGGTGCAATCCTCTCAGGTGCAATCCGCTCAGGTGCAATTCTCTCAGGTACAATATTCTCAGATGCAATCTTTTCAGATGCAATATTCTCAGGTGTAATTGTCTTCTCAGTTGCAATCTTCTGCTCGGAATCACTCTCCGAACCACTGTCCGAACTGCTGCCTGAACCACTGCTCGAACCACTGCCGGAACCACCATCTGAGCCACTGCTCGAACCACTGCTTGAGCCGTCGCTCGAACCACTGCTCGAACCACAGTCCGAATCGCTGTCCGATACACGATCCTTTTTCCCCGTTTCCCTTTCCTCTCTCCTCTCCTTCTGGGGAGACTCGTTTTTTACCTCGACCTGCTTCTCTTCCTCTTCCTGCTGCTGTTGCAGCTTCAGGCGCTTCCTGGCCTGTATATCGGCCAGCGTCTGTTCGATGGAGCGGTTGTCCCGCTTGAATTTGCTGGGCACGAATCCATAGCTGTGATTGGTGGCCGTCTCCCGGACCGATTGCAGAGTGGACGGCTCCGCGATGAAGCGAGCATATTTGGCTTTGTAGCTGGATGTCGATTTCGCCTTGTCAACTGTCGACTTGGTCGCAGGAGCAGGAGCAGGGACGCAAGCGGGAGATGGAGCGGGAGTGGGCACAATGTCGATGGCGGCTGCCCGGATAGTTGTGGCCGCAGCAGCTGCCTTGACTTGAAGTTCGATCCTGTTTAGCGGTGTGTCCTTGCGTCGGTCGGTATATGTCCTGAAGATGTCCATGTTCCAGCCTTCCCCTTTGCGTCGAGCAGCCAGCTCGTCTGCGTCGGGCGGATGATCCTTTTTGTAGATCACAGGCTGTCTTATCTCCTCGCCACGTCCAAAGGTCAATGCAAAGAATCCACTATGCTCGGCCATCTCGTGCACAATTGTGCGATGCACCCGATCCAACGGCTGGAACTCGATGCTGCCTCGATCGTCCTTGGCAAACCGTGCAATGCGCTCCTTCACATAGCTGCGGAATCGGGTCAGCTCCTCGCGCTGCTTGCTCTGCATGCGCTCCATAATTTCACGCTGCTTCTGCTGCTCACCTGAGCTCGGCGGCGCATCCATTGAGTTGAGAATGGAATCAAGAAAATTCATTTTTAAATCCAGTTTTACAGATTTCTCCTAATGCTTTCTTCCTTTTATTTAAAATACTATATAAATATTTGTTTAGGCTGTTTTTTCTTTGAGTTTCTTTTATATTTTATTTTTTTCGGTTTTTGTTATAAACAAATTATTGTTTTCTCACTAATATTTTAAATGTTAGTATTATTTTTTGCTTTTATTTTAAAAATGTTTAAACTTTTCCCAGACGCTCTGTTGTCGACTCTTGAAACTTTTTCAGGCTCACAGCTTTTTTCACAATTTTCTTAATTCTCATCAATTTCAAGGCTAACGTGATTTCCAAAAATGCAATTCCTTTTTATACATACGATACTCTGAATAAAATACTTTTCAAATAAAAATATATTCAAATAATATTAAAATAAATAAACAAATATATTATATATTGTTTACTAATCTACCGTTATTGAATCGAATTTCAGAAACCCAAGGAGCTGGCACGTTCTGTTTCCAAGGGAATTACCGCACAATTGGACTTAATTGGTGGCAAGCTTGTGGGTCTTTAGGGATTGAAAGTGTTCCAAGGAACTTAAAATATCAAACTGGAAATGGAGGAATTTGGCAATATATTTTTTTTATTCATATATATATATATATATATATTATTTTTGAATAACTTTTATTTAAATAAATAGTTTAATTTATTTTATAACTTAAACACAATTTTCGTATCTGATTTTGTTTAGGAATGTGCTTGATATAAATTGTATAAATTAATTATACGCATACATATATAAATTTATATTTAGATATATAATTATATAAATTTTTAACTAATTTTATTGTTTTGCGGGCAGTTGTTGTTGTTGTTGTTGTTGTAATTGCCGTACAATAGCACATAGGTTACATATCGTATATATATATATATATGTATGTATAAATAGATTTGTATATCTAACTAGAAGCGCGCTTTACACATTTAAATGCTTTAAAATACCAACATTTTTGGTATTACTTGGTTTTTTTTTGGTATAAATTTAACTGTGTTTAATCAAATACGTTTTTAACTGATCGAAATATATAGAGGTTCTAGAAATACCAAATATTTTTGGTATTTTTTTGGTAATCTTCCACAAAATTTGGCTGCAAATGTATAAAATGCGCTTTCAGCTGAACAAAAAATATATATAGATATATCTATAAAAACTAGACGAGCACATCACAATATGGATACACCACTAACTAATCGCATAGATGAAACCCCAAAAAAAGCTGAGTGCACAACTTGAACTAGTGAATACTGGGGCTGAAAACATAAAATACTGAGCTCATGTGTTGTGGACTCAGCTTGGGTTTGGATTGCTTTCTTCTGTTTCTTTTCAGATGTGTTACGAGTATTGTTTGCCTTAGCTTTTCACTAATAATACAAAGGGTGCACAAAAAAAAAAGAAATTGGATAAAGAAGCTATGTTTAAATTAATTTTTGGCACATTTTGCAGAAAAGAAAGAAATACTAAAAAAAAAAAAAAGAAAAGAAAGCAACTTTTTAGAAAATCGTCCTCCATGTTGCGCCCAACTAGAGGCGAGTTCAATCCTCCCAGCTGCTGGTGCGCGTCTGCGGGTCAATTGACGGCGAGTAGGACTTGTACGTGTCGGAGGCACGCTTGTGCTTCACCGTGCAGAATAACAGCATCGAGGTGATCAGCCCGAACAGCTGGACGAAGGCAATGCCCAGCCCGATGGCGCCCACCACATTCAGCTGGCCGTTGAACCAGCTCTGCAGCGAATGGGCGCAGCCCTTGTCCCACCACAGCGTTGGGTTCTCCGATCGTCCACAGTCCAAGCGCAGCTGACCATCCCCGGAGCCCTCGCTGAGCACCTGCCGCTGATCGTACAGGTGCCGGCAGCAGGAGTCCGGCACCCATCGCTTGCCGCTCCACGACTGAATGTCATACCAATCCTCATACGACGAGACGCCGCAGCATTCGAACTGCAATTGACAAAAGTGTGAAAGAGTTAGTTAGTAAGTGGCCGACTGCACAATACTCTGCTTTTGCTTTTTTTTTATATATCGATGTTTGCGAGTTCTGTTATCATTAATTCGAGCTGTTATCGTTATCCTGTCCTATTTATATACACTAAATTCGGTTCCAGCTACGAAGTCGTAGGGTTCGCTGACTTGAACTTTGGTTCGCAAACATTCTTTAAAACATTTATATATTATATATAAGCAAATGTTTCGTTTTCAGTTGATATTTATTTTTTATAAATAATACAATATTGGGACTACAACTTTTTATTGTAGCTAAAATAAACCAAACCATTTTCAAAGCATAAAGATTAAAAAAAATATTGCACGTCCCCATTTGGTTCAGAACCTTGCAGACAACGAAATGTGAAAAAAAAATACTCGCTCTATTTTATTGATTTTTTTTTGTGAACAGAGTATATTAGCTTGCTAGCAAACTTACCGACTGCTGAACGCTGTCCCAAATGGCGGCGACAGATGGCGCCACCAGCGAGCCCCGATCGCTGGCATTGTAATGGCGCTCAATGCCAAAGCGCAGCTCGTTGGCCAAGGTGCGTCCGAGGCCGCCACGGAAGAGGAAGGCAATAGAGCCGACGAGGAACTCGCTCATGAACAGCATGACAATCAGCATAAAGTACTGCGCGAATTAAAAAAAATATAATCGAAACATATTAATTACATACGCGTACACTGTACAAACCAGGACGAGAAGGCAGCGCGACTGGATCCAGGCGCCGCAGCAGCCAAAGAAGCTGACCACGAATCCGATGCCGCCGATGCTCATGAATATCGTGTCCGCGCTGAGTCCGGCGTGCTGTGGCAGCAGCGTCGCGTAGCCCTCGTAGCTGAGGCGCAGCCACAGGCCGGCTCCAAGAAAGGCGCAGCTGCACAGCTGCAAACAAACATTTATCGATAACAATCAGCTTCGCTCAAGATCGATTGTTCGCTTGAAATTATATATGAAACTTAGATTTTCACAACTGCAAAATAGTATCCCTTTTATGATATTCCAGAAATTACGATCGGAATTCAATTTGAAATTCTTATTGCTAAGAATATTATGATCATATCTGAGATAGGTCAGTATGGAATCTTTATCCTTTTTAGAGTTTACAACACTGGCAAACAAAAGATCGTATGCATTTACATACATATATATATACCCTATATATATGCCCTGTTTTCATTTAATGTAAAGCTTAATTGTTTGATTCAATTGATTGCAATCGAAATCTAATCGATATCGATTAACGATTGCCACTGCTGTCGCTCTGTGGAAATGCGAACAGTTGCCCAACAAAAGGCCGAGGCGGACGCGCAGAGACAATGGGACAACTTTGACGTTTCCGCTGCAGACGAGGCTGAGAACTTTTGCCGGCGTCGCATCGATTTGCGCCCATTGTTGTTGTCGCTGTTGCTGTTGCTGTTGGAACAGCAGTATATCCGCCCATGGCCGAGTTGTCTGCAGCTGTGAGGCGACTCCGGTTTGAGAACTCACCCACAAAATAATGTTGAGCCAGCAAAAGGTGCGGCGGATGCATGTGTAGCCGGCGTTGCCCATCTTCTGGGAGCAGCTAGCTGCAAAAGACAAACAACAGGAACAGAAAAAGGTATGAGAGAGAGAGACAGAGAGAGAGAGAGTATAATACTAAGCGAGAGTTGAATGAGGAGAGCGAGCGATTGTCATAGAAGTACATAAATCACGGGCTAATGGGGATTTACATTGGGGAGAGGTGGGCTGCGGGGGAGAGGAATGCCCGACGCGCGTTCCGCTGCATTTATTAGATACATTTGTATCTATTAAATGCGCGCTTTTCGGAAATCACACACACACGAAAGCGACCTCATAACGCTTCAGTGTGTGTGTTTGCTGTATAAATAAATTCAAATTCATAAATTTCAACAAATTATTATTTTTTGTAGTTTTGTTTTTCCAAAGCATTTCCTTTGTTGTTCCATGTAACTGGATAAGTGTCTGTGACAGCGGGGGTGTACATATGCTAATACATATGTATATATATATATATATATATATATATATATATATACATATATAAAGCAAATTGGCCGCAAAAATTGCAGCTGTTGCATATGTGTACAAACAATTTTTTTTTTTTTTGTTTTTTACAGCTTAATAAATTTACGACTTGCAAAAACAACAACAAACACGTTTATTATGAAATTCTCCAGCAACTCAAATTACAAGCTCACACACATAGGCGTGCACAAAGCGTTTGGGAGGGGGGTTTGTGTGGAGGAGGGAGCTCGATCTAATAACTTATTTACGTACTCGTTTTGTCTAGTTGCGTCTAGCTTACTCTTATAACTACTACAGGTCAGTCAAAGCACAGCTGACCCCAAATACAATTGACTCAGCTTAGTTTTTATTAGATTTACCGTGAGGCTAACTTTAAATCGTACACATTCTTAAGAAAAACGTGAGCATCAAGCAGCGAACAATTTAGAGACACCCCGCAGGCAAGACTAAGGTTGTATCCATCCATAAAAATTGGAAAACATAATTTATGCTTGGTCAAAAGGCTTATTATTCAATTTACAAGGAACTTTGACCCTGCTCGGGCGCCTGGCAAATTTAATAGGATCTTAAAATAGATTAATTTTAGTGCACAATTAGGGACTCTACTTAAATGAAAAAATGTATATGCAAATATATTGAATATTTATAAGAACAACGAATTGTCCCTGCTCGGGCGCCAGAAAATTATAATTTAAAATCCGATCACATAGATCACGATTTAGACACTACAGAATAACTTTTGAAATCAAGAGAACTTAACTTAAAGATACCAAGTAAATGCAGTATATTTAATGCACATAACATCTAATGAAGACCCTGCTCAGGCGCCGAAAACCAATAAATCTTCAGTCGCTAATCAAATTAGTTTTCCTTTCGAACTTAAAACAAAAGCGTATTAAAATTGAAATCAATCTCTGTCCAACTCACATAGATCACATGTTGGCCAATGCAAAGACCGATGTGGATTTTCGTGGCTTTTGCATGTGAAAGACAAGTTAAAATAAATATGTAAATTGTGAATATGCTGTGAACATGATGCCAGCATTCAACCGGCTGTCTTTGTTATTCTCTTGTACTATTTATGCACAGAGTGTGTGGAAAAAAATACTTTGAAATAAACATGAAAATCTATTGTTGTTTTTTTGTTTTCTCATTTGGTTTCTTAAGAACCGCGACGATCACTTGTGAAACCTATTGACATATTTAAGAGCAGTTATTTTAATGGAATTCTAAGCTGCTGCAATGATAGTTGATGATGGCTTAAATACATATATAGAAAGTAGCCTAATAGCATATTATTAAGAGTAATTAAAAGCGCAGCTGTTGAAATTCCACTCATATATAATTAATATGAGCATTTTCAATACGCGTAATAGCTTTTTGTGTATAATTACAGACAGAAAAACTGCTCAAAGCCAGTCTGAAAAACATTTTTGAAAATTATAGCATGAGCATTTTAGCTCCAATCAATTACATTTTTAAGTAATAAGCTTTCAAAATTAATTTCACTAATAAAAATAAATAACAGTGTAGTTTGAAACTGATCGATAAAAGTTTAATCAAAAATATTTGAGACAGAAAATTTTTAATTTAGATGTTAAAAAATGTTTCTTTTTGTTGACTTCTTTAAAACAAAGTTAAGTTAGTTTGCATTAAGTGAGGTTTTTCTAAAAGGAAGCAATTGATATAGGTATATGGCAAATTTATAGTATTATAAGATCTTCGTAAGAATCTGCTTGATGAATATGTAACAAAGTTATTTAAGATAGTTTTACAAAAAAAATATAAGTTGCTTCAAATTATTTTTTTAAAAAGTATTTGCTTGGAAACTGATTTATATGTATATATATAGATATAGAATATGGCTAGTTTATTCCATGATTTATGTACATGGATTACAAGAGAAGTCAGACAAGGTCACCGCTTCGAGAGGCGTCTGGAGAGTTTTTGGGATTGAATGAGTATTAAATTCAATGAGCACGCGCCAACAATTGCAGACTAGAAGAAGTAGCAACAAGTGTTAGGCAAAAGTGTTGCATGCAACAAGAGCAACAATAACGGGAGCAATTGAAACAAAACCCTGATGTAGATAATAATGATGATGATGATGTTGTTGTTGTTATTGTTGTTGTTGTTGTTGGAGCTGCCTGTGGCTCAACTAAAATAATAATGAAATAGTTGCAAATAATGCGCGGCCTGCCTTGGGGGCCACAGTTGCTATGGACAGAGCCCAAGTGCGAACAATTGCTGCCCGAAAGCAACAACAACAACAACAGCAACAACAACAACGACAACAACTGTAACTGTCGCTCGCTTATTTTCCAATTTAACTCAATAACGCGACGGACTTAATGCCATTTGGCGCTGGAAATTTGCGATTTGTTTGCCCCGCTGTGCCACGCCTACAGCCGCCGCCCACTTCAACTAGCACTAGCATGTTCTGTGTGTGTGCGTGTGTGTGTGTGTGTGTGTGTTTGTGCGGATGTGCGAGAGTGATTTATGTGCACACAGGGTAATTGCCCATCTGCTTCTTCTCTCTGTCCAGGCAGACCCACAGGTCTAAGCTGCCAAATCTAGCAAAGGGTTGGCTAGGGGACCACCGACGGGATGGGGGCTGAAGGGGAGCTGTGCGGCAGTCGGTCTAAGGCCAGCAGCGATCTTGCTGTTGCCCATGTTGCTGGAGTTTTTGCTTATGTTGCTCATGTTGCTGCTGTTGGAAAACAAAGGATGAGAAGGTGTTTTTAACGTCGATGTTGTTGCTCTCGAGCAAAAAGGAATAAAGCGAGAGAGTGGGAAATCGAGCTATGACAAGTGTTGCTGGTATTATTGTTGCTGTCGTTGCTGTTGCTGATGTTGCTGTTGAGCAAAATTGTGTTTTTGGATAAACTGCAGTTACTGGGTGTCAGACGAAGACAAGTGTTGCCGATGTTAGCGCATGTTGTTTATGTAAATGTTGCTGCTGCTGTTGTTGTTGTAATGGACAAAGATTCAGGCTAGGAAAAGTAATAATGTTGCTGCTGCTTTTGAGACTCCCCTACTATTATTCTTCTACTGTTGCTGTTGAAAAGGGAGTCAAACTTAGACACGTCTCAATGTTGTTGCAGCTTATGTTGCTTTATTAAATCTAGCTGCTGTTGAAAATGAGGAAGTTGCAAATGTTACTGCAACTACTGAACTTGCTGCTGCGACACTGGCTTTGCTTGTTGCTGTAGAAAATAAAAACGTGGCCAGAAATGTGTTGCTGTTGTTCACATTGCCTATGCTGCTGCCTTTGCTGTTGTCGCTTTTGCTAATGTTACTCATAATGCCAATGTTGCTGATGTAGCTTCATTTGATATTGTTCCTGCTGCTGCTGCTAATGTTGAGACTGAGTTTGTTGTAGCCGCCGCTGCTGTTGCTGTTGTTGCTACTTCTATTGAAAATGTTGCTGCTGTCCATTTTCATGGCCAACAGTTGTCAGTTGGCTCGCTGACAACATTTTGCAGCATTTTCACTGACGCTTGACCAACCGCCAAAGTTGTTGTTGTTGTTGTTGTTGTTGTACAAAGTGTCGCGCTTAAGAAAAGTTTTCTCTTTTTGCGCCGACTGTCTGGTTTTTGGAAAGGGGAGGTCTTGTGGCGGGCTGAGTTAAAGGGGCCAATCTTTGCATCTATCCGGCTTTAAGAGTGTTTGCCCCCTTCAACCATTCAACCGCACACACCACCCCCTCCCCCCCTCTACGGTATTTCTTTTCAGTTGCAAATTACTTCAAGTTGTTTGTCGCTTCGAATCTGGTTTTGTGCGGCGGCAGATGTTGTTGTTGTTGCTTCTGTCAATAAACTGCAAAAAGCTGCTGTCTTTTTTTTCTTTTATTTTGTATTTTTATTGTTGTGCATAATACTCCCCGGCACCCCCTCCTGTCACTATAGTCTCAATAGATCAAATAACTTGAAGCTCATCAAAAATAATGAAGCAGAAACAGCTTTAAAGGTAAATCCTATATGCAAAGGCTTTGTAATGTTTGATATTTCAGATATATAGTCAACATAGACTTGGTCAACACATACATTATTATAATGCTCCAAAATCCTTTAAGGTTCAACACTCTGCACGTTATCCTTATATACACTTTGCGCACAAAAAATAATATTAAAAAAATTAGGAATAAATTATTTGTTTATATTTATTTCTTTTCGTTTTTGTTTTTACGATTTATAGCATTGCTATTTTTACAGCAACTTTTGAAAGAACTAGGAAACTAGAAACTATTTTGTTACAATTTTATTTTATTTTATTTATTTTTAATTTTTTGTCGTTTCGTTGTTTTTTGTTTTTATTTTTATTTTATTTTGTAATTTTCTTTATTTTTATTGCTGTTGCCTCGTCGCGTGTTGTTGTTTTATGCGCTCGCAGCGGCTGTTCAAAATAAACTGAAAACTGAAAACTGAAAATTCTCCGCAGTCGCCGTTAAAAATAGTCAAGAAATCAAGAAATTCCCGAGCCGAACCAAACCCGCACGAGAGACAACAACGAGCAACGAACAACGAATTTGTTGTCGTTGTTGCTGCTGTCGCTGTGATTGTTGCTGTTGCTGTTGCTGCTGCTGCTGTTATTGTTGTCGTTGTCGTTGTCTGCGTGCAGCTGCTGCCACAGCAATGTTTTAGACGAAAGAGGGCCGCTTTAGAGGGGGGAAGTGGCGCTGTTGCAATCTCTCACTCACTACTCTGTCGCTCTCGCTCTCTATCTCTCTATCTCTTTCTCTTACTCTCTATCGAACCACGTTGTCTGCATACTTATGAATGAGATTTATGTTTAGATTTCAGTGTCACGTTTTGGTCCACATTTCAAAATAACAACAAAAACGGCAAAATATAAAAAAAAGAAAGAATCAACAAAAAAAAAACAAAAAAGAACATGGCAGTCGAGTGCTACTGACTGCGCCATACCCTGTTCACGGTATATACACATATGTATACACTTTGAAAAAGTAAATAAGGCTTGATCACCTAAATGACAAACTGTAATTTATTTTTTTAATTACCTATTAATCACACATCAATTTTAAAGGTAGACAAACACCTTTCACACTTTTGCACATACATTTTAGCCTCTCGATAAACTCCAAAAACCAATATACCCCTTTTTCCATTAGTAAACAGAGTATAATTAGAAAAGCAAGCAACACTTTAAAAAAGAGGCCTACAAAACACAAATCCACAAAACGATCGCCATTTGGTTTGTCAAAAGCTCATTTCATTTCAGGGCTGCAAAAATTAAAATGCGATAAAAAAAATATAGCGCATACGCCCCATTCAACGAGAGGAATAAATTAGCCGAGAAGCAAATGTGATGCACAAGCACGTCAACCGGTGTAAAACGCTAGAAATGTAATATAAGAGGTGTGCTTAAGCAGAACACACAACATGCTAGATAGTAGTCGCCTATAAAATACCCTGTAATTGGTTCGTCAACATAAATGTGGTGCAAAAGCTAATACTATTATTAAAGACTGTACACAATTAATTTTGAACTCCAAAATACCCTGTATTTAGTTAATTAGTAGTTATTTTTAGACACATTGATGTTATGATCAGTGTTCAAGTCACGCTTATTAGCTGCCGCCTAACGTAATAAATTAAATACAAAGTCGTGGAAATATCGCGCAAAACGATTAGTTTATTTTTAGCCAGAAATGATGTTGTTTTTGGTAAAAAAAGCCATATTTGTGTTCGCTTATTCGAAAAGCTTTGCATGCCGCACACTTTGACAGTGCAAAGAGCTTTAAGCTTCCAGCTTTGCTTTGGGTAACGGTTTATAATAACGGGCGCATTATTAGATGGAACGTAATGTAAAAGTGATTTATGCACCTTTGTTACGTAACGTTAGCGAAAACGTTATAAGTGAGGTAAGTTCACCAATGCTAGCTATTTTTAACGTAACATTGATTGTTACGTTACGTTAAACTAAGTTATTTTTTGTGACAAATCGCTTTAAACAATAAACAAAAAACAAAATCAATGAGAAAAAAAAACAAGTTTCAAGCCTCATAAACAAATTTCTTTATTTATGTAAATTAACCCACAGATATAAAAAAAATAAAAACTTAAGCTAAAATGAAAGTAAAGAAAAGCAGAATGAAGAAATGAAGAAAAAACAAAGTTGCGCATGAGCAAAGATGCCAACGAACCCAACGGGGGAAAGAGGAAAAGGAGGGGCTATGTTCATTTATCTTTGCGCAACTTTTGGCTGGATACCTCGATGGCCTCCAGCCAGAGCTTCAGCTCGGCGGGCATCTCCGGCCGCTTGGCCGCCTCCGGATACGTCTTGAGGAGCTCGTCGACATTGCACTTGGTGATGCACTGCTTCGAGAGGGCAACGGCGCGCACAAAGCCATCGGCGAGCGTTATAAACTGCTGCTCCAAGTAGATGGCCTTGTCGTCCCACCAGACGAGTCGCGTCTGGATCTTGTACGGATGGAAGATGGGTATGGTGCGACGGTAGCGGACACTGCTGGCGCCCTGAACGGCGCCCCCGCCGCGCTGACGTACCAGCTCATAGAGATTGGTCAGCGCATAGAAGTGGAAGCGGGCAAAGTCCAGTTCGCGCAAATAGCGCGCGTTGTTCATGTGCCGCAGAAAGATATCGACATCCTGGCTGGTGCACAGCCCGTAAATGGTAGTCGTGTCCGTCACCTTGCGCTTGCCCTGGAACAGCCGGCCGGCGAGCACCGTGAAGATGCAGCGTATAAAATAGTTCACATCCCAGATGATGTACAAAATGAGCAGCAGCACGAGAAACGACATCGCGGATACAACTGTTGTCGTTGGGATTCGTCTGGAAGAGAGCGCGGGAAAAACCCGTTTTAGGCGAAAGTTTTCTGTATTCACCTTTGGCTTTTGTTTATTTTTAGTGTTTTGTTGTTTTGTATATATTCGATAGATCAATTATATGCAATGAACCCGCTTAACAGGCACCCAGTAGAAAACACATGCATATTCAATACTTACTCGAGTTTATTCGCCCTCTTTTTGCAAGCGTCATACAAATGCGATAACGCAACTTACTCGATAACAAGTTCGATAAAAAAAGCAACGCAAGCGCCAACAACGACCAACAACTGCCAACGACAAGCGACCGAAGGCGACTGATACCAAGAAACGAACGAAAGTGCTGCTCAGGTGGCAAACGGTAGCGGCTACAAGACAATCGAAAGTTTTACCACTCGCAGCCGGTGAGCAACAGCAACAGCGGGAGAGTCAAAGCATGCATGAAATCGAGGAGAGAGAGAGAAAGCAAAAACGGAGAGCGCGCGCGCAATCTGCTCAACAGCTCAGCTTAAAGTGCAGGCGTGACCATGCATGCTTAATGCGCCCGACTCAAGTTCAATCGTGTAACTGTAATCGGTCAAGTTCTTGCACATCAGCTGCAGTTATCTGTGCACACAGCCAATGCGCATGTGCCTAATTATCAATTTGTTTGTTCACACTGAATGCGACTCAACGGGAAGAGAACAGTAACGAGTAGAAAGAGCAGCGCCACACTGTGCAACTGGAATAAGCCAAAGTCATAAATGAATCGTATTTTGTAACCCTGCCTGCATTAACATTATGTATTTTCTTAAATTAAAAAACAAAGAAAAGGGTATACACCAAAAAAAATATAAACCAATATAAAATATATGTATATAAAATATTATAATTAATAATGAATATATTTTAACGTAGAATCAATCTAAAGGAAAAATCACTACTAAAATGCCTGCAAACATGAAAATCTGCTTAGTTTTGACAAGGTTGTGGAAACTTGAAATATGACAACTATCGATCCGAGAGCTTTCAATGTCAAAATTGTTGTTAATTTTAATCAGAATCGGTTTAAATGTTGTTTTTAATACTAATTAAGCCAAACCTAATCGATTGGGAATATAAATTCGCAATTTTAAATTTTGAAAAATAAATTTTCAAAAAATTTGATTTTCTAAAACGCATATATTTTAAATGTAGATTCAATCTATAGGAAAAATTATTACTAAACAAACATGAAAATCTGTTAAATTTTGACAGAGTTGGTAGACTTTAAAATATGGGAGCTATGAGTAAAATAAATTATCCATGTGATTCAGTAAAATAATTAAAATAGACAAATAAAAAAGTGTACAAAAAATAATTGGGAGCCCCAAATAAAACATAAGAAAACAAGTCTAAGACACTTAGTTTAATAAACTTCGTAAACCAGCTATTTTTAATATACAGTTGTAAAAGATACATTAAATATTATATTTAAAATTGATGACTGTGTAAATATGCCTTAAAAGCCGATGCGCACACATTTTCCACTTTGTGGGCAGGTCTGCTCTCGAGCTTGCACTTGAACTTGATTTTGTTGTTGATCGATACACCGTTGCTCAAAGCGTTTCCACTTGCGCTTGGCGCATGACGCATTATCCAAATACTCGATAGTTGGGTGTCAACATTTAACACCTGAGTTTGAAATAACAGTTTGTTCTGGCCAGAGCCGAGAGAATTTACTTTAAATTGGCGACGTCATTGTCGTTCACATCTGGTTTTCCACTTGGTGGCAGCGGCTAAGCGCGGCCTTGTCGCCAAGTGACTAGTGGAAAAAGTTCGTTTGCTTCGCACTTTCTAACAATGCGCTCTTTTGACTGGTTTTACCAAGCTGTTGGCCTATACATATTGACAATTTACACTGTGTGCATAAATAATAATTGCAGTTGGCCTATGGACAGCCAAATAAACAAATAAGACTAGCTGATTTATTGGAATTTGTGCTCAAAAAAACATGAACTATGATTGTTGACAGCTATTTTCTTCCTAATCGCTTAATTAATGATTCATTTGTGTAATCAGCAAATGGGCGTGACAACCGTTTTGTTTTTATTAATAATACTTTGTCGCGTTACTAGACGACTAAAAGCACTTAACCAAGTTCATCACAGTCACTGTGCACAGTCACAGCATAAAAATCATAAATAAAAAATAACGAAAAAAAAACAACAATTTTTAATTATTTCTAACATCATACAATTTCCACTGCAAACACTTTTCAGTAATGGATTAAAAACGAGGAAACTCTAAGCGTTCGGTTCCTGCTCGGGCGCATTTAACTCTTTCAATTTTCAATCTTCAACACTGTAAAAGCGGAAACGCAAGCCCCATTAATTCGTTTAAGCGCTTTTCAACACTGCTTTACAAAAAATAACTAAACCATAACTTCAAAATTGCTGCTCGGTAGCATATTTAACCCGAAACTACAATATGTGCATTGATAGTAATAGTATTTTACAAGCACTTTCCAGCACTGCATTTTGATATGGAAAACACGCATGACACAAAGTGCAGATCAGTATTTCAACCCAAATTCAGACTGAAAAACGCGTAAGCGTACAAGCTAGTACATCTAAGCGTGTGTTTATTATACTGAAACAAGCGTTTCTCAACACTGATATTCTTAAAAACAACCCCTTAGTAGTTAGAGCCCGTTCCTAAGGACATGAGTTAAGTTTCCTAGCCCAAATTGAAATAGAGAAACGTATTAAATACATGATGATGCATTGAAGCTTATATTTACTAGATAACAAACGCTTTCCAGCACTGCATTTACAAGTGTTAAACCAAAGTCCCTGCTCGGGCGCATCGCAAATTATTGGTTTTAACCAAACAAATGTTCTCAAATACAAATTACAATTAAGCACAAATTTCCCAGGCTCACACTAACAAGCACTTTGCAGCACTGGATTTTCGTGCAGAAACAACAGCTGGTTACGACAAGTCCCTGCTCGGGCGCAATTGTTGAAACCGAAATTAATGTAGAGAAACTCGCAATCGCAAAAGTTAATACATCTTAGCACATATTTACTCGACTAGCAGAGACACACACATCACGTAATTATGGGTTATTAGTTGTGGAGTTTCAGTGTTGTAGTATTTAAGTATGCGTGTTGTCATTGGATGCCACATACATATAGATAGATAGATTCGGCTAGGGTGCACTTACGGCTAGGCCATACAGATTTAGACAACTTAAGGCTACAGTTAAAGTACACTCGTCAAACATTTACACAGTTCACAATTTACAACTCACAACACACACTCACATACACACACACACACACATACAAAACGAAAACAAAAATAACATCGTACAACAACAAATGGTTAAGCGGAAACGTTGTCGGTATCGAAATGCCGAGGTCGTGTACCGCAAAGCCCATAGAAAAATAGTTGAGTTGATTTTTGTGAACTCTCCGGTTGTCCGCTCGGTCAGCAGCCGCTGCGCAAATTCTTGCTGGACATGTCATTGTACTCGATCCACTTGCACAGCTCCGGCGGCAGCGGCGGCTTCAATTTCCCACTCAGCGCCGTCACCGTCGCCGTCGACGCCGTCGACGTCGTCGTCATCATCGTGTTTGCGGTTGTCGTTGTGACTGCGACATGTCCATTCTCGGCCTGGACCGCCTCCAGTGTGGTCAGCGGCACCGGCACCGGCACCGGCGTCGCCGTGCCCATACCCGCCGGATGCAGGCTGGCTGTCGAGCTGAGCGTATGGCGCGATGCCTGCAGCGGCGTCACTGCCGTCTTGGGCAGCAGCTCCGCCATGACGCTCTCCATGGAGACGTCGATGACGCGCTGCCGACAGATGACAATGCAGTGCACAAACTGATCTGAGGGACGCACGAAGCGATGCTCCATAAACAGCGACTGTTCGTCCCAGTAGATGATCTGCAAATGGCCAAAGGATCAGAATCAGTATGAGGATTAGCCAAAATGCCAGCTACAAGGCCACAACCTTTGAGATAATCTTGAAGCGATGAAAGGGCCGTATAAAGCGACGATAGCGTATTGTCGCCGCACCCTGAAACACGGATCCGCCCAGCTTGGTAATGGTGCTATATAGCTTGGTCCGCTCGTAGAAGTCGACGCGCGCAAAGTCCAACTCCCGGAAATAGCGTGCATTATTCATGTGATAGAGCAGGGTGTCCACATCGTTGCTCAAACAGACACCTGTCGAACAGCCAGAAAAGGGGTCAGTGACAAATTTAAATGTTCTAGTCGAGTTTGCCCGACTACAAGTTGCCCTGCGTACAGCTACCAACTCTTGATATACATATATTTACTATACGGAAACCTACATGCTGAATTTGGCGTCCCATAACCCCTAATATATGCTGTAAATACTGGAGAAAAATCGATAATTATCGCCAGAGAAAATTGTCAGGAAGTAGAGCAAAATTTGTTGGCGTAACAACCATCACACCAAAGGTAAAACCTCTAGCTCTTATATTCTTATGCATTTGCTCAAGACTCATATTCTGAAAATCGATATTTATCGATTATTAAAAATATACGGGTAGCTATAAGCTATATCAGCAAAAAATCGATATTTATCAAAAGTACAAAAGTAAAAAACATATAAATAAAACTCTTCTGAATGGGATGTATGGGAAACTCTTGGCAAATGTTGTGTTTCTAGCTTATTGACTTGAAACTTTGACATTTATTGATCGGGGGAGTTCTCGAATAGACGAATATCTTCTGCATATATTTAATGAAAACTAGACAATTTACTAGCATGTATGATCTCAAGGATAGGCTAAAGTTAACCCAGACTGAAAATCGATATTTATCGATTTTAAGAAAATCAAGAAATTCATAGCAAAATAGATATGAAATACACTTCCTTTATAACATAGCAGATGCACACGGAAGGTGGTGTCTCTAGCCCTTATATTCTTAAAATACCTTGGGTAAAAATCGATATTCATCGAAAATGCTTAGGGAAGTTGAAGGTATATGAAAAACTATATTCCAAATTAAACGTGTTTGCCTATGTTAGTTGACTCTAGATGTCTTCACATAGAGAGACTGACAGACAGATAAACAGACGGACATGGCTTTAAGGATGATGCTTCGGTGATGCTTCTATGCTCTATGCTATCTGAGCATTGGGATGCAGCCTGTTGAACAGCGGACTTTACGTAAGCTGTGTGCTGTTACTTACCATTCACGGTGGTCGTTTCCAGGATGTGGCAGCGCCGCTTGACAAAGCGCGCGAGCAGCACGCAGAGGCACATGCGCAGGAAATAGTGGAGCTCCAGCAGGCCATAGAGCAGGACAATGACCAAGAGGCAACTGAGTGCCACATAGCACAGCTGTTCCATGTTTTCCGGGCGGCGCCCGTAACCAAGCTGGCGGCTAACTCAACAAAAGCAACAGCCCAATTGAATAGGGTGGAAGCCACTCAAGCGCTGACTGGCTAAGTTGGTGCCCGGGTGGGTTCCTAAGGGTTCTTCGGCTCTTCGGTTCTTTGGGTGGTTGGTATTAGCTTGTTGCTAATCTATGTGTAAATGGCTACTATTCGATTTTGACTGTTCTTTTTTGTTGTTTTACGTGCTGTGCGCTTTTGGTGGGCTGTTGTCCTGGCTAAGGACTGAGACTAAGGCTGGGACCGAGACTGAGGCTGTGGCGGTGGCTGATGCTGACGCTGATGAAAATTAGGTCATGTTGCTGACGTCTCCCGCGACGCGGCATCGGGTGATTCGATTTGCCACCAAACACCCGCGCATACACACACACACACACATGTGCACACACAGACAAAGGCCCGCGCGCGCCTTGCGTAAAGGACAAGTTAATTGGTTGCTGACCAGTTAGCCAAAATACATTAGCCAAAAAATATAAAAAGAAATAAAAACAACAACGACAACAGGCGCACAGGCAACTAAAACAAACAAACAAACTAACTAACACTGAGCCAACAATCGAACAGAGCAACGCGCCAACCGCAGCGACAACAGCGCACTAAAAAACTTTTGGCCAAATGCTGCTGCCTGGCGCCGCCACCGGACCAAAGCCCAACTCGTCGTCGTCGTCGTCGCGCTGAATGAAGTCGACGTTGACGTCGACGCTGCTTTTCTCCACTTCTCTCGCTGGCATCCTCGACAGCTTTCAGCTCAGCGCCGCGAAAAGCACACAAAGAAAGCCAACTAACAAAAAGCTTTCCCGTTTAGGGGTTGAACCTGTTGCCGACATCGCTGATGCAGCTGCCTGTTAGCTTTTTTCAAGCTGCAGCCTCCGCTGCTAATGACGTCAGCTACGAAAAAATATTTAAAAAAAATAAATAAAATTCCTTATTTGTTGTCTTTGTATTGTTATTAGTTGAAATATCGTTTTATTTTTTATATTATCTTTTTATTTATAACCTGAAACCATTGAAAATGAGTAAAAAATGGTTGTGTGCAAATCTATAAATTATATTTAATATCATATTTAATGTTTGGCTCATTTTTTCCTATTTTAACAGTCTTTAAACTTGAAATGCTGGGTTCAGAGTGTTTTCTAGTCGGGTGGCTCCCACTTACTTGTTTATTGATCATTTTTGTCAAAACCAACAATGCATTGCGCAAAAAACCCACACAAATAAATACAAAGTTCTAAAACCGAACGTTCTTTAAGCCGAACTCACACACACATCAGAAAATACCCTCACAAAATTAAAGGATTTTATTTGAAATGTCATTTAAGGAGATTTTGTGTATAGAAGAAGAAGAAGGCACTAATTGTGCATATAAATATGCAGAATTAATCTATAGGACAAATCTTGATCAAAATGAAAATTTTATTTTCAGGAATGCATTTATTTTAAATGCAGAAAAAAATAATGAAAATCGGTTCAGGTTTTACGAAGTTATAGGAGCTACGGATCCAAAAATTGTCAAAATTTTCGTCAATTAACGCATAATTTTGGACAAAAAAAAAATTTTACTCACTCAAAATTGGTTTTTATGTTGTTTTGTATACTAATTACGATAAATACGATCGATTAAAAATATAAATTCGCAATTCTAAATTCTACTTTAAGTGTAGAATAAATCTATTCAACAAATTATGGTCAAAATGTTATCAAACATACAAATTCGATTCGGTTTTGACAAATTTATGGGATATGAAAAGTTGACAGATATGAGTCTGAACGCTTACAAACTATAAACGGGGTTTAAATAATGGAGTTTATGTGTAATATTGTTATTATTATAATTATTATTTTTCTATGCTTTTATTGCTATTAATTATTTTATATTTTTATATTTATATTGGATTTATTTTTTAAGTATCACAGAGTTTTATGTGCTTGCTGGAAATTTAAGATCAAGTATTATTTTTGAAAACCAGATTGATTTTGGCAATAACATAATATAACTGACAGTTGGGCTAAAGATGAATTTCAGAACGATTGCCAATCCGAAGTGCGCAGCTGAATACTTTATAGATCGTAAATACTCTTTCTCTCTCGGCTAAGTAAGGTGCTGCATGTGCACACTTAAAGTTGATAGTTCTGAATAAAGAGAATTACCAATTAGCAGGGCGCACACTTTGTAAACACGGGAAGTTTGCTTACAACAACAGCAAGTTGAGGGGAGACGGGACTGGAGGATAGTGTAAAGGGCCAGCGTGGCAATTGTAAATTGTAGATGCGACTAGTTGCAGGTACATTTTTTTCACTTTATATAATTTTTTTTATTTTTTTTTTTTGGTTTTTGCTTTATTTTAAGTTGAAACAATTCGAAAGGTTCGAAATTCAAGTCTGGTTAGACTGAATTTGTTTCCTGTGTTTATTGTTATTGCTTCTTTGGGACAAATACAACATTAAAGCGAATATATCTTTATATATATATATCTTTATATGTGTGTGCATCCATGTACATATATACTTATATGCGAATTCTATATACAAACGTGTTTTACGATTATTTCTGCTTGCGGCCTGAAAGGGGAAGACTGGCAAACTTAACTTTTCACATTTCAACTTTTGCTTGGGCGTTCGCTTGTAATTTAATTTAATTTATGCGATTGTGTTTTTAATTATTTTTGTTTTTTTTTTTAGTTATTCAATTATATACCTTTGCAGTTCGCATTAGAAGGCCATTAGAACGCCATAAACTATATATATATATATATATATATAAAAGCTCAAAGCTAAGAAATTGGAGCTGCATATTCTATAGCTAACATTAAATATGGATAAAAAATGAACTTCGTTTTTATATGGAAAAGTTTTTTTTTTATTTTGTAACTCAAAGAATTATGACTTATAACAAGTTTTACTGTGCTTTGAAAAGTTGGAACAGAACAGTTTTTTTTTTTGTTTTTGTTAATCAGACCGCATTATCTTACAGCTCAATTAACCAGTGTGTTTTTTTTTTTATAGTATTTTCCTATTTTAGACTGTTTACAAAAAAAGTATTTATAGTTGGAACCAATTCTAACAATATCGAATGATCAGCAAAGTATATATTATCACTTAAATACAATAAATTGTTCAAATATTGGGTTGTATGAAAGAATTTGAAAATATATTAAATAATATAGAATCTTTTTGAAATCAAATACAAATTTCATTCAATATGCCTCTGCAAGGGTAGACGAAAATCGGCATTTTCCGAAGTTAAACTATGCTTTCGTTGTTTGCTTCTTCGTCTTTCCGTACAACTTTTACATTTTATATATATATATTTTTTTTTTGTAATTGTTGTGGGTTCGTGGATAATAAATAATTGAAATTTCAACTCGAGGTTCGTTTTAACATATTATTCTTTGTTTTCTTTTTTTTTTACATTTTTGAGAATTAAACAAGCGCAAGCAAAAAACAAAACAAATTCACTTACAAATATGCTTAATAGGTAAACATGGGCAAACAAAAAAAAAAACGATTTCTTCTTTACGCGCAACATAACGGTGTTGGAGGTGTGTGTGTAATGGGTTAGCAATGAATACAGGCATATAGTATATATATATACGAGTACATTTAAGCATAGGTTCTTCAATAATTACTAATATGTTTGATAATTTATAGCATATATATATATAAAGATTATCATTTATATATATATATTTAAATATGTATTATTGGGTATGTACATGGGCTTAGCGTTAGTTACAATAGAGTTACCCTCAATGTTTTTTTTTAACTCAGCAGTTAGGGGTATACATATACATATATATATATGGTTATGGTAAATATAAAAATAACAAACAGAATTTTCTCAAAAAAAAAAAAAACAAAATATACAAAGAACACCCATTTAGAGCATGTAGTTATAGCAATATTGTTAGCAGCTTTGTGGCAATACAGAGTTTGCATAGAGTTCGAAAGTACGTATTGTACAGTTTGCATTTGTATAGTATATCGTTATATCCATAATAAGTTTTCGGTTTCGGGACATGGCTTGAAATTCGGTCTCTACCGGCTCACACTCTATCTTTCTGCTCGCACTTTTCGAATTTTTTATTTAATTTTTTTTTTTTTTGGATTGGATGGTCCACATTGATTATAAGGCATACAAAATACATACATATTTCGACTTTCCACTTAATTGTTTTTTGTTATTTTTTCCAATTTTTTTGTTTTGTTTTTTTGTTGTTTTTTTTTTTTTTGCTTTTTACAATACAAAGATTTTCGCGCTTGCTCTGTAACTTGACTTAACATATATTCCCTAGCCCTAACCCTATATATGCAGACAGAATCATTACCAAATCATTTCAACTTCATTTTAGCACAGCTCTCTAACTCCGTTCCTTCCTTGAATCACTCGACATCAATTCAAATTTTTATTTCATTAAAAATGTTGACGAATCCCTTTGCTTCATGTTAAATTTCACATAGTTTTGCAGTAGCGGAGCAGCAGCAGCAGCAATTTCCATTTCCATTCGCATTCCATGCCGACCAGCTCTGTCTCTCTCTCTCTCTCTCTCTGTGTCCCAGATCTCTCTCTTACTCTCTACCTCTCTCTATCTCTCTGTCTCTTTTTCGTTTAGTTGGCTGTCTGGCAGAGCGACTCAAAATCGCAGCGCTCGACGCTATCCGCGAAATTGCGACGCAACGTTGCCAGCGGACAAAGATCGTCATCCTGTGGACAGCCGGGCAGGCGGACCACGCGCTCCTGATGCATTACCAGCACGTGGGGCTCCCTATCAATGCAGCTAAAAAAAAAATAGAGACAAGCCAATTAGTCCAATCTGTAGGGTTTGGGATCAAAGGTCACTCACTCGTAGCGCACAAAAGCCAAATTGGTTGCGAACGCATCGATTTCACTTGTGCGCCAGCGGCGCCTCCTCTCAAAATCTTTGTGCGTCAGCGGCTGCTCGTCCCTGGCCACGCCCAGATGGGCTAGCATCTTGAGCAGCGTGCCCGAATGGGTAAAATAGAATGTGGCATTGGCGCGCGGCCTCAATGTGCTGCAAATTAACAATTGCGATATTTAATTTCATATTATTTTAATTAAATTTCAGTTTTATCAGTTGAATTAAAATTTAAATTTCAGCTTTATCAATCGAATTAAAATTAAAATTTTAGCTTTATCAGTCGAATTGATCTGTTTGTCACAAATAAACGAGATAAGCAATTATTTTAGGGGTACTAAAGTTTTACTAAAATTAAACAAAAATTATATTTTAACCATGTTTTGTTTTTTAAATTTTGCAGTGTTTTAAAATTGTTAAATTGTTGTGTAAAATGCAACTGTATTAATTTAGTTAGTTGCCGCAGTTTATTTCTAGGGGCTTATAAGAATGCTTGATAAGGAGAAGATAGCGGAACACGCAGTCGTTATCGTTATCTACTCACTCGATGGCCGCGAACAT
The DNA here is from genome assembly GCA_035043915.1 of Drosophila paramelanica. Classification (NCBI taxonomy): domain Eukaryota; kingdom Metazoa; phylum Arthropoda; class Insecta; order Diptera; family Drosophilidae; genus Drosophila; species Drosophila paramelanica. Next base: position 2,945,675 of record JAWNMO010000557.1, on the reverse strand, counting down.
GTCCGCGATTGCCGGACAGGCAATGCGATGCGTCAATTCGTAGCCGTAGCCATCGTTCCAATAATATTCAAGATCCTCGGCGAACTCCAAGGCACTCAAAGCGGCCACATCGAAGAAGCGACACCAGACGGAGGGCGGCTTCCGGCGTTGCCAGGCCGTCTCGAAAGCGCATACGGTATACATGAGCTGGACATCCTGGGGGGTCAAGTCCATTATTTTTGTGATGGAACGCACATGCGCAACTGCTGCCTGCATCGCTGGTTCTGCATTGAAGCTACGTGCATTAAACATTGTTTCAGGATTCTTATCGACGTCCGTTTTCCAGCGGTTGCAAAGTTTATAAAACTGTAACGAGAACAAATCAAAAGCGACGAGTTAATACGAGTTGTGACAAAACAACGAGAGAGAGGGAGCAAGAGAGATTGAGAGCGTAAAATAACTGTTATACACATTTGTTGTAGCTAATTATAAAACTATTCGTTACGTCTACTCGTTACACATACTTGTAGCCAAACTAGTAGTTACTCGCTGTTGCTTCTCAGTATATATACTCGTTTTAGCGACACGTTAAGCCACTCGTTGTAGCCACCATTGGTTATAGCTACTCGTTGGAACAACTCGTGAAACTACGTACTCTACCTGTTGGAACTACTCGTTGGAATCACATTGAACGACTTGCTGTAGCTAACTATTGAACTACTCGCTAGAAATACTCGTTATAAACTACCACTTTTTACAACAACTTGTTACAGCCTTTCAATCATATACAGATTTACTCGTTACTAGTTACTCGTTGCTTTACCTGGTGTGGGGCTGTAGACAGCGACTGTGTTGTCCACAAAGCCCACCGCCAGTTGCATCTTGTACGGATGAAATGAGAGGCATGTGGGATGTCCAATTTTGGAGCCCATAAATCCCTCGTTGCTGCGCAGCATGCTCTGGGCGCGTCCGTTGAGCGAGAAGATGCAGATCTTGGACGCATTGCCGCAGGCAACGGCATCCGCCACCTGATGGCTGGCCATTGCCGTTACATCAGCGCCAGCCATCCACTGATGCAGTACACCCGCGCCGGGTCCGGTGCCCGCACGCAAATCCAAAACGCACAGCTTGCCCTCGGTGCAGCCGGTGACGAGCGTCGTCTCGTTGTCCCGCAGACAGGCATGGAGTATGGGCGCCGTGTGCTCCCGATAGACATTGACGAGTGCGTCCGCGGGCGCACAGCGCTTATCGAATAGACGAACGCTGCCGTCGGCACAGCCAGCGACGATCAGATCGCACCGCCTGTTGGCCACAAACGGAGAGAGGACGCGCACGCTCGTCTCGCTGCGGCCCAGCTGGAGATCGCTGAGCCGGAGCTCGCGCTCCACATCCCAGATGCGCAGATAGCGATAGTGGTCACAGCCGACAACCAGATGCTGGCTGTACTGCTGCCAGGCGGTCACAATCTCCCTGCTGCTGGCGCCATGGCTGCCCCGGTAACTGTTGCTGCCGCTGCCAACGCCGCCGCCGCCGCCGCCGCTGCTGCCACCGCTGCTGGCCGTTAGTGCGGCGGCCAATGCTGCGGCTGTCACATTGGAGGGCGTGCCGCCGCTGTTCGATGGGAGCAGCACCAGCGGATCCACCTTGATCAGGCGCTGCATGTAGGAACTGTTGAGGTTGATGTTGCTGCCGCTGCCGCCGCCGCCGACGCCGCCGCTGCTGCTGCTGCCGTAAGCGGCACGCGGCAACGCCTCCCAGGCGCTAATCAGACGTGTCGCCATCGGCTGCGGCTCACCGCCGGCATTCGCAGCGGCCTCCTGGGGTCCGCCCGTTGACTGCCAGACGCGGATGACGCCATCGTCGTGGGCGACCAGCATCAAGCCCACATCCTGGGCATTCAGCAGCTCGAAGCTGGTGACGCGCGCGAATCGCGAGGCGGGCCAACGACTCAGCCACATTTTGCGCGCCGAAACGCTGTGCCCGCTGTGCCCGACGGAGGTCTCCTGGAGGGCCTCATAGACGTAGCTGTGCACCAAATTGCGCACAAAATCGTAGACGAGCACCTTCTCCTTGTAGGCGACGGCGATTTGCTGCTCGTACGGCAACAGCTTCACCAGCGACGGCGTGAACTGTGTCTTCCGCACAAAGCTGAACGCGTCGAGACGCTGCTGGACACGCTGGTCCTGGAGTTCACGGCGCGCCAGGCGCCGTATCTGCTCGTTCCGCTTGTACCGATACTGGCGGGTGCGCAGCTCCGCCGAATTGCGATCGACGGGCCATCGCTGCTGGCCCTCCTCCTCCTCGCTGGTGCCCTCGGCGCTGCTGTACCGCTGCTTCCCCGGACGCGTAAAGTACGATATCGCCCACGGCACGAACTGGGTGTGGACAATTGGCTGCAGCAGCGGCGCCTTCCCGCTGCCGGCCTCCGCATAGTGGTTCGTCTCGCTGCCGCTGCTCCGCGCCGAATGGTTGCCATCGTTCGTCGGCGGCACGTTCGACGGCATGAGGCCGCCCAGTCCGGGCGTGGCCGTACCGGCGGCAGCGGCGGCGGCATTGCCTGTTGCGCCGCTATCGGTCTCATCGTTCATGGAGCTGGTGCGCAGTTTGCGCTGCTGGGCATCGCCGCTGCCGGAGAGACGCAGCTTTTGGGCCCAGCGACTGGCGCCGGCACCCGAGCCAGAGCCAGCACCAGCACCGGAGCCGCTGACAGCGCCCACCGGCGGCGATTCACCGCTGGCGCCCAAATAATTGCAACGGGTATTCGGACTGGGCGGCAGGCTAACGCTCGAGATGCTATTGTTGAGCTTATCCGAATCGCGGCCAGCGGCGGACGCAGCGGTCGCATTGGTCGCCTCCTTGGCGGTGATCATGCACAGGGCCGCTTCGCGGACGTGATCAACGATCTTTTGGGCTGTGGCGGCCACCTGGGGAAACGGATCCTGGGCCAGGTTGAAGATGCCCTGCCACAGCTTGGTGAATATGTACTGGAAGGGTATGGCATTCATTGTAGTTGTTGTTGTGTTTCCAGCTGTTGATGTTGTTGTTGCACTGCAGCTGCTGCTGTTGCTGTTGTTGCTGCTGCCACCGCCACCGCTGGCGCTGACGCCACAAACAGCCGTGGACGCCATGCTGGCGCTGCTCATGTTCGAAATGGAGCTGGAGCTGACGCCGCGACGGATCGCGACATGAGCATGCCGCTCCAGGCTATGCGTCGCCTGGGCGTAACAGGGCGGCGGCGCATTCGGCATGCCGTGGGTGATGCTGGCGCTGCGCTCGCCGCCGTAGGAGACCAGCGCCGAGTTGTGGCTATTCATGTGCTCGGCCATATAAACGGTGACGAACTGCGACTCGAACAGCAGCACCATCCATTGCAAAGCGGCGGCCAGTTCGCGTCGCACCAGCGGCGACATATCCTCGCCGACCGTCTCCAGCAGGGTGATCGCAATGATCCGATCAATGTTGTTCGCCTGCTCCTCACTGCGATCGGTCACCGAACTGATGAAGGTGCCCAGCGCAAACACCGCCGCCGCACGCACCTCCGGTATCGGATCGCGGAGCAGCACGTAGAGCTTCTCGTGCGCAAGATCGCGGGCGCCGGACCAGCGCGCCTTCTCGAAGTTCTGCCAGAGCATGCCCAGGCAGATGGCCAGCCACTGGCGGAGCAGCCAGCTGGAGTCGTTCAGCTGCTCCAGGCAGATGGAGAGCAGCGGTCCCTGGAGGGCGCTCGTCTGGCCCAGCAGGAAATTGTGCACAATGGAGGCGAGCACAAAGGCGGAGAGGGTGCGATGCTGTTTGCTGACATTGTTGTCCTGGAGCACGGTGAGAAAGTACTTATACTCCTTGACCAGATCCACCTGGCAGCTGGGATCGACGGCCAGGATCTTGGCCCAAATGAAGACCAAAACGGGGCGCAGTTCTCGTGTCGAGCTCTGCAACAGTTTCAACACATACGGAAAAATGCCCACGCCGAGGGCGAGATTCACCGCCCAAGGGCCCAGGTCCAGGAAGCGTGCGAGCAGCTCCAAGGCGCGCAAACGATGCACCTGCGACAACAGCACCTGGAGCACAATCGGCAGCTGTTCGGGCGGTGTGCGCGACTCCGATTCGCTGTCCAGCCACACCTGAAAGGCGGTCAGCTGGTGCTCAAAGAACGGCAGCTGGCGATAGGGTGCCTGGTGCTCCAGTATGTCCGGCAGCTGTTGCAGCGCCAGATCGACAACCAAATCCCACGCCTTCCACATCGCATGCCGGTGGCACGGCGGCAGTGCCGGCAGCGAGACGGGCGTACAGTCATGACTGCGCAGGATGCGCTCGGCGAGCAGGAAATTGCGAAACAAACTGGCAACAAGCAGATCCTGTCGGAACAGACGCTGGAAGAGCTCACGCGGCAGCGTATTCCACGCAATCGTATCGGTGATGGCCGTAAATATCCAATTCAGTTCGCCCATCATCGTCCTTCGATCGTTCACCTTGCCGGGTATCTTGTCAATCAGCTCCGATTGGATGCACGGCACCATTCCCAGTTTCTCCTGCATCGCATACCACTTCAGGGCAATATTAATCGGTGTCGTCAAACAGCTGGTGAACAGATCCGCCGGCAGCTGCGAATTCATTGGCAATATCTCATTGGCCGCACAGGCGGCCAGATGTATACAGTTCTTATAGCTGACCAGCTGGGCCGGCGGCTGTGCCCCGGCAGCCTGTGCGGCCAGCGCCTTTTCCAGTTCGTGCTCGTGCTGTTCGGCAAACGGCTGGAACGAGTTGATGATGATGCCCGCATTGGAGCAGTCGTACACATAAATCGATGGCGCCGCCATCCAGTTGATCAGCTCAAAGATGCTCAGCGGTATATACTGGGTGAACGTTTTGTTGAATACCCAGATCTCGCCATTTGCCGTCGGCTTGGGCACACCGTGACCGTTGTAGTGGAAGAGGATGCGCTCCCCCTTCGCGTTGCGGCGCAACGAGGTGCACAGCTTCTTCACATCCTCGACGGTGGGATCGTGGCATTTCTTGTAGCGGGCACGCGGCTGCCAGCGTTCGTATTGCATTTGGAGATTGCTGCCAATTAGTTCCATAGCCTTCGGCGCTGACACTGAGCTGGGATCGATCCAGCACTCGAGACGCGAGCACGGCTGTATTTTGACCACATCCGGCGGATCAACTCCAATATTGAGGCAGAGCACCAGCGCAACGCTCGCCGTTTTCATGCGCTCGCGTATCCGCCACGCGTGACGATCGTAGAGCCACTGCTCAATTGTCTCCTGGTGCCGCATCGCCGAGAAGCTCAGAGGACATTGGTCGTCCCTTACGAGCTGTTTACAGAGTTCTTGTGTGTCCCATAGATTGATTAGGCTGTACGAATTCTTTACATCCGAGTGTCTCAATTCTATTTGTAGTGTTGATCCTATTGTTGGTGTTGCTGTTGCTGTTGATGTTGATGTGGGTGCTGTTGCTTTTGTTCCTGTTGAATTCTTGCTGCGATCTCTGACAACGGGCGGAATGGGCAGCTGCAGCGCCATCTTTGTGTCGTTTTCTCTGAAATGCTAAGGCTTAGCCAAATGTGCACAAATATATTTATGTATTGTATGTATAAATATTTACAGTTTGTTGCTGCTCCTCTAATTATTGTTGTTGCTCTTGCAGCTGCACGCAATTATTTCAATAATTTTAGCAGCAAGCGCACATGCACGACGACAACAACAACAACAAATCAACATCGGCTGCACATAACCAAACACTTTTTGCAGTCGCACTTCGCTGTTCACAGACGTTCGCTGCCCACTTTTAACGATTTATATATGTACATATATAATATATATATATATATATATATATATATATATATACAAGTGGATGTGCGTGAATGTATGTGCATATAAAAATATATATATTTGAATGCACGCCTAGTTACACTTCATGTTCTTGTTTTTTGTCTGCATTTTGCACAAATTGACAAACGAGCAGCGCACAAAAACGGCGTAAAAACGTAAACAATGGATTTAAATATATAATCACGAAAATTTTTTACAAAAAAACCTGCACGCGCACAACATACGCACACGGTTTTTCACTGCACTCTATCTCGCTCTAATTGTGTGTGTGTGTGTGCGTTTGCTTGTTTGTTTCTTCTTTTGTACCATTTCTACCTATCGTTTCACCGTTTGCAGTGTTGCCACACTGCGCAAGACATTTTTGTTTACGCGCACTATTTAAATAAATATAAAAACAAATGCGAATAATTGCGCTGAATATGAAGTAAACGTTTAATTCATTATTAATCCTATATTTTGTATGATTATTTATACAAATTTGTACTTTTTTTGTTGTTGGTTGTGTGCTTTTGAATATTTCATTTATTACAACAAGTTGTTTTTCTCTCTAATCTCTCAAGCCGTTTTCTGTATTTCTTAACAAAGATGTGAATATAGATAAATGTATTTGAACTCACCCGCAGCACAGGATCCCGATGCAATGGCTGTGGATAGGTGATCGTATGAATCCGATGGCGTCCAAAAAGACCGGTCGCAAAACTCTGGGCACTCTTTAGTGTACGCTGTGTAGCCGTATATTTCATATAGAACCAGTCAGGATCGTACGGATCGGGCATAAGGCTGGGAAAGCGCAACTGCATGCGTTCGGCCAGTTCAATCAGCTCGTCTTCGCCCTCGGCGACCAGAAGTTTCTCATCGTCCGCATCGATGTGAGCCCAGCTCCAGTGACGCATCTGCTTCAATTCATCCTCGCAGAGATTGGGCTCCGATTGCGCGAGGAGATGCGCCTGTATTTCCACCAGGCGTTCTTTGGCATGCAGAATAACAGCTTTACTCGGGTTTCGAGTGCCATGACGTATTATCGCCCAAATACGCGTCGGGTGGCAACCTTAAGAGAGAGAAAAAACCAAAAACGAAACGATAGGTAATAAAACGAATAGGCGTGTGCAGACAACATAATAAAAACAGCTGTGCGAAAGTAAAGCGAATGCGATGATTTTTTTTTTGTAATTAGTAACAATTATATTAAAAGGCATACCATCGTAAACTGGAGACGAATCATTATAATTGGCAACGGCTCGATATGGGGTTTTGGTAGATAAGCGACGTTCGATTTCATTGCGTTCCAAATGGTGGCAGGCAACCGCATCAGCTGTTGCCGCATAGGCTACTTGCGGTAGTTGTTGTTGGGTTAGTGGCAATATTAGTAGAAGCAAAACGTACAGATTAAGCATTTTTCCGTAGGTGAAATAAACTTGTCAAGTAGTAAAATTTCAAATTAAACTAATTAAAAACTCAAAACATTAAAGGAGATAAAACTACACACGCACGTCAAACGTGTATGAAAAAAAAGCAAACAAAACAACAACACGAATACACCAAACGGCTAAAATACAAATGAAGATGTTCAAAAGGGAAGCTGCAATTACATATGGCATGCTTGAACAGCCAAAACATAGAAACACACTTAACAAGCCAAGCAAGTGCTGCCAATCAGTTTAACGTTGTTCAACTGAAACGAAATCTGGCAACGCTAAGAATGTACTCGACTATTCGATGAGCGATGCGCAGTAGTCTGCATGGTAAACAGCAGCCAAAACCCGCTTTAAATATATTGCGCTCTTGCAATTTTAACGCGATTTCGACAATTTAACGTAAAATTTATATTGATTTTAGCATAATGGGTAAGTTAACGAATAATTGTACACGATGAGAGCTTAGGCATAGCTAATAATCTGCTAATTGTGCAGCGCCAATCGTTCAAAATGAAGCGATTCCCGCCAAAAAGCGAGCTTCAACTCGACAGAAAAAAATTGTTTTGGCAGAGCATAAAACCAATGCAAAGCCTTCAAAATCAACTGCTAAGCTTAAGGAAACGGTGGTGCCAAAGGATGAGAAGGAGGGGGAGGAGCAATGTCCGGTGCCACCAGCAAAACCCAAGCGGGGTCGCCCCAAAAGAGTAAGCGAGAATTTCACCGACTCAGCGGGCAAAATCCCTGTTGGGACTGCCTCAAAGAGGGGCCAGACAAGGACGAGCATGGCCAGCGAGGCCAGCGGTTCGCCACAGCCAAAAAAGAACAATAAAAATCAGTTGCAAAGCGGCAACGTAAACAACAACAATAATAATTACAATAATAATAATAATAACAACAACAATAACAACTACATTGACAAAGAGCATAAGGAGAATCTGGCACGCAGATGTGAAATGCTGAAGGCGCTGTGCAGCACTATTGGAGTGTCCTCCGGCGAGGAGCAGCGGAACGCAGAGTTAAAAGAGAAGAGCTACACCCACGCTGAGCTCACGCAGTTCCTGGCCAACTCCAGCATCAAGGACACATTTGCCTTTGCCTGGACCCTTAAGAGTAACACACAGGTGGGTCTTTAGCTACTCTCACATCAAACATACACCTAATAACTATTATCGTGCAGCTCCTTCAGCGTCTAAGTGGCACCATATACGACATGGATGATGTGCAGTTGGATCAGCTGCTCGATTTGTATCATCTAGCATTCATGATGCAGAACTATCAGGAACTGACAACGCTCTGTATGGGGCATCGCAGCGAGCTGTTGCAGGCGGTAGCCGAACTATCTGTTCAACTGCAGCCGGAGCACATTGAGTTTATTGGCATTAGCCTGTGCGATAGATTTGTGCTGGGCACTGGCAGTAGGCGCATGCTGGGCATCATCGCTATGCAGCGCGCCCTGGTGCTGCTCATCAACGATGGCGATGGCATCAGCCATAGAATTGCGATGACCACACTGCTGGCCACATTCGCCAAGATCTCGGGCATCGCCATGCCCACACAGCGCCAAGATATTGTGAGCTCCAAATGGAATTCGGTGCAAGCCAAAGTTAGTTAGTTAGCAATGTGAATCCTTGAACTTTTGCAGGCCAGCGAGGCATTCAAGATGGCCAAGCACGTGGACTGGATGCAGCTGATCGTCGATGGCCGCGATGCCGACTTGTTTGTGCTGGTGCGCACATTCGCTTTGATCATAAACTCACATCAGAATCGGACAGAGCACGCCGACTGGGACAGGGGCCTGGGCAGCGAAATTCACAAGTTTTTCATGCAGGTCCTGCGCACAGTGCGCTTCTCAATAAACTATAATGCATTTTCCATGATGGTAAGTTTGCATATCGAAGATAATTCCAATTACTTTTCCGGTTCTTTACAACTGACGACATCGAATTGAATTAGATATTTACTGATCATGAGCGTATAACATGTGAAAAGTGATTAAATTGAATCAACAGTGCAAACTTGAAGTTCAGCAGCAGTCGACCTATGCTCAAGATACGGAGATTTTAAATCGATATTTATTGATTTTTCGGAAATAGAGTATCATAAAACTAATTTCAATTTCATTGCTCAAGATATACCTAAAAATCAAGAAGAAAATCGATATTTCAATGGAAATATGTCACCGAAATAGAAGAAACTTTACAAAGTGATAACTGCTTATATAACGTATGATCTTCATATAGGAAGAGCGGGAGTAATAGAGATAAAGAATATGAATTTTGAGTTAAAATTGTACAAATCCGCTGCTGTTTGCATCGAATACATCGATCTTTAGATTTTTTTTAATGGGTATGGATTTTACAAAACTATGATTATTCACTTATTATCTATAAAAATTATGTTTTTTCTCTTAATTGCTTTTAGGTGGAACGTTATATTGCCTTTTGTGTTGTACGTGGTGCCACAGCGAGGTGAGCTGAATGTAGAAACTCTTAAAATTCATTTGATTTTGATTTTTAATTGTATATTTTATGTCCTATTTTACAGCGTCGTTTCCACAGATGTTTTTGACACCGGATCTCTATAATTTATGGACAACTAAAAGTTGCAAACCCGACAATTATTTTTTTTAAATAGATAACTATTATTTTTGTGATGTATTGTTAAATGTTGTTTTGTTGAGTGTAGGCATGTCGTTTTTAGTGATTGTATTTAGTTTTTTTTTTTGTTTTGTGTTATCTCGTGTATTTAAAGCCAAGCACAGCATACGCGCCTCGCTGCGATGTCAACAAGTGTGCGGGCCCCGCGAGCTTTCAATTTTGTGTAGGGCCAAAAAGCTCGGGCCGGCCGGCCGCCGCCCTCGCCCAACATTTTGGGGGGGCAGTTGGGTCGCTGGCGACGTTGGCTTAACGCCTGGCATTTCGTCTGATTAACTTGGCTTTGTGCTTGCACAAACAAAATATGTTTTTAGTCGCGCAGCGCGTTACCAAAGGGACGGATCCACTCAACCTAAATAAAAACAAACCTATTTTTAAAGTTAACCATACAAAACGAATATCATTAGGCTATATGAAATTCAATAAATTAAATTGTGCATTCTGTGACATTAAATAGCAATTAGCAATTTTTCATTTTGTTTGCCGGCCCAACTGTTATCCTGGCAATCGACCTGTTTTTTTTTTATTGTGCATTTGAAACCGTTATTTCCGCCGTGTTTTGGCCTAGCATATGGCGCCGGAAAATGCGCCGCCGCACGTGCCAGCTGATTATTGCGCCAAAAATTAATCAAAGGTAATGCTGACCTAACGGTTTTTAGTCCTGCTACAGCACACACACACACGCACACTTACTCACCCCCTCTCCGGTTCTATTAAAGATTTGTTGGGCTACGGCACGCAACAAAAAATAAACCAATTTACTTCGGTTTAGCACGCCACCTGTTGGTTGCTGTTGCTTTCAAATGCCGTTAGACGGGCGGGAGCTTAAAGCGCGCAAATGCGTTGATGACCAAACTGATCGATAAATGACAGTTTTATTTATGGAATTAGCGACAGAAATGTACATAAAACCCGTTATCGCGACGGTCGTTGATAAAAATAAAAACGCACACACGGAACGTAAAATATTTTAAGACGTATTTAAATAGTAAGCGCCCGCTTCAAAATGGAGCTCGTGACACGACTCATTAAATGCTCCCAAAAGCTCAGTGAACACCAAATATAACCTGAGCAAAAGTGCGTATCAAGATTTGGGAATTACAGACTAATTATTGGAAATAAATATAAAAAAATAACTGTTAAACTTTCACAAATTGAAATATAATTAATGTGTATTTACATTCTTAAAAATAATATGTAAAAATTAAAATACGGCGGAATCCCAACGCACATATTTTCAATATTTTTTGAATTGAAAAATAAGTATTTACTATTTTATAAATTAAATCAAATCTGAGGGCCTAAAATTGTACGTAAAAAACACAGCATAATTTTCTATAGAATTTGTACTTTAACCCAACTTACTCAAAAATTATTTATTTATAATTGTTATTAAAATTATATACAAGCAACAAAATAGCTCTAAAAATTAAATCATTAATATTAATCGATTACCATTATTTGTATCTGCTATCGATAACCTACCAATCTAAATTAAAAGAATGCCTGAAGAAAACATATCTTACATATTATTTTCAATTCTAAACAATCTATACGAATCTTTATTAGCCAAATGAAAACACACAAAATGACAAACAAAAAAAAAACAATAAGAACAACAATAAAATCAAATCAACGCAACGCAACGTCTCGAGTACTGGCCCCTGTATTAATGTTCGAGTATGATTAATCTACTAATTTTATTGTTTCGCTTGTTTATCGCCAGTGGGCAGTAATTAATTTTTTATATTTATTTTTTTGTTACATTTGGCCAATGGACAACACGAAAATTGTTAACAGATGACAATGACACGATGATCATGCCGCGATAATGCCAGTGACGACGAATGATGGAATGGCAAATTGCGGTAAATGGCGCATTCTATTTTGTTGTTGTTGTTCTTGTTTTCGTTCCACTCGAGTAGACCGCACGAAGCGTCAGGCAGGCTGCCAGAGGCACCGATAGCACGCCGCATGTATGTATGTGTGTGCGTGCGTGTGTATGAAACGTGCCGAAATAGTTTTTGACACCTGTCAGAGCGAGCCAGTTGTATGCCTGCACTTCCTTCCAACGCAAACGGCAACGTGAAAAAGGCACACGAGAGCTTTTATGCGGCCGGCGCCGCCAAATGGTTTTTGTTTTTTTTTTTTTATTATTTTTGTTTGTATTTCTTTTTTATTTGCCGTGTGCGCTGGCGTCGCTGCCGCTGGCCGCCGTCGCCGCCTGCTTAAAAGCTAAGGACAGTTCACAGCGTTCAGTACGTATCGAGTGGTCGCCTCGCGCGGTTTGGCGGCAGCGACAAAGCAAAGCGAGCGACGGAACGAACGTCTAACTGAATCTAACTGTAGTTCAAAACAGAACACAAAAACAACACCACAAACTAAAACACGCTGAAATTAAACCATAAAAACGGTCGGGCAAAAACAACAACAACATCAACAGCAAAAACCGACAGAAGCAACAAAAGTAATGCAAAACAAAAGTCATTAATTTTGAAAGACTAGTTTAAAAAAAAATTCAGCAGCAAAAAAACAATATATTTATTAAAATAATGATTTAATCAAGCAACATTCAAATTAATTTGTTTTGTTTTTCATATTTTTTGTAACTCATTTTTTTTTTGTTTTTGGCTATGTTGCCAACTGCGAAGCAGTTTGAGGCGCCCCCAAGTTCTGTGTGTGTGCGTGTGTGTGTGTGTGTGTTTTATTTTAGCCTAAGATTTGCATAATCCGAGTTTATTTAGTATTTAGATGAGCCTCATCACGAGATCAGATTTGAGCGTGCGATGCCGGCCTCCAGATTTACAGCCCCCTTCCGCCCCGCCGCCCCGTCCCTGGCTGCGCAGGTGCGGCCCACGCTTATTCTGGCAGAACTAGTTTCAGCTTTTGCAAAAATCTGCCGCTGCTGAATTCAAATTAAATTACTATACGGCAATAATTAAAAAAATAAAAAAAAACAGCCACACAGAAATATATAAAAACAAAAACAAATTTGAAATCTTAAGCAGCTTTTTGCATCTCTCTGCCGGCGGCTGCGTTTGCCGACCCGACACCAAACATGTTGGCCCTGATCACGCTTTTACGGGGCCTATCAAAAAATTTTTTTTATGTTTTGATTGAAAACAAGGAGCATTGCAGTCAATATTAGCAAGAAACGCAACTAAAACCAGGCTAAGATCAAATTAAAAACTCTTCCTTTAAATTTTCATAAACTAAAAAGAGCCTCAACTTTGACTTGAACTTAACTTATGTTTTTGTGATCTAATCCAGTTTAGAGTTATTATCATCTCATCTATCTCATCTATAGGAAGTTGTATTAGCATGTGAGATGCTCTTAGTAAAAGCGGCTTTAACATATTATTTTTCTGTTTTCTTCATTTTTTAAATAAAAATTACTTATACGCCGCGTAGAACGCGCAATCAATATTGAGGCAAACTAAATCCTTAAAATAGTATAAATAAAAGCTGTGCGAAACTTTGTTTCTCGTGCTATAATTCGAATCTATTTGATAACATTGAAAAACAGAATACTTTAAATTAGAAAACAACTTTTTTAAACTAGGTAGATTTTTTTTTCAAATAGAAAATCTTAGGAAATACATTTTTTTTTGTTATTTTTTTTATATGTATATATAGTGTATATATAGTGTATATAATTGTTGTGTTTTTATGCACTTACATTTATCATTGATCGCTATGCAATCATCAAAGTGATCACACTTTGTCCGATCGTATTGCCCATCTGGTTTGGGGCTAATGCACTCTGATAATTCAATATTACAGTTATTTCGACAAACGTTTTCTAAGCCACGTGCGAACCTAATGAATATATGCAACTCATTAAAAGAACAAAATTCTTTAAAATTTGCTGGTTCATTTGGCGGTGCTTAATGAACGGTTTCTTCATTGGAATCTTGTGGGTGTTCCCGTATCAATCTTAAGTGTTTCAATTCCATTTCATTCCGTTGTCAATTGAAAAAATGTGTTTTAAATAAAACGTAGGCCAGATTATGGGAATTTTTGCATGACTATTTCGTGTTTCAATTCCACATTCCATTTTAATGTTTTATGGCAGGAAGTGCTATTTAATGTCCCTGCTCGGGCGCAAAAACTTTTACGAATTATATACAAAATTGTTATAAAAAACTAAAAGAATGCTCTTTTAGTATCAAATGCCATGAAATTTGTATTGTATAAAATTGTAAAAAATAATTTTAGAAATTTAAACACATGGGAATCATATGCTGCACGCTATCCTGTATTATGATGAAAATGCTTGACAATAAAATACCCTATATAGATAAGACTTGTGACCATTGATTTCTAATGCCATTTCTTTCAGTGCGCCATTTGTAAGCCGCCGCGACAATTTGAAGGGGCTAGTCCGCACCGTGGACAGCCGTGAACAGTCGCCCATCAGACATCATTTTGGATTATTCGTTAGGCCCCAGTGCGCGGCCGTAAATCAGTTGAACGTATCGCCGCGCTTGGGATCGAGATAAAGGCCAGCGCCTGGGCAGCGATATGTTGGCCACGCCCAGCGGCAGCGCAACGCCCACACAGCAAACAAACGACAAATTGCCGCCGCCGCCGCTGCCGTCGCCGGCCGCAAATCTGAACAATGGCTATCTGCAGGCGAACGCACTGGACGAGCTAAAGGCGACGGTGGTGTCGCCGTTGCTGGGACAGCAACAACAACAACAACAACAGCAGCAACAACAGCAGCAGCAACATAAGCTGCCAACTGTTGTGTTCCTCAGTCCGGATGGCAGCGGCGCCGTTGGCAGCGCCCTGCAGCGGAATGCGCCCGGCTCGGCGCCGCCTGTGGCCAGCGATTGGCTGCTGCTGAAGGAGGCGCAACAGCGCCGGCGACTGTTGGTCCTGGCCATAGCGTTCACCGTGCTGGGCGCGGCAATTGGCGCGCTGGCCATCTACTTTGCCAGCGTGCATCAGCGCTGCCAGCTCTATCAGCGCAGCGAGCTACAGGATGCAGGTGAGCGAAACAGGATGTCAGCCAAGAGACAAGAAGAAGAACAGGAACAGCAACGACAACAATACGTTGCTAAATTGGGCCAGCAGTCAATCAAGTGGCATTCGTTGTTGTTGTCGTTGCGTGACACAAGAATATTAACATAACGGGCGTAACCGACTGCTCAATACTCTTTCACAGCTTGAAACAGTCGGAAAGGCTCTTTATTATGGGTGTTTTTCTGCAAAACTGTTGATTTTTCTAATTTCTGGGGGCGGGAGTGAAATCTAGAGGAGATCAGCAGAAAGCAATTTGCCACTAAATATCCCTTCAGTTATCATTGTGCCAAGATCCAACTAAATTGTGATATTAATTTCTGTTGTTCTGTCGAATATTTCTAGGTTTTATGTGTTTACTAACAAAAATTAATTTGCAAAAACCAAACTTAATAATAATTTTAGTTGTGAATTCCTTAAAATATTTTCCTTAAATATTCAAACCTCTTTTGAGATTGTTGTTAAAATTGAGAAAATAATCTAGTTTTGAGCCTTAATTCCTGTAATATATCATATAGTGGCTCGATCCCGATGCAGTTAAAGCACTTGCAGCCGTCTTCTTCTTCAAAGCGTTACCTTTCTGGCGCACAAATCAGAAATGCCCGTTGGCAAAGGATGTGCAAAACTCAATTTCCTTTCACACAAAACGCAACAGCAGCAGCAGCAGCGGCAGCAACAGGCGGCAGCGGCAGCAACAGGCTGTCATTTGGTGGCAACTTTGGGTTTGGAGTTTTTGATGTGTTTGCGGCTGTGGCTGTGACTTGGCCGCTTGGCAGCCAACAGCAATCAGGCTTCTTCTTAACGCCCGCCCACCTTCCCAGCAGCACCCCGCTTTCACCCTCATTATCCACGCCCCCCGTTTTGTGCTGTAGGCGCCTTTCATTTCCGCGCGCTCTGTTTGAAAATTCAATTACAAAATATGTCAAACAACGGGCAACAACGAGTGGCAAACAACAATGGCGGCAACTGCTTTCTCTTTCTCTTCAACACACAGCCACACACACTTTCCCCCTATCCGCCCCCGTATCCGCCGCTCCATTGGGCAATATACAGCTCAAGTGGCCACTGCGGCTGCACATTGACTTGCCCGCTGCTCATTCTAAGGCGACGCTCTCGGCAGCGACCTTTTAGCCTTCTGCTTGGGGCTCTTATCTAGAACATTAGCCAACAGTCGGCCGAATGTATTTCCATTTTGGAAAAACCAATCAATTCGCCTATGAGTTTCTTGTAATCGATTTGCGGGTGTCCTGCGGCTGTCCTGCGGCTGTCCTGCTTGTGCGCCCCAATTGAATGACACACACACACACACACACATACACGCATCATAACTTTGTGTGTGTTAAAAAAACGTGCTCTTAATATTTAGCGCCAAAATAAATTTAAAACTAATTTCATTCAACGTTCTAGCCATCATCAAAGCCTATGTCCAGCTTCGTCTACACACATACGTTCTTCTTCTTTTCTCTTTTTTTTTCGTTGTTGTTACAACAATTTTAAAAATAAACAGCGTATCTATAAATACTTTATGGCGCCAGGCCATGCGGCAAGGTTTCGCCTTTAATGGGACTTCAAATTAAATGGGTTGCGGCTCATTTTTGTTGGTTGAAGTAATTCAACATTATGGTGTTATCCTTTTTGTGGGCTATACAAAATCGTTATTTACGTGTGTGTGTTCGTTTCATTTAACAACCGATCTAAAGATGAATGACATGGAAAAGAATAAAACAGGTTTTATACATATATTCCTTAAAGGTATTCCTTTAAATTTCTCAAATTTCATCAGAAATATTTCTCAGATACTTTTGTTTTCGCTTTCTTTAGTTAAAGTTATTCTTAGAGGCACGCTTGAGAAATGGTAAACGATGGTCTTGATAAACTTCTTTGGTCTCGTTCCCTCCTTCTCTCCTCCTTTAAACTTACTCTCTACCTTCACTTTAAAACTATTATTTGGGTGCCACAAATCAAAGTTGTAAACATTGCCACGAATTTGATGAAAGCTTTTATTGGATTAGGAAACGGCAGGGGACTGAAGGGGGCTCCCTTATACAGTTAAAAAACTGTTCCGCACTTTGGCTTAGTCCCGGGGCAACACTTTGGCCCACATCCGGTGTCAAGAACTGGATAAAAGGAAGCCAAAGGAACAATCTAGAAAACCTGCCAATATGAGGAGTGAGCATTGGGTTGAGGAGTGAGCATTAAAAAGCGCAAAATAAAGGATGAGGGGAAGGGAACCAAGCACTACTTTCAGTTGTAAAGGGGCGCATGCAACATGTGCCGTTTGTTCCGTGCCCCCTGTCACGTTTCCCGTGTCCCGTTTCTCGTGTTGGGGCAGCAATCGATGAGCTATCGACCAACGGGAGGCACAACAACGAATCGTTTTGTTCACGGCGATGGGGCTGAAGGATGGCAGGTGGGAAGGATCCCTGAGGGAAAAGTAGCCAAGCTTATAATTGTGCCTGCCACCAAAATGGGGTTCATCCACAACTTATGGCAAATGTAGAAATTAATCTTTAAGATACAAATTCAACTAATTTTCAAAAGAAACATTTTAGTAAATTTATTAACATTTTAAATTCCAAATTGATATATTTATTAAAAGCTAATTTAAATCACTTTCTGAAGGAGTAAAATTTTTGATCGAAAGCAGGGTATTTGATAGGCGGTCACTTTAGATACAGTTCGTTTTGGTTAGTGCTGCAATTTGCTTGTGCAAATCCTTTAAATGAAAAATTCAAATTTAATTTACTTGAGTGGTTTTCAAATCGAGGCGAACGATAAAAGCAGCAAACTCAGCTCGAAAGTGCTCTAATTGCAGGCGACGGCAGCTTTGGCATGCAAGGAGCAGGACGCGGCCAGGACAACATCTGCTTGACACAGGAATGCGTGCGAACAGGTGAGTGCCTGATAATGATCTTTATGGTAATGATAATCATCATCGTGATGATGGTGGGGCTTGGCCCAGCAGTGCATGGGAATAGCTCGTGTGTGCTGTCAATTCAGTCACCCACTCCGACACTCCACCCTCCCCCCTCCCCCTCATGCATTCCACTGGTAAGCAATTGGGTAGCCACCCACTTTGGCGAATGTTTTCAATTATTTATTAGCAATTATTGCTGTCTTATGGCCAGCTACTGCCAGTTGGTAATGTCCAAATGCATTTGCCCGCTCATCAAATTGTCAACTCGTCAACCAGAAGAAGAAGACGAAGAATAACAACAACAACAACAACAAGTTGTAGAGCGTTGGACGACTAAGAAGATGAAGAAGAAGCAGAAGACAACGTTTAACGACCTTTTTATGGGCCATCGGGCTGGGAATATGACATTTGGAGCTCTTTTACTCTCTTTCTGTATGTGTGTGCGTGTGTGTGTGTGTATGTAACGCCACATGCCGCATGCCACATCGCATGCATGCATAACAAATGCATAATAGTCTACTTAGAATAGTTAATGCTCCACTTTCAACAAGCCCCCCCCACTCGCCCTCCTCCAGAGCGGGCTTTCGCCTAAAAGCAGGCAATTGTTTTATTTTTCGCCTTTTCGTATGTGCCTGGCTCGTTTATGCCACAAATGAAGCAACTCAATTGCCGCCAGGAGCAACACAACACAACTCACTCCTGACCCCTCCCTTCCCACCTTGCCGCTTTGTACCCCAGGAGATGTTCATTAATGTTATGCGCCTGCTTTATGGGAAGCACGCACAGTGGGGCAAGGCGGGAGGAGGTGGGGCACGCAAAAGGCAACAGGAAGAGGAACAGGAATTTGGCTTTGAATTTCTGATAAACAGTTAGAACTGTACGCTAATGCACAAGGTCAACGCGAGAGAGAAAAGTCAAGAAATATTTAAATAAGTAATAATTACTCCAAAAGCAAATTGTTACTTAATTAAAAGTAATTAAAACTATACAAATTTAATGAAAACAACGTCAAATATTAGTATTATAAATATAATTTAATTAATTAATTATAATTTATAAATTAATTAGGCAGGTTTTATTTATTTCGAGGCACAGAATTTTCAAATTTGCTTACGATTTTTTCAAAAACAACAAAATAACTAGTTATTCGAGCGATCGTTCCAATCTCAGCTATATGATATAGTGAACAGATTCGGCCGACTCGTCAATATGTTAAACTAGGAGACTAGTTTTCAAATAAACAGCTTATAATGTACACAAAATTAAATGACTTAATCATATTTAAAATAAATACCATTTATCCGATTCGTCTTCTGATACTGATGAAAATATATATACTTTGTGATTATTCAAATTATTCAAATTATATATAAATAATATTTATGATAATTAATATTAATTTCGATTGCGTTGCATATTCAAAGTAGGCTTCTAAAATTAATTCACTGTACACACGTGGAATAGAACTCTTTCAGAGTTGCCACATTGCCATAATTTATCCAAAGTTGATTGAATTTCATACTATTTAAACATGAGCAGCTTAAGTTGAGTTGATTTATGATTTGTCGCTTTGTTTTAACTGCTTTGAATAGCCACAAAAGGCATATTTCAAACTGCGCCAAGAAACCAAGTCTGAGCCTTGTGCCGCCCAAGAAAACCCAACTATTGTTGAAATTTCTATCCAGGAGGGCTGACAAAGATTTCGAAACGCACTTAAAAAAAAGTAGCTTAAACTGAAGCAAAGGCCAAACTTTAGGCGTACATTTTGCACACACACACAACCAGGCAAAGAAAATAAATTGCGGGAATGTTTGACTATCAGTTACCCAGCAGAAAGCTAGGAATTTTTTTTAATATTATATATAAATTATTTGTCTATTAATATAATGCATATATTCTATATATCAAAATTGGGTATTATATATTCCAGAAAAATAAGCAGTTGTGTTACAAAATATCTAAGAATAATTATTCACCTCTGCATACTAGATTTTGGGTGCCTAACTCTATTCATCTCCAAGGCGTGCTTAAAAATCACACAGTTGATCGATATTTATTGATTTTTTTTTGTAAAAATTGCCAAAATTATTGCTAGTTTGAGATTAACTCAATTTTAACTAAGTTTCACGTTCATGTTTCATAAAATCGATAATTATCGATTTTTACGTAAATCGATCAATATCTAGTCTATGTAAATATTTCTAAACTTGAAAGCGAAGTTATTGTTTCTATAAATACGGTACTCAAGCTAAGAAATGTTCTATTTAAATCAGTTTTTGTGCATAACTTAGCCACCCTCTGTAGCACATTTACAGGTACAGGGTATGCGATTGGGTTGGGTTGGTTAAGTTTGTAATGATAAAAGTTTTGCATTGAATGAGCTATTTTATGATCGAACCGCGACGAATTGAGTCGAGTGTGATTTATGACCAGGAATTTCAATAAAATCGCACAGCTGGCTTATTTCCCAGTTGGGGTGATAATCATTCACTTGATTTATTGTTGGGTCTATGTTCTGGTTGCTTGTTTGCAGCTGCTTCCTTGCTGTCGGCCATGGATCTAACGGCGGATCCGTGCGAGGATTTCTTTCAATTCGCGTGCGGCACATGGAACAAGGTTCATCCGATACCCGAGGATCGCAGCTCGATCAGCACCTTTGAGGTGGGTTGCCGATGCCGGAAAGTGCCTGATCGAAGCTAATATGCAATGTTTATACTCGTTTACACAAACAGGTGCTCTCCGATCAGCAGCAATTGGTCCTGCGTGGCGTTCTGGAGGAACCGATCGATGATCGCGACAATGCGGCAACGATCAAAGCGAAGACCTTCTTCAAGAGCTGCATGGATCTACGTGAGTTAAATTGTGTACTGAATATATATTCTGATAATTCTTGTCAAATCGGAAATTTAATTACCAAATCTGCAGCCCAGATACGCAAGATCGGCGTTGGTCGCCTGAAGCAGGTGCTCCGCTCGCTGGGCGGTTGGCCAGTGATCGAGTCCGATTGGCAGCCGCCGGCTCAGCTCTCGGTGGAGCAGCTGATGGGGCAGCTGCGCCTCAGCTACAGCGAATCGGTGCTGATCGAGCTGTATGTAGGCGCGGATGACAAGAACAGCTCGGTGAACATCATTCAGATGGATCAGCTGCAATACGCGCTGCCCTCGCGCGACTATTACCTGAAGCCGAGCAGCGCCAACGATCGGAAGGCGTACCACAAGTACATGACACAGATCTCGCTGCTGCTGGGCGCCAATCCGGCAACGGCGGCCGACGAGCTGCAGCAGGTGGTCCTCTTCGAGACGCAGCTGGTGAACGTCTCCCTGGCCGAGGCGGATCGTCACGATACCAGCGTCGTCTATCGCAAACTGTTGCTGCCGGAGCTGCAGCAGCTGGTGCCAGAGCTGAATTGGACGCAGTATTTGCAGACGGCGCTGGGCGCGGACATTCAACTCCAGCCGGATGAGCCGCTGGTCACCTACGGGCTGACCTATCTGACCGAAATGGGTCGCATAATGGAGCGCACCGATCGTCGGGTGATCCACAACTATATGCTGTGGCGGCTGGTCATGTCGCTGATGACGCACATGATCGATGAGTATCAGCGGGAGCGTGTCGAGTTCCGCAAGATCCTGATGGGCATACAATCGGAGCGGACACGCTGGTCCCAGTGCGTCGAGTGGACCAACAAGAAACTGGGCGTCGCCGTCGGCGCCCTCTTCATACGGGATAACTTCAATCAGGATAGCAAAGAGGTTGCCCTCGAGATGATACACAACATACGGGCGGCATTCAACGAGCTCCTGGCCGAGAACCATTGGATGGACGACGAGACACGCGCGGTGGCCAAAGAGAAGGCGGACTCGATGAACGAGCGCATCGGCTACCCGGAGATCCTCACCAATGTCACCGAACTGGAGCAGGAGTACGTCAATGTAGGTGCCGCGGTCAGTTTTTGTTGTGTCTCTCCAACTAATCGCATCTCCTCCACTTCTTTTCAATCATCCACTTAGCTGACAATCGTGTCGGACAACTTTGTCGACAATGTTCTGAGCATTTTGCAGTGGGAATCGGAGAAGGTACTGCATCTGCTGCGTCAGCCGGTTGATAAGGAAAAATGGACCACAGAGCCGGCGGTGGTTAATGCCTTCTACAATCCCAACAAGAATGATATAGGTGGGTAGCCGTATATATAGGTTTAGGTATTTATGTGTAGGTATGTCCTGCACGGTACATTCTCTCTCTACACCCTACACACTAAACCCTACCTACACTCTACACTTTACAACTTACAACTCGTCAACCCTACACCCTAGACCCTACAACCCTACACCTTACACATCACAACCTACTACACAACCTACACTTTACACTCTACAACGTACACCGTACAACCAATACCTTACACCCTACACCCTACACCCTACACTCACACTCCCTACACCCTAACTAACTCACTCTAGCTAAATTCTATACCCTTCATCATATACCTTGCACCCTACATCCTATACCCTTTATACCTAACACGCTGTACCTAATAGCTTACACATTTATAAAGTTTCATTACGCTCTTTAACCCGATCGCCGTTTAGTTTTTCCGGCGGGCATCCTGCAGCCCTTGTTCTACAGCCAGCATTTTCCCAAGTCGCTGAACTACGGCGGCATCGGCGTGGTGATCGGTCATGAGATCACCCATGGCTTCGATGACAAGGGTCGGCAGTTCGACAAGGAGGGCAACATGATGCAGTGGTGGAACAATGCCACAATTGAGGCGTTTAGGGAGCGCACCCAATGCGTCATCGATCAGTATTCGCGTTACAAGATCAACGAAGTGGACATGTACATGGACGGGCGCATGACCCAGGGCGAGAATATAGCGGACAATGGCGGCCTCAAGCAGGCGTTCCGGGTGAGCAGACTGCAGCTGATACTCAACTGATCGCCAATTGATCCTCAACCGATCTTCTCTCGATCTCCATCTTTTGCAGGCGTACAAACAGTGGGAGAAGCTGCATGGACGCGAACTGCAACTGCCGGCGCTGAATATGACGCACGATCAGCTATTCTTTCTCAACTATGCACAGATCTGGTGCGGCAGCATGCGTCCAGAGGATGCGCTAACCAAGATCCGATCATCGGTCCACTCGCCCGGCTTTGTGCGCGTTTTGGGGCCGCTATCGAATTCGCGCGACTTTGCGCACGCCTATTCCTGTTCCGAGGGCACCACCATGAATCCGGCTAACAAGTGCAGCGTTTGGTAGTTATGATCACGATCACACAGCGTCACGATAACGTTCAGGGTCAGGGTCAAGGTCACGGTCAAGTCTTGTTCATGGCCACAATCACGGTCAACGCCAGGATCCTGTTCATGATCACCACCAAGACGGTTATGATCAGGCTTTATATAAGTTTATTTTTATATATATAAATATATATATAATCAGACATATTTATATACCGTATACTATAAAAATAACATCATCAATTGAAGGGCGTCTAATAATTTTTCATAGTTGTTTTTTCTCGTGTTTTTTTTTGTTTGTTTAATTTTAATATTCATTTGTTGTTATAGCATCTACTATAATATAGCGCGATAATGCGGACAGTAAATATCATATATGTAGTATATAACTAATTGTATTTGAATTTGTATTGTAATACGAACGCCATATCAAAGAGAAATGAACAACAACAAAACGCCAACGCCCCCACCCCCTTTTGTTGCGGTACCCCCACCCACCACCCCCCACCCCACAAACCCCTTTACCCAGTAACCAGTTATCGGTAGCGTCCGACAAAAAAACAGAAATACGAAAGCATTATTAATATTCTTAATAAACGAAAATAACAAAAATGAAACGAAATTAAATATTTGATAAGGCACGCAAATTTGCGCATTGGATATCTAGAGTTTTATGCATGGAGCGTACATACATAGCATCGAACAAATATAGGGGCTAGTCAACACTCGGATATTTAAAATTAAGAGTTGACCAAAAAAATTATTATGAAAATTTTCTAACTTGAAACTTGAAAAATGTTATTTATTATGAATTTTCCTATTAAGCTCAAGCTTCCACTTTTTCTACCCTGGGTAAATGGGTAAAAAGGGTATAATGGTTTTGTTAAAATGTATGTAACAGGCAGAAGGAGGCACCTTCGACCCCATAAAGCATATATTTTCTTGATCAGGACGACGAGCTGAGTTGATTTAGCCATGTCCGTCTGTCCGTCTGTCTATCCGTCTGTATGAATGCAGCGATCTCGGAAACTTCAAAAGCTAGAAAGCTTATCTTATCATACGCAAAACAAGTTTATCATGTTTTTCGATAACTTGCTTCGTTTCAATGTCATCGATAAAAATCGATAAAAACCTTTTGGTTTTTTACAATATCTGGGTAACTAAAAGAGCTAGAGACAACATCTAGTGCGTTATGTCCGCAGATTTTGATATCTCCGGATTTTAGATATCGACAAAACCATAAAAATCGCAAGCGGGTTGAAATGCTTATGAAGACAGATCGCAGCGTTCAGGGTATCTCCTAGTCGGGCGGCCCCGACTAGAGTTCTCTCACTTATTTACTTATACAAATGTTATCTTTTAACTCAGTTACAGTGCTTGACTAATGCGCTTTGCAAAACTAACCCAAGTTCACAGACAATTTACTAAGCTTTTATTCTGTTAATGGGGGCGTATTCGTTTAATCAACGTTTATGAAATACAAGACATGATAACGGGACATTAGATGTACAACTAAAAGTTGAGGCGCAGTCAACTTAACGGATAAACGTTGCCATATCGTCAATTTAATCCTTGTGTACCACAGGAATAATTTCTTAAATACCATCAACTTACTTTTCCCATACAAACCATTCAATCCAGCTCAAAAACTCTTTAAAAGCAAAAAAAAATCCTCCTCAAATTTCAACATTTACGATATGTTTGTGCGATTTTATTCTTGCATATTAACGTTCAAGTGACATTCAGTTGCCCGACTTGAATGCTATGTACACATGTATAGCTTATAAATAATATATATTTATATATATATCGGAATATATCTTGTATATATTTTGTATAATTTTGCAGGGCCGACGTTGGCCCGACGCACTAAAGCTATATATATATATATATATATATATATTTAGGTCAATTCTAGAGCCTAGTTTGTCATAAGTATATATATATCATATATGGTTTACATTAATAGTATAACGAATATATATTGGTATAAAAACATCTAGCAAAACACAGTCCGTTGTTGAAAGAGACATCGGGGTATTCTCCCATTTAACAATCAGGGGAAAAAATAAACAATGAAACAATTATAATATGAGAAAAAAAAACCGACAATCAATCAAAACATTGGAGAATCAGAAAAATCATTGCCAGCCACTGAAAGGTCGCTAAAAGCGTTATTCACACAACTAGCATCTATTGGAAGTGAGATAGCCACTGGAAAGATGGAGAAAAATCTCTGGAAAATTTCTATTCATCTGAACACAAACACAAATAGCACAAGTAGTATTTGTAAGAGAATAAAAGCTCTTGGCAAGCCACACAAAGCAGCTGGAAGTTCCATAAATATTGCTGGAACAGCACTGGAAACTGGAAGCTTGTTCAGTCTAGAGATTGGTACAATGAGCTCAATTTGTTTTTAAAAAACAATTTTAGTTTTTGGACCTGAATTAAAATGTTTTAAAAACTGTAAGATAGTTAAAAATTCACTGAAACTCTTTTGAAGAGAACATTTTCTACTACTAAAATCCGTTTTCTAAGCTAAAAGCTACCTGGAAAGTCGCAAAGAATGTATAAAAAAAAAGCTTGGAAACTGAAAGCTACTGGAAAGTAACTGGAAGTCAATGGATGAAAAGTACGTTACTCTTAGGTTTTTCACACTGAATGCAACTGGAAGGCTTGAGCAAAGTAATAAGTGCGACTGGAAGATGTCAGAGAAGTTTTGGAAACTTGAAGCAACTGAAAAGTGATGGTAAATGTTTTTTTTTTTGTCATTTGGTTAAGTTTTGGTAAAATGCGAACTAGCAAGTTTTTTTGAAACTGATATTCGCCGGGCGAATTACGAAGCTATTTTTTGTTCGAGGATTAGCTTCACCCACAAGGAATAATGCGTCGTCTGCGTTGGGAACTTAAGAAAACATTCCGCGCGGAATTATCACACATGCTTATGCACTAAATGGATTAGGGGATGTGAGGGGGGCGTGTGTTAGGTACTTGGTGCAAACGGTGCTAGATGCGTAACGGACGAACGGACGCCCTGCCCGCCGCCGGATGCGGCTGCGACCAGCTCTGCTCGTCGGCGCTGGCAAAGATGAGATAGATGAAGTTGCCGGCAATATTGAGGAGGGCGGCCAGCCAGAAGACAATATGCCACTGGGTGAGCGTCTCGCGGTGATTAATGATCAGACCGACGACGTAGGGCGCCAGGAAGCCGCAGATGTTCGCCGCCGAATTTGTGATGCCGTACATGGTGCCGGCATAGCGTGGACTGAGCGCAATGTGATTCATCTGATTGCCCGCAAAGACGGCACCGCCGAAGGAGCCAATCCCGGCCAGCATGAATGTGACCCAGACCCAGTCGCAGCCCGCATAGGTAATGCCAATTAGACCCAGCGACGGCACCACCGAGGCAATGGTGTTCCACAGCTTGTACGAGTTGAGCAGCGATATGTAGCCGCGGGCGAGCATCCAGTCCGCCAGCGTGGAGCACGCGATGCCCATGAACCAGGCGGTGAGGGAGGGCAGCGCATTGAGCAGGGCGTTCGATTGGATATCGACATGGAGGATGTTGCTCATGTACGTGGGCAGCTCCGTCAGCTGCGTGTAGAAGGCCCAACTTTGGCCGCACTGCGTCAACAGGATGGCCCAAAGGGGCACGCTGCCCAGCAGCGAGCACCACGGTACCGCATCCGGTTCGTGCTCCTGTCGCCGTCGCCGCTGCAGCTGCACCCGATCAGCATCCTGATCATCTTCCGTGTGCTCGTACCGATGCTGTTCCTGCTCCTGCTCCTGCTCCCAATTCTGATTCCGATCCCGGTCGGGCTGCAGTGCCGCGTGCAGCGAACGTTCGATGTAGGCGCGCTCCTTGCGGGAGATGCGCGGATGCTCGCTGGGCTTGTCGTACACCAGGTACATCCACAGCACAAACCACACCAGGCCGAGCACTCCAAAGATGTAGAACGCCGACGGCCATCCGCCGAGAAAATTCTGCGAGCAGAGCCAGCCGGTCAGCGGCATCGAGATGACGGTGCCAATATTGGACCCGGCATAGACAATGGCGGCGAACTTGTTGCGCTCCAGCGGCGGTATCCAATGCGCCAGCATCGCGTGCATCGCCGGATAGGTGACGCCCTCGCCCATGCCCTCCAGTATGCGCACCAGCACCAGCAGCGGCAGATCCCAGTGCGCCGCCATCGGCGTGAGCAGCGTAAAGATTGCCGTCACGAGGACACCATAGCCGTAGATGCGTTTGCCGCCGAGCAGCTCGGCCATGCGGCCGCCGGGCACCTGGGTGAGCACGTAGCCATAGAAGAAACAGCCCAGCACCAGGCCCTGGGTGGCCTCGTCCCACACAAATTCGCCTTCGGCCGGCGGCGGCGGCGCCGGACTCCAAAACTGTTGCACTGTATTGTTCGGGGAGGGAGTCGGCGCCGGAGGCAGCGGACAGGTATCGTTGGCCAGAACGGAGCTATTGGTGTGCGGTATGGCCGTTTGGTTGACCATGGCCACAATGGCCACCGAGAGATTCACGCGCATGGCATAGACCACGGCAAAGCCCAGGAAACCCATCAGGCCAAAAATGTGGCGCGTCTTTAAGTAGCCATCCTCACCAGCGTCCGCATCAGCTGCAACCACAATTCTCTAAAACGTTGGCATAAATAAAAATAAAAGCGAAAAATCGACCCACCTGTGATGAGCGGCCTCTGGCCGTCGCAGAACGCTTGGCGCTCGTCGTCCGCCTCCGTGTCGTCATCGTCCGCATCCCCGTCCGCATCGGAGGCGCCACCTATCGCATTGTCGTAGTAACAGGAGGCGTCGCGCGACTCGTCCGTCCATCTGTACGGCGGCATCTGTGCTCTCAACTTGCCAGCTGGATTTCAAATGTTTGCCTTTCTTTCGCAATTGATTTGCACACTTTTTTTATATTTTTTGTAATTTAATTTTAGTTCTTTTGCAATTATTGCCAGCTCATTTTCTCTTTTGCTTTTCCTAACAGCAGCAGCAGCAAAGGCGACGACAACGTTGGCCAAAATACAACTCACCAACAGCTGGAGCAGGCAGCGACTGAAGCGAGGCGTCGCCAGCAACAACATAAGCAGCAGCAGCAGCAGCACATAACAAAAGCAACAACTAAGTCTAAACAACAAAAAGTGCGATATAACTGTTATGGCTGTTGTTGTCGTTGCTGCCATAGTTGTTGTTGCTGTTGTTGTTGGTGTGCTAACCAGTCAATCAGTCACTCTGCACACTCTCTATTGCAATATACGCTCTCTTTCTCTCTCTCTCCCTTGCTCTCGCGTAGTCAGCAGCTTTGCTTAGGAAAGTAGAGCAGCAGCAACTACAAAAAAAGAGCAACTACAACAAGTGAATGGCTTCATAATTTGGCGCTCTCTCTCGCTCCCACACGCTCTCTGCGTCATTTAACTTGCTGAATTTGTATTGGAGGCGCTTTGGTGGACTTGTAAAAGTTCAACAAATACTTGGCCATTGTTTACATTCAGTTTTAATTCCCACACGCACACACACATACGCTTGCTGTGTGTAGCTGTAAGTGCGCAGTTAAAATGAATATTCAGAAAGAGGTATACAGAGTCTTGAATATCCTCATTAGCGAAACATGAACTTTCAACTTGACTTGATATAATTAAGCAAACCTTAAGCTTATTTAAAAGTATGTATGTATACAAATATGTATTTTTAGCAGTTACAGAGTATAACAATTATTAATTAATAGAATTATTTTGCTATAAATAAGTTTTTATGAATATTTTTCTGTAACCTTCGTAACAGTTCTGAATATGTACAAACAGTGGATAACATTAATATTCGGTTTTTGTTTCAAAGTTTTTTAAAAATAGTATGATAAAGTTTGTTTAATAACCTTTTCATAATGGTACATATATTAGGATTTTATTTA
The DNA here is from genome assembly GCA_035043915.1 of Drosophila paramelanica. Taxonomy (NCBI): domain Eukaryota; kingdom Metazoa; phylum Arthropoda; class Insecta; order Diptera; family Drosophilidae; genus Drosophila; species Drosophila paramelanica. The sequence goes on along the minus strand of JAWNMO010000557.1, from coordinate 2,916,698 downwards.
AAATTAAAGAAATAAATAAATATAAACAAAAACAGTTCAAAATTTGCGCAACATTAACATTCTTTTTTTCTTATACAACTAAAAAATACCTATTTTATCTAAAGAAAAACTTAAATCTAATATTTTGTATGATACCCATTATTTAATAGGGTATCATCCAAACGTTTTGGCATATTTTGTATAATTTTGTTGGTGTAATCGTGTCCAATTTAGGCCTATTCTTCCTCAAGCCGTTTTTTAACTCCGACATGGACGATATTGGCGCTTTGTATATAACTTAAAGGTATCGGCAATACCCATTTTCTCGGCTGACTGCTTCAAATTCTCCTTCAAAATCAAAATCAGATCAGGTACTGATCTTGGTTCATTATGCCATCAAGAAACACAAGATTTCCCACTCCTTTTGTTGAAATACAGCCCCAAACCCCGCCGTGTTTCACGGTTGTTCTCAAGTTTTCCTTTTGCAGCTTAGTATTTGGCTTCCGCCAAACCATAGTCCTTCCGTCACTGCCAAAAAAGTTGAACTTGCTCTCGTCCAAGAAAAACATCATCCCAGAAGCTTTGATCCTTTTTGGAGTAAGTTGATAAAAAAACCCGAATATTAATGTTATCCACTCTATATATTTTGTTTCCGAATCTGATGTGTACCAAATGTTAGCAAAACAGCTTTAATAATCCTTCCACTTTGAAACCGGTTCACAGACTTTGTAAATACATGCACTATATGGTATATAAAAACATACAATATATATATATTTATTAATTATAATGCATTACATAAACGAAAAAAAGAGAATATCTAAACTTAATCCCACGGTCCCTACCCAAGATCACAGCCGTTACATGCGCTCCGAGAGACGTGTCGCAACGGCGCGCAGATTGCCGTAGACTTTGCTGGGCGGCGAGCCGAGGATCAGGTTGCAGATGGCGCGACGGGCGAGCTGTATGTTCTGATAGCTGCCGAGGATGTGGATCTTGCTGTCGGCGAGCACAATGCGTGTTTTCGTGACGTTCTCGATGGTGAACTTGGTACGACCGCCCTTGCCGGCCAGGCGACCGATGGCACGCGATTGATGATCGCCGCGCAGCGTTTTCACATCCTTAATCTCAAACGTCTCGATGAACAGATCCTCCAGACGCAACAGAGCCAGGGCATCGTCCACCTCGAAGCCGCAAAGAAAGGCTTTCACAAAGTCGGCGCCCTTCTGCAGATTCGATATATCGGGCGTCTCGGGTCCGATGCGCAGCTCCACCTGACGTGCCTTCATGTTGAAGCGTATCTGCAGCTTCATGTGCTCCACCACAGGCGTGAAGATCTTCATCCAATTCTCCTTGAGCGAGGAGTATCTGTGCGGCGGCACGGACACCTTGCGCAGCTCGCTGCGTATGCGTTTTGCCCGCGGCGGCGCTTGTCCTCCGCTGTTGGCACGTTGGTTGAATTCGATGCCAGTGGCGGCGTCCACTTGCATTTCGGTGTCCTGTGTGTCTGCGTTGGCGCTGCGCTTTTGTGCCTTTTTGGCTGGCACAAAAGCGTCCACTTGTATATTTTCTACCTCCATTTTTGTTTCGTTTTCCACACAACAGCCTGCTCTATTTTGGTTAATGTTTTTCCACGTGCGGTGTGTTCGCTTCCAGCTATGCATTTGCAGTGCTATCGTTGTCTATCAAGTTGGCAGCGCTTACGAGTGAGTGCTGCAGCAGGCAGCTTCTTTATGAGTATCGATTGTTTTCGATAATTGCGCGGCAGTGTGGCGCGAAAGTAACGTGTTTTTAAAACAGAATATAATCAAGAACATGAAAGCTGCCTGTGTTAAGTTTCTTTGTGTTACTTTTGTTGTAGTCTACTTGTTTAGAGTTGTATGCTCTGGGCAAGCTTTTGCCAATTTACAGCTAGCAGCAAATTACAGTCATGATAAAGTGTGTGTGTGTTTTGTTCTTGTTTGAGCAACTTTTGACACCCAAAATGGACACCCAAAATAGACTTTGGCCATGTTATCAGGTATACTTATTGTGCACGTTGCATAAATGGACACTAACTGGGCCTCGTCATGGGCGTCCGCCTGGTTATGTGTGTGTGTGTGTGTGTGTGTGTGCCTGTGTGCATTGTAGCTAAAAATGCAAATGATAATGATGTCCCAACGAGCGCCTTTTTGAAATGCCCAACAACAGATGAGCTGGCTATCGGCCCGGCGGCTGTTGCGCCTGTTTTGGGAACCCACAATGTTCGGACATTTTAAATACAAATTGCAGCGCTGTTGTTGTTTTTGTTGTTGTTGATTTAGTTTTTGTTGCTGTTGCGTCTCTGGCATCGAATTGCTTGCAACCTGAACGGGGCTCGGTTCGCCTGCCACAGAGGGGCCATCGTCATCGTCACCGTTATCGTCACCGTCACCGTAACGTTACCGTTACCGTTACCATCAACATCAACGTCAGAGTCAACCGGTCCGGTTAGCTGGTTAGGAGCTGCAGTCTCTTTTTACTCTATTGGCAACTGATTAGCATTTAAATTAAAATGTCGCAAAGTGGCCTTAACAAAATGTTGCTTGCCCCGTGTATGTGAGTTGTTATACCCTGTAAATTTAAAATTTTAAAAATTGGGCATTTTCTTTACTGGAAAGTGGTTGATAATAATACCTTCTTCATTTTGAGCGCAGTTATCAAGTTTTGTTTCTTTATTAATTAATTATTTATTTATTTTTTTATAATTTTTAATTATTCGAATTTAGAAATATATTTTGTCATTTTAACACTAATTTGTTACATATTCCGAATTTTTTAAAAATTATGAAAATATTTATATTATATTTTTTTATGAAATATTTGTCTGCGTTGGAAAATTCGATCGATTATTTTTAAATTTATCGATACTGTTCGTACAGGGAATTTTACAGTCAGATAATCCCACATAAATTATTTTTACGTGTTTCCACTGTGTTTGCTTGTGTTTGTTTGTGTTTGCTCGTATGTGTGTGTGTGTGTGTGTGTTTGTGTGTGTGTGTGCTTTTGTGTGTGGTGCTATTGCAGCTTATTGTCTCTGGTGTCACCTGTTTATGCCGCTGCTGCCGCCGAGATTGGCACTCGCCTCGGCAATTGCCTTTGTGCTGGGGCCGCCGCAAATTGGAACAGTGGATGTGGATGCGGATGCGGATGTGGACGAGGATGTGGATGTGGATGCGGATGTGATTGTTGCGTCCACTTCAAAGAGCGCTTCGAGCGGGCTTAATTATGAAAATTAATTGTATTCGAATGAATAATGTTAATTGATTTTTATCTTCCGCTCTCACCCACTCTCCCCGTTTCTCGCTCTCTCTCTCTCTCTCTCTCTCGCATAAGCTGCTAGCTGGTTTTACGCTCGCGCGGCTTACTTTGTCGCAATGGCCACGTTTCCACGTTTCCACATTTCCGCGTCTCCCCCCTCCCCGCTGCCTATCACATTAATTAATTAGCTCGTTTTATTGTTGTGAGTGAAAACAACGCGAAATCAAATACAATTCGGCCCGCTTTTCGCTCGCCATTCGCAATTGCCGTTAGTTAAACGATTCAGTCACGTAATTCATTTGCATGGCGCGCGTGGTCAGGATACGATATACCCCATTCCCATCGATAAGGGGTAGAGGCAAGGGGCGAACTTAATCGAGCAGCGATGGAGGATGGATGTCAGTTTCAGAGGGAGAGGGGGAGAGTGGGGGAAAGAGAAAAAAATAGGCAGAAAGAGGAAAAAAAGACAGAGAGAAAGATGTGGAGAGAGAGAAAGAGAGAGTGAGAAAGAGGCATAAAGTCGGAGGTGAAAATGTGATAGAAGGAAAGAAAAAGCGAGAAGAAAGTAAGCGAGACAAAGGTAGAAACTAAGATAAAATACAGTAAAAGTAAGGAATAAAAATAACGAGAAAGAAGAAGCAGTAAAAGACAAAGAGAAAGAGAGGGAGAAAGAGAACAATATATATAAGAAAGAGATATAGTAATAAAAAGAGAGAAGGAAAGAGATAAAGAAATAAAGAGAGAATATAAAAAATGCGGAGAAAGTAGGGAAAGAAAGAAGACAGACAGAAAATGAGCAAGAGACGGTAAGAAAAAGAAAATGGGAAAAGAAAAATAAGGAAAAAGCGGATTACAAAAAGGGATATAAAGAAAGGAAAAAAGAGAGAGAGAGATAGATAAACAGCGAGAATGAGATAGAGAGCTGGGTGAGCATATAGTAAGAAGCAAACAACAAAAGTTTCAGTCTTTAATTTGCACGATCTTGATTGATGTGTCTGTCTAAGGCTCTTGTTTGTCACATAATCCATCTAAAAATATCATCAAATTTGTGCCTGCTAAGTAACAAGTTGTCGCACCTTGCCTGTGGGGGGTGGGGACTAGTGTCCTTGCTCCGACTTGACTTCTGTTTAACCAAATTGATGCGTGAAACTTTGTGCGTTTCGCAGCGTGCAAACAATTTGTCGGCTATTTTTTATGCGGTATTTGGTCATTTTTCATGGTCAGTAATTGGCAAGGACTATGACGATGTCCAGCCAGACGACCCCCATTCCCATGCTCATCCTTATCCCTAACGGGGAACGTCCTGCATTGTCCCCTTGGGCTGATGACAGAACGCGCAACGCTCTTGCGTTCTTTCTCACACCATTTAAAGGCTTTCATCTCGCCTGTCCCTCACACACACACACACACACACACACATAGGGGCTATGCATATATATGCGCTATTTATGTGGGCGTGTGTGTGTGTGTGTGTCATCTATGCTCACGTATCAATAAGTGCCTCAGACGTGAACTGAATTTTTTATTACCGTTTGTCGAAGTATGCGCAAAAGTGAATGCTGCCTGCCTCGCAGTGCCGCAGGACGCAGGACGCCGCACGAAGGACACGGGCCACAGGACATTCGGAATATGTCTCTCAGCATGCGAAATTGCCTGTGAAATATTTTCCAAATTTACTATATATGTATATATATATAAATATATACACATATATGGGAATGTCCTCCCACTCGAAGGAAGAAAAAATATTCTCGTTCTTAGTTTTAAGTGCGAGCTTCTATCCCGTTATTCCATTCAAATAAGAAAGAGTATACAACTTCTTTGAGAGCCCTTTTCTACATTATTTAGAAACCATTTATTTTTGGATAAAACATATATGGATAAAGTTATTTAAATACAAAATGTAAAGAGAAAACCATTATCAAACATGAAAATCGGTTCAATTTTGACAAAAATGTGTGAGTTTGAAATATGGGAGCTATGGTTTGGAGAGCTTTACAAAATGTCAAAATTTTTGTAAATTTTTTCTAAAAATTTTACCATGTGAAAATCGATTTAAATGTTGTTTTTAATACAAATTAGGAAAATTAAAATCGATTAAAAAAATAAAATTTAAAAAAAAGGGATTTTTTAATAAAAAATTAACAAACTAATAAATAAATTTTTTGAAAATAAAAATTTTGTTAATGCAGATTTTATCTTGAGGACAAACCATAAATAAAATGCTGTCAAACATGAAAATCGGTTCAGTTTTATGGGTGTTTCAAATATGACCTATGGGTCCGAGAGCTTTACATGTCCAAATTTTTCTCAATTTTGGCATGATTTTTGACAAAAAAATTGACCCCCTCAGAATCAGGTTAAATGTGTTTTTTTAATACTATTTGTGGCCAGCAAAATCGATTAAAATTGCAAACTCGCAATTTAAAATTTTGAATTTTTTTTTCGAAAATGAATAAGGGGAGTACATGTTTTTTTTCCAAAAAATTCAAAAATTTTTTTTTTCAAAAATGCATTAATTTTAAATGTGTAATCAAATTAAATGAAAAATCATGATAAAAATGCCATCAAACGTGAAAATCGGTTCAGTTTTGATAAAGATGTGCGAGCTTAAAGGTTGGGAGCTTTGGATGCGAAAGCTTTACAAGTCAAAATTTTTGTCAATTTTGGCATAAGTTTTGACCAAAAATTTGACCTTCTCAGAATCACTTTTAATGTTGTTTTTTTATACTATTTATGAATATTAAAATTGATTAAAAAAAGAAATTGTTAAATTTCAATTATGAAAAAACATTTTTTTCGAAAATAAGTAATGGGGAAATGATTCTTTAGCAAAAAATTAAAAAAAAATTTATGAAAATTCATATATTTTAAATGCAAACTTAACATTTTTTTCTCAGTGCATGCAGTTTATTTTGATTAAAAGTGTATATTTAAAATTGAGCCATGAATATTATACGAATCAATTTCTGAACTCTATTTGAGAAATTTTGCATACTTTTGAGTGCTCCCAAAATGAAACTGTCAAAAATGGGCGTTTGACGTCGGCTGCAAGCGGTGGTGGGCGTGGCATAAATATACAGGCAATTGGCCAAAAGCAGATGCAATTAAGTCAATGGCCCAAAAACTGAGATAAACAAGCGGATTGCTGCCCAATCGCAACTAATCTGAGGGCCTAATCCCGCACAATGGGGCCAAACAGGGAGGGGGCGGGGCGGGGGTTGGTGTTGTCAGGGGTAATATATATACCCTTTAATTGTAAGCGGCTAAGTGTTGTTTGTGGGGCTTAGCTTTGAAGTTTTGACAAGTCAAATCGTCTCCAATAACAGCAGCAGCGTCAAGAGGGAGGCTGTACGCAGGACGCAGGACGAAGCGCGCAAGGGTTCAATGGCAATGGCTTTCAGGTAATTTCGCTTGAAGCCCCCCGGGCATTTTGGTGGGTTAACTGGGCCAAAAGGACGCTCAAGTCGCCGGAGCGTTAATTACTGCTAAAGACAGCCCCACAACTCGCATTCCGCATTCCGCAATCCGCAACCCCCTCGGCCCCCGTCTCCGTCTCCGTCTCCACTTGAGCAACTGCAGGTGATTAACGGCGTAACTGCCGAGCTGATGTCCGGGCTGAGCCCCAGTCCGGCTCGTCCAGTTCTGAATCCGTGCAGCTGCCCGGAGCTGCTCGCAATTGATTTATAAATCAATAAAAATATGTGCATAAATATTTACCGAGACAATATAAATAAATTACAATCCAATGTGAGCAGTCGGCTGAAAAACCTTATGCAAAATGCAACCGGACAGCCACAGGACGAAACGGACGAACGGCGAACGGCAGCCAACTGACACAGAGAGAGCGAGCAACGTTGCGGCAGCTGCTGAACAGTCAGTTCTGTGGTCAGCGCGGACCGAGAAATGATGTGTTAAGGGGGGAGGATTGAGGGTTAAACGGGGGGTGTCCATTGCAAGTTGAAGACGTTGCCAGACAATGCCGGAGGCTTATAAGCAAACTGCATAGATGCTCGTTGCGCTTCTGGTCCTTATTAACTGTCAGTGGCCACACAGGGCACGAGGGCTGCCACAGAAGTTCGGCTAAAAATAAAAATAAAGACAATTTATACTGTGAACGAGTATTGCGTAGTTGGTTACACCCGATTGGGATTGCTTTGTTGTAATGCCAGATTTAAATGCAGCAAAAATCGAAATGTAAAATCAGAAACACAAAAATTACTTTAATTATTCGATTATTTAAAATTTTTAAATCTGATATTTATATGCACTTTGTGTTTTCAGATAAAAGTAAATCTGTGGTTTAACTTGAAGAAAATTAATTCCGAATTAAGTTCTGGCAACTTTTGATCATTAAAAATTAACTAAAATTCTTTTTTTTAAATTATTAACCAAATTAATGACTCCGAATATTTAATCCTTATTCCTTATCAAAATAATTTAAGTTTCGACAAACTTGTGAAAGTGACAATTTTGGGTTGTATGTCTCGGCGGGAGTTATCGGGTATAATAGCGTATATTCATGAACATGAATCTCAGTTTGGCAACTGATTGATCGGCCCTCGTGACTGTTCATGTATTCATGCATATGAAAATAGGATGCAGGACGAAGGACGTAGCAAACAGGACGCAGCTACAACTGCCGCCTAGCAATAGTCAGATTTACTTTGGCCCCATAATTTGATGTATTGTATGAGTGTGCGTGTGTGTGTGTGTGCGTGTGTGTGTTTGTGTGTGTGCAATGTGAACGCAATTTAAATATGTGCGCAATTACGTAAAATGTTTACCAGAGCGCCGGCCAAAAAGCAACCCAAAAAGTGGCAGCAAAACAATTTCTGCTAACCAGGTGCCAACTAATCAAAAATGCGAGCAATTATAATTGATTAAAATGGGATAGACAACGAGTTGAAGCGGCCAACCATTTATTCATTCATCCAACCAGCTACCATTCACCATTCACCATCCATACATATATTGAATAATACGAATCTGCGAAATGCTGCGAATTTGTGCAATTGAATCAGTTCAGTTGGATGGCATCCAAACTCATCAGTCCTATTTTCCATGCAATTATATTTATATTATTTCACAAGCACACACACACACACACACACAAACAAAAAAAATATGTGATTTTCAACAGTTTCCAATATTTAAGAAATAAAAGCAAAACAATTCAGTGCTCAAAAGCGACCAAAAAGTATATTGGCGCAAGGCAAAGCTTTTAAAATCACGAACAAGTGCATAATAAATACTTAACAGCACTGAAAAGTGCACATTGAGTGCTGAGCAATGCCCAAAAATGTAAATAAAAATGTTAGTTATCAAATTATCGATTCCAATGGAAATTCATTTAAAACAACATTTCATATTGAGAGACATTTCAATCTGATTTCGATAAAAAGAGACACACATTAGCCCTTTTTCGTTTTAAATACTTGAAATATGTCTGATGGCTAAAATCAGTAAGCAGCTTTATGCTTGTGAAAGTTACTTTTTAAGCTGTTTGTTTTGCTGATCTCAGAGCTTTCAAAAGCTATCTTTATTATAAAATGTTTGATCAAGCTTATTTTCCTTGTTTTAATCATAGCCGTTAAAGTTAGCTTTTTCTTTTAAATTTTGTATACTTTCCTTCTTAATTAGTCCACGTTAATTTTCAGTTTTTTCTTTAAAGCTTATTCTCTTACATACAAACATCGTAAAGCTTTTTATGTTAATCACATACTTTTTAAAGCTCTTCGCTTGTATTTTATTTCATTTTCAAAAGCTTTTTCAGCCTTCTTTATGCTTCCCTCTTTTTCACACTTTTCTACGAAAGTTATTTTGAGTGATCTTTAAAGCTTTCTTTTTGATTTTTATCACAAGTTATCTAAAGATTATTTTTTTTCTTTCTTTAGTTTTCATTTCCTCGCTGCTTTTACTATTGTTCTTTCACGTTGCTTAATCTGTTATCAACTTTTGCCTGTCTTCGATTAAAGCTTTAAAGCTTTCAGCAGAACATGCAGCTCTTGAAGTGCTCGTCCTGTGCCGATTTGGTCCACTCAAAGCGCAGCAGGTCCAGCTTATGGATAAAGACTGAATTGCGTTGCCCACAAAAATGCCATGGAATCAATTTAGCATCAAAATTGGATGCAAAAAGGCACAAGTGCGGAACGAGGGCGTGTTGTAAGGGGGCCTCTGTGAGCGAGAGCGGGGGCCTAGGGGCTGTGGGCGTGGCAGGCTTAGCGGTTGCAATGCGGCCGCAGCGCAGTGCTTATGCACCTGGCCCGCATGCATGCAGGCGGCCGTGTGTCCAGCCGGGCCGTATCCTGCCCTGTGGTTGTCCGGAACTGGAAGAGGAAGGGCCTACGAACGGGGGAGAGGGGGTGTGCTGGCTGCTGGCTGCTGGCTGCGGGGTTTGGGCTTTTTAAAAAGGGACCAGAGAGCTCGCACCGCACACGAAACCCGAAAATGTAATTGAAAAATTATTTTGTTACACGTGTCCGGTTGCAGTTGCCGCAGCCGTAGCCGTCGCTATTGCAACGATTGCAGCCAGTGTGTGTGTGTGTGTGTGTGTGCGTGTGTGCGTCTGTCCGTTCTGTCCTGGCTGTCCCGGCCGTGTGTCGATAATTTCGTGGCCAGGCCAAATTTTAATTAATTTGCCGAATTGCGAAACGCGCAACAACTTCAAATGCGAGCAGTAGAAACAAAGGGAGCGAATAAGAGACAGAGAGAGAGTGAGAGAGAGAGAGAGAGCAGATCGAATAACCAAGTCGTCTCGTATGTCTCCAGGCGTTGGCTCCGGCTTACTGATTAGCATATAAATTACATTGCCACGCCCCCCGTCAGAGCAATTGCAATATGCTGTTATTTTATTTAGGGAATTTTTGTATTTTTTTTTGTGTTTTTTGTTACCTCTTATTGATTTAGCATTAATTGTTTATTGTTAATAACCGGAGAACTTCAGTCGTGTTGGCTTCTCTCTGCCCTTTTTGGCCAAGATTCTCGTCTGGCACGAAACTCAATTAACTTGTTAATTTATTTGTCATTTGCTTTGTTCACAACGTGCAACAGCACAAATTCTAAAGCCAGGCCAAAGCTGAGGGGCTGAAGGGTTGAAGGGGTGAAACGGGGGGCACAGGTAGAGGCACAGCCAGGTGGTCCTGGTCCATCGGGAGTCTCGTTGCTGGGCTCTCGTTTCAAATGCAAGCGGCCACCATTTGATAGATAGTTTCGTTGGAATTGATGCCTGGCCAAGCACACAAGGCGAGCCATTTTCCCCCCCAAAGGGCCTTTAGTTTTTGTTGGCCACAATACCAGGAATTTTTGGAAGGCCTCTAGCTGAATGGCCGAACAGCTCCTTTAATTGAAGAGTTCTGTACGCAACCCTTTCTTTGTAGAACAAAAAAATACAAAAAATACTATGCAGTCCTTGCTGGATTAGTTGAACAATTGAACAAGGAATTCCAGGTTGGAATGCGAGGCTTCTATTCTATATGAATACGTCTTAGCCCAAGTTTAATACTCTGTTTTTAAACGAGTTTTTTACACGGATATTTTTGGTTTTCACGCGATTTCAAATTGACTTTGAATACAAATTTTATAATTTATTTTTTATTAAATGAAAATGTTTAAATGTTTACTTAAAAATAGTAATGCTGAGTTCAATTAAAAAAAAAAATTTTAAATTTTTCCCAAAAAATAAGAGAAATATAATACTAACTGGCCCAATTAAGTTTTCCCCAAAATATTCACGTTTTGGATGAATTTTATAGTTTTCACACAGATTTTTGTTGAGTGAAAAATGAAACTATCAATTTTTTACTTGAGTGTTCAGTTTTTTAAAAACTTATCCGGTTTATTTTTTATATATTTTATAAAAAAAATTGAGATTTGGTTTAAAAGCTTAAAAAATAGGCTAATATTTGTTGGAGCTTTTAGCTCTTTTATTTCACAAGATTCGCTGCTAAAAAAATTAAATTATTTAAATCAATTTTATAGAAACAATAGTTTCCAGAAGACAAGCAGCAAGACAAACATTGCACAAAATTAATATGTCGTTTTTTATTTTGTGAAAACAAATTAAATTGCATTATTTCCTGTCTCTTTTCGCTCTCTCTCTCTCTCTCTTTGTTGCTCAGCTTTTAGTTAGAAAAAGTGGTTTTAATTTTTTTTTCGTTTTGCTAGCCTTCTTCTTAAGAAAGAATTTTTCTGCAATCTCGCATGAAAGGTTTCCACATAAAAACAAAATTATTTAGCAAAACAGAAACCGACTTATTTTTCTAAAAATAATATTTTATTCAATTATTTGAAAGTACATTTTAAAGTATTTTAAAAACTGCTGGGAAATTAATTTTGTTTTGGTCAGTCAAAGCACATATTTACTTGCGCTCCCCCTCTCACTCTCCTTCTCTCTCTCTCTCTCTCTCTCTATCTCTCTTTAAGTAGAATGCAGTTCATAAGGCTTTCACGTATTGACATTCAAGTGCATAAAGTTTAAGCCAAATGGCAATCAGAAAATGGAGCTCTATGGACTTGAGAAATTGCTCTTAGAGTGCGTGTGTGTGTGCGTGTGTGTGTGTGTGTGTGTGTGTGTGTGTGTATATGTGTGGAAGTGGTTACCGTAGCTGCTGGCTGTTTGGCTGAAAGCTGGGCAAAAGCCTTAAACCGTTTGCTCACTTTCAACTTTCAAGTTGGCAAAGTTTTCGCTTTGTATAATTAAAACTAGGCAGAGCCTGCCAGGCGGAACGGGCCGGGAGGGGGAGGGGGGCCTGGGAGATTGGGCGGTTGTAAACCAAACCAAACCAAATTGTTTACATGTGTCTTTGTTACAGTTATCATTGGTGGCTTAAGTGGGTGGGTGGATTTGGGCGGTTTTCACATTTCAACTCTTTTTGCCGTTTGTCTATTCGTGTCTTTCAGCTGCGTCGCGTTTGTTTTCAAAGCTCTCCCACTCTATCGCTTTCTCTCTCTCTCTCACTTTGCATATGCATATGCAAAATTCTGACACGCCCACAAGTGAGTGCAAGCACCCCCTGTTCCCCCCTCTCTGTGGCTCGTTGACGCCCCCTTTTATTTAGCATTTTGTTGTTTTTTCGGTTTTCTGCGGTTTTTAATTAAAATTAACTTTGTTTATTTTGCGCTTTTCCCATTTGGCACCCCCCCACCCCCACCCCCAACCCAACCCGCACCCGCGGCTCGTCTTTTGCCTTAAGAGTGATGTTTACTTTAACCATTGCACATTGTTGTTGCTGCTGCAGTTGCTGCTTGTAATTGCCGCCATTTGCTGTTGTCAGCAGCAGCATCTGCAGCAGCATCAGCATCAGCAGCAGCTCCTCATTCGAATGTTGTTGTTAGTTTTACCTGTTGTCAGCCGCCTCATCCGACTGTCAACTGGCAACTGCCAGCTGTCGACTGCCAGCAGCGTTCGCTCTGAGTTTTCGTAATCATTGTCATCATCATCATCATTGTCACCATCGTCATAATTATCATCAGCATCATTTCTCGCGCGCGTTTGCTCTGTGTGCAACTTTTTCGTAACTTTGGCCAAGTTTTTGTTATGCCTGCCGGCTGTCTATAGCCCGACACTTAACTGCCAAGCGGAAGCAATTGTCGAATTGCTGCACTAACAGTTACCCTGTAGTGAGCGAGCAAACAAGAGTCTAAGCAAAACTGTATTTGGCTTGTGTACAACTATTTGTACTTCGTTTGTAGTTGGTAAATCTGTTGAGTAGGTTAGCTATCGATAGTATCGATAGTTAACTATCGATAGTTAACAGTATTTTTATTTGATTTTCGAGACTTCTCAAATGATATCTGAGTTAGCCGAATATTTGTTTTAAAATTAATTATTAAATTCATAAACTATTGATAGTTCGATAGTTGCGAATGTGAACTATCGATAGCGATAGTTCACTATAGATTGCAGAATTTAAAAGAACGCCTATTTAAATCTACTTTAAAATAATCTAAGTCATGTTCTTCAGCTTACATTTAATGGTATTGATTATTTACTATCGATAACATTAATCGATAAATAATGATAGCTTTTAAACATGATTTTCTACTATATGGTAATCAATTAAAAAAGGTAAAATTTTATTTAATTTTGCTTTCGATAGCTTAGCCACATTTAATATCGACACTATCGATTGTCTTAGCGCTACAGTCGCCAATGCGCCTATTATCGAATTTTGGAATTATATCGATATTTTGCCAGCTAGTAACGACATACTCAATGACGTGTCAGCGACCGCGTCGTATATAAAACCCCGTTAAATACCCTTGCAACGAAAATACACTATACAGCAGACTTTCACTTAGTGTGGATTATCGTTATCATAAATACCAATCGATTGTCACCCAATTTGGATTTACAGGGTATACGCGCCCATATATATAGCCTTACAGCTGCAGCTGCAGAAATTTTGATTATCGCATTTATTTGGCTTTCGATGCGTTTCGTGTTTGTCTTGCACTTGGCGCAAATAAACCGACAAATAATAAAACTATCAAATTACAACGGCAGTACGAACGGATCCTGGATCCTGGCTTCCCTCTTAGGCGTGGCTCTCCGTATAGTAGTTGTCCAGCTTGATGTTGCGAGTGGGCGCTGTGGGCGCGGCGTTTAGGGAGCCCTCCGATGTGGTGGTGGTGCTGCTGCTATCATCAACAACATTTTGATCCTGGACAGCCTGCGAGTCCGTCGCCTTGGAGGAGCTGGTCAGCGGATGTTCCGCGATAGCTGCTCGAGCAGCTCGCGAAAGAGCGTCGGATTCACATTGATGCTGACGCTCATCAGCACAAACCAATCGCCGTAGCCGGCGCTGGACAACACCTTGCGGACGTGCGCCTTGGGCATGCCCCGCAGATGGGTGCGCAGCAGCTGCAGCCGGAGCTCCGGACAGGAGACGAGCAGCAGGCGGTACAGAATATTGATGGCCGCCAACATGGCAATGAACAGGAACCACACGTAGAGAACGGCAAAAAGCTTCTCGTTGAGTATGTTCAGCGGCAGGACGCACAGGATGTCCAGCACATTGGGCGTGCCGCTCGGCCCATAAATGAACATCTCGCACTTGGCCACCTTCGGGAAGACGCGCGAACTCATCAGATTCCACAGATTCCAATCGTAGACGGGTATGGCGGCCAGCGCATGGATATACTTGTGCCAGAACCCATTGAAGATGATGTCCATGAGCCAAAAGTTCAGCACCTGCAAGGCAAAAAGTATACATTATGTGTGTTTACTGTGTGTGAGTGCGCGATCTTTAGAGAGTTCCTCTAAAGATTTACGGTTTAAAATATGAATTACATTTTGAACATATATTTTATATGCAGATTTCATTTAGAGAACAAATTATAATCAAAATTCCATAAAACGTGAAAATTGGTTTTCTTTTAACAAAGTTATGCGAGTTTGAAGTTAAGTTGGTATGGATACATTTTATAGACTTTTATTTACAAGAATTTTGACATGATTTTTTACCAAAAATTTGATCCCCTCAGAATCTCTTAATATTGGATTAAAAATAAAAATTCGTAATTTTAAATTTTGAAAAAAGTTTTTTGAAAATGATAAAGAGGAAGAGTACTTGATTTTTGACAAAAAAATTCAAAAAAAAAAATTGTTTTTAATAATGCATATTTTTTTAATTCAGAATCAACCTAGAAGAGATTTAGTAACTAAAATGCCTTCAAACATGAAAATCGCTTTATTTTAGACAAAGTTATCGGAGTTTGAAAAAGTGGAGCTTTTACAGTTTAAAATTGTTGTCAATTTTGCATGATTTTCGACCAAAAATTTGACCCCCTCAGAATCACTTTTAATGTTGTTTTTTATGACATACAAAATTGATTAAAAATATAAATTCGCAATTAAAAAATTTTTTTTTTTTTTAAATTTTAATCTACAGGTCCGAGAGCTTTACATTTAAAATTTTTTTTTTAATTTTATTTTTTGGTAACTTGTTGAGACAATAACAACTCATAAAAATTTGCATTTTTAAATTTAAAAAAAGTTTAGTTTTAGTTCATGTTATCGAAGTTCGAACTATTGTAGTTAAAGTGTCGATAAGAGCTTTAATCGATTACAGAAGAAATGATTTGAGTATCATTTTATACTGAATACATAAATATATCGAGCAATTGAATGGTTACAATTTTATTGTAAACTTACAAATGTAAATTTGAATAAAAAATCGAATATTATCAAGTTTGCGTTGAATACTCACGCTTATGATCAGATTGAGGAGCTCGCAGAAGGCATACTTGATGGCATAGCAGCAGTGTATGGCCGAGAAGTGCGCCCGAAAGTACTTGGTCAGCATGCGCAGTCGCATTCGATAGGTTTCCTCCATGATGAGGGCGTCGCCGATCTCGCAGCAGAGCTGCTCCATGCGCTGTCCCTCCCAGACCTTCCACAGGTACGACGGAAAGTAGAAGAGCAGCGACTGAAACAGCAGAATCATAAAGACCCACTGATAATAGCGCAAATAGGTGCGCTTCGTGACGCCCCGCGTCTCTGGTCCGACGCCCTCCGCTATCGAAATAATGCGAGCATACTGCTCATTCTGGGCCAATAGGGCGCGCATTCCGGTCCGATTGAGCTTCAGCTGCGGCTGCCGCTGCTCCAATTGGCCCAGCTCCACCAGCGGCCTGCTCGCATCGATGCTGTCGTTCTCCAGCGGCAGAATGTAGGTGCCCATGGTCCAGCAATAGGACTGCACGTATTCCGTCTGCTTCGTTGAGCTGAGGCAGAGTATCGGCTCGCCGAAATACTGTTTCGCCGAGAGCAGAAAGGTGCAGGTCAGCAGGATGACAATCGTGCACTTCGAGTGCAGCGTGAATATCGGATCGTAGATGCGCACCGTCTTCAGGCGCAGATATTTCGAGAGCGGCTTTACGGCTGCGTACATAATGCACTTTTTTTTTGTTTTTTGGTTTTTTTTCTGTTTTTCTTTTGTTCTTTGCTTTGTATTTTGCGCTCACGTGCCTGTGTTCGAATTAAATTATCTCACGAGCGTGACAGCGAAGAGAAGCGCAGAGAGATTGCATAGGAAACACACACACAATAAAAATAGAAATGGAAATGGAGCGAGGGCGAGTGAGTGAGAGAACGTGTTTTTGAACACACGCTGACAGGCTACTAAGCTCTGTCTGGCTGTCTCGCTCTAAAGGCACAGGCACACCACAGGCCGAACATGTATACCGATCAGTGTTGGAAAACGTGGCGCTCAGCTGTCAATTAGAGTTGACAAACTAACGGTATAATACAATGCTTCTAAATGTGCATAATTTTACACAAGTTTTAAAAATAAATTTATCAAATTGGTGAAGAACAGATTAAGACAAGTAAAATGGTGTCTGCATAAATAGGAATTTCAGTAATTCTTATTGGATTGTCCATGTTGAATTTGGTGAAATGCTAGGTTCAAACCCCACTCGAAGGCGCATCTATAGTATTGCAATTGTTTCCAGTTTTAACGATTCCATATAATTTGTGTTGCATAACCTAAGGCGTTTGTAAGTTGGTTTGTAGTAAGTTCTAGGTTCAAGCCACAGTCAGTTGCAAACTTTTATTTTATAATTTTCATGTATACAAATAATGGTGGGGAACATGTTTTTGTTGTCATTATACTGTGTAAAAACGATGTTGGCTTAATGGAAAAATACAAAAATAATAGTAGAAATATATTGTAAAATAAATAGATAGTAATCTCAGAAAAAAGTACAACTTATATAAATATAATAAAATGAGACTCCAAGTTCATATAAAATAATAATGAATAAGGCGAAATTCATAAAGTATTTAAAACCATATTACAATTAAAAGAAAAGAAAATACAAAATGAATTAGTTGTGTGTAGTAGTAGTATTTTTATATAATAATTAACACTTTTAGAAGGCAGCTTGTTTCAATTTTTATACGTTTGAGCTTCAAGGACAATTTTGGCCAGAAAGTTGATTGCTGTCGAGTGTTTGCATTAGCATTTGCCCTTGTTGCGATCGAGTCGAGGGCCGCTCTTTAACATGAATTGCGATGACTTTTGCTATTTGACACGCATATTAATAATGCCTAGCAGCAGCCGTCCCCCCCTCCTTCTTTTACCTCGTATATGTATGAGGATCACGAGCGCTGGGAACGACAACGAATGGCGGCAACAATAATAATAAAATGATTAATCGATGCTACATGACTGCATATACAAATGCGGGGAGACTGTCGTGGGGTGGGTAGGTGGCGGTGGGGGATAATTCCCAATGCTGTGTCGTCATTCGGCGTCATTACCAGCTACCCCACATCATCCTCAAGCTCATCATCATCATCATTGTGAACATTCAACATCATCATTATGAGCGCAACATTCAACATTATCATTGGGCACGCGGCTGCCGTGCAAATGTTTATTGTGGGAATTCGTTTGCTGCTCCAGCGACGTGTCGTCTGCCCATCCCCTCTCCCCTCTTCCCACTTCCCCCCACCAATCCAAGTGCCCCCCATCTCCAGCAGCTTGACGGCAAATTAAATTTATGAATTCTTTCGCTGGTGCGTGACCAGAGATTTACTATAATCAGGCATCGGGAATCAGCGAACACGCTCAGGAGACTAATTAGTCGAGTACCCAGTGCCAGTTAGTGCCAATAACAACAACAACAAAAACAACAACAACATCAGTTAGCCCATTCCCAGCCCTTGCCACCCTTCCATTTACACTTTTACAATAACAAATACGAATTAAAACAAGTAAAAAAATATTGTGATCAGTTTTTATCGACTGCATCATACGTTAGTTCACAACTTGGAAAGTTCTTGAATCAGTTAAAGAGTCGCTTGATGACTGTCAAACTGTAAGCGCAAATGTGACTGTAATTTTGTATGTTTTCTTATAAATTAGATCTAGGAGTTCATTTGAGATCTCTTGGGAATTTAACTATATGCTATATACTCGCTATCTTTAGAGAAAAATTGCACTCCAACTATTTTGTTCTTCTAATACAAAACACATTTTGTTTTTAAACATTTTTCGTTTTTAATTTCAATTTTAAGCCTTAATATTATACTAAGAATCTTTTATTCAGTTTCAAATAGTTAATACTTTTTTACTTGAAAAACTTGAAAGTTTGCTTAAGCATAAAATTTAAGCAGCATATTAATGAGATTGTATTTGATTCTCATATTTTAAAACTTTTCTTATAAGAACTTTTTCTCAAGTTCAAGAAATATTCAACAGATTTTGACAACGCTTGAATTTGCTTGGTCTTTTTGTACACAGCCAATATACCCGTTTTTCATTTTATACACAGAGTATAATTATAATTTCTCGTGGCGCTTTGATTTCTTTGGGTGTCCATTAATTGCCATGAATAATACAAAACGGACCAACTAATTTGGCGGCAGGTCGGCGAAATGCGTTCGCGACTGGCTACTCGTCGCCAGGTGGCGCCAGCACCATACACACACGCTTTGTTTGTGTGTTGACAGCATTTTAAATATTTATTTAAATGGTATTCATTATTTAAAGCGATTTCCCATTGACCACAATAACCGAAAACGTTTGTTGAATATTGCCACGCCCACATAACACTTTTTGACAGGGGGGGCGGGGCGATGAAGAGCAGCAATAGTCGGGGCGTTGAGGCACTGCGCAATTCGCGCTTAAATAAATAAATTGAACAATTATGCGTGGTTGCGGTCGTTTTGGCTTTGATGGAGTCCACTTTCAGTCCCCTGGCATAATCCTATTACCACGCACTGTAACTCCGATTGTGGTCACACTTTTTCTATACCCTGTGCTCGAAAAAGAGGCTATGTCGATTAGTACCATAACATGCAATAGTATCTTTGGGCATGTAAAAAATTGTTTGGTTATTTTTTTATAAAATTTTCTTTATATTTGCATTTATCTTTTTTATTTTCGCTTGAAAAAATTTTTAAATTGTTAATTTTCACTTAATCTTAACACCATTTTAGCCAAAAAATATATCTTAGTTAAAAAAATTATATACATATTTTATTTGCTTTTTTTTTCTTTCTTCTTTTATGCTTCGTGGTTTTTAAAACAAATTCTGAAATAACATAAAATTTTCATAATTTTGACAAATTTAAACTTGGTTTTTATGTGGCAATAGTTTGGTTACTAATAGAGAGTTTTTTGCATATTTAGGTTTTATAAATATACTTATATTTTTGGTTTTCTTTTTAATTAAATCTGTTTTTTTAATATTTTTTTTCAATTTAGCTTTTTCGGCTTTGTATTTTTTTAATGGGTATGTGCTAGTCACGCCTTGCACTGTGCAGCTCTATATTTGCATTTTTAAAATACTTTTTTATTCCATTTTATTTGTTTTGGGTGAAAATGCCGAACAGCTGCAAAAAATTAACAAGAATTGAATTCGGATTGCTGATGGCAGGTGGCAGGTGGCAGGTGGCAAGGGGGCGCGTAATAGGCTTGGCTACGTACAACGAGAGGTGCTGGAGGGGGAGCGAAGGAGGAGCGTAGGCCACATCTGCGGTTGTGCCTCCACCTCTGCGCCGGACACTTGTCAATTGCACTTGGAAAGCGATTGCGGCTCGGCAAATGGCGACCGCAAGGCGGCTGACCACTGAAGACTATCCTGTGGGGGCAGCCACTTGAGTGGCTGTGTGGATGGGAGAGGGTAGGAGGAGGGGGCAACTGGTCTCTGTAACTGGCAAGCTTTTAGCTCTGCTTGGTCTTTAATAATGCAGCCTGCTTTCAAATGTGGCCCAGTTATCAATGCTAGTTTTCTGCTGACGTCCGCCCCGCGGCTGCACAACAGCATCATTATTATTAGCATTCCAAAGAAAAAGAGGGTGGAGGGGGGGATGTGTGTGTGTGCGAGTGTGATAGTGTCTGTGCCTTAGGGTTTGGGGGGTTTGTGTGAGGCGGGCGTTGTTATTATTATGTGCCAACATGGTTGTCAACGTGATGGCGTCGAGGCGACGATATCAGCATATGTTACAGCGTGTGTGTGTGTGTGTGTGTGTGTGTGTGTGTGTGTGTGTGTGTGTGTGTGTGTGTGTGGCTGGCATCTTGCTGCCGTGCATTGTTCGATTAATGACTTAACGACGTGCGTTGAATAACTTTGATTTAGTGTTGTCTCATTTCGCCAGGCGACGCAACCGTTCCAGCTAATTGTATTTATTTACTAGACACACACACACACTCACTTAAATTAGAAAATTTTGGTCGCCTGAAGCTTCTTCTGTATTCATATATATACTATATAAAACTAAACAACCTTTAGCTATATACAATTTTTTTTTTCAAAAATTCTTCAAAAATAAAAACTAATATTTTTTTGACTTTTCTTGATTACAAAATTATTGGTTGCAGCTAAACAGCTGTTATTTATACGCATGATCAAATTATTTTAACTGATCAATTTAAATAAAAATATGTATAATCTCTTACAATTTAAGCTCTGCTGTAGAGTGAAATTGAATTCAACACTTTTTTAAAAGTACACAAAAAGAATATATTTTTATTTAATTTTTTATTTTTCAAAATTGTATAAAATTTGATTTTAATGATTAAAAGGCATACAAATATACACTCGTAAATGCATTAAAAAATCTTTTTAAGATTGTTTTACAGCAATTTTAATAATTATTATTCTATATATTATTATATAGTATTATATTCATTCTTCGGTATTTCTTTACAATAGCAAACAACAAATTTCGTTCGAAAATCGAGCAGCTAATTTCGCAAAATTTTGCTTTTGCCATTTTTACCTGCTCAATTAAAGAACAACATTTTGATTGACAAAACTTTTTTCATATAATTCCGAAAAGTTGTAAATATAAGACACAATTATAGATTACAGTAATTTTTAACCCATGCTATTTGTCCGATCAACTTTTCACGCTTTCGCCAAAACTAACCAAATTGACCAGTTGCATGTGCCGCCACACTTGGCCAGTTGTTTAGTTGGCCAGTTAGTTAGTTGTCCGGCTCCGCCTGTCGTCTTCGCCTCCGTCTGGGTCCGGTTCCATTTCCGACTGCGTCTCCGTCTGCGTTTCCGGTTGCGACTCCAGCAGACTTCGTCTGCCCGGGCAGCCGCCTGGGGCAGATCATGTTTAATTAGCTCTAATGAATATTTAGCCGGCTTGGCCATGGCACGTTTCCCGTTTGCTGGCCAATGCAATTTTCCTACACGCTTTTCTATTAGTTTCTGACCAACTGTATCCCCCCCTTATACCCACTTAGACCAACAGACAGACAGACACTCATACGGTCTTTGGCTCGTTATTTGTAATTTGTTGTAAGTTTTTGTTTCAGTTTTTATTGTTGTTGCCAGTTGCCGGTTAACACCAGCCCTGTCCCCATTTCTCTAGTTGGCCACCATTCGCCTCCCTCTCTCCTCGCAATTTCCTTGTGCTTATTATGCTCTTTTTGGGAAGGGTATTTTTGTTTTGTAATGGAAACTGCATCGAGAGACTGTTTTCATTCTTTCTCCATCTCTATGTTTGAAATTGATTGATTGACACTGATTGACTGATTGATAAAAAGCACATTTACCAAATCCTTAGAGTCAGAAGTTACCGTTTGTCAATAACATAAATATTTAACAGAGTGTTGGAAAATTCACGGACATTTTCTTAAACGTTTAGCGAAGGTTTAAATGCATTTGTTTCGTTGCTCTTCCTTTGATTGATTTTGAGACTACTTTCAAAGAATTTAAATTCCTTCTTATGATAATTGCAAGCAGGTATTCAATTAGCAATCAAGCTTTTTTTTTTGTTAAGTGGCGTCTTACGGAGTTTTAAAGTTAGCTTCTTACAAGCGATACAGATATATAAATTTATAGTTCGATGGTACAGTTAATTTATAGTAGGGAATTTTTGACAGTGTATTGGCTTTCCATACTACATATCTAATTTTTTAATGGCTCAGAAAAGCATTCAGTTCGCAGTTTTGTTTCTTATATATTTTTTAAAATTCATTGAGTATTATTTTAAAAAAATATTATATTATATTATATTCTATAATTATTTTGAATAGTGTATTTTATATTCGGCTTTGAATGATTCCGTTTTTTTTTATTGTCGTTCTATTTGTGTTGTTGTTAGTGTTACGGATTTTTGGTTCCATGTTCGCTGCAACTACTGGTTCGGGTTCGAGGCTGGGTTTGGGTTTGGGTTCGAGTCTGCGCCTGGTTCTGGTTGCTGTTTCTGTTTCTGTTTTTATCGACATTGAAATGTGGCCCCAAAACAGTTTCAGCTCATAAAAATACAATTTGCTGCTGCTTATTTTTTACGATGCACATGAGGGCGATGCTTGGCCTCCCGCTGGTCCTGTTCCTGGTCCAGGTCCTGTTCATAGCTCGAAAGGCAGCCTCTTGCTGTCTATGTGTTTGTGTGTGTGTGTGTGTAAGTGTGTGTGCGGCTTTGGCCAAAACTATTTTCGAGCTTGAAATGACGCGCACACATGCTCCAAGTGCGTCCACTGTCCGCTGTCCACTGTCCGCTGTCCACTGTCCACCGTCCAATGGCAATCCGGTTGCCACCAAGTTATGTGTCTGTCTGTCTCTCTCTCTCTGTGTGTGTGTGTGTGTGCGGGGCAAGCGGCGGACGTGTCATTGCCAGCTGCTGCCTGCTTCGGTTGCAGGCATTTAAACGTTTAAGGGATTTGTTTATGTTGCCGCTCCATTTTGGGTCAAACGATTCGAGTAGCCTCCCCTTCCACTCTTCCCACGCTCTACCCCTCCCTCCCTCCCTCCCGCCATCGCTGCAAATTGGCAAGTTGCTTAAGCATAAAAACAATGCGGCCAACTGAACGGCCCATGTATTCATAATCCTGCCTAATAATCCACAACAACTATGCCCTTTACCCTTACCTCCCTCCCCACCCCCCCTCGCAAATAACACGCTGTCCACCACACAAGCGCACATATTGCGGGTAGAGAGAGAGGGGGTGGGGGGAGGGGGAGAGTGTTGGGTGTCGAACAAAAAATAAAATGAAATTAAATAAAATAGGCAAAAATGCTTTAGCCAAATAGATAAAATGAGCGCAGCTGGATTTTTAGCCCAAACATATGTGTGTGTGTGTGTGTGTGTGTGTGTGCGTGTGTGTATGAGTGTATAGGTTTTACTATCATCCAATACAATTAAATAAGCTATTTTTCCTAACATATTCCCTGCATACCTGTACTGGTTTTATGACAACTTTTTAAGTGAATTTAAAAGCCGAGTTTTAGCAGCTTTGAAGCTGCTTTTTATTTGCTTCAAACAGCTTTTAAGCTGCTTGGAAAAACTGCTTTTGTCTGCTCATTTGTTTTAAAGCTGCCTTAACACACTTTTTAGCTGCTTTGAAACTGCTTTGTATGTGCTCTTTAGCTGTTGTTAACCAGTTTTTAACTGTCCTTAAAATAGCTTAGAAACTGCTTTGCATTTTTAAAGCAACTTCCAAACAGTTTCAAATTAGTTTAATATCAGTTTTGTTTAAAAAAATCAAATAAAAAATGATTAATTTAACTATGCTCGAAGACAGAACCTAATTGCTGTTGGTTTCTTCTGGAACCAGTTCTTATTAAATATTGAACTAGTTCTAAACGAGCTAAAAATCAGCTCACGTGCCAAACTTTATCGTCTAATTTTGGAATATTTCGTAGTTTCCGAATCATTTTCGAAGTGTTCTTTACACTGGTTCACAAGAAGAGTTTTTATGGTGCAGTGTTGGTTAATGTTCAAAGGCATAAATTCAGTGGTTTAGATGCTTGCACATGCATATGTATGCTTAGTATATAATACGCTCATGCATATCCATGTCGCATGCTGGAAAGGGGGTGGGATGGGGAGGGGGCTGGGATAAAGTCGAAGCCATTGCACTTATTGTATAATTATGCAATTTAATGAATACTAAAAAGTTGCAAACCAGGCAAAGAAAGGGCACCATAGAAAGAGGCAATGAGAGTGAGAGTATGAGAGAGTGCGAAAGAAAGAGAGAGAGAGAGGGAAAGAGGGCACAGTGGGCAGACACGTGCAATAAATACAAACTGTACTGCGCCAAAGAAAATGAAAACAAAACGTGAGCTTAAAATTAAGAAAATGCAATGAATGTATAAGAAAAGAAGAAACAACGCGTAATGTGAGCTCTCTCTGTATGTGTGTGTGTGTGTGTGTGTGTTGCCGCCATGTTGATTATTATAGTTATTATTGTGGACCGCCAATTGCAGTTAGCAACAGTTACCCAAAGACCCCGGCTAACCCTTGCCTTGCCGCCAATGCGCCACTCGCTGAACAGTTGTAACGGCAATTTAGGCGCCCGCGGTGCTGCCAACTTGTTTAACTGCAGTGCCCAGCTAGAGAGGCCGAGGGACCAGCACTAGATAACGATGCGGTATTTAACATAAACCGTTTTGCCTAGAGTTTGTTAAAAATTCTTTTTTCTTTAAGAGAAAATTTAACAAAAATCGGTCGTGGATTCTTGGCTCGTAATATTAGCGAAATAGAGTACCGAACAAGCGCTTTATTTATCTCATTGATTTTCCATTAAAATTCATGCGACCAAAAAACGTTCATTTTTTAACTACCAAGCTCTGTTAAAAGTGCTCTGATTTCTATGAGATATGAATTTTCTTTGAAATTTGAACAAAATTTAAAGATATTATTTTATTTAAATTTAAAATTTTGTCTTATGGAAAACTATATACATATAAGCCGATAGATCGGTGATATCTTTATGTTGTATATCGGATATCTCGAAGTTTTTCTCCTGCATAGGCATCCTGTAGGGCATGTGAGCTTCGTCTTAACTTTAAGCTCGCATTGGCTGCGTTTTTTAATTTTCTTGCTACGCTTTACTTTCAGCGTGTGTGTGTGTGTGTGTGTGTGTGTCATTTTATGCATGAATTTTTTAATAGCTTAAATATGCGGCAATAAAACTTTAGCACGCTCATCTTATCGCCAACGCTGGCAAGTTCTGCCATACAACTATGCCAGCTGCCCCGCGACTCAACCCTCCTCCTAGCACTCCCCCTACTCCCTTCTCCCCCTCCCCTTACCACCGCCCACTGTCTGCCAGACTGACCCGACGTCGCACGTAGCTAATAAAAGCCACACCACGACTCCGGCCCAGATGCAGATGAAGATGTGGAGTTGGCGCTGGCAGCCGCCGACAAGGCGCCTCAGCACGTGCCACACCCACCTCCCACGCCCACCTGGCCACGCCTGGCTGCCCGACTGAGCTGGCTGTGTAGGTAGCCAGCATCTTGACTTTTAACTAGCTAACTTGATAAAACTACAAAACTATACAATAAATATGCAAAAAGCGCTGGCAAAAGACAAGAAAAAAAAATATACAAAATAAAAACAGAAAAAAAGGAGAACTTTCAAGTGCCGAAGATTAAATACCCTTGCATGTATAAAGAGAATTTTATTTGAAAACGATTCTTTGCACAGTTTATGCATATTGATTTAGTATACTCAGAGAAAATTGTTAATGTTGCATAGATGAGAACACAATTCTTTAAAAAAATGATTAAAATAATTAATTGTATTTAAAAAAATTATTAAACAAGAAAAAATGTTTTGAAAATTTGAATTTTTTTTTGGAAATGGTGATCTATTAATTAAGAATTTATTATATATTTATATATCTTTTTTTAATTTTAAAAGTGTAGAAATTTGTTGTACAATTTTTTTTGTTTTTCGTAATTTTTAATAATTTTGTGATGAAAATTCGAAAATCGTTTGCAAGGGTATATCAAGAGGCGAGATCACGCTTGAGAAGAGTGATTGTTAATGGGTGGAGAGGGGTGGAGGAGCAGCGGAATGAACGGCAAGTTGGGGTTAAGGTGTCGACGATAGCTGAGCTTGCCCTGCAGCGCATAAGTGTTTGCCGGCCATTGCATTGAAGATGCCCCACGGGCGGCTGACAACACGCCAAGCCGCAGCCGACAAACACCGCCCCCCTGCCCAGCCCGCCCCACCAAACCCACCGTCACCTTGCTGGCCCAGTTCTGCCACTTTCTGCCTGTTGGCGCGCTTTTAGTCAGATCTTAACTGGCGCTTTATGTGCGCGTCTTTGGTCGCTGGAAAGGTGTCGTTGCAGTTCCCCAAGCAATTTTACTCTCACACACACACACACGCACACACACGGTCTTTTTATGGTTCTCTCTTTCTTCCGGTCGATGAGCAGGAAATACAACTAAGCGAAAACTATGCAAATTATGATATCTTATCTTAGACCACTTGAGCACTATCTATTTATATAGCTACCAATTCGTGGATGTCTTAAAATGGCCTATTTCAATTAAATAAATATGCACACATTTAAATAAGCTTGGCAAATAAAAATTTAAAGAATTCAATAATTGTGTATATGAAAATAAATGAGAACACTGCAGCTGTGTGTAACCGACTGTGTCATACTTTCACAATGACGGACAATTTCAAATCATCTGTTATAAAAAATCAAAAGCTATTTAAGAATTGCTAGATTGAACTAGAATCAAAGCATTGTGAAAACTCTTTTTCTTTAAGAGAAAATTTAACAAAAATATTAGCGAAATTAATTTATCTTTTCTTTTTAGAATTGAAATATTGAACTGGAATGGTGAAAACTCATTTGAAGAGAGCTGAAAAAAATAAGCCTACATCCAATTTTCGCCACTTGCGAGTGGAATTGCAAATGCATAGCAAATGTGAGAAATTAATAAATAAATAAATAATAATAAAATACATTCATTTGCCACACTTGTGAATGGAATTGAAAACTTGAAACTTGGGTAAATCCTTTGCAAATGTTAAAATTCTTCAGCTTGATAAATAAATAAATAACAACAAATAATAATAAATAATGTGGAAAATCACTTGTGAACAAACGTTTCTTTAAAGCCAAGTTAGTATTCTGTTGAGGGGCCCGGCACATATTTCACCAGGGATTAAACGCGCCGAACAAGAGGAAGACAACCTTTTGTCGCAGCTAATCTGTGTAGTATCACTGCTTAGGCATAATCTCAGCTCTTGTACTTGGACCCTTTTTTTTTGTTTGGGTCTGCGAGCTTTAAGTGCACGTCTCCTCTGGGTGTGTGTGTGTGTGTGTGTGTGTGTGTGGGGAGTGTTGGCATAGTTTTTAAGTTTATAGGCTTGTTATTTCATTAGCATAATGAAATGGCTGATCAGCTTCGGTGGCCTGAAGGGGCGTGCCAATAGCTTCTATATGTGCACATGCACTGAGAGAAATTGATTCATTCATGAACAATTTGTAAGCAAATTTTGCTTTTTTATATATATTTATTCAGAAGAAGAATACAAAATACTAATTACAAGAAATTTTAAATTTTTAAATAAATATTTATTGGATTAAGTAAAATATTTTGGAAAAAGCGACTTAATCTTGGCTGTATTTGAATACAACTCGTATTCGATTTAAGCGCTGGTTGCTTGACTGTTTCTCTCTGTGTATGTGCATATATATTTTAATTCTATAGTTAGGTTGTTTCCTTTCTTTACTTTTCAATCAATTCCCATCGCTTTTACCGTTGTCGCTGCTTTTGTGCCTTTTACTGCCTTGCACGGCCCCTTCCCCCCCCCCACATCCCCCCTGAGCCAGGCGCTGTCAGCAAATCTCTGTTGAAAGCCATCAACTCGCAGGCATTGTCAGTGACATAACAAGGACACGCAGCTGTAGCTGTTTACACTTTACTCAAACCACCCCATCCCACCTCAACCCACCCCCCTCCACACAAGTTGGGTGAGGGGGGAAGTTCAAGACAAATGAACAAAAAGAATAAAATCGAGCTAAGAAAGAAATCAAAATAGAATAAAACTTGTGCGTTTTGCATAAAGTGCGCTTATCCCCGCAGGATATGACTGGCAACGCCTTGCCCCCCCCTAGCTGCACACACACATAACCTACAACCCCTACCCCTTCCCCGCCGCCGCCCCAGATCCTGCAACGTCTACGCTATGTTTCCATGACGAAAAAAAAATAACGAAAAACTGAGGCTGGAGGTTGTATGCGCTGTCTAATTTCGCACAAAACTGCGCAGCTTTTGGGCAGCCTCCGCCGCTCCCCACTGGTTAACCCACCCCCCTACCCCGCAATTACGGTTGCTCCTCTCAAGTCGGCAATATGTCAAAAGCGCTGCTCGGCTTTTCAAGTGCACGTGCCGAAATGAAGCTGGATGTGTGTCAGGCGGCATTTCCGGTTGCCATTCCCCCACCCCCCTCCCCCTCCCTAGCCTCCAGTCTCCACCTGCGCTGCATTGGGCTCGCTTTGTGTGCGCCTGTCGCTCGCTTTGAGTTTGGAGCTTTGATTTATGTTAACGCTCCATGCAGCAGCCTCCCTTCCACCCACCCCCCGCAATCTGAGCTAGCACAAATTGTCTGCATCTGCATAGAACAGCGAATAACGGTGCACTAAAATACGAGCTAGCCACACAAACAAAGCCAATACACAACACAACACACACACACACAGACACACACTCATTTTGAATACTGGCAGGTATTCAGGTGTTTTGAGCTGCCATTGTTAGCCAGACATTCAGCCAGGCCAGCATCAAAAACAACAACAACAAATAAACAGCTGAAGTCCTTGGTCGAAGTCTAAATATCCTAGATAATTAATCCCAAATTCGATCGAATTACATGGCCCAAACGTTAAACAATAAACTAGCCTCATCAGTTCGCCCACTTTGGTACAAATGTACCTAAATATTGTTTAAAGCAGTTCATTGGTACACGGCCATTTTTTTATTTTCCCTATTGATTTCAATCATTTTAGTGTAAATATTTAACTTTTATTTTGTTTCAAATAGGTATTTCTAAGGCTTTCATAGCTAACGCTTAAAGAAATTTTTTGTTATTTTGAAAATCAAACCAATTTTGAAGAGAAAATCCTTCGTTTGGCTTTGAGTTCGGTTGACTTTTTGGGCAGCTGGTTCGGTTCAAAGCTAGATTTATGATTTGTGAAAAATTGGCTACGTTATTATTTATTTAAAGTTTTATCTGATTTATAAATATATTAATTTTGAAAACAAAGTGGAACTCTTATATGCGAAGTACTGTAAATATTGTAGAACTTGTGCTCACAAATAACTGTCAAAAAATAATATTTACAAGTACAATATAAAAAATTTAATAATAATTTTAATTGTGATTTGTAACAAATAAATATAATTTTCATTCTGTGTTTGTATCTCGTTTTGGTTTCTACAAAATCCGATTTTTAAAATTCAGATTATATCAATTTTTTGAAGAGCCATAATATATTTTTTAATTAAAATTTTAATTAATTTATAGCTGAATTTTAAAAATTAATACTATTTGGATTTAAAGGTGCCTGGTTTTGAAATAGAATTGCAGATCGAACAA
Source organism: Drosophila paramelanica (assembly GCA_035043915.1). Classification (NCBI taxonomy): domain Eukaryota; kingdom Metazoa; phylum Arthropoda; class Insecta; order Diptera; family Drosophilidae; genus Drosophila; species Drosophila paramelanica. Next base: position 2,887,114 of record JAWNMO010000557.1, on the reverse strand, counting down.
ATATTTGCCATAAATTTTGCACAATTCCGACGCAATTTTCTAAAAATCGCACTTGTAAATAAATCGTTTCTGTGTTGTACCTTAATATATATACTCCGATACTCGGACTAAATGGTCATGTCCTCGCTAGGGTATGCAACAACAAAGACAAAACGTATGGACATTTGGTCCTGCAATGCAATTGACGCCGGGTTTGACGTTGTTTCCATTGATGATGTCATATCGGCGCCATCAACTACAGGAACTAAAACAACAACAGCGGCAGCAACAAGAACAACGCCCATTCATTGGACGCAGGTGGGCGTGTCCGTGGTCCAACATTAAGTACCTGTCATTTGATACAATGAACCAAATAGCGCGCCACCAAGATTATCATCTGAATGGTTATTACGGGCACACGAAATTGTTCAATCCCACTGCCACACCCTCTGCACCAGGTAGCGCCTGTGCCCATCTGATATCGATGTACGATGTGTAATAAGCAATAGCTTGCAGCTCATTTAATTGTCCATATATATATATATATATATATGCGTGTGTGTGTGTGTGTGTGTGGGAACTCACGAAGCGCAATAATATTATCAGGATTTATTTTTCGTCTGCTATTCATTTATTTCATTATTATTATTATTATTATTACTATTATTATTATTATTATTATAATAATAATTATTATTATTATTATTATTATTATTATTATTACTATTTCATTAATTCTTAAAAGGTAAGTGGTAATTTATAATTTGAGTGTTCTCAGGTACAGCCCAAGGTACACTCTATGGTACACCTGGATCAGTCGAAGACCGCATTCAAGTTAGGGCTACTCATCTGCGTTTTCTACGCTTCAATCTGCTTTGAAAGTTTTTGAATTATTTGCAAGTTAAGCGTCTGTTTTTGTCATCGATTTTAATAATTGCAACATGTTTGCAACTTTATTTTTACAGTCCCAAGATAATGACAGAAAAATACGTGGCTTTAGCCTCAATCGAAAATCCCCGGAATTCAAAAAAAAAAAAAAAAACACTTAAAATCATCGCTGCAAATGCGTTCGTAGGCATTGCCAATTGATGCTCAGCTTGTGTTCTCATTGGTTTCCCGGCTGAAAGCGGATCAGGCCTTTTGAACTGACCGTTAAATATGAATCATTAAAAATATACATAACGGTATACATGTATAGAGCACGTAGCATAGTTCAAGAGCTGCACTCGATTTAAAAAACCTGCGCCGACTCATTCATTGATAAAAAATCACTTTGGTATCATTTCGTTAAGCTGAAGCATATTTTTTTTTTGTATTTTGAGCTCAGGCATTGAATTTCGAGTAACCACTTAAATGTGGAATTTTTTGGTGGAGCTATGACAGATAAAAAAAAGATAGCTTGAAATGCTTGAGTAAAAAAAGTGATGCAGCATGTGAAATATGAATTTTTAATATGTGATGAGAGAATGTCAAATTGAATATTCAATTAGCATAAAATGAATAAATTATCAAGTAAGTGTGAACCATGAGTGTTAAGGTCGAGAAAGCCCGACTATGAGTTACACTGTAACATGGATAGGTGTATTCGCACTTACTTCTTTACGAGCATACGCAGACAATTAATTCTTATTATTGTTAATTCTTAATTCCGAATACGTTAACAGGTGTATAAATATGTATTAATCATAATAATATGCTCAAAAGGAACTTTGGTTTAAAATCGATAGTTATCGATTTTTCCAAAATTTTCCAAAAGTTTGCAAAATACATCAGAATTCACATCGCAAACTTGACTCTTGTAGTATCTGAGATATATACCAAAAAGCATAGCAGCTAATCGATTGTTATCGATTATGACGCAAGCTATCGATATTTGAATATAAACTTTTTATTGCGTTTATGTATTATGTTATGTTATTGTACTGGGTCAAAAAAATTAAATCGTTATGTATCATTATTGGGGAAATGCAATCAGTATCGATTTTTGTAAAAAATCAAATATTATCTACATTCGGCTTCGAATAACTTAAATTACAAATTTACCTCATCGCAGTTATTGCTGATTATGAATACATATTTGCACACAACCTAAAAGCACTTTCTTTTGCAAAATGCAAATATTACGTATACGTAATTTTGTGCTGGGCTGCAGAAGGCGGTGTGCAGTGGGAATAGATGGCATTCTGTCTAAGGTAAATTAGATCTTAAAACACATTTGCTTGGCACACACAAGAAACAAGCACACATAGCACGTGACATAAGCAATGGGCAAACCGCAGATGTCAATTCGTGTATTTACAAGATGCAAATGTACCTATATATTTGGTCATGTGCAGGGGAAGGGCGCGAGGGGTGAAAGGGGGAGGGTTGGGTCAGTGGTTCGTGTCCCGCAAGGAAATGCAATTGAACAATGCGCCAATCATTGTAAACAATTGCGACCGCGAGGCGGCCATGAAAATGAAATGAAAATCAGTTTTTGCTCAGCTCCAACATTAAATTGAATCAAATCAATTTCGCTTCATTGAATGTTTACCATTTGCCTCTTCGCAGCGTTCAACCCACACAGCCTTGCGAGGTCCTTGCAGCAGCTGTTGTTGTTGCTGTTCTTACTGGTGTTTTTGGTGTTGCTTTCACGCGTTCTTTTTTTTTTTGTGGCCCGCATTCGCAATCGCACTTGGAAATCGCAACCCGCGCATTGCCACGCCCCAACTACCTCGTTCCGCCCACCACAATGGTCTGCACGCCAATTGAAGAAATTGTTTTGTGCTTGGTCACGTCACGTCACGTCACATCATCTATATATCCCTCAGTATTCCCCCTGGCTTACTTCCTTCCCCGGCAATTATGAGCCATGCCAATTAGAGATCAAAGCATCTCCGTTCGGACTCCACCCAAAAGGCGAACTTTGGAGCTAGAGGTGGGTTAACTAGTTTATTATCAAATCAACTGTGATTTATACTCTTTATATTTATGTATATGTGACGGGTAGCAGGAAACGAGATGTTTATATCCTATAAGCATATATATTCCTCATCAACAGTTTGTCTGTCTGTGCAAACTGAACACTCAGTTTTGAAGCTGAAAATTTTAATAGCTTTAATTTTATAAATAGCTATCATAGGAATTATTAAAAACACTAGTTTGTTTCTTAAGATATCCGAATTTTACTTTGCTATTAATAGTGGTACTATATAATATTACCAATATATATATATATATTCTAACTAAACCTGGCAATTGAGAGTGTCCTAAGATATAAGTAAAATATGGTATAGATATCTCTAGGAACAATCGAATGAAATCGAATGTTTTTGTAAAAACGTTGGCAAAAAATGTATACCATAATTATGGGATATAATCTTTCAACCCAACTAATTATAATACATTATTTATACTCTACTTAATTTATATTTAATTTATTGCCCTTTTTTCTTTTTCATTGCTAAAATTTAATTTTGATACTCACTTCGATTGCATTTTATATATCTTTCGTACATATGTAACCCAAGTGCAACAGTTAGCCGAAACATACTGATTTCACCCACTGTCAAGACACTCTCGCTAAAAGTTAAGCAGCCTCGTTGAACCGAGCGACTTTAAATTGCAAATTTGCGAAGCAGTCTCTCAATAATTCGCTGCACTTGCATTTTGTTTAATTAACTGACGTACCTTTGCACAGTGCCGCAAACCGATAAAACTGAATTAAATAAAGACCCACATGTGCATTTTTTTATCTATCTCTTTCTTTCGGTCTCTCGCTCTCTCTCTCTCTCTCTCGCTGCACGTTGTTCGCTTTGCTACCTGCCACATTTCGAATCGTGACAATTATGAGACATTTCAATTAGAGTTGAGTCTTAACAGCGATCCGTTCAACTTTAACCATTGGATCAGGCATCACATGCCATCAGCCCGATTGGCCCCCCTTTCGCCCAACCCCCCATCCCACACTGCCGTGTTCTCTGACAGATATTCAGCTGCTGCTGCCGCTGTGAAAAGTTTTTATTGAGCAACTAACTGTGAAATTAAATTGTGAATTAAAAGCTGCCACCATGGCCAAACAGCGATTACGAGCAACTGCAGTGGCTGGGGGCAAAGGGGGGCAAGCGGGTAAGTGGGTAAGTGGGCAAGTGGGCATGGGGAAAGGGGGTAAAGTGCAGGGTTTCATTCGCTGGGGACATGTCGTTAATGCCGCTCGCTGCATTTGTGTCGATAGGTTTGGGATTGGCATTGGGTTTGAGGGGATTGGCCAATGCCAAATGGCCGAAGAGCATTTCTTTAATGCTACCCAGTGCAACAAATCCTTCCCACTACCCAGTTCCCCCCGTTCCCCCCGTCTGACTGCAGCAGTTGCTAGTTATGGCTGAGACATTCAACCGCATCGCAGCTTCTTTGGCTATTTGCAGTAAATTGAAAAAGTATTAAATCAATAAATAAAAGTTACGCACACACACACACACACACAGTTAAAAGCTGCGCAACGTGTAACTTTTTTATGCCCATTAAAAATGTTTAGAAAACGAGTAGAGGCATATTCGATCTTATATATATCTACAGTTTGACTGCCAATTAATTGTTTTCCAAAGTTGATCGATAACTGACATTTTCTTTCTTTATGACAATTCATATCGATTAAAACAAAGGTTTTTTTAGCATATCCTAGAGACTTTTATAAAATATAAAACAACACAATAATAAAGTATTATGAAAATGATCGATGTTCCCAAAATCGATATCAATCGGTTTTTAGCCCGTATCATTAAAAGAACTAGAATCAAATTGGGGCAAAACGTTGATAAGGCAAATTTCAAACAATTGCTCAAATTCATTGTGTCCGCAAAATCGATAACTATCGATTCCTTCGATTTGAATCCTTTATATCAAGTTTTTAGAGCTAGAAATTTGTTGAATTTGTACAATTATAATTAAATTAAAGTATTTGTAATTAAAGTATTTGTAATTTCTAAAAATGTTCTTTTCATCGGCTTGTGACTGGCAACAGGGTATCTTCCATTCGGGCACTCCCGATTAGCGCACTCTTACTTGCTTTCGGATGGTCTTTGACCTCCATGTGCCTGTGGGTGTGTGGCTGTGGATTATATCCTGCGCTTACGCTGCACATTTACACGGCCATGACGCACACACACCCCACCCCACCCGATCATGCACCCATCCACCTCGCAGTCGGCCTCCCCACGCCCCCACAATCAGCACATTCGCATTGGCGGCGGCCATTTGGGGTTACACGCGGCGCGTGTTAATTACTCGGAACATTTTAAACGGCAACAGCAGCGACAGCGACCACCAGCAGCGAAATTTGTTGTATTGATTTAAAAGTGCAGCCGAATTCAATGTGTGTGTGTGTGTGTGTCCCAGTGTGTGGCCAGTGTGCGTCCAATGCGTTGTCCACCCAGCGGCCCCCCGTTGTCCAACTGGGCCAAAGCCAGTTGGCAATCAATGCAGCGAGGACTCAAAAACTGCAAACGCAGCCAACATCAAAATCAGAACAACAAACCAATGCGACAACAACGACAACAACAATAGCAACAAGTACAAGGTACTCCGGTCGAGAGTGCTGTGCTAAAAGATACCCTTTTATATTTTTACCCTGAAAAAAAAATTATATAAAATATATATTATAATATTAATTATATTGTGAACTACTCCGCTTTCAGTGTTGAAAAGATTTTAAAATGACTGCAAAATTAATGCGGCACAAAACAAATAAAGCCATTTTCACTTTGTGAACAGGGTATTACCAGCACAATTATAGAAAACATTCAAAGCTTTGGAAAGTATATGCAAATATTGTTGATCAGTACGACGGGCTTAAAAGAGTATTTCACTTTTTTGCATTATTGCAAAGCAAAACCAAAAATGAATAAATAAAATAAATAAAAATTGGTGGTGGTTTGGTTCACAGCTCGAACCAATGCCCCAACTTTGGGTTCCATTTGTGAAGCTGATTTTTGACAATAATAAACTCAGGTTTTTGCTGCGAATCTTCGCCTAATTTTATTTGTAAAATTTTTTACGGAAATTATTATATTTTTTAATATTATATATAAAGTTGTATTGCTTAAAGTTCGAGCTGAGTACAGGGTATTTTTAAACCGAGTCTCCAGCTGTTTTTTCCTGCAATGTTGTTACCTTCAGTACACGAAATAAAATTACTAGAAGCGTATATATATATTTATAGGTATAATATGGATCGACTTTATATCATCGTTTTGGAAGCTGCACACTCCGTGTTTTCCAGCTGTGTATTTTGATACCCTGCTCAGGCAATTTTATTGGGTCAGCAAGCGTTGTGGCCGCTGTGTCCGGTGGTTTCTGGTGGGTCAGCTACTAATTTGATAGTGGTTGCAATAGCTGCGCATCGTAAATACGAGCTGGCCCGACAGATTGTGGTGTCGCACAAGTTTTTGTGCCATGTCAGGGATAAGGCAAAGATAATATCGCCGTTCAATGTGGCTAAGGATGTGGCCGTAAATCCCTAAAGTTCCGCCTACTTTCGCTCAATAGTCCATCTGCAGTTTATTAAAAGCGAATGTAAATTGTCGGGGGGCAATTTAATTAGCAGCAAATTCAACAATTTCCACACACAAACACACACACACACAACCCGCTCGTTATTGTCACGATACAACAAAAAAAAAAACAAACTTTGGGACACTCTCTCTCTTTCTCTGTCTCTCTTCGTCTCCTTGTGTGGGTGTGTGGAGCTGTGGGTTGGCGGCTCAAAGTCAAAGGAACGTCCAACGGTTTTTATTAGAATCGTAAATAGTCTTTACGAGTTGTACGTGCCCAAAATTTGCAATAGGCCAACAATTCGCCCACCTCTGCCACTTTTCATACAACAACAAATTATCGACCACGCCTGTTGTTGTTCTTGTTGTTGTTATTGTTGTTGTTGTTGTTGCTGGCCTACGTTTCACAATCATAATCACCATAATCATTATCATAATCATTATCAAAGCAATGTTTATGTTCTCAGCTATTCACAATATCTCTTTTGGTTTTTTCACGAGCATTTCAAAACCCTTCCAAGTGCACTTGCTGAAACTTTAAAACTCGTTGGCAGCACTTCGAGTGTATCTGAATAGTTGGCTGTGCAACGAATGTGTTCATTTGAGTGATTCATTAATTTTGCTCAAGTTCCTTGTCGAATTATAGCTAACAAATAAGCGCAATAGAAGGCGACTATAAAGCATATGCATTCTCGATCGGATCAACCATAATCTTATGTTTACTTTTATATTCGAAGTAATATTTATTTTGACTACATCAACTTTATTTTTATAAATATTATTACTTATTTATTTATTTTTAACAATTTTTTACACATATACACTTGCCTATCAGTACATGAACTTACACTTTTAGCATATTTCATGCATACAGGGTATTTTATTTCAAATTTATTTATTTACTTTTTATTTATTTTCATGGACTGCAACTTTAATAAAAATGCGCTTGAAGATATTTTACCTCTTAATTATTAGCAAATTAAAAGCAAACAAATATGTACAAAAAAATCGTTGTGTTTATGAACAATAATTTAAATATTTTCATTTAAAATTGGGAAGATGAAACCAGTTGAACAAGGCTATTGGTTCGAACCGTTAATCGTTCACGAAGTGAAGAGAGTGTATTGAGAGTGTGCAATGTCCGTCTGTCCGTATGAACGTTATTAAAGCTGAAGTCTTGAAATTTTAAGTATATAATTTGTAAAGGATTTTACGGTGCTTGGCAAATCGATAACACCTGAAATCAATAACACTTAAAATCTATAAATTGCACGCGTTTGCATTAAATTACTTTAAAGATCGATTATTATTTTATAACTTTTTATTTATGTTTCTTTCAGGTTGAAAAAGTTAACGTGAAATATAAACAGCAACAGCGGGCAGGCGTCAAAAATCTTATTTTAAACTATACTTAAAGCCAATTGATAACAATGTCAAAATAATTTTTTTCAGGTTCCCGAGACGACTTTCAGGAAGTTTTTAATGCCTGACTTAAGGATATGTGGATATTCCGTATTGTATATATGTATATTTAAATACTACAAATAGTTTGTAGATAAAAAAATTATAATAAATATGTTATATGATATATGATATTTGCTCTATCAGATCGGTGTTTAAAGAAATATTAATAAGTTTTAATTAATACAGAAACTATTATTCAGAATATTAAAAAATCAATCAAATTCTCCTCTATTATTTTCGGGTGGAACTTGTTGGGTAATACCTAGTTTTGATTCTTATAATGGCCTAAAATGACTATATCTTGGCCATTTGCAGTCCGATTATGGAAAGATATATATCGTTTAGCTCTTAAAAGTCCATATAATCAGTCTGCATTAAAAGTTTTGAATTTTAAAATTTTCGCGATTTTGACAAAAATTGTGATGTTACCTCTTGTTATTTTTGTCAAAAATGGTCAAAATTTACAACTGGAATTTTTGAATGACATTCGAAAGTCCTGGTTCGTACGAGAATAAAAAGGTATATCTTTCGAAGATATGGCTTTATTTGCCCGAGATATGCGAGTTTTAGTTCTTAAAATGGCCTAAAATGACTATATCTTGGCCATTTGTAGTCCGATTTTGGAAAGATATATATCGTTTAGCTCTTAAGAGTCCATATAATCAATCTGCATTAAAAGTTTTCAATTTTAAAATTTTCGCGATTTTGACAAAAATTGTGATGTTACCACTTGTTATTTTTGTCAAAAATGGTCAAAATTTACAACTGGAATTTGTAGTCCGATTTTGGAAAGATATATATCGTTTAGCTCTTAAAAGTCCATATAATCAATCTGCATTAAAAGTTTTGAATTTTAAAATTTTCGCGATCTTGACAAAAATTGTGATGTTACCTCTTGTTATTTTTGTCAAAAATGGTCAAAATTTACAACTGGAATTTTTGAATGACATTCGAAAGTCCTGGTTCGTACGAGAATAAAAAGGTATATCTTTCGAAGATATGGCTTTATTTGCCCGAGATATGCGAGTTTTAGTTCTTAAAATGGCCTAAAATGACTATATCTTGGCCATTTGCAGTCCGATTTTGGAAAGATATATATCGTTTAGCTCTTAAGAGTCCATATAATCAATCTGCATTAAAAGTTTTGAATTTTAAAATTTTCGCGATTTTGACAAAAGTTGTTATTTTTGTCAAAAATGGTCAAAATTTACAACTGGAATTTTTGAATGCCATTCGAAAATCCTGATTCGTACGAGAATAAAAAGGTATATCTTTCGAAGATATGGCTTTATTTGCCCGAGATATGCAAGTTTTAGTTCTTAAAATGGCCTAAAATGACTATATCTTGGCCATTTGCAGTCCGATTTTGGAAAGATATATATCGTTTAGCATTTAAAAGTCCATATAATCAATCTTCATTAAAAGTTTTGAATTTAAAAATTTTCGCGATTTTGACAAAAATTGTGATGTTACCCCTTGTTATTTTTGTCAAAAATGGTCAAAATTTACAACTGGAATTTTTGAATGCCATTCGAAAGTCCTGATTCGTACGAGAATAAAAAGGTATATCTTTCGAAAATATGGCTTTATTTGCCCGAGATATGCGAGTTTTAGTTCATAAAGTGGTCTAAAATGGCCTAAAATGACTATATCTTGGCCATTTGTAGTCCGATTTTGGAAAGATATATATCGTTTAGCTCTTAAGAGTCCATATTAATAATCTGCATTAAAAGTTTTGAATTTTAAAATTTTCGCGATTTTGACAAAAATTGTGATGTTACCCCTTGTTATTTTTGTCAAAAATGGTCAAAATTTACAGCTGGAATTTTTGAATGCCATTCGAAAATCCTGATTCGTACGAGAATAAAAAGGTATATATTTCGAAGATATGGCTTTATTTGCCCGAGATATGCGAGTTTTAGTTCTTAAAATGGCCTAAAATGACTATATCTTGGCCATTTGTAGTCCGATTTTGGAAAGATATATATCGATTAGCTCTTAAGAGTCCATATAATCAATCTGCATTAAAAGTTTTCAATTTTAAAATTTTCGCGATTTTGACAAAAATTGTGATGTTACCCCTTGTGTTATTTGTCAAAAATGGTCAAAATTTACAACTGGAATTTTTTAATGCGAATCGATAATTCGGATTCGTACGAGTCCAAAATTGTATTTCTTTCCACTATCGGGCCCAATTTGCCGGAGATATTGCCTTTATAATTTCCTAAATGACCTGCCACGGACCTGCAAGTTTTCAACTGAAATTCTGTCCAAACTACCAGGCGAACAGAAATCAGCAGCAGCCGAACATAAATTTGGCAGTGGAATAATTTAACTGCATACTTTTGCATGCGTCAAGAATAAGCAACAGCTGCTAATGGACAGAGGCGGTACTGTTAAGGCAGTACTGAGTATTTTTGCATTGCATACTTTTCTGCTGACACGAAAAACCAAGTCGACTTGAAAGTATTTAAAATGCTTTTTTTCGAAAAATAGCTCTAACTCAGTCATATCCTTGCGGAATTTCAAAGGACTTGGTGCGTTCGATTTGCCAGGACCAACTTTATCAATCTGCATGAAAAAATTATGGGGTCATCTAAGAATCGTATACTTGTAAAATTTCAGTCGCGAAGAGCGCAAGGAAAATGGCTAAAAACGCATAATCCTTGATATCTCGCAAAATAGAAGGACGACTTTGATGTCCTTTGGTCAGTTGATAGCCCTGATCAATACGAATTGTTTGACGCAGGACTCACCAGGATCATCAAGGATACGGCTGAGCTATGGCTAGTTTTTTGTTTACAAATATGCCATTTTATCTTGGCTCCTGTAAGTATTTTCGTCCTTCTTTTTGAATATTCCGCATTATCGGGAAACTTAGTGTCTGTTGGCCAAAGGACATCACGACAGTCCTTAAAATGGCCGAGCTAAGGACGATTTTTGTGGTTTTAAGCAAATTTTCGACCTACCCCCCTTACAAAAATGTTGGCCAATATTTTTGGCGATGTTCCGAAAATCCTTGAATGTAAAACGATAGTCCTGTTTCCTGCGGTTTCAAAATAGTATATCATTCTACGATCCTGAAGGATATGGCCGAGATATGGCTATAAAAAGAATGTCCTTTTCAGAAAAATAGCTCTTACTCGACCATATCCTTGCGGATTTTCAAAGGACTAAGTGCGTTAGATTCGCAAGGACCGACTCTATCAATTGGCATCAAAAAATTATGGGGTCGTCTAAGAATCGGATACTTGTAATATTTCAGTGGCGGCAAGAAAACTGTCCGAAGACGGACTTGCATGTTTTCAACTTAAATTCTGCCCAAAGTACCAGGCGAAAAGAAATCAGAAGCAGCTCGACATAAATTTGGCAGGCGAATTATGTAACTGTATACTTGTAGGAGCTGCATTTCCGGCAACACAAATAAACATTGCATACTTTTGCATTCTACAATAATAAGTAACAGCTGTAAGTTAACAGAGAGATTGCGAATTATTTATCAGTGCATACTTTTGTGCTGACATGAAAAACCAACTCGACTGTTATGATTTTTAAAAATGGTTCTTTATTTGTCTATAAAAAAACCCGATCACAGACTCAAATAACTCAATAGAATCGATCGCATTAAAAAAATTAATAAATAAATATAAAATGTTGACAGAGTGTGTATTGTTAAAGCTTATGTAAATGTATTTTAATTAAGTTATTGTATATTTTTAAGAGAGATTTTGTTAATGTTGCCTGTTAAACAGGCAATTTCTGCTGTTTCAATTTCGGTCCAACCATTTGGATTTAATTTGGTTCGGTTCAAACCAGGTTAGCAGACTTCATAAAAACTGGTGTGAATATGGTGTGAGTGGAACGGCGACTCATTCGTTAATTTTTCGAATGAAATAGCGTCATATTTCTCGTTGTGGTAAATGCAGAAATAAAGCACTCTGGCCACAGGTCACTTTCTTGACAAGTGCCTGATGGTTTCTCATATATTTGCAGTTTGCGGGTGCTGAATTATTGTTGTTGTTATTGCAGCACACACACACACATACAAACACACACGAACACATACACTCACATAAAAGTGTAAATGTTTATTGCATTAAATAACGAAAACAAACAGCGTTTTGACATTTTAATTGAATAAAACCGTTTTGTGGTCTTTTAAGGATTATTTCATGGCCAACAGATGCGTGGCGCTACCACACACATAAGTACTTAAATATATGCACATGTGTGTGTGTGTGTGTGTATGTGTGAGTGTGTGTGCATCGTCCAGCTGTTGTCCAAATGCATCCATGGAATGAATTGAATAGCGTTTGTGTTTGCGCAGCAAGGTGAAAACAGGCGCAGACACAAACCAGCTGCCCATTTGTGAAATTTTCGGCCAGACAGGTGAGCAGATTCGTTAGAGGGATAGAGATAGAGAGAGAGGGAGAGGGAGGGGTGGGGAGAGAGGTGTGCACTATGTTGGTTACCAAGAGCTATACATACAGGTATTTGTTGTATAAATGGCAGCTACAAGCATGCATCACATTATGTATAAATAAATACTCAGTTTGTTTTCATATAGAACAATGAAGGACATCAGCATGACTTGCACATACCCTGTGATTAGAATCGATTAGGCTAGATTATATTATATTATATACATATATCTTACCAATGCTGCTGTCCATAATGTGTGGGATATATATAAATATATGCGTATATATATATATCGTACTTACCTCAGATACTTTTCTAAAATACTGAAACCAATCAGAAAAATATTTAACCAATTTATAATTGATTTATAGCTTTTTATTAGATATATAAATATATTATATTTTTGTGCCATATTGTGCATAAATTTCCATAGTATTATGAAGCCCTTTTTCGGCGCATTTGCTGTTTACAGGGTATAACGAATGCACCGATGTGTGTTTACCTGCGAATGTGAATACGAATGTAAGTGTGAATGCGAGTGTGAATGTAAATGTGAATGTGAGTACATGCCTCGGCGCCCAAACTAAACACACTCGAGCAGCGGCGCAATCTGCAGCGCTTTTGGCCACGCCCAATGTTTGCCCCGCTCCACAAATGAAACCACTGCAATTGTGGTGCTCCGTGGTGCTCGGTGGTGCTCGGTGCTCTGTGTCCTTTGTCAGCTGATTTGCATTTAATTGCAGCAGTTCGCCTTTTTTTTAATATAATGTTTTTTTTTTAGGGCGTGGCGTTGGATCAAAGTAGCTTTTTGTGCTTGATAGATAAGTATATACACTTGGAGAAAAACGTATGAACTTTCATTTTTTCTATCTTTTCTGTATTAATTTTAATTTTTAAAATTATTATTATTAGTTTTTAAACAAACTGTAGATTTCTATTCAGAACATTTTACGTGTTTTTTTAGCTACGAAAATTCTTCAAAAACTTATTTAGAAAATAAGTTTTTGCTTAAAAATATTTCACAAATAAAATTGAGGGCAGAAAATGTAAGAAATCTAAGCCGCTGGTACATCGTCTTTTTCTGAGTGTACTTCTACATATATAAGTTTTGTATATATATTCTGTACACATTATATGTGTATGTGTTTGCCCACTGTGCAGTGTCCTTCGTTGTCCACTGTTTATTGTTGTTGCTGTTGTTGTTGTCGCTTAAGCTGCTTTAAATTTATTGGTGTGCACAGTTAAAGCGATTTCGTTTTGTATTTTTCATTGATGCCAAATGCAGTTAGGCTGCTCCCGACACCCGACGCCCGCCCCCCCCCCCCCCACACTGCCCTTCCCGCACTGAATAGTTACAAAAAGCGGGGAATGGATAAAACTTGCCAATTATGCCATTGTATGCAATGAACTGAACTACTCCAATTGCGACAACAACAACAGCAACAACGACAGCAACAGCCGCTGTTGTTGCATGCTACATGTTGCAGCCCCTCCCTCCCCGCCCCTCGTCCATTAGGTGTCTGGCGCTCTTAAAGCCGTTCCGCCATTCATCGTGTCGTTCACAGCGCTAAATGTGGCATTAAATTTGTGCCACCAACAACAACAACAACAACAACAACAATGCAGCACCCACTCACACACACACATACACACACACACACACACTCACACATAGTGATGTTTATAACTGCTAACTGGACACTAAAAATATGGTCACAGCGCGAACTCGCGCCACAAAACATAGATAAAGAAAGTGAGAAAGAGATAGAGATAGAGAGTGAGTTCTGATACCCTTTGCATGTGGGGTAGATTAGCTGGCAAACATTTGAATCAGATTACTTGGCCAGATTGGTGTATCCAATGGTGCAATGATCAATGATCATATCATCAATTTGTCTTAACAAGAACAAAAAACCAATCCTCTCATAGCTGAGTTTCGCTCAGTGTATGCATTAAATGAAGTTTGCAGGCATTTGCAAAATTCACTTGTTAACTGGCTGACGCTTAGTCGAGCACACTTCACAGCAACTTCTATACCCTGTTGCTATATAAAATTGTGGGTATAATGATTTTGACTAAAGGCTTGTAACGGGCGGAAGAAAGCAGAGGGTATTTCAGAGATTAAAAGTGCTAAAAAAAAGTCAAGGTCCTTGTGTACCATAGTCTCATTAAATTTATTTTAATTTATCGATAACTCTCTTAGAAATCAATTTATAGAAATTGTGTTAATCTGGAAAACTTTAAGAGCTATAAAATGTTAATCAAAAGTTTGCATTAAACTTTTAACCGAACTAAGTTCTCTTTATTTAAAGCGTTTGGTTTAAAGTTTGGTTTTATTTTAGTGGAACATAAAAATTGGCAATTTTGTTCATTTCATTTTTAAAAAATTTTTATTGTTCAATAAAATATTATCAACCAAGGTTCGAGCCTGCTTTCATTGATGTGAAAAACCAGATACACGAACCTTTGAGCGTATTTCGAACTTTTTTGAACCGTAAACTTGGTACAGGGTATTGGCTGGTCGTGCATATCAGATTCGAGCACTTTTGCTTGCTTAACCTGGTATTGTTGCTGCTTGCTGCTGTTGATAGTTGCTGCGGCTGCTTGCGCACTTAGCGGTACTTTCGGCTAATTTTTAATGCCGCTCATATTTTGCACAAAAGCAACAAGCAAACAACGCGAAAAAAGGCAAACTTGTTGTTGATGTTGATGTTGTTGTTATTGTGCGTACAGGTGTGCGCGAAAGTAATTGCTCAAAGTGCTGACTGTCGACTAGCGGCTAAAGTTAATGCTAGATTTCTGACGCCCACCGAATTGAGAGGCGTGTGGGCGTGTCCCTGCGACCGCGCCGGACTCTGTCGATATCCTGACCAATTTTTTCGTGTGTGTGCGTAGACTTTTATGGCTGAGTGTTGCAAGTGCTGCAGCGAAATGCTGTTGCCACCGCCTGCAGCTAGTTACTGCAGATATGTGGCAACTAGGGGGGCAAAGAGGCGTGGCTGCTATGGCGACTTATGCATACAGAGTTACTTATATACATTTGTCTTTGCGCCTTCTGCTGCGACTGCAGCACATACGTCTGTGTGTGTGTGTGTGTGTGTTGGATGTTGGGTGTGTTGTGTGTGTGTGTGTGTGTGTGTTTTGTTTATTTTTTTGTTTTGTATTTTGCTGTGGCTGCGGTTGACTCGCGATATTTATTATTGTTGCTGAAATTGCTGTGTGTCCTCAACGTTCGCCGCGGCCCCTGCGCCTTATCCTTTGCCTTCTCCTGCTGCTTCTGCTGCTGCTGCTGCTGCTGCTGCTCATCCTGCTGCTGTTGCTGACGCATTTAAAGCTTTTGCGGCATATAAATAAAAAAAACAAAGCGCGACAAAGACAAAAAAAGAAATGAAGCTAGCAAAGCGGAACAAGCAGCAAAAGCACAGAAAAAAGAAACTATGAACTTGTCGAGTGGAATTGACTAGCTGATACCCTATACTCAGTATTCAACTCGATTAAAATATTTAAGCCTATCCGAAGTGCGAAGATCTATGTAAAAAATAAATAATATTTTCTTGCCATGAATTAAAAAGTTTAACACAAAATTTGAATTAATAATAATGGATTAATTTAAATCATACATATATAATATTAATTATAGAATCTATATTTCAGCCCTCGTAGCTTTTATATGAACAGACGATCAACTTACCTCATTGTCCTGATGCATAATATATATTTAATATATATACGCATACAATTGGCTCGCAGATGTTATCTGGGCAACATTGCCAATACAGGGTATAGCAAAGAATAAAGGAACAGCACAAGATGAGGCAATGACGCCGGCGACAATGGCAACAACTGTCCTCTGCCTCTGTCCTTTTTTTTTGGCTTTAAGGCCAAACTTGGCAGCGTCTGATGATGCGCCCAATGCTTGATTTATTGAGGCGACACTCGCCCCGTCCACCCCCCAGCTCTCTCCGTGGCCACGCCCACTGTCCAATGAGCTGGTGAAAATAAAGGAAACTTTTTTAGTTTTTTGGCTTTTGAATTTATTATGTTTTTTATTTGGCTTTCTCTTTCTTTTCGCATTTTGTTTCAGTTTCTCTTAGTTGGTTTTTATCGATAGTTATTTAGGGGCTTTATTATGTATGCAATTTTGGTAGCTATATATTGTTATCGTTATCGTTATCGTTATGCATAGTTTGTAAATATATCATACATGACATATACTATTACAACATATATATCATTTTTCCACTACACACAATATTATCATTAAGCAGGTCAATAACTCTCCAAATATAGTAATTTTTCTTTTTGCAAATATTTAAAAATTGCATTATTATCTAAAATGGAACACGATTTGGGCTCTAAATTTACCGATAATTCGCAGATTTCAAAAATATTGCTGTTTCAAGTTTTTGAAATTTAAGAAATTTATTTTTATTTTCTATCGAAATATTTCTATGCCAATTTTTTTGTTAAATCGTTTCTTCGTTTAAATTATCAGTTCGCTTTAGAAAGCTTACTAAAATATTAGCCACCCAACTATTAAAGTGATGCAAAAAGTTCAAATCAAATTGTTGATGCATATTTATACATAATTTTATATATATATATATCTATATATATGGGCTTACAAAGAGGATGCTGAATGATATGAGGGTTATTGACCGCCATTTTAAATGCAGCTCGTGTGTAGGATTTGTTGTTCTTTCTGTTATTTTGTTCTAATATGCGTTTTGTGTTTTGTAATTTGAGTTAGACACACAGTATTAGTGGGCTTAAATTAGTTATACATATATATATATATATATTTTTATTTTTATTTTCGTTATAAATTATGCTATTTTACATGATGTAGTTGCAACAATTGTTTAATAAGTAGTTTTACATTTACCAACACTATAAATTTGAGTTAAGTTCATGGTTTTTTTTTTTGTTTTTTTTTTAGGCTGCGGTTAGTATTTGTTTTGTTTTTTTTTTAAGGTTAGGGTTTTCTTATGGGTAACATATAACAGAAATCTTGGTTTTAGCCAGCTGGGTTGGTTTCAAGCACAATTAATAATTGATGAATTTTTTCTTTATTTTATGAATTAATTTTTTATTTTTATTATTATTTTTTGTTTTTGATATGTACAGTCTGTAATTGAAGGAGCTCTTTGAGTAAGAGGGGAGAAGGGGAATAAATGGATTTATTTTTTTTTTAGCTCTCGTTGAATGCAAATTGCAAAAGATTTATTTTCTTTTCGTTTTTTTTTTTATCACATATTTATTTATAGGTATAATATGCAGTATTTTTTTTTTGTAGTATTAAATATTTGCTATGCTTTTTATAAAATAAGTACAAATTTTGTCCAGCGCTTTGCCATTTTATTTTGTAGGTTAGTTTTAGTTGTAGTTTGTTTTTTTTTTTGTTTTTGTTTTTGTTATTTTCGTCTTAGGTTTCGCTTTGTTTGCTTATGTTAGGATTAGCTAATAGTGTAGATACAAGATACAATTTCACTGGCTTTAATTGACTAGACTTGTGTACGTGTGTGTGTGTGTGTTTGTATTGAACTAACGTATGTGTCTGTGTGTGTGTGTGTGGCTGTTGTCTGTGTGTGCGTTGAGTTCGTGTTTGTGTTTCTGCATAATTTTCGTCTAGGGTAATTAAGATATTGTTATTTGTTGATTTTCGTTTTATTTGTTTTTTAAATTGCTATTTATTAATTGGCCAATACATATACATACATACATATATATATATATAGCTGTGTATATATATATTTATGTTTGTTTTTATTTTTTGCTCTCTTGTTTCTTCCGTTATTTATGGACTACAGACTAGCACAAAAAAAGTTTTTCCCCCACAAAAAAAAAGAAGACACACACACTATTATAGATATAGATACATATGCTTAAATACGCTTTTAATTGTTCTGCTTGTTTGTTGTTGTTGTTGTTGTTATTTTTGTTTTCTGTTGTTGCCAATTTATGATTTACACATTAGATTCAAATTCGATAGATACAATAATTTAGAGTCATTCGCATTGATTGTGTGCGCTGTGCCCGAGCCCAGGCATATGCACGCACAGGCAAAGCTCCCCCCACCCCCCCTCTGTAAGCCCCCCTACTCCACTCCACACCACTTCACTATCCGCACTCTCCACTTTAGATGGCAGTTGTACCAGCTTGCTGCAGGATTAGCCAGGAGCCTGGCATTTGCTGCATAAACATAAAATAAACATGGATAAAACAAACTCTGATATAAAATTGCAGTGTTTTTGCATTTGACAAATTTGTGGCCATGATCTACCCTGGAAATGCATGTCAACCCAAGCAGGGGATATACGTTTGTTAAGCTTGCCTAAATTCAATAATATTGAATTTATTTTTTCTGAATTTTTTAAATTTAGGTCTTAGCGCATAAAAATAAAATTAATAACAAGTTAAAGAAAAGTTAACATGAAATTTATATAAAGCAAATAGTATAAACGATATGAAATACACACTAAAGTTGAGCTAAGGTATAGTTAATGATCAAAAGCTCAACACTGATGTTTATCATTGGAAATATTTTACTTATGTTCTGTGAGATAAGTTTGTTTATTTTTTTTTTCTAAAGTTGATCTAGTCAAGAGTAGATTCACAGCTGACAAAAAACCAAATAGAAATTAAAAGGAATCTGCATATGCAATAAAATAATATTCTTTTATGTTTTTATATCTTTTACCCGAAAGAAATATAAACAAATATTTATAATTTGTTATACACCTTTTCCTTTACCGCTTCGCATTTGGCCAACACTACGTATACGTTATTTTTGTTTAACGTCAGTTTCTTAGCCAGGTTATCATTGGAGTTGTGTGACAGGGTATCAACAAGTCGCGCCGCACTTTGCCAGCGCCAGTGATTGTGTGTGCGTGTGCAGAAGAGTCTGTTAACAACAATAAAATGCTTCGTTGTCATAGCTCAGAATGTACATCGTCAAGCAGATTGATGCAATAGCCAGGCAAAAGCGAGCAGGGGGCATGAAGGGGACATGAAGGCATGAAGGCAACCGGGACTAGAAAGGATATTCGAGTGCACTTGAATGCCTATGCGAGCACTCGACATACCTACACACACACACACACACACACACACACACACATACACACACACACACACAAACACACACACATTTCTAACTATATAAAGCTGTTGCCATGACATACCGCAGTTCCACCAACTCGAGGTCGTCCTGGCTGCCAGGCAAGTGCAGGGTAAAGTTGCCTCTCCTCTCTTTGATTTATGTGCATGCTGAACTCTGTGCTGTCCTGGTCTGTCCTGGTCCTGGTCCTGGTCTGTGCTGTGTGTGTGTGTGTCCTGGGCGAGTTCCGGCTTGGGCTCAAACTCAATCTGCTTGAATTGTGCGCTGGCTGTTTGCAGACGCCAAACACTCGCGACTTGTTTGCACTTATTTTTGATTCGATTTTGCGAGAACGATCGCTAAAGGACACTCGAACTTCGGACTTCGATTCGGACTACAAATACGCACACTAAGCGGAATTTAGCGGCCAACTTTGGCCCAACGACTTCAACTCGAACATTTAGCCAGATTTCCATTAGGCATTGGGCCAACTATATACGGCAAAGCAACAAACTTTAAAAACAGATCAGCTAAATGATTTTTATTATCATTCATCAGTTCATGGATACAGCTAAATATTATTCTGAGATGCAATAAACAAGTTTTGAGTATGTTGAAAGTCGAAAATAATGTTTGAATTTAGACAACTGTGGCAAAAGCAGTACAAAAATCTATCTTAGAAAAGTTGGATGTGAATTATTTTAAGGACTCTTTATTCAAGATGATAAAGGCATATTAAGAGATAATTGTCTACATACATTTGCTTGCGGTCATTCTCAGATTGTAAACTAATTGTCTGAATAAAGCATTTCAATGAACAAAGAGCTGCTTCAACTTTTTGATTTTCCTGAAATTTGCAGCAAAGCGCAGACAGAAATTATTAGAGTAACAAACAACACAAAAACAACAAATTGTAAACGATTAAACAACTCTAAGATTAAACAATAATGTGTAATTAATAACAATAACTTTTCTATATATAAATTTCAATCACAAATAATTACATTTTTTTATTCATAAGCAAATCAACCAAAAAGTGAACCTAAGCAAATATGAATAACATTATTTAAGATAAAGCAATCGGCTTTTAACAAAAAAAAGTCCATTTCAGCATTGAAGATTAAATACAAAGTGTGACCAGATTAAACAGAGTTGCATAAAATATTTCTAACAATTATCAGATTTATAGGAAGTTATAATTTCAAGTTCTGCTGCATTTAAAATACATTTGCAAATTGCGGAAATAAGTGATTCCCAGGGTTTGATTAGAGGTGAGCGTAATAACATAATAAAATAAAAGAAGCACAATTCAAAGTGCTTTAAATCAAAGTGCAACTAAATCAAAAGCACGGGGAAAAACAACGCTATTCGAAGAGCACTAAGAGATATCTGATATTTAAGTAGCTGTGATTAT
Organism: Drosophila paramelanica; assembly: GCA_035043915.1. Taxonomy (NCBI): domain Eukaryota; kingdom Metazoa; phylum Arthropoda; class Insecta; order Diptera; family Drosophilidae; genus Drosophila; species Drosophila paramelanica. The sequence continues at coordinate 2,866,209 of JAWNMO010000557.1, read as the reverse complement.
AAGTTCCAGCTAAAGCTAATAGATACACCAAACAACATGGCACACCAAATTCAGTGTTGAACAACTTTATCTATAATTGAAAATATTCATTCAACTTTTCATTGTGGTAGTTCGGATATGCCACTAAATCTAATAAATCATAAATTTTTGTGAAGAAATAAAAAAACAAGAATATTTTTATCAATCTAAACATATAATAAACCTCATTACTAACAAACTGTATGCAGATCAATTTTATATATTATTATTAAGATGAAATCACATATCAAAATTAAATGAAATTAAATTAAATAATAGCACTGTATTTAAAAATAGTATTAGTTACTATGGCACAGCCCAATTGGCAATATCAAAGAAAATTAATTCGAGCCATGAAAAACAACATTTATTACATACTTAACATATTTAAAAGATGTTCCAATTTAAGCCGCGCAATTGTGTTAATCTTAAAATTTTGAAGCGTTTTAGGATAATTTTATTGTTTGTTGCCAATTTTGGGTTTATTTTACAAACAAAGTATAAAGCTCATTAAATTGTATAAGCTCGCAACTGGATAAGAAACATCTCAACACACACACACACACACATACTTCTATACATGTATCCAGTTTTTCTGACTTATATCCGGGAAATGATTTAACACAATTCTCGTGGATTTGGAATTCCACAACCATTCGCACGCTGATCACTCCGCTTAGAGATTAGCAGCGACATTAACTGGCTGACTGACTAACTGACTGACTGACTGACTGAGTGACTGACTAACTGAGTGACTGACTGACTGACTGACTGAGTGACTGTGTGACAGGCGAGCACTTTAGCTGCTGTTGACTTCTTGGCCCTCCTAACCCGACTCTCAGCTCATTTGCATGTGTCACATCAGCTTTGGTGACATCACAAAACAACACATGACAACACACCCACCCAGACACACACAGGCACGCCCACCCAGACACACACACACACACAAACACACACACACAGACACACACACATATGCCACGTGCCAGACAAGCTGCCTGAGGCAAATGGAAGTTGCCTCCAGCTCGGGTCGAGCCTTTGGCATAGGCGATTTTTCAATTAGTTGGCTGCCGCTGCTGCCGCTGGCGGCTACAAATTTCACTGGGCTTTGGCCAAGAGCTCTAGAGGCTGCCTCTCTGTGTGTGTGTGTGTGTGTGCGAGGTTAAGTTGGCAGCTGTTTTAGCCTTTAGCGCAAATCCTACATAATTAAAATACTTAAAGGCTTTAAGCGCAGCAACAAAGTTTTTCACTTTTAAATTGTTGCAAGCCCAGCCTAAGGGACGCACATGTGTAGAAATGTTTTATGTCCTGCCAGGGGTGCTGTTGGGGGGTTGATGAGGGGGTGCTGTTGTTGTAGGGGTGCCTGCTTGTGCGCGCGTGCACGTTCTGATACTCACTCACACACACACACACACACTTACACACACACACTAAGCTCACTTAAGCATTTCTGCGTGCTAGCTTCCTTCTGGCTTTCACTCGCGATGTTGCAACGCACAGTGGTCAAAAAATGAAAAGTTGTGGTTGGAAAAGCAAACACTTTAAATAAGGTTACCAAAAATTTTCCCTGAATTTGTATGCATTTTTAGAAAAAGATCTATCGATCTAAATTATTATTATCGAACAAATAGGAATTTAAATTTAGTTTTAGAAAATTCCAAAATTAAAATTTTGTTTTAAATTTGTTTCATAGCAACAAAAACATTGATGCAATGTTTTGTTTAGTCGAAAATTGATATTGTGACAAAACTGGAATATTGATGGTATAAAGAAATTAGGGAACTGTCATTTTGTTTTTTATTTTTTTAAGTTTTCTTGCACAGATTTTTCAACAAAATAAAATCAATCTATAGCAAAAATCACAGCTGGCCGTAAGCATTATAATTATAGTTATGCTTGTTTCGTGTGTAAAAGAAAATTGCAAATTTAAATGTATATCCATAAATTAAACAGATCTAAATTGGTTGCGTTCCACTGTGCGTGGGAGGTGGGTCCTGACTTATTTGCGCCCCCGTCGATGTCAGATTCAATCTCAGATTTCAGTCGAGCTGAGGAGTGTGCGTGTGGCATCTTTTAAAATGTTAATGATTGAGCTTAATTGTGGGCGGGGCCCGCATATCTCATACGCAACGTTGGCCACAGCCTTTGCCTTTGCCTTTGCCTTTGCTTGTCGATTTGGCCACGTTAATTGACACAGGCGGCCCACATAGATTTTCATAATTTTTGTTATGAGACACACATGTGTGTGTGTATTTGTGTGTGTGTTTGTGTGTGAGGTCAGCTCGCCGCATATTTAATTACTTTTGTAGTTGGCCCTTGGCCCGCTCCAGGCGCAGCTGTGTGGGGGGCGGGGTTCGGCCCCCCTTTTGACCTCGATTTAACGATTTTGCTTTGTCATTTGGCCGTTTAATTATGTGCATGGAAATTTATGTGCGACTCCTTGACTTTAAATGAAGTGTAAGGACCCAAAAGAACCCAATCCGAATGCCAAAATCCAATCCTTTGCTTGGCTTGGCCACCGCCGCCAGCTGTTTGCCTCCCCTCCTCCCGCCCACACACACACACACACATACACCCGTGCAGTTATTTATGGGCGGCGCGCCTGATAATCCTGTGAGCCTGCCCAAAGGCTCGCAGCCTGATTAAATTTTGTATTAGCTCAATAAATTTGCAATGCCAAACGGCAAAAGAAAAAAAAGAGAGAGAAAAATGAAAGCGGAACACGCTGGGTTGGAAAAATAAAAGCAAGCAACAACAAAAAAGTATAAATAAATGCACAACAACACGCAAATGGACAAAACGGACAAAATACTCGGTTGTCATATTTCAGGCACAGATTCTTGGCCCCATCCCCCCCACCACCCGCCACCCTCTTCCTCTGCCAGCTGGTGCGGTCGAGCTAATTGATGGCGATGGTAATTTGCCTGATCTGCGCTGATGAGCTAAGCAATGAGCACTGAAAAACTGGGAATCATTCGCTCCTCAACTCCAACTACCTGGCTCCTGGTCACCCTCTTCTTCTTCATTTTGAGCTGTAGCAATTGGCAAAATTGCGCGAAATTTGAGACGTTGCACACGCTTCGCTTCTGATTTCATCTCAGCTCACCCTCTGCCCTCGCTCCGCTCCCCTTCACCACACTCACTTTGACCTTTTTCAATTTGGCAGCGTTGCGATTTTCGCTTACGATTTCCATTCAGTTTCACTTTTATCCGCTGATTTTATTTATAGCCACTCACTTTTTGGGTGCTACCCTGTAATCTCCTTTGAATGCACAACCGGGCAGCCTGGGTTAGTTGTTAATCAAATTAGTTCTAAGCTTCAATATTATTCAAATCACAAAGTTTCAATTTGCTACTCAATATCAGTTTATCTCTTATACCCTGTTTGCAATCATTTAGGTGGTTTTTTAGTTGATTTGGAACCTGCTTCTGTAATAATTACAGAGTATCTTAACGTCTTGCTCGACGTTTGAAAGATGCAAATTATTGTTCATTTTTAGCTACGTTCGTATTTCATGTCTATGTCACTTAGTGCAATCACGTAATAGATTCCAAATATACCCTGTAAATTATTTAATTAAGAAGAAAGGTGTTTAAAGAAGTGAAAACCAGTTGACTGAGCTTGGCGTAATTTAGCAATTTAGCATTAAGGAGGTGTTAGTTATTGCATTTGAATAAATAAACAGGGTATCTTATAGTCGGGCATTGGCTTGAAGAGTAATGACTTTAAAGCTAAATAAAGCAGCATTGTTAAAGGGCAGCGAATAATAAATGGTTTCAATTAATATGTTCTGTTGCAACATAAGTTACAGGGTATGCTAGTCGATCAGTCGTATTAGTTATTTGAATATAAAATGTTTACAGGGTATCTTTGGGGCGAGCATGAACTATAGTAGTGATTTATTTTTACTTTACAGAGTATCTAGCCAGTTGGGCATTAACAATAAACAATTTAAGCTTGTTGAATTTGGTTTTTGTCGCGACTTTGGCTAAAATTTATCACAGCTATAAAAGGGCTGACGAGCTGATGGCCAGACAGATGATTGTTGCCAGCGCAGAGAGGGGGCGTGGGTGTCAAGGGATCTAGTTTTAATTTGACTCAAAAAAAGGGGGAGGGGGGGGAGTGGGCGGGTTTCAGTCCAAGCTTCGCTCGTGTTAATTACGCGACTTTTGCTGTGGTCGACCATTTGCTGATTGCACGACGTCGCCGTCGTGTCAGCAGCGGCACGCACGGTTGCCGCAACACCCCACCTACCCTCCCCCTTAACTACCCCCCACCTAGCCCCACAAGAGGGCCTGGCACTGTCCAGTTGGCGGCGGCTTAGAGGCGATGCCTCCACATGCAGTTAGTCACGCCAATTTTATTGCATTGCTGACACGGCTGATGGACCAAAGGGGTTGCTGTGTGTGTGTGTGTGTGTGTGTGTGTGTGTGCGTGCCGACTATCAGTCGCAACAATGGCGAACAACGGTTTTCGGATTTCAAGCGGAACAATTAAGTTAACGATCTGCGGACATGAGGAGCCAAGTGACAGAAATCGTGCCCAACCACGTGCCACGGATTGAAACGCGCGAACGTGTTTTAGCTAACGCACTGCCACGCCCACGCTCACGCCCACGCCAACCAGCAGCGAACAGCATACACGGCCGCATTTAAGCTTTAAGGTCGTCGAATCGCGCTCTCGCCCAAAATGCCTTCAATTAGGCAAGCGTTAAATTGATTAAACAAATTGCAATTAAATGTGTGCACAACGTGAGCGAGAAGTGGGGGGAGCGGGGGGGGATGGTAAAACCTGCAGCTAAACAAAGGCCCAAAGAACAGCGAAGCCCTAGCAGATAAGTCAATTTGCAAGCGATCAGGTCAACTATAGGGTACATACATATATATTTTTCATTTATTTTTGAAATATTTTATTTTGGGAAAAGTGCAAATGAAAAATACAAAAAAAGGAATAGAATTGAATCTGGAATAGAATTTGGCTCGGGTCGTGCAATGAGTGTGAGCGAGTAGCGAATACAAAGTGTGTGTGAGAAAAAGAGAAAGGGCCACAAGTCAATCGAGTTTATTGTGCAGTCGAGTAAGGAGTAATCAGTTATATAGTAAGAGTCAAACATTTGGGAATTTCATCGAGTGAGTGCGAACTTTTCGGGAATATTCTCAAACAGGTATTGTTCGAGACACAGAATTCGGATATTAATACAAGAATATGGAATAGAATTATGATGCTGATTATTACTACTTAAATTTAAGAGAATTAATCAAATAATATAATATTATAAATATAAATAAAATTTATATATAAATATGAAAAATAATGAAACAAAATTATTTATCAATCAGAATCACTTTCTGATATTAACTGTTTTGTTTATCTTCTGCTGAGATTATATTAGTAAAGAAGTGTCAGACACTCGGGATAGACAAGAGATAATACACCGAATATAATCAATTAATACACCATCTGATGTATTAATATCAGACATATCAATCACATCCGATGTGGGCTATTCCCAGTGCCAAGTATTAATATAATCTCACCAGAAAATAAGTAAAAATTGTTGCAAATACAAATAAATCTATAATATTTCAACTCGGAAACTATAAAATCTAGATATAGATACGAAAATTTGGAATAGCATCACACAGATCAAAAATACGTCGGATTTTAACGTCAAAAATGAAAAAAAAGAAACGCGTTATTTAAAGGGTATTCCTGATGCAATTATAAAATGAATAGTGTATTGAAATGAATAATTTATTAAATACTGAAAAATCCCACAATTAATACGAACGAAATTTGAATATCATTTTACAATAAAAAACAGGTTTGAAAAGTCATCGAACAATTAAACATAATAATAAAAGTATAATAATAAAAAGTATAAATCGAATATTTTCTTTATATGAATGAATGAATAATGTAAAAGTAATGTAATGTATGAATGAATGTGTAAAAGCAATTTTCACTTGCTGTCAAATCACTTCCCGATCCTGAACAGATAGAAAATAGCTAGTGAGAAATAGAGAATGAAAGATTCCATTGCGGAAGTCTGAATTTCATTTTATTATCCGATATTGGTTGTGATTAATGCCTCAAATATATTTGGATGGATGGTTCGATGGATAACTTTAAAGGTTCCGGAATCAGATGAAGACTTCCGAATTAGCTTTGAGTGCAGATGCATTGTTGTCTCGACGCTTGAGCGGAGCAAAAGTAAAATGAACAAAAAATAAATATATATATATATATAAAAAGGGGGGAAAACAGAAAAGTTTTAATTTCCTTCAATGATTTCTGTGAGCATTTGTTTTTGTGAGTGCTGCGCGGAGAAGGGGGGGGAGAAATCCAAACACAGAGCAGGCCCCACTCTTAAAAACCGAAGCACTCAGTCAAGTAGCAGGCAAGTGTGTGTGTGTTTGTGTGTGTGTGTGTGTGGCGCAATGCTTAGCATCATAATCAAGTTAGATAAATCTAAATCCTTTGCGATAAGCGTCTAAAGAATAGACCCAGACCCCGACCCAGACCCCGACCCACAGCCAGAGCATTGCCTTTCGCCTTTCGGCTTTCGGCTTTCGTCTTTTGGATTTTGGCTCAGTTCGCAGCCTAGTATACAGCTCGTTTTGTTAGCCAGGCAAAAGTTTTGCCTGTATGTGTTTTTGGGCGAAGGGTGGGGGTGCTTTGGGACAACTTGGAGCGACGAATTAGAGCAGCCCCCTCAATGACGTAGCGAGTGAATAGAATTTGTAATTTCCGTTCTCGTTTTGTATGCTAACCCATGGCAACAACAACAGGCGCCCGCCCTCCCCTCTCCGCCGTCTTCCCTTCTCTGCTGAGCCTGCAGCACTTTAAGTGATGCTACAGCACAATGAAACTGTTGAAGCAGCATCAGCAACAGCAGCAGCAGCAGCAGTTGCCTTTAAGGCTGGCTGCAGTTCAATTGGTTCGGGTTGTAGGAGCCAAAAGCCAACAGGCCAAAAAACGTTCCGGATTCGGATTTGGCTAACGGTTCGGAATATGACGATGAATGCCACTAAATTTTTTGCTGCTGCTGTTGCTGTGTCTGAATGCATTTCAAGATGAGGCGAGCGAGGGCGAGGGCGAGGGTGAGGGTAGAGAAACCATTGAAACCATTTTCCATTTGCATTTCAAGTGAAACGTAAAAATTGATGGCAAACGAAATGGGTATAAAATGGACATGGGACATAGGGTGGTCGACGGTGGTGCATCGAGTACAGAGTACAGGGTATTTGGGCTGCATTTGCAGCATAAAATAAAGGCTCAATGCATGCGCATGTGTGATTAGAGCGATAACCAGTTGGCCAAACAGGCCGTCAAAGAGTCGACACTGGGAACCTAAAGTCAAAAACAAACGAAAAAAAAAAAAAATTGGCTAAAAACAGATGAATGGAAATTTGTTTACGAAACCAAAGTTAAACAGTTACTTTTGGGAATTCTACGCCTGGATTGGCAAAGGAAGAATCCTGAAACTTGGCAAAAAGATTAAAGCCAAATTTTTGGAGATATATAAGAAGACTGTGGCAGTGATTCACTTAGAGGCAACAACAGGACTCGAAGAGGGCTTTGAATATATTATGTATAGCTTAAAAGACTTAAGTTTGTTAATCGTAATTGTAAATAAACACAACATTATCTAAAATAAACAAATCCCCACATATATTTAGATGTTTACCATTTATGCAGATAAGGAATATATACCCTATAAAATGTTTAGTGAATGCAAAACATTGAAAACTTAAACTCAAATGATGTTAAAGGTGATTTACCAATTGGTTGTAATTTATGATCAGGATTATTAATTGTCTACACAAAATAAACTAATAATAAAAAAATAAGGAAGAAAATATATATAATTCATTATTAAACAGCGTATTAACAAAGGAAAAAGTGTAGAAGATAAGTTGCTACAGCTCTTAAAGCCGAATTGAATTCTCATAATCAATCCCGATCGTAATCAGGTCAAGGTCACTCCAACCACCTGTTAACAGATCAAGAATGCGATAAATAAGTACTGAGATGTGGGAAAGCGAACTTAATACTTATGTATGAATGATCTATTAGTAGATATGTGTTGGGCTTTAATAATGAAAATGGTTTTTTCAGTAAATTTCCAAGCATATTTCTTAAAACGGACATTGGACTTTCAATGAATGCTTCCATAGGAAGGGAATAGACTTTAAGTGGTTGCTTTTGCGTATTACTATATTTTGCTAAAGGATCGCTGGCTAGTAAACCCACCAGTTAGGAGTCGGTGGAGCAGGTGAAGTGGCTTAAAGGAGCTTCCAGCAGAGTTTTTCTTTTCTGGCCATCAAAACAGCCTCACACATACATACGAATTTACTTACTTATTAAGCGGGAAGTAGATTAAAGTGCGAACGCTTCTTCCGTTCGCTGCTCTGTGGTTGAGCTGGAGATCGAGGAGGCCGCTTAGTTGGGTCGTCGGCGTTTCCGGCGTCGACGCCAGGCGATGTGACTGTGGCTGAGCAGCTGGACGAGACGGGCGGCGAGTAGGCGGACGTAGCGCCATTCCACACAGCTGGCGACGGCGATGAGTAGCATCGCATTGATGCCCAACGCGAGCGATGCGGCCGAGGAGCCCAGATTGCCTTTGGTCAGCTGATCGGCACAGCGACCGATCGCATCGATATCCAGCTCGCTCATCACCCGCCCGTTCACCTCCAACGGCGAGATGCAATAGTTCTTCTGGAGAAAATCGCTCAGGTTGTGAGCACCCTCGGCGAGCGGGCCGTCGAGGAGGGTGTATGTGACAGCCGCAGGGGAAGTGATTGTTGAGCAGCTGCAAATGATCGACGCCATCGACAATGATCGCATTCGGATCGGGCGTTTCCAGCACATGATTGCCATGGAATTTGAGGTGCTTGATTGCGGCGGTGTTCGTAAAGTTGAGCTCCTCAATTGAGTCGATCTTGTTGTTCAGGATCTGCAGCGTCTCCACCTGGGTGAGGCCCGTGAATGCGTCCGCACAAATGACGCCCAGATCGGACTCCTGGAGTGTCAGCAGCAGGACATTGGACAGGCCGCGGAATGTGAACGGCGATATCTCCTTGAGATCCATATAGGCCAGCTTAAGCAGACCGACCGCGTCCATGCCGAAGAACGCGTCCTGCTCGATGCTCCGTATGCCCGAGGGCAATATCAGGTGGCCCACATTGGTCAGACTGGAGAAGGCGGAGCTCTCGATCCGGATGAGCGGATTGTTGCTCAACAGGATCAGCTTGATGTTCGAGGTGCCCGCAAAGGCATTGCCCTCGATCCGCTGGATCTGATTGTGGCTAAGCAGAATCGTCGACAGATTCTGCAAACCGGCGAACGCGAACTGCGCAACCATCTGCAGCGGCGTATACTGAATGGAGAGCTCCCTTAAACGGGGCAGGCCGCGGAACGCGAACTGTTTGATGCGGGTGATATTGTTGCCGTCGAGGGAGAGTTTCTTCAGCGCCCGCAGACCGGCGAACGAGTCCGGCTTGATGATCGGGAAATTGTTTTTGGTCAGCGCTAGATTTTCGACCGTTGCCGGCAGCTGGCGCAGCGGTATCTGCTCGAGTCCGCCCGTGTTACACAGCACCTGCAACGAGCCGAGAGTGGGTGGGCGGGAGAAGGTGGGCGTGTTAGTCACGGAGTAGATAAAAAACAGTGCGCAGCGCGCAAATTCAATTTGCGGCTTTATTGCTGCAAATAAAATTAAATCGAATTTTCTTTTTCTTTATGATATGGTTTTTTTTTCTCAAATGCCCTTTTGGCGGGTATTTCGATTATGCCAAATGCAATGTGTGAACACCTATTCAAGTTATATATGATTTATCCGATCTTATATGTAAGCTCGTAAATATGTTCAAATTTATAAAATAAAGATTTAAACAAAAATTTGTAAAAATTAATTTATTAATTTATAAAATTAAGATCTATCAGATTATAGTCATCATTTCACCTGAGAAGAAGACTCAATTTAAAAAGCAGAAAATTCGTGCACTGAAATCAAACATTTTTAGGGGCTTTTCGAATCAAGCAAGTTTCATTATACTCGTTCACAAAATAATCAGACTTTTATTTGCTGATTAAAACTGACAAAAATTTTGATTAACCTGCCATATTTCAAACTCTCATAACTTGGTAAAAACTGAACTGAGTCTCATGATTAATGATATTTTGATTATTGTTGACCTTCAAATTATTTGGGCATAAACATTTTTTGCATGTTTGACCTTTTTTTGGAACAACACTAAAACTGATTCTGAGGATGTCAATGTTAAAATTCAGACTCGCATAACTATGGCGAAACCGAATCCATTATGATGTTTGATGCGTGTCTACTGTAGGGTATTTAATCTTCGGCAATTCGAAGATAAATCGGTTTTCTTGTTTTCCTGTGCGCTCTTTTATCTGACGTTTTGTTGTGTCGCCGCGTTTTCGTTGCTCTTTTATGTTTTTTATTTTTATTTTTTTTTTGTTTGCGGCAGAGGGGCGGGGGTGTCTTAATCAACACCACGCTCCCTCAACCCACACCCCTCACCGCACACTCTAACTGCCTCTTTGCTTGCCATTGTTTTGTTTGCGCGTTTCTTGTCTCTGCTTTGTGCTTTAATTTTTTATAACTATTATGTGCTGATGTGTGCGTTTGTGCCCGCAGCCCCCAGCCCCTGTTTGGCCCCTGCCCCAAACTGGCCTCTAGATTCAACGCAACAATGTCCGTTTTAGCCACTTCACCCCCCAACCCCGCCTCCTTCTACTCCCTTTGCTCAGCCATCTGTCTATCTGGCATCGCATCGCGTCTCTTGTCGCTGTCACGTTGATGTCATCGTTGTCTCTTGGCCGCTGCTTTACTGTCTCCTCACTGCATTACCCTCTATCCATCGCCTCCCCGCTACCCCTCCCACTTACTCCTTATACCCCTGCGCTCCGCTTCTTTGTCCAAGTTGGGTAACATTTACACAATTTTCATACGCTTCACCTTTTAAAGAAACGAATTAAAAGTTTCATTTCTTGCAGCTTCTTATTCGCCTTCTTCTTCGTCTTCGTCTCTTTCTTACTGCTTTTTCTGCTTAACAGTTGTTTATTTGCTTGTTTCTGTTGTTGTGTCTTTTCACGTTTCGTTTCAATGCGTTTCGTTTCATTCCGCATTGTTCCATTCCATTGTGTCTCTGTATACCCTGTACACACCTAAAGTTGAATTTTCTGGACTTCCTCTCGCAGATCTTTTGTGAAGGTTAAACGGATCGAACTTCTATATCATATAGCTAGATTCGAAATGATATTATTTTATATATTATTTTTATTATTATTATTATCCAAATTAGCATACAAGCTCCTTTTCTATATATAAATCGCCGCATTCGCCTATTCATTATCTTATTTTTCGGGTAACAGAATCTAAATGGATATTTTTTCACCTGCGAACAGAGCATTGCGCAATCGGTTGCGCCCTACTCTGACCATGTTCTGACTATTTTTTCGTTTTCTCTTCGTTTTTTATTTTTTGTTGTTGCCTGCTTTGTTCGATTTAATGAAATTTCTTTTGCGCAATGGCAAAATCAGCGACACATTTTCCGCTTTTCACACATTTTGTACGCGTCGCTGACGAACTTTAAATTTAATTGGCCGCCGAGCGACGCCGGAAAGTAGGCTACACCTGAATCTTAAATGCGGCTGCAACCTTTTCGCAGATTGATTATTATTGCGATTACTTTAGAATACCTCAAGTTATATATATTTGTGGGGATTTGTGGGCGTTTTTGTACATTTTTTGGGCCGTTGTTTTGTCGAGTGCTGAGTAAATCATTTCATTGTTCATAATCTGGAATAATGAAATCACTTAAGTTCTCAATTTGGTAAAAATGACGATGCCAGCAGCGTTGAGCGCTCTCGGCCCCATTGGTAATAAGGATGCGCATTAAGCGAGGCGAGGCCTACTCCTGCTCTACCACCCTACCCTACCCTCCCCTACTCTCCGCTCACGCTCCACGCTCCCCTGCATCTGGCCACAAAACTCTCGCGGGAGACAATTGAATACGAGGCACACAGACAAAAAATGTACATACAAAAAACGGACGGACAGGCAGTGTAACAAGTGCGCGCCACGCCCACTCCGAGGCCCCTCGGCCCGTGCTGCTTATTGTGCACTCTCTGTGTGCATTTGAAACTAAAGGGAAATGACCATTTTCCTTCAGTATTTTCGATTAAGTTTCTCGTGCTCATCACGGGCACAACAAGCAGCTGTGTGTCTGAGTGTGTGTGTGTGTGTGTGTGTGTGTGTGCGGCCAACAGCCTGACCGGGCCAAAATCCCCTAGACGACCTCACTATAGGGCAGCTGCTGGACGCTGCTCAGTTACAGCAACAGCTACAGCTACACTGAGCAAAAAGAAAAGATAACTATTTGCCTAAAATTCGTATTTGCATCTTTTTATTTAAATTAAATCGAACTCTATTTATATATTCTTTAGTTCCGTTTCTTTTGGTTTAAAGTCTCAATTTTTGCATATTTTTAATATATTATATTTTTATAATAAAAAAGAGTCCTAAATAAAAATTGTAATATTTAAATAAAAAAAATACTCTTAACTGTATAAGTATATATATATATAAGAAAATTTTAGCATTTAAAGCAAAATTATTTAAATATATAAAAAATAATAATCACGATATAAAAAATTTGATTCGATTTGTGTATTAACTAAAATATGCTATTCTGCTTGTAGTTTTCTCTGAGTGTACGCAGTGCTTGCGTTGCTTTCTTTTGCGACCCCGATGATGAGGATGCTGATGGCGATGATGATGTTGCACAGAGCTAACAACTATGAAAACTACAAGTGGAATAGCAACAATCAGTTGTCAGAAGCGCGCGTGCGAACGAGAGAGAGAGGGCAGCGGCGAGCGAAAGGATGGGAGAGAGAGGTACATTGTTAAGCTTACTTGAGTCTGGGACAAGCAGATGCACTCGGCTGGGCATGATTTGGATGTTTCGGTTTGTTGCGAGTTCCACAGGCAGACAACAGTGAGCGCAATTATGAGCAGCAGCCAGGAATTGCACATTTCACGTTGTTGCTGACACGACAGTTTGGCGGCGTAATTGAGCTCGATTCTCTATCTCACTTCCACACACACACACATACACACACACACACGCACCACACCCGGCCGGACTGCCGGACGGCCAGACTGCTCGCTACTCCCCAGGCTGCCAGTTGGCCTCTTGCCTCTTTGGCTTCTGTTGCGTTCAGTTGGCGCTGCTTGTTCGTCTTCTTCTTCGTCTTCTTCTTCTGCTGCTTCGTCTTCTTCGTCTTCTTCTTCTTCTTCTTGTTGCTTTGGCTGCTTACTTATTTATGTTTTTTATATTGCGTTATTTCATTTGAACTTTCTTTTTATATATTCTTAAGCTTAATCATATTTATTTATGCTTCTGCTGCTGCTGCTGCTGCTGCTGCTCCAACGCCCACACTTGCTGATGGGCGGGCCGAACTGCAAAGACACAAATAGAGAGAGAGAGAGAGAGAAAGAGAAAGAGTTAGTAAAAAGCACAGCATGAGATAAAGAAATGACAATTGTGCGAGTTTCATTTGCAGTGCAGCAATGCGACACTTAAAACTTATGACTTTACCATAAATACAGTTAGATATATATATATATATATATGTGTACAGATATATAGATATATTGCCTTGTCTAAGCCTACACTTAAAATACAGAAAGAGAGAGAGAGGGAATTGGAGAACGAAAGAGCCATGCAAAATTTATGCGCAGCTTAGAAGCTGCAGACAGGCTCTGTGTGTGAGGAGCGTGGACCGGACAAATAGATCGACAGTTGGCATGAGCCTGGCACCTGGTTTTGCGGCTCAAAGCCAGTGCTCAAGCTCAGTGCTTAGCTCTTAAGCCCACTGGTCCCCGAAAGCCCACTCGCTCACCTGGGGAGGTGCAAAAAGGCAAAGGCCGCATTGCCGCTGACGTTGATGTTGGCTTTGCCTTTGCTTTTGCCTTTGAACCTGAGCACTGGCACTGGCTGTGCTGACTGTGCTGGCTGCCTGGTTGCCTGGCAGCTGCTGTTGGCTTGGCCAAAATAGCTGCTTGTTAATCTTCAATAATAAATAAGTAATGCAAGGTGGACGTCAAGTTGCAGCTGTCTGCAACAGCAGCAGCAACAACAAGGAACAAAGCCAATGCAATATAATAACTAAAATTGCTCTAAAGAGAATTTGCGATGAGGCGTCGCTGCTGCTGCTGCTGCTGCTACTGCTACTGTTGGCGGTTGCTTGGCCAGGGGCGGGGCGGTGCTGGAGCCTGTTTGAAATGTTTAAATGCACAAATCAAATATGCAAGCAGCCAAAATGACAAACAGGTAAACGAACGGGGCAAACAGCACCTGATGTCCAGCTGAGCCAAGTACTGGCCTTTTAATTGAACACTGCTAAGCAAAATGGCCGACACCACGCAGACAGATACGCTGGAGAACACAGGTGCGGGTTGGGGGGTGGTGGTGGGTAGTGGTGGGCGTAGGAGTGACAGCAGACACAATAAATATGCACAGGCATAAATGCGTGACATTATAATTGGAGAGCAGCAAATACAGCCGGCGGCACCAAGCGCACAAGCGAGATGAAGCGATAGCGTACGCAGCAATGCCAGCGCAAATTGAAAGTGTGAGTGAGAGGACGCCAGTGTCGAGTGCCGATCTGCTGTCACATCAACTGGACACGAATGTGTGTAAAGCTGGAACAATGAGACGCTGTGTAGAGTTTTTTTGTTTTTTTTTTTGTAAGAGCGAGAGAGAGCCAATGTAGAGCTCTGATCTGCTGCCTTTCTGCTTTTATAAAGGAGTGAAGAAGCAGCTTTCGACTTTGTGTGTGGAATTTAAATCTTAATATAAAGCATTTTTTTCTTTTAAATTTTGGTATTTATAAGCAACTTATACCAACGTGCAGTCTTGAGTTTACATAGATTTAACATTTTGTGTATTTTAGTTGTTGTTTGTTTATAAAGCACATTGAACAAACAAATTTTGTCGCTTTCTGATCGACTGTTAGTTAAATGCAAAGAACAGCTTTAAAACGTTTGCTTGTATTTGTGTATATGTTGTGTATGTCTTTGTCGCACAGCGTGACATTTTGGCAGCACTGGGAAAAGCTGAACAGTTGCTACGCTATATAGCAAGGACGGTGCACCTGAAGCTACATAAAGTACATGAAATCAGCGTGCTGAGAATGCGACGCGATGCGACGAGACGCGATGCGACGCGACGCTCGACGCTAGCCGTACCTCACACAATCGCATTACGTTTCGATCTAAAGGGATAAAAGCAAAAAATAACAAATGCCGGCGCAAGCTCAAATAATGCACAGACAATTGTGGAAGCAGCAAGGAGCGGCAACTGCAGCTACAGTTGCAAGCAGGGAGAGCAGCAGCAGCAGACACAACAACATCAGCGACGGCAAAAGGAATCACAAATGTGGCAGCAGCCAGCTGAGTTGCTTACAGCCAGTCGATATGTGGGGCACGACACAGGCACAAAGACGCGGGCAGCTAATCAATCAATTTTATTCAACATTGTATTGAATTAACACATAGACACAGACAGAGTCCGACAGCGCTCAGCTTTCTTATCGTGTGGCAATGTTGTTGCTTGCCCTCGTCTAAAGCCGACATTATAGCCAATTAGTGAGTAGATTTATCGTGCAGACAATGCGCAACATTGCTGCAATGCAATGCTGAATCAATTAGTTTTACTTCTTATTTGTTAAATAATATTTATTTATCAAGTTAATTGGAGAGTGGCCAAAAAAAGATTGGAAATTTGTTGACTTATCGCGGCATTAATGGATACAACAGATACGCAGCAATCTGATTTGCAGAGTTATCGCTTCTATCCGTACAGCTGATGAACACTGATTTGGATTATAATCTGTCTGCTGAAAAGGGTTTTCGATGCGAGATAAATTAAATTGCATAACAAGTGCTTTAACAAGTTTGAGAAATTGTTTAACTGACAAACTGTTTAACAGGCCATAACCACTTCCGCACACAATGAATAGATTTAGAGTAGCTTTGGATGTAACATGTGTTGGAATGGAACAACGCTGGTGGATAAGCATCCAATGGCAATATGAGATATGTGAGCTCATAAGTTAATGTCCGTTTCACGAGTAAAATAAATATCGTTAAATA
The DNA here is from genome assembly GCA_035043915.1 of Drosophila paramelanica. Taxonomy (NCBI): domain Eukaryota; kingdom Metazoa; phylum Arthropoda; class Insecta; order Diptera; family Drosophilidae; genus Drosophila; species Drosophila paramelanica. The sequence continues at coordinate 2,849,998 of JAWNMO010000557.1, read as the reverse complement.
GATAAGCAAAGAAGCCAGCAAATAGAATTATTTTTGCCACGCAGCACACAAGACAACCGCAACCAGAACGAAGACCAAGACCAGAGCCAGAACCAGAACGTTGGCCAAAACGACAAACGACCCACGTCGGACAAAGGACAGAGGACACAGGACTCAGGATACTGGACGATTGGACGGTTTGGACGTTTGTGTCGTTTGTGTCGTTTGTCGTTGGTCGCCGGGGCCACATTCAATTGCTGCCAACTGAGCTGGGTGCCCAAACACACACACACACATGCGACTGTGCTGCTGTCCATGAGCTGGCTGGCAGCACCTGTTCAGACCAGTCCCGGCAGCCCGCAGAGCAGCAACAGCAGCTGCAGCAGCGGCGGCAGCTAGCAAGGAGCTGGCCAAGTGCTTGACCATTGGCGCTCGCTCGCTTTGGCCCACACTCCGGTTCGGGCCATGAAGATAATTTAGAAAACCGCACACACACACACACACACACAGAGTTGGAGGCGAGCACATGACATGGCTGCAGTTCTGGTGGCCAGCAGCCCATCAGTCAATCAGATGGCGCTGGGCGGGCACGGGTGCCGGAATGGAGCAGCTGTTAAGGATGCGCAGCGCCTGCCTTAAATTAGAGAGCATTAGTAAGTAAGTTTTGTGGTTGCAATTGAAAAACGGTTCGCTTGGCCGCTACTTGAGCTCTTTAAGCGGGCAGCAGCAGCAGCAAAATGTGGCCGGCACTTCATTAACGTGGCCCCTGGCCATTGGCCATTGGCTCTTGCCTCTTGGCTCTTGGCCATTTTAATGATCAGCAGCTGCAGCTGCAGTTGATCACAGCTGGCGCCAGGCAACTACCAACTTGCATTTAATTGCACTCTGTGGGCTAAGGGTCAGGCAGTTCACAATGTTTTGGCCGCTTGCCAGCTAACAAATGCAAGAGTACGACTGTTTAAACGTGTTTGTGAGCGTGTGTGTGTGTGTGTGTATGTGTGTGTCTGTGTGTGTGTGGCTCCCTTATCTTTTCACCCAAATGCCTGTTCCTGTGTCGCTAATCAAATTATTAAAGCCTTGTTAACAACACTAACAACAACAACAATAACAACAACGACAACAATTGTGAGCAATGATGATGTGCATTCGGATAAGAATAGAACTCGGAATTCACCTGGTCAGTCGCCTATGCCATGCATTGATAACTAACAAATTTCCACCCACTGACGACCTGTTCAATTACCTGTACATAAAGGGGAGCTGAGCTGCATATATGCCACCATTTTAGTCCACGCACGAAGATGGCCGATGCACTCTAAGTGAAAGCCATATTTAAAAATAGTGAAAGAGCGAGCAGATCAGCACTCTACACAGCCACTCCCGAACTCTCCAATTGCAGTCTACACTCCAAAAGATATCAGACAACCTATCTGTCTCGGTCTCTCACTATTCATAGTAGATCCCTAAAGGCTTTACTTTTTGCAGCTCAGCTATCTTGCTCTTTCTCTCACTCGCTACTGTATAAAAGGCAGGCTGAGTTTGCGTTTTCAAAATGTTAATTCAATATACAAAAAGCTTCTTGCCACTTTTAGCAACAGATCCAAACTCTAATTATTTATAAAAGGTATAAATTTGTAATGTGTATAGCATAAAAAAATACAAAAAAAAAATACCTTTTTATAGAGTAACTTTATACTCTTGTATATTAACAGTAGTGTTTGTATTGTTGTCGAGTTATTTTTTCTTGTTTTAGCTTAGCTTGTGTTAAATTTATATGTTTACATTACAAAGAAAATTGATTTAAAAAAACTTTATGTATATATTAAATTTTTTTGTTTGATATTTTATCATATTGGCCTGTGTTTGTGTGCGTGTGCAAGTGTCAGCAATCAAATTATGGCAACAAAACAACAACTAAAACTATGAGCAACGTTGATGCATCAAGATACAAAGTTTAGGCTGGATTTTATTTGGTCAGTCGGCCATCCGATACATGGATGGCCAACAACAACAAAAATTAACAAGTCACCAAATATGTGTGTAAGACGAACCCATCAATTACCTGAGAGCTGCAGCCAACAAATACAACAACACTATGCGATAGTTTTGTGAGCTTTGCTTGGGCTTTTGCTTTTGTATATATTGGCTAAAGTTTTGAACTCGTCTGCGCTCTATCAAAGTTAATATGACGCGCACAACTTTGCACAAAGCCGAAATCTTTGAGTTTTAGTGTAGGCCACGGGGGCTGTGGCTGCGGTGGCCGCAGCCTGTTGACGGTCTCATAAAACCAAATACATAAAACATGTGTTCAACTTTGGCCTACAGATTTACACTTGGCCCAGACGGCGCCAGACCAACGTCAAGGCTTAGACGCTGTCTATCAGTCTCTGTCGAGCGGTCTGTCTGTCCGTCTGTCTGTCTATCAGTCTGGCTGGCTGGCTGCTCTCCGCCCCCTACCCGTGTCAGTCCATCTGTGCGTCTCGCTGTGTGGCCTTGGCTTGCCAAATTTGTGGCTGTCAACGTCAACGTAGCGCCAGCTTCAACACCATTCTCAGCACCAGCTACAGGTCCATCAACAGCCCCGTCTCCAGCTCCAGCTCCATCTCCATTTCCAGCTCCATTTCCATTTTCATCGTCATCTCTATCGACAACGACATCATCGTTGTTCTTGTACTCGTTTCTCCTTGTCGTCGTGTCCTCATCATCAGCAATTCCCAAGTGCGTGCAGTCGCCTTTAAGCTGCCTTTTGTCTAGCTTCGCCTCAGAGCACTTACACTGTGACAAAAACTGTTGTGCATTGAATGCACTTAAATGATTACATCTCTTATCTATACAAAGATGGAAATCTTTTGAAAGCGAAGAGCGAAGCGAATAAAATATAAATCACTTTTGCATGTATGATCAGATTTTGATTTTATTTTAAAGTTTTTCACCCATTTGCCATTCAGTTGGGTGGATTTTTTACGTTAGATTTGTATTCATACGTCTTAAATAAATGTATATCATAAAATGGAAGGAGTAAAACAGCAAAAGTAGAAATTTGACTCAAATATATATACCATATATATATATACAGCTTTAAAATATTTACAGAAATCTTTTTGCAAAGCCTAAAATAAAATTGTTGTATTACGAATCAAAATAAGCCGATGATCTTTATGATCAGCCTAAGAGCATATGTTATGCAAATTTGTGATCTCGTACAGTAAAACTTAACTAGCAGTTAAGTGTTAACACCAGGAAAACTTAAAAATTAACTTCAACTGAAATTTCGAATTAATCTATATAATTAAATGCAAAGTTTTTAGTTAAACCTAAGTAAAAACCTGGCGATACAAATTATTTATATTTTATTAATATTAAATAATTTTTTTTTTATAAACTTGTATGCATTATATTTGTATTATATGTAACTCAACGTTTTGTTATTTTAAGCTAATTTGTAAAATTCGAATTTTTTTTTTGACGATCAATTATATCGCAAATTTTTTGCAGTGCATACGATGGAGTTGTGTGTAGAAGCTGCTGCGTGTCGCACGTCAAGAATGAGAGAATTAAAGTGAGAGAGGGCGTAATTTAAAGCCGTGTGAAGAGGGTATAACGGCACATAAAGCACGACAGCTTCTTGGCATAGCTTTGCATATGGCAGCGTGTGAAAAGCATGAACTAAGAGAAAGGGAGAGAGCAAGAGAGAGAGAGAGGGAGAGTGCGTGTGACGTTTCATTGGCTTTGGGGGCATTGGTTATTGTGTTTATGGGCTTTCATGCATGTCCCAAATCTGTCCGGGCCTGAATTATTGGCCAAAGTTCAAAGGGCATCATGTTGTTTGTTTGCTTGCTTTGCAAATTTTTGCCGCTCCCGGCAAGCAAACTGTAATATAAAACGGCAAGCGCATAATTCAATCATTCCCAAATTGGGAGCAGGGGTTGAGGGGAACGGGGGATGGGGGATGAGATTTTGTGGAGGGGTTGTGTGCTGCCAATAATCAATCATTCAAGCATATCATTAATTAATTCAAGCATTTAGCCAACCTCAAGCACTTACGAAGGCGTTCACATTCCCCATCACCGATACAAAAAACCCAAAATCTCGTAAGCTTCAAGCAGGCGAACAAAAAAAAACCCAACCCCAAACCAACCCCAACTCCTGGCCACAGGCCAACCACACAGATACAAATAAGAGATAAACCCGAAAAACACTTTTATAGGCACACACCCACACAGACACACACACACACATAGAGACGTATTCGGTTTAGGGACGGACTTGTAGTCCCGTTACTTGACTGCAAATTTATTTGGCTGGCTTCATGTCGACGCCGCGTTTTCGGCCCGACTCGCCTCGACTCGGGGTCGTGTGTGTATTTGTAATTAACTGTTATTTAATACGATTTGCCTTGATTTCGTGGCAGTGGCAACAAGCTAAACACACGCCAGGCGGAATGGACAGGGGGAAAGTAGGGAAAGTAGCTGCAGTTGTTTTGCTAAGCGGTCGAGTGGCTCAGAAATTGCTGCTGCTGCGGTTAGACCTAAAAACACACACAAAAACCAAACAACTCTTAAGCGAGTTTGCGAGTGTGTGTGTGTGTGTGTGTGTGAGTATATGTTTAAGTGTGTTGTTGTTTTTGCTGTTTGGCCTCTTGTAGACAAGCAGCAAGAATGCTGCGATTTAATTTGCCAAAGTTTTCGACGCCTTCGCCAGTTTTATCGCTTCTTCTTAATACCCTGTAACCACAGAAATTATTTGAAAGAGTAGTTTCGTTTTTTATATAAGCCAAGTCTGTGAAACCTTATTGATTTCAGAAAACAAGGGATATATATTGAGAGTAAAAAGTGTTTGCGAAATGGATGAAATTTATTTATACTAAAGACAAACTTGCAATATCTCATAAAGAAACGTTACCTATGAATTCCTTATAAGCATGAAATATCTCTCAGTAGCTCACAAATAAAATTTATATTATATTCTATATATAAAACATCATATGCACTACTTTTTAAATTAAGCTTTATATGCTTTGGATTCTTTATAAGTAAGCATAATTTTGGGTATATAAAGTACTCTAAAACCTTATTTTTAGGTACTCAGTAAATACAGAATACTTTTAACTAACTTATAAGCTGTTTACCTGGCATATAACCAATAGTACCCAATACTCAAAAATAACGTAAATTAATTTTATGGTTAGTTTTAAAATATATTTTTAATTATTTTATGTTTTTTATAAATATAACTATTTTGACTGAACTGCTTTATAAAATGCTCCAAAGCTTTAAATATTTCAAATACCTAAAAATCAACCTAAAAAGGATACAAAGTTAACATTGGTTAATTTAAGGCACACCTAAATAACTAATTTTTATAATTACTCCAACTACCTAAAATACTCTTCAAATAACATTCTTAAACAGGGTATTTGCACGTCGTTCACAAACTCGCATTTTGACTCGTCTTATTTATTTGCCAAGTTGTTCTTGTTGTTTTTGTCTGATATTGATAAATGTTGTTGTTGGGGCGGAGAGTGAGGGGTAAGGGAGTGAAGGGACTTGTTTGCTCCTTAATGATGATACTTCTCGCTGTCAGTTTAGTCACTCACTTGGTGATTTGTCACTGATAAGTAGACGGAAACAAAAGCAGCAACAACAGCCAACAACGGGGGCAACAGCCAACAACAGGTGAGGGCACATCAAGGCACAAGGACACGCAGTTCGCACAGCTGATTAGCTGATTGGGTATAAGCAGGATAACACCTGGATAACGCTTGGATAACATCTGAAAACTGAAGCCAAAGTTCGGCAAGCCAAAAGTTTGTTCGCCGCAAATAGTTTGCCAACACAAAATGCGATTTGTGGCAAATTTCAAGTTTGTGGCCCGATGGGCGGGCAAAAGGCAAACGGGAAATTGAAGCATTGATCCCCACAATATATGTATGTATGTATGTGTGTGTGTGTATGTGTGTGTGTGTACGTATATATGTGCACATATGACAGTGTATATGGCTTATTTATGCGCAACATAAAAGTATTATAAAGCTATGTAAAGTAGTTTAGAAATTACTTAAGGAATATGTTGAAAATTAATGGAGCTCAGAAAAGTATGCTATAGTTATTTGCACGGACTTGAAAATTTCAATATATATATATATAAATCGATATATTTGATGTGTTTCAAATAATTTTAAGTGGTTCATAAAGTGCTTTGTTGCATATATATATTTAAATAAATATTTATTTATTTCTGTGTGATTTCGACTCCAATTTTTTGAAGCTGAAATTTGCTGCGTGGACTTTAAATCAAAGTTATAAAAAAAACGGACTGTTTAAGTTGATTGAATTGAGTTGAGTTTAATCAAAGTAAAGAAATATAAAAGTAGAACAAAAAATGTTCAGAATTAAGTTAAGAGTAAATCTGCTTCTATGCAAATTTATTTATATTTAAAACTAATTCATTTGCCTAATAAGTAATTAATTTAAATAAGCATAAAACCTTGTTGACTGAACAATCGGATACTTATTTTTATTTGCAAGCAAAAGTAAAATTCGGAGTTTCAATATCTCAGGAAAAAATCCGAAAGCTCCAATTTGAAGATGTCGCGTGCCGGGTAGCAAAAGGGGGAGGTGGCTGGCTGGCGATGACGTTAACAAAAAACAAAAGGAAATGATGATGCTGTAAAGCAGGCAGAACAAGCCAAAGAAGAAGATGAAGCTGTAACAACAACAACAATAACAACAACAACAACAAGGCTATAAAAACATGTGTAACTAGACGGCTTACAAGGATCACGCACTCAGTGACACTTAATGCCACCTTCCGCCCTCCCGCTCCCCGTCCAACAGTCGCACTTCATGTCAACGATACAAGCAGAGGCAGCGCAAATGTTACACACAAGAGCACAACACACGCACACACACACACACACATATACAGCGAATGAGACAGACAAACGCAATTAGCTTTTAGCCATCATAACATTATGAACGGCAACTGACAGACGACTGCGACTGCGACGGCGACTGGGGCAGCGACTGAGGCAGCGACTGCGACAGCTAACTGCTAATGATGAAGAGGAGGACAAGGACACAGGCCTGACGGGTGACGGGGGAACGAATGAAATCTGCAATAGAGACGTAGATGTTAGATGAATGAAGAGCTGTAAGCCGAATCCGAATCCGAAGCTAAAGCCGAAGCCAACGGCACGCCTCAAGCCAGGGACGAAGAGGGAGGAGCTGCTGGGCAGGGTTGCGGTTACGGGTACGGGTCCGGGTACGGGTATCCGTGCCCGTGCTTTGGCGCATTATGTTGATGTGCAGAAAGCAGAGCTCACGGCGCTGCCAACAATGCCGTTAACTTGTGTCGAGATTAAAATAAGGACACTCGGCGAGCATGGCAAAAAGGGCAGTCAGGGATTGGTGGAGTGAGGGGTTGAGGGCTGAGGGGTCATGCGGCGCCAACTAGCAAACAGCAATGGACGACATGGTACGTGCCACACGCGGCTTGTGTGTGTGAATGTTGCAAGTTGTGACTCGCATGAGTTGCAAGCTGCCAGCTTTGTTTATGATGTCAATTGGGAGGGGGTGGGAATGCTGACTTTGAATGTGTGCATGAAGAGGAGGGGGAAGAGAGGAGCGAGGGGGCGCCTACTTTTTGGTCGGTCTTCTAAAAATGACTGCGTAAATGATGATATGAGATTTGGGTAACATTTTCTGCGGTGTCATTTGGCAACGGCGGAAGCGGATATACATGAGGTGGGCGAGGGGCAGGAGGAGAGAGGGTACATAAGCGGGAGGCTGCAACTGTCAAGCGACGGAAGCGGAAGGAAGTTATTTAACACATACACACACACACACACACACACACACACGCGTGTAGAAAGAGACAGACAGCTCATGTGCTGCTTGGTTAGTGCGGCTCGAAGGGTGGTAGTGGGGGGTGGGGAAGGGGAGGGGGAGGGGGTTGGTGGTATGCAAGCGGAACAGCGAGTGGAGATTATGTGGCACGATAATCATATTACGATTATGTCGCGTAAAATTTGCGCCACTCGCAGCGGCAGTTTAAGTGAAGTAACTGCACAACTTGAACAGACAGGCAGCGGGAAGCGGAAGCAGAAGCGGAAGCGGGATGAGAAAATGGGGACAGACAGTAAAATATCAAATAATGTACTCCCGAGTAGCAAGGGTTAGACAAGCATAACCCTATAAAGTGAAGCAAAGGGAAGAGAAGGGGCAGCGGACATTAACTTTTGCCCAGCTAAACAAATTCATTAGAATGATATTTTTACATTTTTACCGTGGCTAGTTAAAGTAGTGGCCGGGAAAGCGGGGAAAGTGGTGAAAGCGGAAGGGATGTCTGTGTGTATGTGTGCAGGGAGGAGGGAATGTGCGAGTGCCGGTAATGGCTTAATAATAATAACCATATATTTATTAGGGGAGAGTAAATGCCAAGCTGAAATTGTAACGAAAGTTGTAGTTTTTTACAGCTTAGCGAGGGGGTTGAAAATGGGATCATATGCTTTACAAATGTGATCAAGATTAAGGTAAGGTGAAACAGCTATAATCAATAAGTCTTTTGATGAAAAAAAGAGACGAATATTTACAGATATAAAATTTTTATTCATTTGTTTTTAATTTTTACTCTTTTACAAAGTGAAACTAGTATATATGGCATATGTAATGTCCGTCATTATATATATATTATAGTTATAGTTATAGTTATAGTTATAGGTTTATTATAGTTATATACTTATAGTTATCCCCTACAGACAAAGTGTTCAGATTTGTGTGCCACGCCCATTGGGAGGCTGGCAATTCGATTAATGTCAATACACCTCAAATCGCCAGTCGATAAAAGTTGATTGTTACCCACAATCCTAAAGATAGAGCTGGCTCTCATATTTGAAACACCCATATTATAAAACTGAACCGATTTTCATGTTTGATGGCATTCTGGTCATGATTTTGCGTTAACATCGATTCTACATTTAAATTCGATGAATTTTTGAAAAAATGTTTTTTCAATTTTTTGAAAAAAACATGTACTCCCCCTTATTCATTTTCGAAAAAAAAATTTTTTTATTTTAAAATTGCGAGTTTGCATTTTTAATCGATTTTTCTGGCCACAAATTGTATAAAAAACAACATTTAACCCGATTCTGAGAGGGTCAAATTTTTGGTCAAAAATCATGTTGAAATTGAGAAAAGTTTGGACATGTAAAGCTCTTGGACCCATAGGTCTCATATATCAAACATATGTAAATAAATTTGTCAAAACTGAACAGATTTTCATCTTTGATAGCATTTTGGTCATGATTTTTCATTAAGATCGATTTTACATTTAAAATCGATGCATTTTTGAAAAAAATAATTTCGTATATCTTTGGCGACCGCCTGAAACAAATTTTTTTTCCCCAAAAATTTTAAAATTTTCTGCCCGCGTCAGCTCCCGCCCCTGTAATTCGGAAAATAGAAAAATAAAATAAATAAATAACCAAAAAAAAAATGTCTGAAAATTCTTTATATGACAGTTTGGTGCTTAGTTGCTTTTAAAAAATTAACAATTATAAATAATTTATGGTAAATTTATAAATATTTAAAACTAAAAGTACATGTACCATGTACCATGTACCTTGTACCATGTACCATTTGTACCATGTGTACCATTTTATTTGCCGCATTCTCAATTCAGTGCCTCCCTCTTTCGCTCTTTTTAGCTAATCCTTTTTTGGCTCAGTGCACAAAGTATTCGCACTTGAAAAAGAAGGGGGATTTGGGGAATAGAAGGGGTGGGGTGGGGGCGGTGGGGCTTTTGCCTGCCGTTGAGCTCATTTTTTGTGTTGTTTAATTGTTTAAATGTTATTTCATTGAATGCCGAACGCTGTGACAGCCGCAGTCAGAGACAAGTGCCCGAGGCAGCAGATGGGTGGGGTGAAGTGGGGGTGGGGTGGGGTTGATTAAAGGCTGAGCCGTTGGGATGCGACAGCGAGCGAGTGGGAGGGGCGCAGTGCTGGGGGGAATCGCTTAGCGTTAATGTTCTTCATTTATTGTCATTGTTGTTAATGTTTTTTGTGTGTGCGTGAGAAAAAAGCATTTGCATTTTCAAGCGGGGGGTGGGGGGGGGACTCGATGAGTACGGAGTGAAGTGGAGTGCCGAAGGGAGTGGCAGCGGGTGGGCGTGAAGAGTTCTGCCTGGTTACAGAGATTTTGCTTGAATGATTTTTATTGCTCGTTTGTAGTAAATTTGGTGTGTAATTAGAGCGAGCGAGAAAGAGAGACAGAGCCAGTGAAAGAAAAGGGTTATTATAACCAGTGCGTGTGTGTGTGTGAGTGAGTGTTTGTGGAGGGAGGAGAGGAGGGCAGTGTGCATTCTGCAGGCTGTGGGTGCAGAAGGTTATTCGACACAATGGAAACTCAACTGCAACATTGTCCGAGTCACAGTTAAGGAAACACTGGGACAAGGGGACTGGGTGGGGTGTGGGGCACTGTGCCCGCAAAAATAAAAAAAAAAAGACCGGAAGGATTGGGACAGCATAAAGAATGCCAAAATGCCAAATGCTAAACGGGGCCCGGGCACCGCCAAAATGAAATTGTGGTGCAGCCAGAGTCGGAGCCCGGGGCCAAGCCAGTGCCAAGGCAGAGGAAGAGGGTGAGGGGAAGGGTGTATGGTGTATATGGTGTATGGTGTGTGGTGTGTGGTGTGTGTGGCAACTGCAAGCGGTTAGCTTGCCAGGCGCCGTGGGTCACAGGCTGACCAGATGAGAATGATAAGTAGTAGACGCAGTGACCAATGATAAGCAGCAGCAGTTGAATGCTTGATGCGAATACCCTGTAAATTGCGAATCAGCCATACCAGACACAAGTAGTTAAGAATTTGTAAAGATAGTTAAGAGAAAACCCTCTCAAGTTGTAGTATCCAAAATATTCTCAAATATTTGTTAGCTAAAAAGCTCAAACCTCGCCCGATGTTCGGTTTCTGAATCTACCACAGCAATAAACCCTGGTTTTGGTTTAAACCTCGAATTCTCTTGAATGCAATAGCAAAATAATTAAAAGAGAATGAATATAAATAAATAATAAATATAAATGATTTGGTGCAGGATTAGGTTTGGCAGACAACTGGTTAAGGATTCGGTTCCTGATTGCTGTCGAATAGAATAACAAAAGTTTTCGTGCACATTTTAAGTCTAAAAAGTTTTTAAAAAAAACACACCATTAAATTCTTAAATTGAGTGCAGTATTTGTCTTTTGCATTGGATTGCGATTAAAGGTAATCAGAATTTGTGTCCTTACAACGGGAAATAACAAAATTGCCAGAAATATGTGTAAAGGCAGATTTACTACAGTGAAATGGAATGTTTATTGCTTTAGACGCCTCGAAACTAAAATACTTATATTTGAGTAAATTTGTATACCCTGCCCTGCCAATAGTAAACAACAGGTATATTGATGTATATAACAGCAAAAGACATTGCATATATGCATGTGTTTTTTTCATTTGTATTAAATATATATTTGGAAAATTTAAGAAACTCTGATAAATTATTTTTGTTTACACTCGATTCGAGATTTTTTTAATTCAAATATATTTTGATTTTTTATAAATTGTATTAATTATATGTGGATTAATCAGAGCTGTGGAATATACAGTAATTTCTAGTGGCATATAGGTTCATACAAATTGTACAGGGTATCTCAAAGTGAAGCACTCGCTTTTGAGTTGAATTTTAACTTGTTTTATTTGTTGCAATTCGCACAGCTAAAGAAATTTACTCGTTATACCAAATGCAACTGCCTGCTGCGTGTGTGCTTGTGTGTGTGTGTGTGTGTCTGTGTGTGTGTGTCTGTGTGTGTGTGTCTGTGTGTGTGTGAAGGGATTGCAAGGCAAGAGCTCGTCTCGTCTCGGCTGGTGAGCAAAGCGGGGGCTTTGGGGCTGCCTTGGTTCAGGCCACTGCAGCTGGACTTGGCCTGTGGTCTTTGGGTCGTGCTAGCTGCCAATTGCCCTGTTTTGGGCAACGTTGTCGACATCGTCTGGTGACGCCTCTTTAAGGCGTGCTGCGAATGCAGTTGCCATAAAATTTAATTCGTTCAAGGCAACTACGTGACGCGCTCTCTCTCTCCCGCTCTCTCTCGCTCTCCCTCTGACATAGGATACATAGGGAAACATTTCGAATAGTTGTCGAATTTTTGGGAATACGATTTTCGAGACCAGATGAAACAGAGATCAATGGGAGAAATGGCTTTGGAGAGTGGCAAGCAGCCGCCGGCGCTGGGGGAGATCAAATCGCAGAGCAGCAGCAACGAGCCGAGCAGCGAAAGCGATGGCAGCGAGGAGGGTATGCTAAGCCGCAAATACCCTATGCGCAATGTTAACGCCTGCCAACAGTTTTTAGCGATTCAGAGGCATGTTGTCGCGTCCTCGTCGATCAGCAGCAGCAACAGCTGCAGCTGCAGCTGCAACAGCAACAGCTGCAGCAGCCGGAGTATCAATATAGTCCGCTAATCGGTGACTCCGAAATGGACAACGATGTGGACAACTCGAGCGATGAGTCCGTCGCGCTGCTCGCTCACGAGATGCTCTGCTGCGAGCACGATTCGGACACAGAGACGGACAGCGAGGAGGAGGAGGAGGAGGGGGATGGAGGCTACACAGAGACGGGCATCGGGCACAGCTATGCGCTGCTCATGTGCAGCGAGGATGACGAGGAGGAGCTGCAGCAGATGCAGCAACACGACCAGCAGCAGCAGCAACAGCAGCTAGTGGATTTCAAGCATCCGACGCTGCTCCCCGCCGAACACTCGGCCACGAAAGTGTACGAGATGGAGCCAAAGGAGCTGCAGGATTAGCGATCGAATCGGTTCAGAGACACTATCAATCAATAAAACAACTTTTAAATGTAAAAACTTCAACTATAGTCCTTTTGTTTTCATATATAAATGTATTTTTTTTTTATAAAAAAAAATGGTATTGACAGTATTTATTTTTCAATTAAATAAAATGGTTCATTTCAAAGTATTCAAAGTGCTCAAAAAGTAAGCATAAGACCAGAATTTTGTATATATTTTTACAATATAAATATATAATAATATATTTTGCCAAGAAAATCAAAGAATTCAGAATCTATTGAAAATGGTATTTTTACTAATTTTGACAACAACAATCATTTATTTACTTTAAAGTATTTTTGCCGTTTTTGACAACAATTAAACAAACTGTTTTTTATACAAATTAATAAAAAATTTAAAAAAATTATTAATAATAAATTATTGTAAATTATGATTTAAAAATCAGTTATTCTTAAGTGGGCAAAACGCATTCATTTTAGATGCAGCATTATCAAATTAATTAGACCCTGATAAAACTTCATTCAACTTTAATTTCGACTTAAATTTTGACAAAGTTATTTGTACTAATATAATTTTGTTTTGTCATTTTCGACATGAGTTTTGCTTATTTTATGCTAATTTATGATATTAGAAATCAATTCAATGTAAATTTATACGATGGACATTTTGAAGAAAAATACATTTTGAACATTTAAAAAATTATTTTTTAAACTTTGAAAGCAGAAACAAAGAAGTGCTTACAGCATGATCGATAAAAATCGCTTTAGTTTTGATCAAGCAGGGAAGTCAAAGCGACAGCAAAAAAGTTGCATCAAGCGACGCGTTTTAAGGCCAAGTTAATACTTCCGATGCCTGAACTCAAGTAAATAGAAATAAATAGCTCGCATATGCAATTGAAACTGAACTGAAAATCGTTTTATGGTCGAGAAGGCAACTTGCCGGGGATACTCGAAGGCTACTCGAGCTGAGCTGAGCTGCGTTGAGTTGAGTTGAGTTGAGTCGAGTTGAGCTCGAGTAGTTTTGAGTGGGGCAAAGAGTTGGCATCGCTCCGATTGCCACTTGAGCGTGGCTTCACTTCACTCACCTGTGCGCACATTGGACACTGGCAACTGGTTGCAGTGGTTGCACTGGTTGCACCTCGTTGCACCACTCCGGTTGTCATTTACACAGTGGTGTTAAAAAATATTTGATTTTTTTTTTTACTTTTACACTTTCATTATTAATATAGCAATTATTAATTATTTATTTCATACATTTATCAATTATTTTCAATTGGTTTTTATTGCCTTTAGCTGCCGCTAATTACTAACAAAAAAAACGAAAGAAAAAAAATGTGTAGAGTAAAAAATGAGTAATTATATTTGAATTTGCACTTGTTGTTTTTGTTTTGGCCTTTAATTTGTGCTGTCTGTAATTCTTGTTGTTGATGTGTTGGCATTAAAATTGGGCCCGCAACCGCGTCAAAGAGCACCGCAAAACTAGCTAAACGCCGAACCGACGGCAACCGCAAAAATTGGTGGCGCACTGCAATTGCAATTGTTGCCGCAGTTGTGGCCAACAGCAGCAGCAGCAGCAACATCAGCAACATGAGCAACAGTAGAAGCCGCCGCCGGCTGACAAAGTGGCCAATCAGCTGGCAAAAATCACTCACTGCACTAGCACAAAGCACACACAAAGCACACACAAGCACACACACGTGACACAAAAAAAAAATACAAAAATGCAACAACAAAGCGTTTTGCGCAACAGCAACACAAAAAACGCAGCAGCAACAGCAACAACTGCTTGCGGCAGAGCTGTGTGAATCCCCCGCAAAGTATGCAGCTAACAATTAGCCAAAAAAAACTGCAACTGAAGAACGCGGCTAACCTGAGTTGGCCAGCAAAATTGATGGTCGTCGTCGCTGTTATTGTTGATGCTGTGCGTTTTGTGTGTTGTTTGTTCTTTTGTTCGAGAGGCAGCCCGCACGTGTTTATTTAGCGATTGCGTTTGGCATCCGCATCCGGTACCCGGTACTGATGTCAACAAGCTACCACACGCAACTAATTCAAAAAATCCAAGCGAACGGATTACGCTGCGTTTGCGGCTGTTGTCGCTGCTCGCATTGCTGCTGCTGCTGCCGCTGCTGCTGCTGCCGTTGCTGGCTGCTCTGCCAGCTGCCTTCATACGCCAGCCGAGGCCGTTTAATCGTGTCGCTAGCCGTCGTCGGTTCGGCTCGGTCGTCGTGTGGCCGTCGCGTCGTTAGTGCACACGACACAACACGACGCTGTTTCGTGCGCTGCCAACGATGCCTGCTGGACTGTCGCGAATAACACGAGCTCGACTTCGGCTTCGGCTCAGTCGTTGCTCGTATGCGACAACGACTGCACGTGGCAGCGGCTAGCAGTGAGCTATATGTGTGAGTGTGTGTATTGGTGTGTGTGTGTGTTGCGCTGTGTATTAATGTGTTGTGCGTATTATTTAAAAAGCAGCTTAACCTGCTTTTTTGACCTTTTCCCTTGGCCGACTCACAGATTTGTCCATTTCGCATATCGATGTTGCAGCCAATCCTCTTGGCGGCGGTTGTGCGACTGTGTCTGTGTGTGTGCATGTGTTGATAAATGACTTTTTATTTTGATTTTATTCACTGTTTACCTTGGTATTTCAGCATATGCTTCAAGCAACTTTCATTTAGTCGTAATTTTTTTTTTTTGCTTTATGGTTTTTTATTCAGCGCATATAAATATAATATTGTTCCCTTTAATCAAGCATTGTCAAAACTATTTTCTTTTTGTTTAACACAAAAAATTTTCTGTCTGTTAATACAAAAATTTCAAAAGATAATTTTTGGACTAAAAAAGAACTTTTCATATTTCAGTTTTTGATTAGGTATTTTGTACTTAATTGATATTATAGCCGCTTGTACTTCAATTAAGATAAATGTAATTCGCTGAGTACAATCAGGCACACACCCCCACACACATACACACATGTCCCCAAAATGCTATTCAATTTAGGCAATGAGGCAAACTAACATTGTGAAACAATATTTCCAGAAGCTTAGAGCCGAATAGCATTTCGCACCAGGTACGAGTCCTTGAGTACCTTAGGAAATTCAATTGCTAAAACTGGACGGCTTTTAATTACCGCCTCTCGCGTGACATAGCAATCAGCAATTGACATTTAAGCCCAGAGCCTGCCTAAACAATTTGCACTTCCATTCAATTTCCAAAGTTCGACAATTTGGCAACTGTTTTGCAAACAGCTCGAAGCTAGTTTTGGACACCATTCAATTTGCAGCCATCGAACATTATTTAGATTCAACTAGAAATAACAACATGATATATTTTGGGTTGACGAATATTAAATACACTTGCAGATTTATAAAAATAAAAACTCTTGGGATTGATTTCTTTCTTCATCCCTTGACGAGTGCTTTACCACAGTTAAATGGTTAAATAAGGGATAAATTATATGTATATAACAAATACAACAATCTTCATAAATAATAAAATGTTTTTATAAATTTAACCACTAGTATAATAATTTGAATATGCCTATTTAATCATCAGTAATCATCATTTCAGGTATATATTTAAATTATTCGAGTAAATGTTAATGTGTGAATGTAAAGGTTAGCCAAAATTGGTTGAATTGGCAACGTTGGGTTACGTAGAGTGAGGTTAGGTAAGGTTAAGTAAGGTTATGTACGCTATGATTTGTACAGGTTATGTTCGTTTAACTAAGGAAATAGAGCTGAATTCATGGCAAACCCGTTAAATGTATTATAATTACATTAAAATTTAAACAATGGGCAATTAAACGAAAATTTAGTTGGCAGCGCTTATCGTCAATCAATATTTATTGTTAAGGTATGTTTTTTATTGAAAGTCGTATTACCAAATATGGATGTTAACTGTCCGATAATCCACCTTTTGTTAAATATAGTTTTTCAACTGCTCCGAGTGCTGATAATGCCGCACAATGTGCCCTGCGACTGGCTAGACTCGACTTATACAGTTTCCAGTTACATATCTAATCCCATTTGCCAGCAATTACAAACTTGAGCCAAGCACCTGACTGCAAGGATATCAGTTTTCATTTGGTTTACACTGGCAGCCGCTGGCCAAGCTAAAAGATCATTTGATGGCGTTTGGCTTTACGGCAACATTCAGTTGGGCGGGGAGGGGAGGGGGTTGGTGGTTGGGGGTGGATGACAGCTGGCCCGGCCCTGGCCCCATAATTCGCTCAACATCCGATATGACCGCAAAACGGCAAATTGGTCAAGTCGGTTGCCTTTGCCACACGTAGCTGGAAGGAAACCAAAAGCCCCAATCGGCTTGGCACACACTCGAACCACCACCCCCCTCACGACCCCTCTCAACTGGTGAAGACCTAGTCCAAGTTCAACTGCGATTCCCGCACCCGACTTCATCGATGTGTCGATGCTGATGCAAATGGCAGGAAATGCGTGATAACGACCAGCGACACACACACACAGACACACACACACACACACACACACACGCACACACACTCTAAGTACAGCAAATTTGAATGAACACACTCACACACACACACACACTTATGTAGCTGGCACTAGATTCTCCAACTCCAACTTCAGCTGCTGATGGCTGATGGCTCTGGCTGATGTTGTGAAAGTGTCGACACCAGTTTGGGCCAGGCCAAAACACATGGCAGCATGGCAAATGGCACATGGCAGCCATGGCAGACCAGCAGCTGCCCCATGCCCCATACCACATGGCCCGTGCCACATGCCACATGCCGCATGCCGCTTGCCGCTTGCCGCATCGCCCATTCTCGATTCGTTTCGTTCAGCATCGCGTTTGAATGTGAATGTGAAGGAGCAAGCATAAAGAACCGCAAAATCATGAAATTGAAATGCAATAATGAAGGCTTCATGGTCGATCGCTCAAATACACACGCGCACACACACACACACTCACACACACATAGACAGACAGTTGAAAGCAACGGCATCCATGCCAGCTAGTCGAGCAACCAGCAGCGCCAATGTGCAATCTACATTGCACCATGGCACAAACGCACACTTTTTATGACAAAAAATAAATAAATGCGATATATTCAAGTTAATTTGTCAATTGAAAATTTGTTCCCTATTCAAATAATTGAACCTATGTTAAGTTTACAGCTTTACAGCAGCTTAACATGCTGCTGTTAGCTAACATTGCTGTTACACACAACCTCAACACTTAACAGTTGCGATCCAATGTTATCTTAATGTTGAATATTTAGCATTGGCTATACTAAATATAACTGTTGCAATGATTTACTGTTAACTGTTATTAATGACCATTTAACCTGATTTAAAATTTATTTTTTTAAATACAGATCTAAAAATAAATATTTTTTTGATGTTAAAAATATTAAAAAAAGAGCTATATTTTCTGATATTTTACAAAATGCTGTAAAAATATAAATATTGATGCGAAATGAGTGCAGTTTTTGTCATAGTACAAGAGCTGCCTGCATGTGTGTGTGTGTGTGTGTGTGTGTGTGTGCGACGACACCACAAAGTTGCCATATTTAAAGCATAAAGCAACATTTCCGTTTGTCGCATGCCAACGCAGACGGCTGAAGGGGCGGGGGGAGTACCAAAAAACTAGGGACACTAAGCAGAGGCCGAGGCCTACACCGATCTGTATATGTGTGTGTGTGCGTGAGTGTGTGTGTGTGTGTGTGCGCGTTGCAGTCATGTACAACATGCAACAAACGTGAGAAACTAAAATGAGTGCAATTTGTCTGCCACGTTTAAGGCCAAAGGGGGGCTGAGGTGGGCCCAGGGGAGGAGGGGTGAAGGCTAGCGGCTCAGGCAGACGATGATGCTGTGCGAAAGGTTGCGCCTCTGGGGGGCGTGTCGAGTGGGCGGGGCAATAGGCAGCGTCTGCTGCCCGCAGCGCAAAATTGAAGATGGAAAAGCAAGAGAGGGGTGGAGGGGAAGAAGGGGGAATTCTGGTCCAAGGAACGGGGAGAAGAGAGCGAAGTAGAGATCTGCACTCTTTTTGACCAGCAAATTCATTTTTGCATCAATTGTCGCATAAATTATACAGATTAACACAGACAGACACACACACACACACACACATACACACACACACTCGCATGTGGAACACATTATTAAATTAAATTTGAAGCAATGCCACAAAATATAATAATAAAAACAAAAAAAAATGTAAATGTAAAAATAAAGAAACAAGCTAAACGAAACACAGGGTGCACAATGTTAGGCGGATGGCCAGAAACAGGTTGGTAGAGAGGAGGAGGGAGGGGTCAACTGCAATGCCTTGCGGCTGTTGCCCGTTCGTGTGTTTCGGTAATTGTTTAAAGTAACTGCTACAAATTGAAAGAAGCAGCAGACAGAAAGCCCCGACAGACTCGGAATTGCAAATGGAGTTGCACCCAAAAATGGGAGACAAGACAAGCAGAGAGAAGGGAGAGAGAGAAAAGAGAGGGAGAGATAGAAGTACACCGAGAGGATGAGGCTGACAGAGAAAGCAGTGAGAGTGAAAAAGAGTGCGTAAAAATTATTATACACTTTAAGAAACAAATAGGAGAGCTCGATTAGGGAGTGCCCGACTAATAGACACCCTGCATTCAGTTCTAATTGCACAAATATAAATAAATATACTCTTCTTTCTGTTGCTGTTGATAATAAAATATAAATGCTAAAAAAAATCTATTTTTCTTTTTATTAAAAAAATATCAGATTTTAATTTGTGGGGAGCATTAACAAATTCTAAAACTCTTTTCTAAAAGTATTCAATAGATTTGACAAGAAAAGAAAGAAAGAATCAAATAACAAGGAGTCGAGGTAGTTACAATAGAGTAGCGGCTAGTGCAGCACACCCAATGCAAACATAGTTGTAGAGTATCTCGCTCGGGCATTTCTATTTGTTTTGGTACGCAACAACAGGGCAGAATATATTGAAGCTGCCACAGCTGGCAATAATTTTGGGGCATTGTTTCGTTGGCTTCGTCGAGCGGGGATCGCAGAGCGGAGGATTGCATTGGCTGCCTTTGCCGTTGCATGTTTCGGTCTTAAAATTAAAGACGCGCCAAAGACAATCGCGTGCAATAATCCTGACAGCAGCGCAGGGGCGTCCCAAAGGGGGGGGCGACAACAATGCGTTTTGCCTTTGCCAAAGGGCGCTGGGTGGAGTGAGGGAGCGGAAAGGTTGTCTGCTGAGCAGTTGTTGCCCAAGCGGTGCGTGTGCAACGTGTGTGCGGATCGTGCTCAAGTTTTTAGGGGCGGTACGTTAATGGCAAATGCCTGCCGTTCTCGCTGACGTACACACAAAACCGAAATCTAATTTCGTTTGTCAAGAGACAGAAGCGCGCACATCAGTTGCCAGGTGGGGCATGTGGCATGTGGCATGTGGCGCGCTGCTGGCGCCTTTGTGGCGCCCGAGCAGGGACACATTGCAGATGCGGCTGCGTTTGCCACGATGATACTTAAAGCTACAGCCACAGCCACAGCTTTTGGGGTGCCATAATTAAGGTGGCGCCCCTGACAGCAGACCAAACCCACCCCCCTGCCCCCCTGCCCGTCTCCTTACCCCCTTTGCACTACCAATTATAGCTGCAGCTGGAAATGGCTTCTTTTATGCATGGCAACTCGGTTTAGCCTCGGGCCAGTTCAATTGGCAACTGAGCTCGCCTCGAAACTGGAAACTGGAGACTGGAGACGTCTCGGCTCCAGACTCGGCAGCTGTAGATTACGCTGTCGCCTGCCTGCGACTATGAAAATGGCTGACAGCAGCAGGCAGCAGGCAGCCAAAATCTAAAATTGCCAGCAAAATGTGTGTTTGAAGTACGTGTTGGGTGGCATAAAGGGCTGTGGGGGGGGTTACCTCAGCTCAAGGGTAACGGTCTCTGAGTGTTGCAAAAATATACTAAATATAAATGCACATAAAAATTCAATTTCTCTAAAGTGTAGCTAAGCATGTAATTGAATTTGTAATGGCGAATATCGTTGAAATCGTCTAACCCCATCCTCTAAACCACCCACCCCCACTAACTGTAACCCCCGCCCACCCCTAGCCCACACCTCGTTGCCTTTTCCATCTTCATTTCGTACCATTCTGTCGCGAGTTTACGTCTCCATTGAGTGACTGACTGACGGACAGAATGTCGCATGCATAGATCCATGATTATATATATGCATATATGTGCACGTGTGTGTGTGTGTGGAGTGTGTGTCTGCCAGTTGACTCCAATTTCAATTCCACTTCCACTTCCGTTTTCCGTCTACTCCCAACTCCCAGCTTGGCATATTATAGCCAAAACTGGCTTTTTTCCGATGTCGTCAGCTATCTAAACCAAACACAGCCAGCGGCTTGTTGGCTTGAATTGTGTTTTTAATAAGAGAAGCCGCCCCCCTCTCCTCGTACCCCTCTCCCTCCGAAGAGCTCAGCTCAGCTGCCCGTCGTTGACGTTGACTTAGTCAATTTGAACTCTTTGCTTTCAGGCCGCATTTACATATAAATATGTCTATTTAATATTAAATATCATTCAAATTGATAACGTCAACTGCAAAAGAGCCGCAATTTGCACTCAATTAGAGTGCACACAAAACACTTGCACAACTCGGCAACTCTGGCCATTTAACAGTTCTCCATCACATTTCGCATTTACATTTATAATAGTTTATTTAAGCTTCAAATGACAGGTTTCTGCTTGAAAAGAAATTTGTCGGATTTTTATTTTACTCTAGAATTTTCTCATCTTTAACTAATTGTTTTCCTTTGTCATTTAACCTCAACAGACTTTAAATTAAAACATTCCAAACATAAAATAAAAATTTTACATTAATATTAAAAATGTTTAATTAAAAATTCTTTAATGCCGACTGAAAGATGACACTCCCTACATATATATATCTCCATATGTCGGTCAAATCCTTTATATATATACCTTTTTGAACTCGTTTAACATTCAAAATTTTACATTCTAACTTTTGAACATTTTTAACAAAATGAAAATCGTAAAAATCACAAAAATTTTGAAATGAAAATGTTTAATGGCAATGATTTTAGTATACATTTCGAAGAAGGTTTATCTCTCTGTGATCGGGCTTTATATAACTGTTATACAGCCATTTTGTTTTGCGATCGATTCTATAAACTCATTTCAAAATATAAATCCGCATATTTTAAACAAATTAAATATTTTTTTTTTGTCGTTTTAAAAAATGTAATTATTGTTAATCTTACAAATAAACTTTCTAAATTCTGCAATTTACACGAAATGAAAACATCTTTATTTAGAATATAAAAATAAAATTGCAATGGTAGGCAATCATTTCAAATAAATCAAGTAGCACTTTCAGTTAAACGAACTTTCCGATGGTTGAAACTGCCTTTGAACAAGTTTTAGTTATGGAGTCTCTACTGTAGCTGTCACCGCAATTTGTTATTGAATGCAGCTGCTCCTGCGGCGTTCGGCATGCCTCGCAGCGGGCCGCAGAATGTCATAAAATGCCGTGTAATTGTTTTGCAGTTCATTTTGAACGCTGGCGCCGAGAAGTATGCAACAAAAGACGTGAATGCAACAGAAGCCCCGTTGTTGTTGCTATATAAAGCTGCTTTTGTGGCGCCATCAAAGGGTCCCATACGAGCGTGTGTGTGTGTGTGTGTGTGTGTGTGTGTGCGTACTTTTGTGTGCCTGGCCACACTTTGGGCATTAAGCGTCCGCATTGCAGTTAAAAGGAGAACGAACTAATATTGAGCTGGACCAGTTTGGCCATTTCGAGCTGCACAATATGCAATAAACGTTGTCAGTCAATCAATCAGTCAATCAGTGCCACTGACAGCGGCTGCTCAATCAATTAGTAACTGGCCTCAGCCCAACAGAGCAGAGCACATTGTCATTATCGCTTGTCGCCAGTTGACGCGACGTGGAGAACACGTTCCAGCCAAGATTAAGCCAGCAACAGGAAGCAGGAGCAGCAGGAGCAGCAGCAGCAAGGATACTCGACAGTCCGCTGTCCGCTGTCCGCTTGACTTGCTTGGCATGTAAATTGCAACAGGCAACGAGCAGAGGAAACAATTATGTTGAGCCAATGAAGCAAACTGCGATGCGACAGACACACAGTTACTACTGCTACAGTTGCTGCCACTGCCACTGCCACTGCCACTGCTGCAACAACTACAACAACAGATGCTAGCAACGCGTGACACGACCATGACACGTTCAGCCGCCACAGGCAGCGAGCAGCGGCCAACAGTGGGCAAAATCCAAATAATTATGCATGAAATTTACTTCTCAAAATGGATCTGTCTACCAGGTTTCTAAATTAATATTTTAAATAATAATACATATAATAATACTTTTTTGTGAATGCTGTAAATAATATGATCTATGATCTATTATTCCTTTACTTAATTGTAATTGTATATAATAAAATATACAACATTTTTACAAAAAGTTATGGTAAATTTATGTTTTGTTATGTTATGTTCCTGTTATGTGCATATTATGATCATGTTATGTTAAAGGTATGTTAATGTTATGCTCATATTATGTACATGTCTCAGTCCATGATTTGCTCAAGTTATGTTAAAGTTATATATTATGTTTATATTTTGTTAAAGCTACTTTTAAACTACTTTTACTTTAATGTTAAGTTTCTGTTAATGCGTACGTTAATGTCATGTCAATATTCTGCTCATACATTAATTCTGTTACGCTAATTTTATGCTAAAATTATTTTATGTTCGTGTACTGTGGTTAAAGTTATTTTGATGTAACAATATTGTTGTGTTCTTCTTAAGTTTACGATTTGTGCAGATATTTTTGAGTTATGTTCAAACTATGTTAAAATTATGTTCTTAATTTTTTGTTGTTTGCTTATCTTATCTATCGACTTTAAGTTCACGTTATATTTATCTTATGTTGGCAATATGTGCAATCTATGTTAATGTTAAATTAAGATAGAGTAAATTAAATATTCTATTATCAATATTATCCATGGAATGTGCTCAAGATTTATGAGCAGACAATCAATCTTTTCTCTCCTCTCTATCTCTCTTCGATCTCTCCCTTTATTTAACAGCTGTTATCGTTAAAGAAATGCTCTACTTAACATCTGTTAACATTCTCCCAATATTCCTGTTTTCATTTTCACTATATTTGCAATAGAATATTCCTTGCCCCATTGTGCATTGCAAAAAGGGGTGTGGCAACAGCATTGTGGGTGTTCTGGACGAGCACTTTACAAAATAAATAAAATGAAAATTTGCTGCTTCCGGCCTTTATGCAGCGTCACACGACTCAATTTTGCCCTGTTCCCTCTCCGCGCGCGCTTGTGTATGTGTGTGCATGTCTGTGTGTATCCCTATCCGTGTCCATATCCGTATCCGTATCCGTAGTCATGTCCGTGTGTGTCCCGCTTCCAGCATTCCGCCGCCTCTTTCTCTATGCCTGTCTGCCTGACTTCTTGCTTTCTTTTCAACATAATTTTAAATGGGACGCAACGAGACGTAAAGTGAGAAAGCTGCACCGATGCCAACTAACTGTTAACGGCTCGTGGCATGGCAAATGCGTGCGTGCGGCTAGGGTAACCAATCCACCAACTCCACCCGACCTCACACGCCCCTCACACCTTCACCATTGACAACATCGTCAGCCTCCTTTCTCCTTTCTCCTTTTTCAGTCGTGTGTGTGTGTGCGTGCAAATGCAAATGATGCTATCTGTGCCTGCCCCAAAACTGCCTGTGCTCCGCTCCCACACCATCACCCCCACCACCTCCCCCTGTTGACTGCTTGGCATGCCACAGCCGTATGGGGAGCACAAAAAAAACTTTTCATTGCCGTTAAGAAATTGATCAAGTGAAAAGGTGAAAATTGATTTTGCGACATGTGTCGTGAGCGCCCCCTGCCACGCCCCCTACTTTGTACATGTGTCTCAATTGTTTATCAGGCGGCGCAGGAAAACAAAACGAAAAGAATGTAGATGCGAAATGCAAAACAAAACAAAAAAAATAAGCACAAAGTACGCACTTTTTCCAAACACACATTTTGCTGACTTTTAAGCGACTTTTTCTTTCTCGCTGACTGAGTGACGGAGTGACTGGCATATGGCTCGTCATTCGATTACGTTAATCAAATGATGCACAAGCACAAACACGCGACACAGCCATCCCCCCCCACACCCCCTGTCTCTGTCCGCATTCATGTCCCCAGTCAAAATCTCAGACCCCCACCAACATTCCCTTGACATTCCAGTGTATGCCTAATGCTAAGCACTGCGGCTTCCGTTGCTCTTGTGTTGATTTTTGTTTAAGAGCACAACAAAAGCACACACACACACACACACACACACATCTCTATACGCAATACCCAACGGCAGCACAATTGCGAAATGTTTCAGCGAAACTTATCCCTAAACGCGCGCAAAAAAAAAATAAAAATAAAAAATAAGAAGAACAAAAATTGTCAACATTTAATTTCTCAATTGCAAAATGTTTAACGCCCACAGCTATAAAAACGTTGCCTGATCGGATTATAATATTAACTAACCTTAGAAAACATTTATGAATCGTTTTAACAGCTTATTGAAATTTAAATGCGCGGCAAAAAAGGCGTCGAAAACATTTCAAAGAGGCCAAAAACAAGTGTTGTACTTTCAAAGAAGTCCTTTCAATCCAAAGGATGCACTTTCTTCTAAAGGCCGCACTTATCCTCTTTCAGAAATCTTATCTATTTACATTCATACTTACATTAATTTTCAAATTACACTTGTCAAAGGATTAAGGCATCCTTTATGCTAATTCGTTTTTCAAACTTCCCTCGAGTGCAATCTTCCATCTGAACAAGTGTTTTATCGTCATTAAAAATACACTTAATCAAGGGATTTGCATTTGAAAATCTTTTGTTTTTATAAAGCATTTTAAAACTAAAAAAAAAATGTGTTACTCCTTGTGAACATTGTTCCTTATGAAGGAATACTCTCTTTAAAGTTTTATATTATATTATTCTAGAGAAATCTTTTAGTTCTTGTTTTATGTTTTATTCCCTATATATTAAACTTATTTCTAAAAAATCCTTTTTTGCTTAATAAAAGAATTCCTTAAAACGAAAATCAATCAATTGTTTGCTGTTTCCAACGCGCTAATCACATTCCTCAGGATCTTCAGGAATCCTTAATATTCGCAATATCTAGAAACACCTTAATGTGAAATCGTTCGATGCTAGTCAATCGCTCGAAATTCTCGTTCTTTGCGTAAAATATTTCGTAACAAAGCAGAAACCTGCTGGCAACATTCCTTTGCCAGGCAATATTATATTTTCGTTTGCTAGCTTTTTGTTTAGGCGAATTTGCAATTCATTGAAACAGGCTACAAATTTGTATAGCAGACATTTATTGAGCTAGAATGCAAACACGTATCGTTAACCAGTCTATTGTAATTCAAAATTTGATATAAATATCAATTTTTGTATACCCTATAATTGCACAAATTTAACGAGGATGTGATAAAGAGTTGCGGTAGTGTATGCTAAAGGCAAAATTAACTAAAAATATACGTATTAAGATAAAGATTTTGTATTCCGATGGCGAATCAAATATCTTGTTACCCGATTTTTATATACAAATAGAAAATACATAACACGTTAAGTTGTTTAGAAAAGTTAATTAAATGTATGCCTGTAAAGAAAACATTAATTTGAGGAAATAATTCAATAGAAAACTGAATATGAAAAAAACATTATTAGATTGATTTTATTTGATGATGATTCGTAGTAAAATATATGCCTAAATCTCGAATCGTCATATTTTTGGCATATTTTAAAAAAATATTGAAATTTGAAAAGCTTTATAAATTAAAGAGCTCTAAAGTTAATTATAGTTATTATTAATTGTGCTATATTTGCATCTTATATATAAAGAAATTCAATTAGGGAAAATTTTTCTTAATTCCAATACACACTTAAGAGCCGATTAACAGAGTATCTGTGAGTCTCGCAGAGCCCAAGCTCAACACTTGGCTGCTCACATGACCAGCCGCTGACCACAAAAATTGCATTTGCCAGCTGTTGGCGGGAGCGGAGTGTGGGTGGAGGCTTGAAAAGGAGCTCAGCTTGATGCCGAGGCCAGCAAGAAAATTGCATAAGAATATCCACAGGGTGTCCACAAGGTGTACCCAAATGCGGGGGAAGCCCATCAATTGCAATGCACTTGAACTGGGCACTCGAATAAACGAAGCAGCTTTAAAATGTAAAGTTGAGAAAGCAGCTTCAGTTTTTGTTTATTATTGTTGCTGTTGTTTTTCTTGTTGTTGTTATTATTGTTGCTGTTTTTCTTAGTGCCGCAAATTGCAGGGCCAAAACTTTATCGTGTAATCATTTTAAGTTCACTTTCTTATTATTTTTGCAACTGCAGCAGCAACAAAAACAATAAGGAAAAACGAGCTGAATTGGAAGTGGTGGTGGTGAGAGAGGGAGAGGGGGAGATTGGAAGCAAAGCCGAAGCCAAATTGCAATAGTTTCAGTTGCCTATGTCATTTCCAAAATGCTTAGTGCCCGGTTTCGACTTGATTTTTGCTTTTATACCCTGTACACATAAAAACAGTTGAACAACATTCAAAATAAAATAAAACGAATTATATTACTATAAAATATTTATGCATTAATTAATCAACTAAGACATTCTACATCAAAATTCATTCTTTGAATAGAAATTCTTCTTTTTTTGTTTCTTTTTTTCTTTCTGGAAAAATCTTTTATATTTCATTAAGTATTTTTATGTTGGCGGCGAAATCTTTTCTTCCAAACTCAAATTTAAATAAAAATACTTTAAAGCAATTAAATAATTGCCTTAGCTTAGACGCAGATTTAATAAGAATTTACTAGGAGATATTTAAAACCCTTTCCAAAAATTATCTTTTCTATTTTTACATGGAATATATTCATTTTAATAAATGTGAAAAATTAAACAAAAATTAAAAATTAAATTAAAACCATATTATTTACATATAAAAATAATATTCAATTGCAATTAGTCAAATACAGGGTATTTGTTAGTTGAGCACGCGCTAGTCTTCAGCTTGTTGTTGCTGTAGTGTGTTTACAGTCGGTAATTGTTGTGGCTGTTGTTGCAGCTGTTGCTTTTGTTGTTGTTGCTGTTGCAGCTACTTTGAAGTTTCGTATACAACTTTTATGACACTTTGTCTTATTGTTGTTTTCTACTTTGCGGCGAACGTGTCATATTCAGTTATGTATTTATTCCAATTCCAGCAGTTCGTCCCCCCACACCTCGTGGCCAGGACTCTTGTCTTTCTGTGGATCTGGGCCACTTCTTGAGCTCTGCTTTTGAGCATCCGCTTTCAGATTTGCCAGCTAAGCTCTGTGCATCCGCATTGCCGCTCTACCCTCAATCCCATGCTAAGCCCCCGCCTCCTTTTTGCCGCCCCCGCTTTTTGTTGGTGTTTGGTTTCGGCTGGGGCAAGTTGCAAGCCACCAGCAACTTGCAACTTGCAACTGGCAACTGTCAGAAAAACGCTTTGAGCACGAATCAAAAAAAAACTTCTGCTCAGTTCAGTCGAGTGATAGATGGAACTGCTTGAAGCAACCTAGATACAATGTATATATATATATGTATATATATAGATACATATAGATACATATTTATCTGATATTGCAAATGAAAATATGCTTCTAGGATATGTTTGAGAGCAGCTGCTATTCAAAATCTACAAGAGTATTTCTTATTTCAACTTAACAGAATATGCATTTGTATGCACATCTATGTTAATAACAGTTATTGTTTTTAACAGCTTCTCCTCTCTCAGAGAAAAAAAATTAACTAATACTTTAATTAAGTAAACGCGTATTTTTTTAAAATAAATTTTAATTCAATTTTTAATTTAAGTTTTTTTTTATAATTATTATTTACGTTGAGCTTATCAAAAAATGACTGTAAACATAACAGTGTTCCCCACATTCGATAAATATCGAAAAAAAAAATGTGCGACTACAAATTTTATACTGCAAGTTGCAAGGAAAAATCATTTAAGAATAAATTGTCTGTCTTGTGAAACCAGCGAAAATAAAAATATAGTAATGAACGTTAAGAAAGATAAATAAATATTAGATGGTATCTAAGCAGCATATCAACCTCTGCGAATGCCCGTCAATGCGACAGTTGATTACTCAAACGACAAGTTGTGCCGTTTTTTGGGGCACTTATCGAACAGCTTTCGTGACCCGCAGCTGATCTCTGGGTCAGAAGTTGACGAGAGGGAAGGTGGGGGAGCGGCAAAGGCAGAGGCAATGATGCTGACTGGTGTTTCTTGGCTCTGCGATAAGGTTACCCAAAGTCGCAGTCGCAGTCGCAGTCGCTGTCAGCGTCGCCGACGTCGTCGTTGTAAGTGCTCGAAAGTCAATTTTGAATTTAAAATACACCACGTAACGCAATATGTTGATCTTTTGAATACGAATGCGGAATCCACGACTCTACGACTTGACTGTTGTGTTGAATGGGTGGTATAGGGTGAGGGGAACGGAGGAGGGGACGGGTGAGTGATAGAGGGGAGGGAGTTAGTGAATTTGGGCGAACTGGCAGCGGCTGAATGTGAAATGTGTACGCAAAACGGCAGCGCAAGCAGAAATACAAACAGAAATCGAATTTGTGAGTGCAACAGCACGACTGGCTAGATACCCTGTAATCAGCATAGACGCCACACCTGTCACTTATCTTTGAAAATGAATTGATTATGAAATTTTCAGAGCACAAAAACAGTATTTAAATTGGCAATTTGTCTTTTGACTATAAGGAATCGATAAATTCTTAAAATACATAACGGGTTATGTTGAGTTTCAGTACAATCATCTTTTACAAAGGATTTTTTATTTATTTTAATTAAGAAATCTATATGCGAAATCCAATACATGAATGTTTAAAATACCTAATATTAGTTAGTTTTTTATTAATTGTATTGAATTGATGATGAATATACAATGCTGAACAAAACTATGCTCAATATCGATTTTTGGCGTAAGCTAAAATAATTATTAACAACCCGATATTAGTAATTTGTGCTTTAGAAAAACCCATATACTAAATTTATTTAGGTTCTTAGCTCTTTAAGTATCTTCTAAGCAATGACATAGAGAAAAAAAAACAATTGGTTGATCGGTAAATCGACTCAGTTATCGATAAACTTAAAAATAAACATTTCTGGAATTGGAAAGCAGCCTTTGCATTTATCAATATTTGCAGGGTATAAATAGAGATAGACAGGGCGGAGTTGTACAGGCTGAACCAGACACACACACCAACACACACACACACACACCAACACACATAACAAATTTAAATAAACTTTACTAATAAAATGTCGTTTACAAGTGGCAAGTGTCGACGGCGACGGTGACAGGTTCCGGACCTGAGACTGAGACTGAGATGAAGACTGAGGCTGAGACTTTGACTGACTGTCAGACTGGCACACGAACGGCTTATGTATTAGAAGGGTGTATAGCGTAAATGTGTGTGTGTGTGTGTGTGTGTGTGGCTGGGCTTAGGTTGAAAGCCAGCGACGTTGTTGTCGACGCATGAGTTGATGCCGATGCCAACAACGTATTAATTTTGTGTATCAAAATAAACTTATTCTTCCTGGCGTTGCCCCACAAAATGGCAAAGAGACAAACATCGAATCGGGCGACGGAAGGCGGGCCATACCCAGAGTTAGAGCTCAGTTTACAGTAGGAAAGAGAAGCAGCGATGGTAAGAGAGAGATGGAGAGAGAGAGTGAGCGCGCTCTGGCATGTATAAATATCTACATCACGTTCCGAGCTGGGGAATGCCAATGTAAATATTTTCAAACTTTGATGAAATAATCAAGGTAAACAGTAAATGTCGTTGTCGTTGTTCTCGTTGTTGTTGTTGTTGTTGTTGTCGTTGTCGTTGTTACTGTTGTCGCACTCCTTGATGTTGTCAATCGCTGGCTCGCTGGCTTTGCCTGCGCATCGGTCGCAGCTAGAATTGAGCTCGTGTCTCGTGCTTTCTATCGACACGACGTGCTCGTGCTGACAAATCAAATATCGTGCGTGTCTAGTCAACACGACTCAACACGAAACTGTAAGAAATATAGCTTGAAAGTCAATCAAAATAATCCTGACTTGAGTTTTACAAAAAATTTAAAACAAAAATTATTTTATATTTAAGAATAAATGTTGTAATTTAAAAAAAAATAACTTGTATTTACACATTAAAAATTATATATATTATTTAAAAAGAAAACAACAACTGAATGAAAGAAGAAAAAAGAAAGAAAGCTGGTTAATGGAAATGCGATATTTTTGCCCAAAATTCGTGCTCAAAAATTATGTAGCACATCTCTAGGCGCAACCTCAATTTCCAGCAACGGCCCAAAAATTTTGCTGCGACTTGACTACAGCTCAAGTCGAACGTGTGCATGTCTGTGTGTGAGTGTGTGTGTGGATACAGTTGCAATTACAGTTGCAGTTACAGCTACAGTTACAGCTAGCAGTTGCCGGCCAATGTTTTTGTAGCCTGTTTGTTTGTGCGACCAGCTGTCCGCCCGTCCGTCTGTCTACCCGTCCGTTTCTTTGTCCTGCCCGGCATTCCTCCTCGTCCGTTCTTCCGTCTGTTTGTCTGGGCACATATAAATGTTTAACTTCAGCCAGAGCTCTATACAAACCAGCAGAGATTGAGAGATACACACAGAGTATGCGAGCCCAACTGATCCTTTGCGTGATCCTTAGTGTTTGAAAAACTTTAACATTATTACGTACGCTAAATTTAAAGCTGCTAATCGATATTTTTTCAATGAAAATCGATTTCCAAAATATGTAGTTTAATCAGTCTCGAAATCGGACAACATCATAAAAATCGGTTAAACTTTGACAAAGTAATGGGACTTTAAAGTCCAGTAAGTACCGTTTCGGAAAATTAACAAGTCTAAATTTTTATAAGACTTAACATGTTTTAAAAACAAAAAAAAAATTTGTTAAAAAATTGTATGGATTTTAAATTCATTGATCTAAATGAAAAATCGAGTTCATAATGCCATTAAACATGAAAATCGGTTTATTTTTAACAAAGTTATGGGAGTTTGAAATATGAGACCTATGGGCCAGAGCTTTACATGTCGAAAATTTTCTCAATTTTGACATGATTTTTGACAAAATTTGACCCTCTCAGAATCAGGTTAAATGTTGTTTTTTATACTTGCAATTTTAAGTTAAAAAAAATTTATTTCGAAAATTAATAGGGGGGGGGAGTACATGATTATTTCCAAAATTCAAAAAATTTTTTTTCAAAAATGCAAAAATTTTGGTTGTAGAATCAATCTTTGAAAAATCATAAGCAAATGCTATCAAACATGAAAATCGGTTCAGTTTTGACAAATTTATGGGTGTTTGGTATGGGACCTATGGATCAGAGGTTTACATGTCCAAAACTTTCTCAATTTTTACATGATTTTTGACCAAAAATTTGACACTCTCAGAATAGGGTTAAATGTTGTTTTTTATACTATTTATGGCCCAAAATCGATTAAAAATGCAAACTCGCAATTTGAAATTAAAAAACAAATTTTTTTCGAAAATGAATAAGGGAGTACATTTCTTTTTCCAAAAAATGCTAAAAAAGATTGTTTTCAAAAATGCAAAGATTTGGTTGTGAATCAATCTCAATGAAAAATCATGACAAAATGCATCAAACATGAAAATCGGTTCAGTTTTGACACATTTATGAGTGTTTGATGTATGGGACCTATGGGTCCGAGAGCACTGTCGAAAATTTCTCAATTTTGACATGATTTTTGACAAAAAATTGTATCCCCTCAGAATCAGATTAAATGTTTTTTATACTATTTGTGGTCAGTAAAATCGATTAAAATGCAAATTCGCATTTTCAAATTTGGAAAATAACATTTTCTCAAAAGTTAGTAAGAGTTAAAAAAATGTTTTCAAATATGCATTGATTTAGTAGAATCGATGTTAATGAAAGATTAAATTGTAAAGTATTTTATATATGCAAATTTTCTATAAAATTTAGCTTTAGTTTTTTCATTGAGTATTTTTAAATACCAATTATTTTTAAAATACTAGAATAAGCAATTGTATATACTAAATAAATAACAAATTAAATTTCGATTTACAGTTGATTTAAACAATGTTAACATTTAGTGTGTAATTAAGGGACGAAACGGAAAAGGAATCGTTGGGCTTAAAGTGATGCATACCCGTCTCATTGACTGGGCCAGCCGACAATTGCATGCAAAGTGTGACCAGACAGGCAGACGGACAGGCAGACGGTCAACGTTCAGCGAACAGAGCCTGTGCCAGGATTTCGCATCGGGTTAATATCATCAATCACTGTGGGACTTTATGGCGGACTATGGCACAGATTTGGCGCAGCCAACTGCTGTCTGCAACTGAAAGGGTGAAGGTGTGGGACGGGGGGAGAGAGATGGCAAGGAGCACACGACTTTTGGCCTCGAGATGGGTATAATGATGTACACCCCTTTGGGGCAGCTGCTGGCGCTGGGTTCGGGCTGTTTAGTCAGGCATAAGATCGTCAAGGCTGCCAGCGATAACCTTTAAATTGCTGCCCACACACACATACACACACACACACACACATGTCAAATGCTGTTCAAACATATAAATGCCAGTCAGTGGCAACGACAACAATAACAACAACAACAGCAGGTTAAAAAATAGAGCAGAGAGCAGAGCAAATGGGCCAAAATGGCAGGCCAAGTCGCACAGGTGCCACAGGATGCCGGGGCGATTGTCACTTTACCGCCTGCCGCATAGTTAGTCTGTGTGTGTGTGTGTTTGTATGTGTGTGGGCGTTCTCTAAACGCTGCTCAATGCACACACACACACACACACACACAGTGAGGCAAGTGCACTGAGATAAACCACCATAAATCTGTTGCCATCATTTTAAAGCGATTACTACAAATGGATGTGCACACGGCGCGACGGGGTTGGGGAAATGGTGGAGAAATGGGTACAAGGGGGCGCGCGGGTGCACTGCAGCAACGGTGACGATGACAACGGTATAAAGAAGGCAAAAAAAACAAGCTGAAACACGACAAGCAGCTGCATTCGGCTGGCACAATGCTCTGTTCACGGCTAAAAAAACAGCGAAAAAATCAGTTGTAAAAAATATTCGAAAAAATCATTCGGAAAAAAACCCGAAAACAACTGAAAAACAGCTTAATAAACAGCTAAAATACAGCTTAAAAACAGCTAAATAAAACAGGTAAAAACAGCTCGCATAGAATTATTTTAAAATGTTTAAACTGTACGTGTATTTTGGAGGTGGGTCTTCACCCTTGAAAACAGGATCCTTACCTAGCAGCAATTTTTTGAACTTGGCTTTTGTTTTGGCTTGTTCTGATAACTGAAAACTATGTTAATTAAAATGGTGCTTTAATTTTTGTTCTTATCACATAACATTTTTAATATTATTCAATAATAAAACGTTCGTCTAAAAAGTGTATTAAAAATTCTTTAAAATATTTAAAGTATGTTTTTGATAAGAAAAAGTTCTACGAATTTTTTAAGACAAAACTTTTTCTGAATTTAAATTAGGGAAACAATCCGTTTTTCTTAAAACACAACCAATATAGAAATTTCTTTATTTGAGAGAAAATGGTTGCTTCCAAAATTTGTTTTAAGATCAAAATATTAAAAAATACGATTTTTAAGCCGGCCAATATACTCTGCTTTTATTCTGTTGTAGCTTGTGAACAGAGTAAAAGAAAGGAAATGCTAACGGTAAGTATATAAAAACCGTGTGAAAACAGAAGCCAGTAAACGTATGAATAGCAAACCAACAGCTAACACACACACAGACACACACTCGCAAACACACACACACACACCCGTATTGGCACCCAAGTCTTGCCATGAATATGTGACGCCAGCTCCGATTGCGACTGCGACTGCGACTGCTTTTCCTTGTCCGTGCACTTGGCCAGCTTGCCAGCTGCCAGAAGGGGACTAGCGGATGGGGCTTAGCGCCAGGGGGGAAACGGCTGGGGGCTAACAAGAGCACAAAACTGCACTCCACAACAGAAATAGCAAAACACACACACACACTAAAACAAAATACATACATGGAAAAAATAAGAGGCAGACAGACAAGCAAAATAGTAGAACAAAAAAAAATAACAACACACACACACACTCACATATATACATATATATATGCACACATACTAATGCAGCTGAAATTCGCGAGTAAATTGCTTTGGCAAGCTACACGCGCCAAAAATGTGAGGCACGCCGATTGCAGCGCTACGGAAACTGGGTGTTGCGACTGCAAATTAAGTGTGACCAGATGTCAGTGACAGAAATGCAGCAACACATAAATAAATACAGTGGACACACGATCAATTACTATTGCTCTAATTACCATCTAGCAATTAGAACTATCAATTTAAACTTTAGCATTAATTTAAACTTGAACTTTTAACTATTAGCATTTAATTTTCACATTAACTTTTATTTTAACTACTTATTTAACTTAACCTGAACGTTAACTTTAACTTTACCCCAAGCTTTAACTTTTGCTGTGCTTTTGCTTAAATTTTTACTGTTCGTTTGCTTTAACTTTTATTTAACGACTAACTATAACTTTGACATCGACTTTAACATGAACATTAGGTTTTTTAAATTAAGCTAAGAATTTAAATGTGTTAAAACTTCTTTTAAATCATAAGAACTTTACCATTAACCCAAGCTAGTTTTCATTTAACATAAACTTTTACTTTAACCTTAGCTTACGCTTAAACTACTCTCTACCTTTGCTAAAGCTTATAATTAACCGTTAGTTAAAACATTGACAACAACTTAAACTTGTACTGTAAACACTACATTTACTTTAACTAAGTTTAAGTTTAAGCTTTTACTCTTAACTTGTATTTTACCTTCAACTTTAGCATTATGTTTAATTTTAGCTTTTACATTTACCTTACTTGAATTTAACATTAGCTGTAACTTAACATTTAAGATTGATTCACCCATTTAACTGCAAATTCGAATGCAACATTGATAAACACTTGTCAGCTTTCGCTGTTAACTTAACAGAAATGTAATGGGGAAACACAGCAGTATGCAGGCCTCTGTTAAGTGGCTCTCATGGCTGTTATGTTAACCGCAATTAAATGCAATCGAATACAGATAATTACAAAACTATTAATGTAAACCGCGCATTGTCGAAACAGACACCCTGTATGCCACACACACTATATATATAATGTATATATATAAATATATATACAGATCTACAACTACAGAGACAATGCAGGCACTGCCTAAGGTACTTTGCTGGGTTGTTCAGTTGTTGGGCTGTTGCCTAGTAGACACATATGTGGTGTCAATTGATGTGTGACGCCTGTACACAAATGAAATTTAATGAGCCAATTTAAAGTTGCGCCATATTTACAAACTGTATCTGAATTGCAATTAATTGTCTGTACGACTGAGAAGGAGAACGAGACAGAGAACCTGCACAGGACACAGACAGATGTTAGTTGATAGCCAGGCCATTCGCCATTAACAAAGTTATCCAGCAGATCTTTAATGGAACGCATTTCGAGGAATTCAATCGAACGTACAAGTATGTATATATATATTATATATATGTATAGAGATATCGAAAGAGCGAGAGAGAGAGAGATGCATGTGTATCCATCTAGTTGAGCGGCAGCTCAAAGGATTACCAGCGAAATGTGACGCTCATTTCGCAACTCGTTTATCTGAGCGCATTCCAAATTTGCTTCAAATGAATGCCCTCGCATTCAAATGGATGACGAATGTTGCCCAGAGTGAAAATCAACAGCAGCAGCAACGACAGCAACAGCAATGACAACGACAGCAACAGCAAATGTCGATGGAACATAATAAAAGGAAGAAAACACACAACATGGTCGCTACGAAACGGATATACACTAGTTACATATATAAAAATATATATATAAATATATATATATATATATTTAATTGCATATGTATATAACAGTACATGTTTCAGATATTGATATGTGAGATAGATAGATAGATAGATATTGAATGTCAGATTTCAGTGGAAAACTAACTAACCGACAACTAACGTCAGAAATAAAACGTTAACGAATGCGCTATAAAAATAACAGAAAAAAAGTTTATAAAGGTGAAAGCTAAACTACAAACTGCGAAGAGTTAAGCTTAAAGAGTTCAAGCAAGGAAGAATCAAAACTGACTGCGGCCAAAAAAAAAAAGAATAATACATCAAAAGAAAACACAAAAAATAAAAATTTTTGAAATACGAAAAATCGAAACAAGAACTTAAAAGCTTCAAATGTTTAATAGCAAAAAAAACAAAAGCTTCTTAAAAATACGGTAAATTTAACATATGAAGGTAATAAGGGAACGTTTAAGAATATGGTAGAAAAGGGAAACGGTGCAACATCCGAGTTCAAACTGAGAAATGGAATAAATAAATGGAAATTAAAAACGTCAGGCTGAAAATACACGAATGCAATTAGCTGAAAAGCTCTTCATTGAAATGTTTAAGAATATGATACAAAGAAAACAAAACCTCAAATAATAAAGCCCTGAGGGCTAAACGTGTAAAAACCCGAAAAAGCAGCAACATGCAATTAAAGTTTGAATAAATCATTTAATAATATAAAGAACAATTAAAATAATAAAGCGCTCGAACAAAACCTTTAAGAAAACGAAAATTGCGCAACAATGTTTATGTAATTAAATTGGAAAACTTGAATGAAGAGTAAAACGTTTAAGAATTTGACCCCAAATAGCAAATGCTTAATTTTTTGCGGTCTCAAAAGGGGCGTCAATGCTAATGTAAATGTCAATGTTAATATAGAAAGGATCAAAGCAGCTTTCTTGTCTCTGAATAGTTAACCCACTTTTGATGCACGTCCAATTGTAAGCCTTTGAAATGTTGCATGCTGCAAGGAGTAGTTGTTGTGCCCCAATTACCCGTGGTAGCTCAACAAACGCTCGACACGAAGCAGAGCAGCGGCATCCACATCGTTATCCTCATTCTCATCGTTATCCTCAACTCTATCCGTATCCTTATCATCCTCGTCGTCGTCGTCATCGTCATCGTCAGCATCAGTCAGTCAGCGGGCACACGCTGCCAGCAAATTGATTCAATGCAACGCCCGGCAACAAAGTGTCCAATGTGGTTGGGATGCCCAGCTGTGGCGGTTGCGGCAGCCGCTGAACGGACCGGGGGTGGACGGAGGGGGGAGGGAGCAGTACGTTGGTTTGGTTGGCAGCGTGCTTGCATTTTGGTGGATACCAAACCAGGTGGCCCGATTCCCAGCAGTGGTTCCCATCCCCTCCACTCCAGTCCAGTCCAGTCGACTCCACAACGGTTGTCGAGCGGGCCGCCCGCCTCCGCATCTTTTGGGTCTGCCCGTTGCCGTTGCCCATTTTCGTGTGTCTTTGGGACAGCGGCAGCTCTGGCAGTGCTTATGTTTGCATTCCTTTTTGGCATTTTTGCACTTGAATAACTTTGAAATATGGGATTAAATCGTCTCTTACGGGATTTTCTCGATTACAGCTATCATGGCGCACGGGACAGCGGCCAGCGGATGGGTGGGTTGCTGGTTGGGTTTGGTTTGGTTTGGCTTGGTTTGGTAGGTGTTAGACGAACGCCGAATTCGGTTTGGACATGGATGGACAGGGTAAGGTCATTCTCGCATTTGCTGTGCGAGGGTCGCCAGTGAACCTGAACTCTGCACCCATTCACTGCGTCTGCGTCTGTCCCTATCACTATCTCTCTAACTCCCTCCCCCCCTTCCGCTGCCACTCGCGCGCAGTCACGTCTCTGCACTGGACAGCAGCCGTGAAGCAGTAAAACAAAGCTTAGTCATATATACATACATGTATGCACTGCTTGCACACACACACACACACACACACACACACACACATGCACTAGTTGGGCAGCTGAAAACTTTTCGCTGCTTTGTGAAAGCATTGCCCAAATCTGCACACAAACAAATCGCGCAACATGCTCGCTGTGACATGTTTGGCAGAATGGGAGAGTATTTGAGTGTCTGCCAATGGGAGACTCTGGGAGCGTGTGGGAGAGTGTGGCAGAGTCGAGAGCGAAACAACTTTAAGCTGCCAGCCACATTGAAGCACTTATTGAAACGTTAAGCGTAAAATGCAACTGCGACAACAACAAGAAAAATAGCAGCAACAGCAATTCGCATCATCGTTTATGCTTATGAAGCAGCAACAATATAAAAGCTGCTGCTGCTGCTGCTGCTGACAGCGGCGCTAACTGAATGCCGCTGCTGCTGCTGCCGGCCACAAAAGTAGGCAACAGTTTTTGGCACAGCGCATGCAAAAGTTCTGCAGCGACTTTATGCTGTGTGCTGTGTGCTATATGCTATATGCTGCGGCTGCCTGCTGTCCGCGCACTGTGGAGCAAACCCAAGCTAATTGTGACGGAAATTCTAAGCAAAGAAATGCCAACTATATTTTAGGGATAAACTACAAAGTGAGAGAAAATGATGGAAAATCAAACCATTAAAAATAGGTGCAATACAATTTGTGTAGATAAAGCAAACAAGGACCAGTTGAAAATTATAGAATAGTGATTAAATTTTATCAATAATAAATATAAAAAAGTAATTGAAAGTCGAAAATACTACATAATTTGTTATTTTGACAACAACAATAAATTAATTTTTTTTGGCACAAATAGATGCATTTGTGCCATAGTACAGTGCCTGCAGTGGACACTGTGGCACCGACTGTCTGCCGCCTGCTGCACTTGCTCGACACACTCTTTGCGCTGCCTGCGGCGGCAATGAAAATAAATTTCTAACAACATGACGACTATGAGGCAAGACGTGCCACAAAGTGCTGCATGCAACGTTGCTGGCCATTGTGTGTGTCCCCATATATGTGTGTGTGTGTGTGTGTGTGTGTGCAAGTGCATTTGCCATTTTAGCTAGCCCCGTTTTATGCGCCAGCGTTAAGTCAACACAATTTCAAATTTCGGTTTTTTATACCCTGTTTTTTTAGGGTTTGTTTTTATTATTTTCTTTTCTTTTTTTTTTTTGATTTTTATAGAAAATTGTCGAGTGTCTGCTTTGCTTTGACCGGCAATCACAAGTTGCATTTGCCGACAGTCGCATCCTTGACTGGCTTTTGCCTTTGCCTGCTTTTTCTTTCGTTTCCGTTGATTTTCTCTTTTTGTCAATTTTCAATTTGCAAATCGTTGGCCGCACCAATTACCGTTTGATCACCGCCTCCAGCTGCAGCGGCAACCGTACCCGTTCCCGTTCCCGTTCCCGCTCCCACTCGCATTCCCGGCCACTTCATAAGCTGTTGACACTTTCCGCTTTCCGTTGGCTCCTCCGCTGGGCGTCTCTGAGGCTGCGCCTCAGGCAATAATTAAGCCGACTCCCCACTGTGAGAGTCCCACACCCAGCACACACACACCCAGCACACACACACACACACATATGGTGCTCGACTTAATGAATCCGAGTGCGGCGGTGGCAGAGTCAAAACCGAAGCCGTGGCTGTACAGTCAGCGAAAACAAACGGGAATCTTACATTTAATATATATAAAAGTTTCTATATAATATACGTAAATAATTCTCTATTTATAGGATATTTTTTGTGTTAATTATTCTATTCGTATTATAACTGAATAGTACTGAATAATGAACAATGTTAAATGAAGATAATAATAGAAAAGAATTTCTAAAAATTTTAAACAAAATAATTTTAGTGATATTACATTCTTATA
Source organism: Drosophila paramelanica (assembly GCA_035043915.1). NCBI lineage: Eukaryota > Metazoa > Arthropoda > Insecta > Diptera > Drosophilidae > Drosophila > Drosophila paramelanica. Next base: position 2,809,393 of record JAWNMO010000557.1, on the reverse strand, counting down.
GAAACGTTCTGCGTATTATTGTCAAAAAATCACTATATATTTTTATAATGCATTTCAGATATTTTTTATTGTCTACCCAATCAACAATTTATTTTTCTTAAAATTATATTTGAATTTGTGTGTAAGCACAAAAAGAATCGTTATATATCGCTTATTGTATATCTAAATAGGTTGTCTTTGGGCTTGAAACCAATCAATTCTGATCAGTCTCAACGACTGAGGCGATCACTAAAACTACACAGAAACCATATATTTAAAAATTAATTTTTTTGTGAGCAATTTTTGTTTTTTTTCATAGTAATCCTCAGCAAACTTGGTAAATAAATCTGGGCTATTGCTTAACAAATACCTAGAATCAAATATTTACGTTGCCTTAAATACAAATGAGTTGAATTTAAATATCTTTTTAAACTCAAAAATTTGAAAACTTATTTTAAGCATATTTTAACTCCATTTTCTAACCAATTTATTTTGTGTGCAGCATATAAAAATTGATTTTAGCATCAAGCATAATTTATGCCTACTTGAAATTTTGTTTGATATTTTTTATTAGAAATTCTGTTGCATTTCGCTCAGTGCAGCTGCAGCTGAAGCCGGCACGTCAAACACGGCAAATATTTATGCCGTGGCACAGCGGCATCAAAATGCAAATGGCGCCCGGCCTAAACGTTGCCGGGACGCGCTGGCGTCAGGATATGCGAGCGCATCCGAGGACGTGAGGAACGCAATTCCCATTGCTGATTGCACGCGTCGCCCCAGCCACGCCCATCACACCCGTGCCCCCCGTGGCATGCCACGCCTCGCCTCGATTCGCCTCGAGTGTTGAATTGCAAATGTGTCAATTGTCAACTTTCTGACTGCCAAACGGAATCAGTAACCCACTCCCAGCTCAACCTATGTATATGCACCCCCTGCTCCTCCCCCTTTTTTCCACCATTAGACAGACGTCAGTCGTGTGTGAACAGCTGTTGGGTAGGAGGGCGGAGGGGAGGGAGCTGAGTTGTTGTGTGTTGTTGTCCCATTTGTTGCAATTTCTTGGGCACTTTTCTTATTCTTTGTCTGCAATTAACGCTGCAATTTGTACTTCCCCTCCCCCTCGACACACACACACACACACACAAGCACATACACCCTCCCCCCGGTATCATAAATCCAGCACAGTGTGCCACAGGAGATGGGCGGAGAGGAGTGGCACTTGACAAGATTTGGCTTCGGTTTTGCAGCCATTTGGCAACAATTACACGACTTTTGTTTGCCACTTTTTATGCTCGCTTTGACTTGTGATACCCTGTACTTTAGGTGCGTGTACAAAGTAGATAGATTACGCTGATATTGTTACATGATAATAACAAAACTATTTTAATTAAACAAATGTATTTTATTGAATAAACTAACTAACTAGTATTTCTAATTTTTCTTTTCTGGAATTTTTCAAACCTTTAAAACCTTAAAAAATAAAAGATTAAAATAAAATATTAAAATAAAAGAATAAATGTTCTGTTTTAAGCAGCTTTAATTCTCAACCCAGCTAAAACCTTTTGTTATTCTATTTTCATTTATTTATTATGAATATTTTTATAGGTTATAAAATAAATCAGTACAGGGTATCTCAATGTTGCACTATAACTGGTTTTTTCTTTATTGTCAACAATGTCGACGATGACGATGACTGCGCTTAGGTCATCATTTAATCAGAATTCACTTGGATCCCAGATCACAGAGGCAAAAGTTACTCGGTCAGATTAAAGTCGGGCTGCTGCCTACATGCAGCACACATGTTGCATGTGGCAAACTTTGCCAACAAAAAACTAGTCATAAAAAAAAATAAATAATAACAACAACAACAACAAAAGAAGAGTACAGCAAACGAAAAGATTTGAGGAGCTGATGCGCAACAAAATAAAGTACTCCTTAAATATTTACGTTCCATGGATTCAATATGTGCGATGGCCCTGCCTCGGGCCAGACACACACACACACACACACGCACACAAACACAGAGATATGGCCTGGCCTGACCAATCAAAGTCCACTCGAGAGGCTTAGACGGCTCCGCATCCTTGGCCAAGGTTCAATGCACGCACGGTCCACAGATTAGATGTGGCGGACAACTGGATACACTTTTTATGCAAACAGCAGAAACCAAAAAAAAAAAAAGAAGCGAAAAATAAAATAAAGCTGGAATAAAAATACAATAAGAAGGCGGTGTGGCTGGTCAGCTGGAGCGCAGCAGATAACCCCCAAGCTCCAGACAATGAACCAGACCGCGAACCGTAAGCGTTATAAAGCCAATGTTGAACTGGCTGTCAGCAATTTTCGGGGGCTAAGTGCGCGTACTGAAATCAAAATGATGCAAACGGCATTAAGAATTCAACGTGAATTTAAGCTTGATTTCTGTCAGTTGCCTTCGAATTCCCAACCAGACAACCAGAGACACACACATGCCGCAGCCTTCAAAAAAGCGTTTAACCCAACTCGATTTCACTTAAATCACAATTCTTATTGATATCTTGTGGCAGGCACCCAACGTGGGCATAGGCATTTGGCTTTAATGTGGGTCATTTGAACTTTTTTTGCTGTAAAATAATAATGCATACGCAAATGCTGACAAATCTGCAAAGGGTTCAAATTGCCTACGTTGGGCGCCTTCAATTAAGCATTAAGCCAAAACCAAAGAAAAATAAAGTTGTACTTACGCAGGATGCCACTGCTTGAGCCTCTTCTGATGCATGCCACGACCATTGTATCCTAGCAAATTTGGGATTTTCTTTCAATTCGACGTTTTTTGCAGGGTTATATATAATAGGTAGTCCTGTTCTGGGTTTTTTTTTAACGCATGACATTTTCCAACTAGTTCAGCTGAGCATTCAACTTTTTATACAGTTTTTTTATCAGTCCTGAAACAATTCCCTTCCCTGAGCTGCCATTATAATTTAGAAACCATTTAATTACTATATGTGCTGATATTTAGCTTAACTTTAAGTAGCAATTATTTATTCAAGTGCAATGCACAATGTAATTTAGAAAACTTGCTAGAAAGTCTAACGGCGATTTGGAAAAGAGCTGATTTGATAGTAAGTCGATAGTTTTTATCGAGATAGATTGGGAACATTTGGGGTCATTTGACTGTATATACTTAATTTTAAAAAATTATATCTATTTATAAATCATTTTGCTTATGAGTAAGTTGCCTACGTTGGGCGCCATAAAATGTTTTGAATGAATTCTAGCTATGATTTAATTGACGAAAGTTTTAACCGAGCGTGACAACTATAAAAATTGCTGGAACTTAATGTCAGAATTTAAAACTTTACATTGGAATACGCCTAATTCTGTTTCAACACGAATTGAAATTGAACATGCGTTAAAAAGTTTACATTTTGCGGTTTAATGAACTTTTTGTTGATTCTTTATGCACTGTGCATTCATTTGATTGTTTGCATTATATTTTTCACATTAATCGATTACACGTGTATATTATATGGAGTAAATGTATTTTATATGCAATTTTATTTGGATTTGACAAACGATGAAAACCGACCTTTTAATGTAATCTAAAAAAAAACTTTATAGTTTTAGTTTTACTTCTTTTCTGATAGATTTTTTGGCAAATCATAATTTTTTTTATATTATATTTAATTAATTTAATAAAATTAAATGGAATATCAATTGTGAACTCTAACAAGAGTTTTTTTTTATCACTAATCTATTGTGTAAAAACAGAATTAGGTGCTTATATATTTTTATGAATAACACAAAAAAAAACGCTGAGCTCTGAGGTGTAAAGTTGGCATCGAATGCGTTGCTCGTGTTACCCTGATAAGGTCCGTTAGTTTGTCTGTGGTTAAATTTGTTTTTTTTTTTTTTTGGCATTTAACGTTTACATGTTGGCTTTTTTCTGTCAATAAACTGGCTGACTGACTGATTGACGCTGGTTTAATCGGCCTGCAGGCCGTCAAATGGAGCTCTCGCATAGCAGCTGTGGAATGCGTGCGTGTCCTTAGTCCTCAATGGTATTATATTTGCAGTTGTTGCAGTTTTGTTGCTGTTGCTGCTGTTGTTGTTGCTGTAACTGCAATAATTGTAAAGAGATTAAAGGGTATTTTAATTAAAAATTATATTTATTTGATTTAATTTTTATTGGCGCTTTTTCAAAAGCCATTTAACGTGCGACAATAAACACACACACACACACAAACACAAACGCACAGAAGCGCTTCAAGTGGGCGCCTGGTCCCAACCATTGAGAAGGGGTTGGTTGCATGGGGGGAGGGGACGGGGGGGATTTGAGGGCCGGAGTCCCTCACATAAGTGTGAATTCAACAACGCAAGGAAATTAATCTTAAGCCGCAGACAGCGAAAAGCCAAAAATAAATCAACAATGCAATAATTTATCAGAAAATATGTGTCCGTTGCAAGTGCAGCAGCAGCAACAGCAGCCCACACGCTGCGAGTGATGCGCTCTCTCTCTCTCTCTCTCTCGCTCACTCACTCGCAAAAGTATGCAACAGTGTTTGCGTTTGAATTTGGAGCGTCAGCAGAATGAGTCAGCTGCATATATCACCAGCAGAGATACATACATATATATAGATATATATATATATAGAGAGAGAGAGGTGTTGTGAGCAAGGGGGCATGGCAGTGGCGGCACTTAAGTCTCTGTAAAATCCACTGTCATGGCAACGGCACCAGGCACCACACACAAAAACAGCATCGAAAAGCAGCTCCACAAGCAGAGAGCACCGCTAACGCTGCTGGCCACGTTTGTGGACGCACGAAATATGAGCTAAAGCGCCACGCACACACACACGCACACACACATGCGGATTCAGTGCTCAGGTTGGCCGCCAGCTCGTTGTCAGTTCATGAATCAGTACAGCGACCACGTCAGACGCCGCAGTCAGTCGCTCAGTCAGTCAATCTGTCTCTCCGTCCGTCCGTCCGTCCGTCAGTCAGACAGTCAGTGCATCTGTCCCTTTTGCAGTTTGTCCGGCAATCAACACCAACGGCAGCAGGGCACACATGGGCACTTGTTCTAGCCCTGCCTCGAGCCCTACACTCAGAGAAAGTCCGATTGGCCCCGAATTCGTTACGTTTTCTTGTTTCACTTTTAAATACAATTTCATATTCAAAAAATTACAAACAGGGGCTTAAGCCCAAGAAAAAAACAACATAAATAACATTTACAGTCGAGTATAACCGAATGCGCAACACTCTTTTGCAGTGAATAACAGCCTACAATTATATTAACTTATTTTCTTTTCGATAAATATCGATTTTTGTAATTTGTGCTTATCCGACATTTATTGGCTCAATGTGATTAAAGAATGTTATCGAAACCCTGTCTGCCAAGTTTAGTGACTGACTGATCGCGGCTTACTCGATCCTAAAATATCGAAATTTAATCGATTTGCCACGCCTCCAGTGGGCATATCCAAAACCTTAGGCCATTATCTGCTTGAAAAATGTTATGTATAGAACTTTAAAACTAACGCTGATACATGATTTAAGTTTAGTGATCGATATATCGATGTAAACAAGTCGATTACCGTCTTTGCAATATATCGATGTATATCGATCAATTTTTACAATTTAGATGGATCAAACTTTAAAATTAAGTTATATTAAAAAAATCGATTTATCATTATTATTATTATTATTCTGATATACATTGATCAATTCTTATAAATAAACTAAAATTTTAAAATTAATGTTCACTTCGGCTTAATAGATTTGCCACGTTCCCATTGGATAAAGCCCAAAAACCGTAACACTTTATCTGATGCACATTGATAAAAGTATATATTCCCCGTTGCAAGTCGCTGGCTTTAATAACGGCGCAGAAGTTAGCGTTCATACAAACAGACGGACATTCTGTCTGCATTTAGCCAACATATTTTTTTACACAGGCATTTTTTTTTTTGGGGAACTCTGTTTTTGCAAAGTGTGCTCGACTGCTCGGCGTGTTTCGGCGTGTTTGCGCATTTGCCTGTTTAAAATGTTGCTGCTTCATTATCTGGCCTCTGTGTCCAGGCCCGAGCCGGACTGGCCAGGCACATTCGCAGTCTAGGCCAAGTCCGCTGCACTCTGCCAGTCAAATGCAATAATGTGGGCTGCATTTCACAGCTTTACCCCATCACAGTACACACACACACACACACAGACAAAGAGAGAGAGAGAGAGAGCACCCCTCGAACAATCTCTCAGTTGTCGCTGTCATCGGGCGGTCTTCCCGTTGGCGCCTCCACCTCCTCCTTTCCTTCCTCCGTTCCGTTGTGCAGTTGCACAAATTGCTTAAATTATGCAAAATATGCGCGCCAGCAAACCAAAAGCACAATTCACACAGAACCCAACACTCCACTTGCTGGCCAACACTCGCAGCCAGTGTTGGGCAAGTGCTGCATGGATGGGCCATTGCTAGGCTCCGTTGTCAACGCACATTGATGACAGCGACAACAGCAGCAAAAACAACAACAACAACAACAACAACCAGAACACTTTCAAATTCATTTTCAAATTGATGAAACTGGCGCGCGGTGTGTGTGTGTGTGTGTGTGTGTGCGACAAATACCAGGCATCAGCGGGGGCAGGACATATTCTGTGGACTTTGAAGTTGTTTTAAGGGTTCGATTGGCAGGTCAGCAAATGCTGCCCAGGTCCACTAAGCCAGCTCGCAAGCTAAACAAAATTCACCCCCTGAACCAACTGCCTCCCTGCACCGACATCTGCAGCTATCTTTGCTCTGTCTCTCTGTCCGTCTGTCTGTTCGCGTTGTGCTTTGTATTCACAAATCCAATCCAATTTAAGAGTGTAATTACATCAATTAAACTTAATCAAACTGTTTCAAAGAGATGCGACGCGGCGCGAAAAACGCAACTTCAACTTTCAAGGCGGAAATGCCTGACACGCACAGTGGCACCAAAATACTAAATGGGTCGTTCAAAACAAACACATATTTTAAATTACATTTTGGCAACTGTTCGATCAATTTTTTGAAAGTCTTGCCCAATTGATATGCATCAAATTAAAAAATACAATATAAAAAAATAGAATAAAAAAATATTTGAAATTTAATAATTATTTAAGTTCAATTTTATAAAGGTAAGCAAAAATAAATTTGTCATTGAATTTAAGTTTTTTTTGGAACAAAGTACAAATTTCAATTTCCTGAGTACGGTTAGTAGTCATTTAATAAATGTTTCTTAATTACAAAATAATACATTTTTAATTTTTTTATTTTTAATACTATTTTAGATGGAAACTTAAACTTAAAAAAAATAAAAAAAGTTACAAAATATAAAGAATTAAAAACTGTTCAAATATTTTTGGTCTCTTGGCTCAAGAAAAACGATACACAAAAATATTGCATAACCAAGTTCCGCAATAATCTTTAATAACTTATTTACCCTCAGCTAGCAGTGTTCATCCAACATTAACATACATTTTTTACATCGCATTAAAAAATCGTGTTGATAGTCATCGATGCGTCAACATCGATAAATCGATTTTTAAATTAAAAAACTTAAAGACCGATTTATTTAGAAGAATATTTACTTATAAGAATGCATTGTTTATAAGTTCAGATCGGTTATCCATTAACCCATATTTAGGTTCGAACCTTAGTTCATCATATTTTTTTAAAATATTTTCTAAAACGTTTCCATTTTTTGAAGAAAATTAATTTTTTTTTATATAAAAATAAACTATATTTCAAACAAACGCCCCGTGGTATGTTTATTGACAACTGGCGAGAATTAAGTTTTTGTTTATAATGTTTGTTTTGTTATAATGTTTTTTTTCCTGAACTGTGAGTCAAACTTTAATTCTTGTTCAACCACTGTGCACATTTCAAGCTGCCACTGCCTATCCGTTCTTAGTCTCAAACACTATCCCTCTCTCTCCCTCTCTCAATCTATATGTATGTATCTCTGCTTCTCCCTCTGTCAGTTGCTGTCTCGCACACACTTGTGAAAATTCACGTGCTCAAAATTCGCGCACACTAATTAAGTGCCTGGCAAGTAAGAAGTAAGTAAGTTGCCTCATGATGAGCAGCCAAGATGCCGCCGCAGCAGTAGCTAAAGCTTCTGTCCAACCCACCACTTTTTTGCCATTCCCCCCCCTCCACCCCTCTCTCGCACCTGCTGCTGCTGCTAGCTGGCTGTTGGGCTTTGGCATCAGGTTCTTGCGCCTTTGCTTCATATAATTTATGTTACATTTGCTGGCTGTGGCATAACTTTGCCCTGTGCAACTCGCACTTGCCACTTGGCCTTAGCTCACTTACCTTCGCCGCTCCCCCCCGTCCCCCTGTCTGTCACTTAGTCAGTCAGTCAGTTCGTCAGTCACTTTGAGCTTCAAATCAAGTCAGGCAGGTAGGCACCCAGCCAGGTGTGTGTGTGTGTGTGTGTGTGTGTCTGTGTGTGTGTGGGTTGGGGGCATGTGGCACGTGACTTAAATAAATTGCAAAAATCTTTCTCGCTTTGCTTGCGTACAAGTATTTCGCATAGTTCGCCAGGGCACCGCACCGCACCGCTCCGCCCCGCCTCCCCCCTTTCACAAAAGTTTGGGTCTGTCTCTGGGTTCGAGCCTTTGTTCTGCGCCCAAAACGCTGCCATTTATGTGTGTGTGTGTGTGTGTGTCTGTGTGTTTGTGTGTTCGTCATGACTTTATTAGCAGTCAGAACTTGGCGTAGCGCCACCTGTCGGCAAGAACTTTGCCACACATAATCAACACCTAATCAAAGTAATAGAAACTTATTGAATTAATCGCCAGGCATTGAATTTCTATTTGTTATTTGCACTGATTAGTCAAGCAGTTAGCCTCCCCTCAGTTTCAGCAACCACCAAGAAAACCCCTCTCCATCAATTTGCTAACTAATTATGAGCGCTCGACTCGCTAATCATCTAAATTGGCAAAGCCCCTTTCTCGCCAACTCGTTCGTCCGTTGTGCAACACTCGGTGCCTCGTTGGCCACTGAAATGACAGCTGTCGCCGTGTCCGCCCACCATTTGTCCGCCCATCAATTTTGATTAGTTCAGCGTTCGCTGGAACCTGTCAATAACTCTAATTATATCCATCAGAATCAAACAAAGCAAATCGCCTGCATATGTGATGCCAAGTGGATTCTATTTTTGTTACTCTCATTAACTATCGATAGTTCGATATCTATGTGGTCATGCATTTATTGACAGTTGTTAGTTGTCAGTTGCTGTAAACTATATATATATACAATAGTTAAAATACATGCTTTGAAAACTGCAAATCGAAATTCTTGCTTGCATTAATTAAAGTTATCGAAAGTTATCAAAAATCGGTAAAGCTAAAAAACAACGATGGTATTCACATAGATTATCGGTGACATCGATTGTTTTAATTTACTTAGGAAAGATCAATTATTTTCTTGTTTGTTTTCTGCTTTTTAATCATTTTACTTATTTTCATTACGTCCTTTACCTTTCAGATTTGTTACCTATCGATAATTTCAATTGACAATTGATTACTATTGAAAAGTTGTCAATGAATATCCTTTTTTTCCTTATATCAATGAGTTTACTTGAGTTTTGATGTATTTCGATAACTATACCTTTAGTTGCAAATTTCGATAGGTTCAGTTACAGTAATCGAATTTTTTGTCAGGTTTGCTGATTTCTTATTCTCAAATATATTTCTTTTAAATTGAACAGAACCAATGACTTTTTGGCAGATTGATTAAATTATGGTGAAATAATTTAGATAACTTATCGATTGCTTACATTTTCATCTATATTCTTTTAACCAGCTTCACTGTGCCTATTTAGAGAGATTATTTCAGCTCGAGACGCATTTTTCGTTGCCTAAACAGCCGCAGAGCTGGCGGCAAAACGTGTTGACATAACTGCCAGACAGAGAGCGAAATATCTGTTAGACAGAGACAGAAAGTGCAGCTCCTTTTGTTGTAGGCGACGACCATGTCATCGTTTATCGTTGACGCAAATTAAGAATGTATATATATATGTGTGTGTGTGTGTGTGTATATATATATATATATATTTAGAGAGTCGGGGCATAATTATACAAATTGGGAATGCAATTAAATTTAATTGTTCAATGTTGCCGGCACTCGTGAGAAGCTGGCAACTGTTTTTCCACTATCTCTTCTTTTGCTTCTTAAGTGTGCGGATTCCATGTGTGTGCGGGTGTGGGTGTATGTGTCTGTGTATGTTGTTGTTGCTGCTGCTCCACTTGGTTGTGTTTCTTTTGCCCTGGCGCCCAGTCAATGAAATGTAAAAACGTTTTGAGCACGAACCTTGTCTTTCCACCCCCTCCACTGCTGCTGCCAGAAATGCCAAGCCACCCCCTCCCCCTTCCACCTTCCCCACGCCGCTGTATAATACAAGTGCGCGTAAGTACCGTAAATAAAACAAGCAGAAATTATAACTGTCGAGCTGCAGCAGCTGCAGAAAGCGGGGGGAAGGTGGGGCACAAGGAGCTGAAAACCTTGCTTATGAAGATGAAGCAACTATCCAAAGCGAGCCTAGCCCGTGCACCCGCCGCACCCCCCTCCTGGCTAGCAGGCAAAAAACATCTTTTAATGATACATCGCCCGACGCTGGACAGGAATGAAAATGCAGAAGTAATGAGGCGCAGAATGTGACAAAACGAAACAAAACGCAACAAAACAAAAACGAAACGAAACAAAATGAAATGAAACGAAACAAAAACAATAAACGTGGCCGGGCCCATTGCTGGAAGGGGATATTATCGGGCAGAAGGCGGAATAGCTGCTGCAGCAATTGTTAGACAGATTCCAAAACAATTCTTTTGCCCAGGCGCCTGCAACAATTTGCGTACGGCATCCGCTGACCTTACTGGTGTGGGAAGATGTGGCGTGGCAAGGGGAAGGGGAAGGTGGAAGTGGGGGTGTAGCTCGGCAGGTTGTGCTGCGTTGCGGGTACGGAAATGTGTTGCGGGTACTTCTTGAGTTGGGAAAAGGGTACAACAACAAAAAAATGGTTAAAAAACACGTGCCCAGCGTCCGATAAAACAAGCAGGTGGCAATGAATGCGAAACAAGGCGAATACCGAATGCCAAATGCCAGCAAAAATAACACTGTCCAACAAACTATGCAATTCATCTAGATTTTTATATAAATAGCATAATATTTAATTGTATTTAAAATAGTTTTTTCTATTTAAAAACCAAAGTTTGTGTTATTGACAGGCAATGGCAATAATCGATAAATTTGTATTCAGCTTTTAAGATTTTTGAAATATATCAAACAAAATTAAATATTCGACTTATTTCGGGTAAGCTTAATCCAATTAAATACTTAAAATGTGCAATAATTGTTATAAATATTTCATAATAGAAAGTTATATATAGAAAATAATTACGACTATAATATTATTTAATAAAATTGCAATATTTACATGTCGCCTTAATTAAAGCAAACTGTAAGTTTTGATTGTTGGTTACCAATAAGTTTTGAGTCATAAATCATATTAAATAATGGTGTACATATTTAACATTAATTTGAGAATATTCAAAATCGATATATAACTTGAATTTTTATATAAAAATAGTACAAATTGGCATTTTACCTTTGTTTAAGCCTTTTTATGGTAAATGTAACACTAAAACCTTAAATCGCAAAAAATCAAGTTAAATATTGAATTACTAATTATAACTTCAACTAGTTATTATAGCTTAAGTAGTAAACATTTTAAATTCTACACCAATATACAAAATACGCTGCAAACTAAAACGTAACAAGCACATTGCCCTTTGAGTTCTGAACCCTGCTGACTAGTGTACATATTTGCAGCGAGTGCCAAGTGTCGCCCTTTGCATTTAGTGGCCTATTCAGAGCTGACAGTTTGCTTTTATCATGCTTTGTTTACGCGCCGCTGCACCGCTGCCTCTGCCCCAAATCCCCCCTCCTCCCCTCAGTCAACGCTCAACAGCTGCCCCTGCTCCGTTGGGCGTGGCTGGAGGCTATGTGTGTGTGTGTGGGAGTTGGCAGTACATAATATCTTAATTATTTCTTTACATGTGTTTTAATTTTTAGTAAGCTACTCGCTGCTCGCTGCTCGCTTCTCTCTGCTGGCTGCTTTGAGAGGCCGTTTGGCATTTCAGTCACGTGCTGCAACTAATGCGCCACGCCCACGCCCACGCCCACAGCCACGCCCAGCAGCATACAGTGGCCAGGCATTCTATTGGCAACATCCAACAGATGAGTTTTGTGGCAAGAACTGAGACGCCTCGCCTGATCTTTGTTGTTGTTGCTGCTGCTGCTGTTGCACGCCGGCTGTTGAATACCAGACGCAAAGGTAAATGCTAAAGTAACTAAATGTGTGGCAAAGGTGGTGTGGGGTGAGCTGCACCGTGTGTGTGTGTGTGTTAGTGGCGACTCATTTGCAGCCGCTGCCAGCGCACTATGGAACAAATCCACAAGTTTTCGTTTAATATGTTAGCTCAAAAATAAACATTGAATTTTTTAGTGGTTTAAATACAATTTAAAAATTGTATTCATTTTTTTTATATTGCAACAGTTGTTTTATCAATACATTTCATTTAAATTTTAGTTTGGCTAAATGTAAAAAATGTTAAAAATATAAAAAAGCAGTTCAACGTCATAAAATTTAACTCGTATTACGATAAACCTATTGATATATTTTCTCCCCTTTTTTTTATTTATTTTTTATTATTTTAAGTTAAAAATGCCTTGATTTATCACTCTCAGATATTATTGTCTCTGCTTAAATAAAGATATTTAAACAAAATAAAAGTTTGCTCTAGAAATGTTCAGTTTATTCCATAGTACTAGGGCTTGTTGTATGGGAGAGAACACTTGCTGCCAAGTTTTCCCAATTACTTGGGCTGAGCCTCGTTGCAGGCCACCGTCAGACACACACCTTGTGACAGCCCCCTGTCCTCCCTCTACAGCTGTTCCCCTCGGGCGCCACACAGTCCGACTGGCTGCGTATGCATGTTGATTAAACGAACAAGAAAAATAGAACTATGAAATTCTAGTTGGATTCTGCCAGTTGCTGACTCTCTCGCTCTCTCTGTGTGTGTGTGTGTGTGTGTGTATTAATCCAACATAATTAAGAAATTTAATTAAAGTGCAGCGCGTACTGAATGTGGAATGTTTAAGTATGTACAAATCACACACCAGCTAAAGCTACCCTAGCACCTGCCACACTCCACCCCCTCTCCCCCACACTCACTCAGCAGGCGCTGTGCCAGCTGTCAAACCGACTCCAACTCGATTTGACCAAAACTATTTCAGCTAAAACAATTCCAAAAATCAACAGCAACAAAAAAGACAGGGCAAAGAAGATTTACAAAAAACAAAAACAACATTTTTTTTAAAACAATACAAAAAAAAACACAAAACCTTTAAACGTGAAAAAGAAAAAGTAAATAACAGCATTTGCCTGAACATGGACACGGCCAAGCAGCTGGCAGATGCGGAGAGCAATTACGATGCGTACGCCGAGGCGGCCGCGAATAGCAGCTGGGGTCTGGGACTGGAGACAGATGTGGTCGCGGGGAGCGCGATGGTGACCATATTCCAGCGCGGTCATGTCGAGGTCTCCGAGGATGATGAGCTGGCCGAGCTGGAGTTGGAGGCGGCACAAATGCCACTCCCAGCTGCCGCCTGCCCCGTTTACCTGTGCGGCGAACTGTCGGCGGCCAGTTTGCCGCGCGTCAACCGCTTTCGCACCAAGTGGCTGAAACAGGCAAATCGCAGTGGCGATGCCCCCAAACAGCAGCTACAGCCGCTGGATGAGCCAAGCCCAATTGGACAGCAGCACAGTCCCTAGCTTCCCCCCGGCAGCTAAGCTTAACAAAAAATGCAAAAAACAAAAACAATAAACCAAATAAAACAATACATATTTGGAGCTTGTTCAGTAAATGCACTAAATTATTTATTGAGCCCCTTTTCGAAACCTTTCATCAAAAAATTGTTTGGCGCAAACCTTTCGGCTCTTGTATTTTTTTTTGTTACAAAAATTTTTGTTTCGGCCAGAAATTTTGTAAGTGATCTTTGTTTCTAAACTTTCGGATATATTTGTCATTCGTAATAGACAAAAATAATTAAGCAAATAAATCATAAATATATTAAATAATTATAAGAATTATTCGATTGTTTTAAGGTTTTCTTCGTTAGTAGATTTCATTATTTCTAATCTAACAAAAATTTCAATCAAAACTTTTGCACATTAAAATAAAAAAAAAGCTTATATTTTATTGAATAAATTTGAATATTATTTTCAAGTAACCAACAATTTTTCCACTGGGAGAAAAATACGAGTGTGTTAAAATTTAATTAATTTTGATAAAATTTGTTTACCAAGTTAAAAAAAAATAATATTTATTTTACATATTATTAAAACCTAGAAGACAAAACAAGCATGCAAATCGGCTAAGTTTAGACAAAGTTTTGGGATTTTGGAGCTATAAATCCGACAATTGCACATGTCAAAAGTTTAATCTCGAGTATTGCACAAACCCAATATGCTCTTTTTACTTCTTAAACGAGTATGAAAATGTGTCCTAGATTTAGAAATTTTCGTATTCAAAAGAAACGTGAGAATTGTGCACTTAAGAATTTTACAGCTTGCAGTTAATTTGAGTACAATATGCTCGGTTTTTTCGCCAAGTGTTCGAATAGGTTTTATTAAAAAACTGTTTCGTTTTCAACTGCGTGTGACTGTCATGCTGTTAAGTGTTTCAGTCAGTCAATCTGTCAGTCAGTCAGTCAGTCATTGAATCAAGCTGCTGGCTGCTCTTTTGGCAGCTGCTGTTGATTCCACGCGAACCTTTTGCGGCTGTCCGGCAATGCAATTTTCATGACACTTCAGCACTTCAGCAACTGTCAGTTAAAAGGTGGATCAGGCGACATGGCGAGGGGTGGGGTGGTGGTGGCCAGCTCAAAGGTCAATGCAGCGGCAACAGTGCACAACACACACACACATAAATTTGTTGCCGGCATTTTTGCACAAAATATGCATAAATACATAAATAAATGTCTGCTTTAACACACACAACAAACACAAACACAGACACACACACACTTCTGCACTTTCGTTGCTGCTGCTTTTACTTGTTATGCCCAATACCCTCTATAAATGTGTCCAAGAGGCATATTATAACTATATGTTAGCGGCCGAACAAGACTTAAAAGTATTGTCTATATATTTATATTTGTTTTCATTATGTAAATTCTTCAAAATTAAACGCAACTCTTCTCTAAAATTTATAATTATACAGTATGCACATTTCAAATCATGTGGATTATTTTTTTGAAATTTTCGAAAAGTTCAAAGATTTGGAAATTTTTTCTCAAAATCGCAGATTACAAGAGTTTTTTGTTTGCTCACTTTTATATAGCATACATCGAAGGGTTTCATATAATTTATCAACGACAACTTTTCTTTTTACAAGATCGATATTTATTTATTAGACCGATAACCGCAAAAAAAGTTTCCAAAAAAATGACACTTTTAAAAAACTGAAAAATATAAAGTTTTGACAGATATTTTGTATATAGCCAACCGTTTAATTAGATCATTAGAGGTTGAAAATCAGTTTTTTTATGAGTGTGTAAGAGTATTTGGGATTGTAGGGCATCTATCAGTCATGCTGACTAAATTATTTCACCTCTTTGTTTGTTGCTTTTGTTGTTGGCGTTGAAAATTTTTGATTTTTGCGGTCGTTTCGATGATTTTTTGCCGGTGCTGCCAGTTCCGCTCATCGGTGTGTGTGTGCGTATGTTGTGTGTGTGTGTGTGTATCTGTGTGTGTGTGTTTGCTGCTTGGTTATGTTTTTGGCTTTCGTCTCTGCATTTGTGCCAAACTGTTTGCATTAAAGTTGCGCACTTTTGTTACCACAGTGGTTGTTGTTGTCGCTGTTGTTGTTGATGTTGCAGTTCTTGTTGTTGTTGTTGTTGTTGCTGCCGTTGCCAGTGTTTCAAGTGTACAATAAACGCGGATTCTCTGCCAATATTTGTCTGCAATCATTTCGGCTCGGCTTTCGTTGCCTTTTTTGTTCAGTCTATCTGCGCCGCTTGACTGCCACGCCTCCCACATTGAGGCCATGGCAGACCAATAAACCGTATAACAGCACCGGCAACGACAACAAAAACAACAACAATAACAAGAACATGTCGCTGAAGCAGCAATAAGGCCGCATCAAACGCCGTTGACGTCGCCAGCGACACGCGCTTTAAATTGCGCATACGCCGCATGTTACAGCTGTGCGTGTGTGTCGTGTGTGTGTGTGTGTGTGTGTCGTGTGTGTGTCTCAATCGAGACAATTGGTCTGAACGCCGCCAGCGCTTCACACATTCCATTTATGACCCGCAGACCGTCACCTAACGACCTCTGTCCCCTGCCTTTGCCCCGTTGCACCTCTTCCTGTCCCCCCTCGCTATCCACTGCCGCCCCCAGCACCCACTTTTGTTTGTTGATTTTACGTCGCTGTTTACTTTGGTTTTGTCTACTCTTTGCTTTTGTGTGTGTGTGCGTGTTTTTTTTTTTGTGTTTTTTTTTCCCTACGACCCCTCCCCGCTCTGCTTGGGCGATTTTAATGCGTCTGCTGCGTTTTGGTGACCCAAAAAAAAAAATTTATATACAAAAAAAAACCGTGTATACTATGACGTTTTTTTATGCTCAAACCGCGAATTTGTAATGACTTTGTCATGCAACGTGCAGCGTACGGCGTGCAACATGCCACGCACCAAATGAAACAACTTTGACGCAAAATGCGCCTTAAACCAAAGCACCAAAAAAGTTTGTTAGCCAAGTGCGATATAAGATTTTCAGCAGCATTTACAAAAAATGGGTTCAAATAGGTTTATAAAAAACTTTACTCGAGGAAAGCTTTTTCAGTGCAACATAAAACAAGCTTTCATCCACTACAAGTGAACTTTCAAAGCACATGAAAGCTCATCAAATTATTCAAATTTTCTAAGATTTAAAAGCTTACAAAGCTATTTTTAGTTGCGATCGATGGCAATAGACGCAAAAGTAATTAGCCCTTTAAAAGCACATGAAAGCTTTACAAAAAATTAATTTGTTAAAAACTTCACGATTAAACTGTATTTAATTTTAAATGCGCTAGCTTTAAATATAAATTTAAGTTTTATGTGAATTGAGGAAATATAAAATATTAAAAATATAGAAAAAAGTTATAACAAGAAAATGTAAGCTAAAAGCTTGTGTTTGTGTTTCACTTAAAGAGAAGAAATCGATTTTTAAGAATTTCTAGTACAATATAAATTATATATACAGTGAAGGAAATGCATTTAATTTTCTTGGCTATAAAAATTTTGGAAAAGTCAAGTTTGTTTGTATTTGTTTTGTTTTTTTGTTAAACATAATTCAATGAACTTAAAATAAAACGTATAACATTTGAGCAAAAAACAGAAAATGTGAACTTCTTTAAAGTGAAACAAGCTGTATCTATTATTTTGTCCATGACTGTATATGTATGTATATAATAAAAGTGTGTGTGTGTGTTTGTGTGTGTTGCAAGCTATATTAATATTGTTGTGTTTGCTGCGGGTTGGTTGAGTTAAAAGTTATTGTTATAGTTACTTTTGTTGTTGTTGCATGAAGCGCAGCCTGTGCAGGGCACAAAAAGCAGAGTCAAGAGGGGGCGGGGCTTGGCCGGAGTATCGCTTTAATATGGCCAATAATAGAGTTGACCGCAAAAGCAACAGGCCAAGCAACTGGCGCACATGAAGGCCAAAAAAGTAACACCAGCAAAAAACTTATAAAAAAAAAAGGCTTAAACAAAAAGAGTGAAAAGAAAAAGTCGCCCAACAAAAGCGATAACTAACTATATAAATAACATAAATTAACAAAATTTGTAGACAATTTTGTCTGTTAAGTGTAAAACTTTGTTGGCATTTTTTGTTTTTATTTATTTATTTTTTGTTTTTTGTGTTTTGTTTTTTTTGTATTCAAGCTGGGTCAAGGCAAAGGGGTGAAAGGGGTTGGTGGCGGGGTTTTAGCTGGTTGCAAAAATGTTTACGCTTGGCGCGACTTGTGTCCTCCTCGTTGGGCAAATGGGCAATGGCAATGGCAATATAACCATATGGAGAGCACACACACACACACACACACAAACATAAGGGGGAGAAGGGTAACAGGGGAGGTACTATGTTGTGACATCAAATGTTCATGTTAACAACTTTTCTAAAACTCAATGAGCTGTTGTTTGTGTTGTTGCTTGCCGCCTTTGCTCTACACACACACACACACACACACACACAAACAAACACACACACACACAAGCAGACGCACACAGTCAGCCAGGCGCAAACACGTCGAGTGTTTTCTGGCAAATAATTTTGCACAAAGTTCTCGCCTTAACGATTTGAACACATGTTAACATGAAGAGTAACAACTACAGCAACAACCACAACAACAACAAAAGCAACAAAAACAACAAATGGCACAACAACATCAACAGTGAGCAGCAGCAGCAGCATAGCCAGGCAGATAGGATAACAGCAAGGACAACACTTCGACATGATAATAAATATGGTTGAGGACGCGGGCGCGACCAGCCAACAAGACTTGTAGAACTCATTCCCCCCCCCCCCTCCCCCGGTCACCCCCGTCACCCCCCGCCACACCTCGACAAGCACTCTCCCCACCAAGCAAGCTCAAACTATGCCAGTCACAACTGGATCAGCACAACTTTAATGGCCAGCTGGTAGATTCCGAGCAAATTCCAATGCCAATTAGAAACTTTCAAGTTTGAGCGAGTTTATATTACATATTTTGCAGGTTAGGCAAGCCAACTAAATTTAATTTAATTTTCAGAAACTTATTTTTAATAGTTTTTTTCTTAATTTGCTTTATATAACTTTTAACACAACAAAAAATCAAACGTGCAAAATTGTATTGCATATTTTCAGGCTAAATAATTTAGACTAACCCAAATGTGTTTACAAATTAGATTAGGAAAAGCAAAACCTTATAAATTTGGGAAAATTTAATATTTCGTTAGTGTTGGCTACGATGCTTGACACATGATTGTATGAATTGTATAAATGCGGCTACATTTTTTTTTTTAGAAATGAAGCATATACTCCCACTTGCTGATTTCGAAAAATTTGTATTCCAAAATTTAAAATTGCGAGTTTGCATTTTTAATCGATTTTGCTGGCCACAAATAGTATAAAAAACAACATTTAACCCGATTCTGAGAGGGTCAAATTTTTGGTCAAAAATCATGTCAAAATTGAGAAAATTTTGGACATGTAAAGCTCTTGGATCCATAGGTCCCATACATCAAACACCCATAATTTTGTCAAAACTGAACCGATTTTCATGTTTGATAGCATTTTGGTCATGATTTTTCATTAAGATTGATTCTACAACCAAAATCTTTGCACTTTTGAAAAAAAAATTTTTTTTGAATTTTTTGGAAAAAAAAACATGTACTCCCCCTTGCTCATTTTCGAAAAAAAAAAAATTTTTTTTTTTAAATTGCGAGTTTGCATTTTTAATCGATTTTGCTGGCCACAAATAGTATAAAAAACAACATTTAACTCGATTCTGAGAGGGTCAAATTTTTGGTCAAAAATCATGTCAAAATTGAGAAAATTTTGGACATGTAAAGCTCTTGGACCCATAGTTCCCATACATCAAACATCCATAAATGTGTCAAAACTGAACCGATTTTCATGTTTCATAGCATTTTGGTCATGATTTTTCATTAAGATTGATTCCACATTTAAAATCGATGCATTATGTAAAATATATTTTTGTTGATATTTTGGCAGTGCTTTGCATTCGACCCCATTATCCGCGGCCTTAAATACGTTTTCAATTTCATTTCGTAACGTTACGTTTATGGGACTACATTTAAAATTTACCACAAAAATGCAATTAAGCAGCTATAATTCAATTATAATTAGCTCTTAATGCTTATATGTATTTTATACGCATGTTTACACAATTATTGCAAGCACTGTCTAAAGCGTAATGTGAGCTTTTTCCAACTCTGCCATAACAAACTGCAGCAGATTGTGAAACTGCACTTAGATCAGCGATACATAAGGTAGAGCGAGACGCACATATAGCAGACCATATTTAAAGTGCTGAGCGAGCTTTCATTTATTCACACATACGCAGGCGCGCATGTATAGCGAGACGAATATAAATGACCAGCAATTAAATCATAAATAGCGCAAATCAAATACTTTTATAAGTTCAAACTTACTTTTATTCGATCCTTTGCAGCCCAATAATCTAACGCACTCGCGACGACACAGCAAATTATTAGCACAAGGCAACGAACCGGCCGACCTAAAACGTTAACAACAGTCGCTGCTTGCTTTTAATCAAAGACTAAATTTGCATACATGATTATATAGGCCAGTAAACTTTTTCCAAGTTGCTGGTTGAAATAAGCTGTGAACCACTGGCACAAGGCACGTATGACAGAAAAATAACTCGAGCTTTCGCCTTATCTCACACAAATACACACACATAAGATAGCGGCATTTGCGATCGCATGTGTGCGAGGGAGATAAATACATATAACAACCACAGCTGTATGCAAGATTTTTGACACAGGCAAACATTTTCATTTAATTTAAAAGTTATTACATATATTGCAAACATGACTGCGCGATCACGTGAAGGCCAATAAACGCACACAAACGCGCAAATTATCGGTAACAAAGCAAACTGTTAATTAAAGAAAACATTATCAACCGACCGCGCAGAAATTAAACGGCCGACGCTGCATATTGTTAAGCTTAGACTGAACACAGTTGCGCATGAGTTGTGCGCTCGTTGACACAGGAGTGCGAGGAAGAAGAGAGAGAGAGAGCGAGCATGTTCTCAGTGTCAAATTGCAAGCTGCGCTTGCTTTGCTATTTTTCATCTATTCTCATTTGTTGTTCTACTTTTTGTGTTATCGTCGTTTCCATTGCCTGTTAAATTACGTGTCAAAACTGTTATACTCCTATCCCTTTTTTGTTTGGATACAGTTGTGTGCTATTGCAATTATCTGTGCTATTTTTGGCCAAACTGTAAAGTGGAAACTTTTGATTGCGCATCGGTACGGATGTTAAAATTATACGGCTTTATAAGTCCGACTAAAATGAAATAAAATATACATAAAAATATATAACTTTATTTGAACTTTATGCGAATATGATTCCAACATTCTACATTTTTCGACTGAATAACTTTTGGATTGCCCTAGACTTAATAATCAGTTGCGTAGTTTTAAAACAATTCGAAACCTAGCCAAATTTTGATACGAGAAATCTGTGCGGTTTCATTTGCTGCAATCTGAAGTTGCAGCCATTCATAACTCGGAGTCGGAGCAGGTGAGGAAAGTGGGTGGTGCGGGTGAGTTTGCGGGTGGGTGCCTGGTTATAGCCTGGTTTATATGACGGCTAATAAAACAGGCGGCTGGGCGAATCTTCATTCGTATGCACCGAACGGGACGACGGCGAATGCCAATTTCGCATACCAAATTCACATGGGCGCCTTCCCTCATTTTTTTTGAGGGGGCCCATTTTGGGGGCGTGTTCGGGCAGCAGGCGCATTGCGTATTTGGAACACGTTTAAGCAGCTGCTGCAAATGCATGAAAAGCAATAATGCAAAAAAAAAGATAGAAAGCCAAAAAAGACGAAGCAGGGCAGAAAAGCAGACGACGACGACCAATGGAACAAAAGACGCCCAACAGAAGCGTGACAAAAAAAAACAGATGGAGAAAAAAAATAACGGTTAGAATTTAGGATATAGAGAATATTTAATACACTGGTTAAACTATATAGCTATATCAACTTAAAATAAATCTAGTAGGCAAATTTTGTTTTAATTTAAATTTAGGTTTTAAAACCAACTCATTTTTATAATTTTTATAATAATTCAAATTCAAAATAAAAATTTTCAAAAATCATAGCTTCATTTTATGATAATTGTTTAATTTACAACAGGTTTAAGCCTCGCAGGATTGATCTAAAATTCTGATAGTAACAGAAAGTTCTTTATATATCAACATATATTTTTTAAACGTTTATTTCATATTGATTATTTTAATTGATCTTTTTATAGTTTACCTTATCTTAAGCCATGCTTAGTATTTAATTTCAATACTCAATTTAAAAGGTTCTTTTGAAAATTGTTGTAAATTTTTATACTTTTATTACATTTAAATTTCTCTTCTTGAAATTAACGTGCACGCAAAAATTAAAACAAAAAAATTTTATGTGAATAAAGTTGGTTAATTTTACATTTGTATATTTTAGTAATCCACTAATACATGCATTTAAATGCTAACTACAAACCAAATCAGCTAAAATATGAATTTAACAAACTCCAAACTTGTACTTAATGACAAAATTGTAATGCCCTAAGAAAGGGTAAAAAAAAATGTAGAAACATAAAATTGTCGTAGATTGAGTTACGATAACGAGGCTGAAGCCAAGGGATGGATCGCTGATGTAGTGGCAATCAGCTGTGGCAAGTGTGGCAACTCTGGCTGTGGGAAAGGATCAGGATTAGGATGCACTTTACGCGTGGCGCGTTAAATATTAAACAATAGTCAAGTAGCCTGCTTAAGTATGCCCATGTTATTCGATGCCAGGTGGCCAGGGTTGCCATCTGTTGGCAAAGTGGATAAGCTGGCACTAAGCCACGACACAGCCACCGATTTGCACATATAAATATATGTATATATAGATGACAATATACATATATATACGTATAAATATGCCACGGGCAGACTTAACAAGTTGCGCTGCACATGTGAAGAGATTTGACAGCAGCTACCACCTGTAACCCCCCCCCTTGCCACCTTGCCCCCTTCCATACCTTGCACCACGCACCATGCCACACGTAGCCGCTGCAGTTGCAAGCAGGCAGACAGCGAATCATTTGCTGCATCTTTTGTCTTTGCATTTTCACACTAAAAAAATGGCTTGATATATATATATACTATATATATATATATGTATAGTGGGCATGAAGTACACCGTTGTTCCGTTGTTGGTTTTACTTATTTTCTTGTTCGTCTCTTTGGCTGCTCGCCGTGCGCTTTTATTATTATAAAATACGCATGAGTTAGTGTGCATATTTCATGGATTTTCTGTGTAAAGGGATAAAAATGCAATCAGTCGCAAAAACCAGCAAAGTGAAACAGACAAAAAAAAATACAAAAAAAAAATAATAAGAAAAATGAAATAAGAAAAGGCGACAAGGCATGAAACACAGTGACACGCCTCCCGGCCGCCTATGCCGCCCCCCATTTATCTAGTTACGCAAATTGCACTTACAACTTAATTTACATTGCAGCGAGGGTTGCTACCAAAGTAACTCATTCGAACAGAAACTGAGAAGGCTGCGATCTGTTGTGACAAACATATCAGCCATTGCTTTATAAATACACTTCACACACACACACACACATACAAACACACACCGAAACAAAAATCTAAAATATTTCAGATCCGAGTCTAATAATCGATTTTTATCGATTTTGAAGAAACGAAGCAAAATATCGAAAAAAAAACAATCAAAATATGCATTAAAAGTCAAGAAGTTTCCAACCTCGCAACGGATGGACAAACTAAATCAATAAAGCTCGTCGCCTGATCAAGAATATATATACTATATAAGAGTCAGAGATGCTTACTTCTGCCAGTTACACACATTGGCATGAAATCATTTTATCCTTTTTACGCATTTTCAAGGTATAATAAGCAAGCTGGATAATTGCAGTCGGGTGCTACCGACCACGTAATACTCTTCCACAATATTATTATGATTGTTATTTTAAAAAAATTAGATTTTTAAAATTTGTGTAATTGGTGCTTGGTAAAAAAGAACACCCAAATAGCTTATCTTGAAATCAAAAATCTATTATTTTGCAATCCCACCAAGGCTTGAACCTAAGCTAGCGCACCGGGAATTGAGCCACGGTTCGGTTTTAAAGTCAACAAAGTTGTCAACTCTGGCTTTCTTACTATCATTTCTGACACACAAAATATTGGAAATTGGAAGAAACAAAAACTGAAATTTCGAAACCGATTTGTGGCCATAGTGAAGACATCTTCATCCTTGTCGGCTTCCTTGTTATTATTGTTGTACTTGTTGTTCTTGTTGCAGTTGTTGCTTATTTTTGTACGCCATAGAATCCACAACAAAAAAAAACCAAAAAAAGAAACACAAAAAAACACACATAGAAAAATAATGGGCATCGTCTCATCGCGGCATCTGAGCGGTGAGAAACTGCAACAAATACAAAACGAATCCGGTTTTTCGCCGCTGCGTATCGACTATTTGCTGGGCCAATATCAGTCGCTGGAACGGGACGCGGAGGGACTTGTGCTGCGCAGCGAGCTGCTGAAAGTGCCGCCGGTGGCCGTCCATCCGCTCGGCGATCGTCTCGTCGACGTTTACCTGTATCCGTCGCACGGCTTTCGGCATTTCATGCACGGCCTCTCCCGCTTCCGGCGCGGCAGCCAGCCGCAGCGCAAACTGCTCGCGATGCTGGGCATGTTCGATGCGGACGGCGACGGTCTCCTCAACGGGAATCAGTGCGATGAGCTGCTCACCCGGCTGCCGGCGACGACGCGCGAACTGCGCTCGATGCGCTGGAAACTGAGCTGTTTGCTGGCGGCCGCCCAAGCGCTCGAGCATGAGCACGCACTAACGGACGGATGGACGGAACTGCAGCGGGAACAGATTCAGGTTGGCTTTATCAACTGCAACGATTTGGCGTATATAACGCGCGATGTGGATCTTGATCAGAGTCTATCGCTTCGCTTCAACTGAGCATATACATATTTTCATTTTTTTTTGTTTTTTTTTGTTTATACACACACACACACACACACACACACTGACGCACAGTTGCATATTCGTAGCGACGTTTGCCGTTCGCATAACATCACGTTGGCCCCCGAAAAGTTTTCACATAAACGCAAAAGTTAAGTCATTCCTGAAAATTGTTTCTTGAAAATTTACTTGCGAGCACTTTTAGAGAGCGAGCGAGAAAGAGAGGGAGCAAGCGAGAGAGAGAGAGAGAGAGAAAGAGAAACTGCATTTGAAAGGGCCACTTAAAAGGCAACGTGAGCTGCCGCCACTTGACGCGTGTGTGTGTGTGTGTGTGTGTGTGTGTGTTTGCGTGTGTATGTGCTTGAATGCATCTACACATGTACCTGCACACACACACACACAACTGCCCCTGTTAACATTTGTTGCATAAGTTTTTGTGCTTGCGGCGGAGTTTTAGACTTGAGGTCACCTGTTAACCGTTAGCCATTTTACCCAAATAAGTGCGAATGTGCGCGTGTGTGTGTGTGTGTGTGTGTGCTTCGCCTTAGCAGCACATTGGCCATTTGGGTGTCATTCATTCAGCTGAGTAATTGACATGCTGGTAACATCAACAGTGTGACCAGCCGTCTGCAAGCACCTAAATGCATTTATACAACACTGTTTATAACCTCAAAAGAGGGTATATTGGTTTTGTGCATTTGAAACTAGCTATGAATAGTTTACAAAATTTATAAAGAGGGTATATTGGTTTTGTGCAACTGCAACTATATTAAATAGTTTAAAAAATGTATATACATAAATTCCTGTGATATGTGCTTCAAAAAATTATATATATATATATAAACCTTTTCATTTCCTAAGTATAATTACTAAAAAACTAAACAAAACTTTATATTTGTATTTATATTTTTTTTATATTCCCTATTTCATATCCTAACTATTTTTTTTTTATTAAACCTTGCCTTTGTTCAAAATGGTTGCACAAATCTCACAGTAAATAAATTGCGAACGCTCTAATTTTAATTTCATATATATACAGACACACATGCCCCCACTCTCCCCTCCCCCTCCCCCTTCCCACCCGTTCCCCTCGTTCTGCACTCGCGTCATCAGTTGAAGGCTTCACGTATTTTGGCATATGTCAAAATTAATTTCGTTGCCAACATTTTGACAGCTTCTCATGCAAACACTTGGCCACGGCCAAAAACCAAAAACCAGCACAAAAGCGATGCCGTCCACGGTGTGGAGAGCGGGGAGGGGAGGGCTGCCAGTGGGGGTTGCTGGCTGTTTTGGGGTTTGTTATTCATTGGCCCCTCGACTGAGTGGCATTGCTTTTTGTTTGTTTGCATTTATTTTCTTTTGCTTTTTTTTTTATTATTATTTTGCGCGCAGTCATCGGGCCAACATCAATACAAAGACACATTAGCAGGCTCCAATGCAAATAACACCCCCCCCCCCCTACACACTCCACCGTCACCCCACCTGCTGCCTGTTGTATCAATGCTTTAATATGGCGAACCTGCAAAAAGAAAAAGAAAAAAAATTCGCGTCGTAGTCGATTTCACATGATGTCATGCAGCCCCCCTTTGGGCGGGCGAGGGGAAGGGTAGCGAACCTGAAAGAAATTACCAAAATTAAGAGCACATTTTCTGAATGGTAGCCCCAGCTGGTAACATTGGCCTGCCGCCCCCAGCTCCAGCTCCAATCTGTTTTGTATGCGCAAATTAATGAAATTAAATTGCCTTCATTTTAATGCTTCGAATCTTGAGCTCAACGCAAGGAAAGCGACGTCCCACTCCGCCGCCTCCTGGCACCTGGCAGAGCACACCTTTGCCATTTCACACATAGGGCACGTGAATGACCAACGCATATCACAGCAAACAGATCTGAGCACACAGAAATTCGGACCAGCGCTGAGCGCGTGTCTCGACACGAAACAAAAATTAAACACGAGCACGAAATATTACAAATTTAATTGTAATTATGTTATAGATATTTATATACAATATAATAACAATATTAAGTATATTATAATAATATATATCAATAAATTAGAACAGGTTTTTTTTAAAAAAATATATATATTTATTTAGTTATTAAATATATAATAATTCATATGGGCTTAGAAAAGAATTATAAATATATATATATATATATATTATAATAAAATAAAATATATATATATACCAACTCTTCTCTTCTTTTTAAAGACGCCGTGTTCAAACACGAACGTGTCACGATAGAAAAAAATTAAACACGAAATGCAACCAACTCAACTTTAAAGGTCCAAATGGACAAAAAATCCCTGTTTTAAGGACAAAGCATGTGGCACGCTAGTTTCTGCCACGAGCGTGAACTGACCGAGGCGGGGTTGGGGGCGTGGCAGATTTTGGCTGTTTGTGTTTTGCCTGTTTTCACTTTCGACATCGCGTTAATACGTATGAAATTGTTTGGTGATGGAATCTTGGACGTGATGTGAATATTGGGAATTAATTGCAAGTGAAGCGAGCGACAGGGGCGATGGCGGGCGTGGGGAAGGGGGCGGTGTGACTGGAAGTGGGCGTGGCTGGTGCGACGAGTCAAAAGCTGAAGGTTAAAGTTTGTTTTGGGCGGACAACATTCAACCTGCAACTCAATTTTGGACGTAGTCCAAACAAAACCATGTAAAAGAACTGTGCCGACACAATTCCCGCCCTACCGCCCTCCTCCTGCCCCCCAGCCGCTCATATCGATGAACAACAAAAATTAGCAAGAGCGGAAGTGTGTAGCAAGGGGGCGGGTGGGGAAAAACTGCGAGTGAATCATTGAATAAATGCGAACTGTGCACAGCGTGCGACGTGTGCTGGAAAATAGGTGTTGCCACAAGTTGCCACCCCCCATTCCCATTCCCATCCTTTTCCCATACCCAGCCCCATCCAATTTAACCCCTCTTAGCAGCCCACTTCCCCATTTAGATCTCTTTGTGTCTTTGTTTGCGGCTCGCACTCAAATTTTCTGTTGTTTTTTTTTTGTTTTGTTTTGGTCCTTTCTCTTTTTTGTCCTCTGCGTTTTCCATGCTGTTCTATGTTCTATAACGCCACACGACATTATTTAATCAAAAATCCAAAGATAAATAAACCGGAAATATTGAAAAGCTTGAAACTGGAAATCTGCATTTTAATATCAAAAATATTTATTTGACACTTTAAATTTTGGCTGCTTTTCTAAAAATATCTTAACAATAATAATAATAAAAGTAATGATAATAATAATAGTAATAATAATAATAATAATAATAATAATAATAAAAATAATAATAGTAATAATAATAATAATAATAATAATAATAATAATAATAACAATAATAATAATAGTAATACTAATAATAATAATAATAATAATAATAATATTATTATAATATTATATTATTATAATAATAATATTATTATTATTATCCATCAGCAATCTGTAAATTTCATGTATCTAGATTTAAAACTGAGTTAGATAGGTTTTATTGATTTGTCACGCCCCCAGTGTGAATAGACAAAAAATCTTGACAGTTGATGTGACGTAGCTATACACGAGTATATATTCAAAGTTTCAAGTCTCTAGCAAAAATAATACAAATAATAACAAAAAAAAAGAATTATGTTGATGACATTTAATATACTAATGAAATTGTATAAACCCAATACATATAATAATTGTAACAATTATAATAGTTATATTATTATCAAAGAATACAAATTAAAATACCAGTAGTTAAAAATCTATATATATATATATATATATATATATATATATATATAGTAAATAGTGTATACAATAGAAATTCCCCTCGAACGCTCTTTTTTGAATTGAAATTTCCCGGTCATTTATTTAACATTTAGAATTACAGGCAGAAGTAGCTGTTAACTGGTTGGCACCTGGTCAGGTTATAAATGCGAATCGCCGCAACCGTTTGGCCACAGCCGTTCGCTGATTCTTCCCCGTTTCCGCCCCAGGCCCATGGGTCGTATGAGCAATGTGCAGCCTTTGTTTTATTTGGCTTCGTTTATTCTGGCTTCACAATTTTTTATTTGTGTATTTTTTTTTTTGGATTTAGTTTGTTGTCTTTTTTGAAAAGCTCGCCTCAGTTGCATTGTCAGTTGATTTGCCTGCCGTCAGTCAACAGTCACTTAAAGGACACACAGCGAAAGAATGTGCGGGGGGTACGGGGGTACGGGGGTACGGGGGTACGGGGTAGGTACAGCCAGCGAGCGCTCGCGTTGTTGCAATTACGCGAATTCCCCATACACCGTTAAGAGGTTGGCCAACAAAGATTTTTCTTAGAAAACCGCAGCAGCAACGGCGGCATTCCAAACTAAATTACAAACAAAAATGTTGCTTGCAACATGAAAACCAAAGCGGAAACCGCAACAGCAGCAACTGAAAATTGTAAACAGCAAAAAAGCAAAAGGAACAACAACAAAACAAAAAATAACAACACGAAACAGCAACGAAAAAAATATAATGGTGGAAAGTCAAACAAAATGGGAAATACTCTAATTACCAAAAAAAAAAAAATATTTATATAAATGAAATAAATAATTAAATTTAACAATGACTACAAATTATTAGCTACTTTTAAATTCAAAAATTTTTGCATAAAAAAATAAATGAAAAATTCAAAAAAGTACAAAATTGTATATATTCGAATTTATTTTTACATAAAACATTAATTGTAAAACATAAACATTAATTAACCAATTTACATATTTTATAAGATATTTGATTCTTTTTTCGATTCCCATAAATCCCATTTAAAATATAATAAAACTGCAAACATCATACCAATTCGTAAATACTCTTTGTTAGGGTATTGTCGGAATTGCATATAAAATGCAGGCAAGGGCAAAGGCAAAGGCAACCGGCAAAGGCAGCGGCAAGTGACTGACTGGCGACGGCGGCGTCTTCAAGTCGCCGACAACACACACACACACACACACATACACACCCCCACACAAGGCACCCCTCACACCACTCTGCGGGGCATGCAATTTGGTGTGTGTTTCCCAAGAAACCTTTGTTGCATTATTGCCGCAATTTGCAGAAGTGGTGACGTGAGAGCCATCAGAGTGCTGCGGCCACAAGAATATTGGCCCGAACACACACACACACACACACAAACACACAGCCGAACAGGCTCCCTTCCACTGCACACCCCTCGTGGCACTGCTGGCCAGCAAATTCTGCGCCGTCAAGCTGCCAGACAGCTAAGAAATAACAACTAAGTTGGCAATTTGGAGTCGCGCGCGGCCAAAACTAAAACCCAAAGCCAACAACAAACAATCCAAAAGAGCAGCACAAAAATTTAGTCCAAGTGGCAGAGTGAAAAAAAAAACAAAACAAAAGCAGCAGCAACAACAACAACAAAATGCCCAGCTCATCTCGAAAAGTGGTTGGCGTTGAGCCACTTCAAGTGGGTTGGGCAGAAGGGGGTGGGGGGACCACTTCATAAATAGCCAAAAATCAGCCGCAAAACCTAAAACAGAAATTGATTAAGGCCTTGGTTTTTGATTTCACTTCATTTTAGCCAAATGCGTGCGCTTATCGATAAAAAAAAACTAAAATGTGCAAATTACCAAAAAAAAAGCCAAAAAATGCCAAAAACAAAAATTAACCTGTGCGCAACAGCAGCAACCGAACAATATACCCTATTATTAGGCCAACAAAAATACAAAAAAAAAATAGAGAGTGGAAGAAAAAACACACTTACCAAGAAATTGCGCTGCATTGCAGTGCACCGCCCCTTTCTCCGCCCTCCCCACTCACCCCTCAGCCCCGTGCCCTTAGGGCTTTGTATTGGACTGTTGCACACAGTCGAAAGTCCATGTCGAAGTCGTCACGAAGTCATGGTCAGTTCCAGCTCGTGTGCATTTACATGCCAAATCACAGTGAACACGCGCTTAATACAACCAATTTAAAAAATTAATAAATACTTTATGAAAAGGTATTTTTATTAATATATACAACTGTTACTTTAATTGAAAGCGGAAAGCTATCGAAAAATGTGTTATCGATTACTATGATATCGCTTATAATGCAATAAATAAATTATTTTTTTAAACAACGTTTTTAATTTAAAATATTTTCAACCAATTAAATGACTACATAATTTAATTTTCAATCATCAATGATCATTGACTATCGATGACTGTGGTATCGATCTGCCTTTGCTTTAGATCTCGACTTATTTTAATAATTTAATTTTTGGCATAACTGATTGCATTAGTGAGCGTTCACTGTGCCCAAGTACTTGAAGAAGTGCTGGCAACAAATTTGTAGCATACTTTTGCGGGCTGCTGGCAGCCAATTGTCAGCCCAAAGCACAGTGGACAATTTCAAAAGTTTTCCGGGCAAACAGGTATGTAAATGTGTTGAAAACAATTTTAAACAAATTTAAACAAAATAGGCTACAGTGTTAACATGATATTTAATGTTGTTTGCACAATTAAACAATTGGTTTATTTTTTCATAAACTTTACAATTTAATTTCTTAGGATACATTTAAGGCATGTTGGCTTATATTTTCAAATCAAATTAAATTGTCAAATTAATCAAGAATTGTTTTGTCGGAAAATCAGATCAGTTTGTTTAATTTGTACTATGACAATTCAGTCTTTATCCATAGTGCAGTGTCCAGTTGCCGAGTCAATTGTTTGGGCCAACTTGAGCCGTACGCAGAGGCCTGCAGCCAAGACAACAGACGTGCCCATGAGCTGCAGGGTCCAGGCGGGTTGCGGGCGGGCGATGGCGAAAAGGGTGAAGGGCAGCAAGTTAACTGCAGCTGAGGCCGCAGCACTCGGACTAACCCAGCCAAGAAGTTTGCCAGTTGCCGAAAACAAGGCCAACTTGTGACGCAAACAAGAGGAAGAAGTGAACGAAGAGGGGCAATAATATGAAATAAATTCCAATAGAGGCAGCTGTCCAGCAAAGAGGGGGGGTGCTCGGCTAGTTGAGGGCTGCTGGGTTAACGGGTAACGGTACAAATCCGTACAAATTGAATAAGAACTCAATCTTGGCTACTGTCAAAACAACTTTTTTGTATTTTTATTTTATTCTTTTTTTATATATATTTTTTTGGGCGCTGGCAACTGGACACAAGCGAACCCAAGACGAAGCGGAAAGATAAAAAACATGGAAGCGGCACAGAAATGCGGCAAAGAAAAAACAATTGGCAGTTTCGGCTACCCGACTAGAGGTTACCCTGTACACAGCTTTATATACATTCAATTAGATATGGCATTGATTTATTTTATTTTAAAAATTTTAGGACAAATTTATCTTAAATTGGTCTTAATGTTTCATAAATAAGGAAATAAAGTTCTGAAATTAAAGTTCCTCTTGAATATTTGAATCGTATATTTAGATATTTTTGGGATCAGAAAAACTCGAATTGAAAACAGTAGTGCAACATAAAATGTTCTTTATTTCTTTCAAAGCCCACATGAGGAATTTAGACTCTATATGAAGATCGATAAATATCGTTTGTCAAGAAACTATCGATATTCAATAATTCTAAATAACAAACATAATTAATATTTGATCTTAAGATTAATTTAATTTATTAAAATTTTATACTAACTTTTGTGAACTAAGCAATCCAATTAAATTCTTTAGTTATTTCACAATAAAAATTATTTATTTAACATCTTTGTAGACAGTTTACTGATTTACATATTTTTTAATATAATATGCATCATTGGGAATTAATAACAATAACAATTAATTTTTCTCAATGAGCTGTCACATAAATTTGCACAGCTGCAAAGCACCAATTTTAAGCCATATTCAATGAGTACAGGGTATAAAAAACACACACACACACACACACACACACACACATAGAGGGAGAAGCGAAAGGACTGGATGAGGAAGCTATATATTGAATTGAATTGAATTGAAATGAAATGCCCTGGCAATTGTTTGTGTATCATTATAGTCATCATCAATGTGCTCATCGACTAGCCAGCTGTCTGTCCGTGTGCCGCATGCCGCATGCCGCATGCCCCATCCTTGGCTTGATATATCATCTAGCTGGCACATCCGCCCTCTGTTATTATTATTATAGCTTGAATAGCTGTGCATTATGTGAAAGCATTTTCAGGACCAAATCTGTTGCTGCAACTGTTTTCAATGGGATTCAATTGTCGCTAGATATGTTTCGATATTATAATATATTAAATTTGATATATAAATTTATTATTTTAAAGTGATATTGATTTATAATCAAATTATTTAAAAATATTAAAATAAAGTGTAGCTTGGCTCTCATATATATATATTATTTTTATTTAAGAAGTATATTTTCACTCTCAAGTCAAGTATTTGCCACGCCCACTATATACTCTTTGTAGGGCGTGATTAGACACTCAACTTCGCTGCTCGATTCGATTCCTTTGGTTATTCCTGGTCTGGAGTGTACATTGAATTCCAATTAACATCATTTAGCTAAATGATTGATTGACTTTGCGAGGAATGCAAACCCAAACTCAATGCTAAAATATTCGGTGTGTGTGTGTGTGTGTGCATGTGTGTGTTTGCCTTCATGTATGAATTTATGTAGTTGGAAGGCCTGTAGAATTGGCGACAATGATGAATTGACAATTAGTTTATTTCCATAAGAAAAATTTTTGTACATTTTAAAAACATATTAAAAAATTCCAAAAAAAGCGCTCTCATCTGTTAAAAAATTTAGAACGCATTTTATTCTCACAAAGATTTGAGAAAAGAAATCTGAGAGAAAGAGAGAAGTATTTACTCATTTACATAAATATTTGCTATTAAAAAATATTTGACTTTTTAAAGTCGATAAGAAATTAAATTAAATTAAACTATAAAAGTAATTACATTATTTTCATATTTTACATAAGCCTTAAAACAAATTCAAATGTACAATTGAAATTTTTATATGTTTTAACTTTAGTATTTGGTTTAATTTAGTTATTTTATTCTGGAAAACTGGCATTGAAATGAAAACATTTAATTTACAAGTTATTTTTTTTAAATACCTTTGGGCTGATTCAATTTTTACATTTTTTCAAATTTTTTATTTTTTTATAAATTGAAGAGACACAATTAGTCTCAAACCTGAGTTAAAAAAAACCAACAAATATTTATTGCAATTAAAAAACATTTAATTGCCAACTGATAACACTTAAAAGCTTTGTTTTTTTGCTGCTAAAGTTATCGATAAAAGTGAGCAGTGTGACCGTTGCATATTGCGGCAAATGTCAATTGCAATTTGCCAATACTTCGAGCACCCACAATTTGTACCAGTGTGCGTGTGTGTTCGTGTGTGTGTGTGTGTGTGTGTATGTGTATGTGGATTGTCATGTTATGTCAGGCGATCAATTGGTCGGTTTGGGCGACTGTCGTCTCGCCTGTCGTCGGGGTCCACGGCACTATTAATTATCATGTTAAAATGTAATTAATTAAAGATGTCGTCAACGCAGCGCAGCGCAAAGCCGGCGCCGCAGCCGGCGTCAGCGTCGCCGTCGACGTTAACGTCGGCGCCCGCACATAACTTTCAATGAAAAGTTAATAAATTACATAATACCGAAAACGAAATTACAAACGCCATCAATGACGACAGCGCCAGCAGCCACAACAACAACAACAATAAAAACAACAACAGCAACAACAACCGCTACCTGATAACAAATCAAACGAAAAATTTCCCTCCGACTATCGACAGACGCAAACGCCGACAACAAAGCCGCCAGCGCACAGTGGGCTAAATAGATACTTTTGTAAGCAAATTAAAATTTTTATAAAATGAAATTCCGGCAAAGTAAAAAGTAAAAATAAAATAAAAACAAATTGTAAAAAATAACTAAAATGCAAAATTTGCTTATAGTAGAGTAATATTTACAATCCAATTGGAATCTGGCAATATTTGATGCTATATGCATTTCTGATTGAGCCCAAAAGAAAATGAGGTTCAAATCCTTTTGGCAATTTCAATTAAAAATTGAATAATTTTTTTTTACTTTGATTATTTTTTATTTTGTTTTATAAAACATTATAAAATCTCATGCAGGGAAAATCAACTGGGCTTGGATGTGTTTCAGTCCGCGTGGATTCAGGAGGATAGTCGTGAGTTTAGCTGCTAGAATTGTGGATATAGCTCGGTTTGTGCGGAACAAAAAAACGACTGATCGATTCCAATAATTCGGTTTTGAAGTATTGTTTGTTCGATGTTGTGCCTACTATACTTGCCATTGTGGTGTACTCGTATTTTTATTTTTGCTAACTAGCAATTAGTATTTAGTATATCATATTAGGTATATCGTATAGATATTGTATTGTGGCTAGTTTATTTCAATTTTGATCCCGGGGAGGAGCGTTTGCAACTGCATTGTGTTTTTATTATTGCTTATTATTATCCTTTTTGTTTCTTTTTTTCGTTGGTTGTTCATTCTGTTATTTGCAGGGCTGGTAAAAATTTGTAATTACCAAAGACCCGACGAGTATCCGCCAGGCGGCACACGAGTATTAGTGCTCATCGGCTGGCCGCCTTCCTTGATGCCAGCTGGCTGTATGAAGTCCGTTGCGCCTGGCTTGTAGCCTTCCCCAGTAACTGGATTGCCTTCTACAAGAAAGAAATTTCGATTTAAGATACTGTTTCGGTAGATAAAGCAGTCAGATCCCTTTTCATTATATCCGATCTAATATATAAATGCCTTTTTCGATAATTTTATACTTAATAATCGATAAATTAAATAAATATTGGGCGAGACAGAACGAGAATATCGAAAATTGTGATCGATAGTTACTTCGATAGCCAAATCAATTGTGTTTTGAAAAAATATTCAAAATATAAATGTATAGAATATATAATATATATAAATTCTAATATATAAATTTGCAAGTGATCGATAAATTAAACAGCTGCTATTACGTAATTGGGCGAGACTAAAGAAGATATTTGTACAGTTTTAAATATAGAATACCCTAAAATAATTTTTTGTGAAATAAAATTTTGTACATTTTCCGATCAAGCTACCGAATATCCCCCGGAATTACCACCACCAATAAATCGATAAAGCCGATTATAAAAACTGCATACAAACCAACCTCGAGTCTTGAGTTTCTTGGGCTTCAGACCGCCTACGCCATCGCCATTGAGTCCCGAGCCAGTGATCGGATTGCGCGAATAATAATTATTGGGATCGAGCTTGATGCACGGCGTGTGCGTCTGTTCGACATAGTCGACACAGGGACCCAGGGGTTCCTTCAGATCTGGCTCGGCGTCCATATTGTTTAGAGAGTATGGACGTTCCGGGGCGGTGCCCGTGTCGCGGCGACTCTGCAGGTAAACGTCGTGTTTGTCAGACTCATTGAAGATATAATTATCGGGCGGCACGGGCCCCACATCGCCGTCCACGCAGGACCTATCAATGTCCAATATATCGGCGGGACGCACCGGCTCCGAGCTTGGCTCCTCTGACAATGGACAAGCCGAATCACGTTCAAAATCTAGAGCACCTGTGTCTTGAGCTTTGGCTGAGCATACAACGGAAAAAAAAATTTCTATCCATTTTAATTGAATTTCGTTTGTGAATACTCACTGCCCATATTGGCTTAGGCTAGAATTACACTTAGAAATGTTTCCAAATAAAAAAAATTCTATTTTTAATTTAGCTATCAACGATCGTACAAAATATATTCGAAGCACGTTGATTTTTTTGTCGGTTTTTGTAACTTGTTGTGTTCAGTTCACTTACTTAAATTGGACTGAATATTATTTCAAACAAAAGTTGGTATCTGAAAACTGGGCGAGAAGTTCAAATCGATGCCTACTTTAGGTGTTTAAAAATATATATTTTAAAACAAATGAAAAATATATTTTAAATATTTATTATTATTATGTATTTTATATATTATAATAAAAAATTAATAATTAATACTAGGCAATTAATCAAATTTAGAAAATATAATCAAAAATTAGCAAAGCATCTATTTAGTTTTATTCCAATTGTTTTTTTTTCGCAAATTCAGGCTGCGACCCCACGGTGCAAAGTGGAATAGTGTGCGTGTGTTTTGTGCTGGCCCGCATAATCCGCATGTAAAACAAATTAATAAATAAATAATAAATAATAAATGTGCGTAATAATAATGACTAAAGAAATATCAGAAACAATAAATTTTATTTGAGTAGTCGCCAAAACCGCCGACAAATGCCAAAAACAAAGGCACAAAAAATTATTAATGAAAACGTTTCTGTCGCGACAGTGGCGTCGAGTGACGGGGGGCCTCAAGCAAAAGGAGGGGGCGCATGTCATAAACGTTTATAAATTTTTACGCGCGTAAATAAAATTCGTAACAATATTAAAACTGATGCGTCGCGCTATAATAAATAGATGCAAAGGGCTAAGGGGGGATTGACGGGGGGCGGAGGAGGAGGTGGAGGGATTGTTGTAACTGGTGCCGAATAGCAGGCTCTTTAAAATAATTTATCGCATGAAATATTCACGCACGCACACACACACATGGTCACACACTAAATGTGTGCGTGTGTGCGTGTGTGTGTGTGTGTGTGTGTTAGTCGAGTGCGTGCCGCTTGTTTTTAGCTTTTGCTTTTGGGCTGCTCCTTTAGCTGGTCGCACGTTTTGACGCACATTTGTAAGCAAGTCAGGCAATCGCTTGCCCAATTAAGTGCGTTGAAGCACACACACACACACACACACACACACACACACACTCGCACGCACACACATGCCCGTTATCACAATAGCTAATTCTCAAAAGTCAAAACACTCGGATTTCAGCTCATAACAGCCAAATAAACAGCACAGCTCCCAGTTTGCCTGTTCCCATTATTACCACGCCCCATTTCCATGCGAACCGCTTCAATTAAAAGCTGACACACACACAAACACACACTCACACAAAGCAAGCAAGCACGTCGAGTGTAATCGACTGCGCAATACTCGTTCACACTATTAAAATAACTTAAAGCAGTCGAAAATGTTTTTAATTTTGATTGTTGTTTTTGGAAAAATATTTATATTTGTTTAATATTTATTCTCTAGATTTATTTTATTTTATTGTATTACAAAGAATCTTAATTTATCAACAGACAAACGGACAGCCCTATATACTCTGTTTACTTTGTGAAAGAGTATAAAAAAATATCCAGCATTTTAAAATGACGAAACAATGAAAAAGACATTGCTTTATTCAGCACAGTGGCTTGTGCATATATATACACACACATATATATATATATTAATGCTTTATACATATTAAGCGCTTGCGCCTCATATTATTTTATATTTATACAAAACAATTATTGGTTTTCTTGCTTTAATATTAATATCCGTAAGTATATTTGGACCAAATAAGCCTGAAATGAGCACACGCGAATATCTCGATTTATAGCATACTTTTGCGGGCGGGTGGAAAAAATCATAATCAAAGCTTAAACTACTATGATTTGTATGATTATATGCATTTTTTAGTACTGTTTTACTTTTATATAATTAAGGAGACTATTAATGACCAAGGCTTACTCAAGCCATGTAAATCTCCCGGAACCAATGCTCCCATATTTTAAAAACTCTTATAACTTTGTTCAAATTAAACCAATTTTCATGTTTTATGGAATCTTTTTCATGTTTTGCCCCCTTGATTGATTCTACATTTAAATTATAGGTTTTTTGACAATAAAATTTGTTTGTTTTTTTTTCGTTTTTTAAAAAAACAGATGCTCCCCCATACTCAATTTCGTACACAAATTTTTTTCAAAATTGAAAGTTACCAATTTATATTTTTAATCGATTTTAATTGTCATAAAAAGTATAAAAAACAACATTAAAACCGATTTTCAGAAGATCAAATTTTTGATCTAAATTCATGTCAAAATTGACAAAAATGTTGACATATAAAGCTCTCAGGCCCATAGGTCTCATATAACGAAACGGCCATAAATTTGGCAAAACTGAACCGATTTTTATGTTTGATAGAATTTTGGTCATGATTTTTAATTAAGATCGATGCTACATTTATATTCGATGCATTTTTGAAAAAAAAAATTTTTCGATTTTTTTCGAAAAAATCATGTACTCCCCCCTTATTCATTTTCGAAAAAAAAAATTTTTTATTTTAAAATTGCGAGTTTGCATTTTTAATCGATTTTGCTAGCCACAAATAGTATAAAAAACAACATTTAACCCGATTCTGAGAGGGTCAAATTTTTGGTCAAAAATCATGTCAAAATTGAGAAACTTTTGGACATGTAAAGCTCTTGGACCCATAGGTCCCATACATCAAACACCCACAAATTTGGCAAAACTGAACCGATTTTCATGTTTGATAGCATTTTGGTCATGATTTTTCATTAAAATTGAATCTACAATCAAAATCTTTGCATTTTTGAAAAAAAAATTTTTTTAATTTTTTTGGAAAATATTTTTCAAATTTGAGAATTGCAATTGTATATTTTTATCGATTGTAATGGTTTTAATGATCTAAAAAATAACACAAATAAGTGCAAAATAACAAACCGATTCTGAAGGTATCGTTTTTCGTCAAATTTGTTGTCAATTTTGAGATGAAAAGCGCTCCGATCCAAGGCTTCTATATTTCAAGCTCCCATAACTGTGTCAAAAGTAAATAGATTTTGATATTATATATATAACAAATTATAAGAATTATAACAACAAATAAGATATACATTTAAGATAAACAACAAATAAGATATATATATCAAATATATGTGCTTGCAGTACAGTTTACTTTAACCTTGAGCTAAGATCGACCGACTGATCTACAAAAACCACAAAGCATAACTGTTTATTGCTCGCAAAAGTGTGTTATGAAGCTTTGCTCTGGCCCCGGGCAGCAGGTGTTCAATTGCAGCTGTCGCTGTCGCTGCCGCAGTCGCTGCCGCTGCCGCTGCCTCTGTCAGACTGCTGTGAACGCTTCACTTTTGTGTGCTGCGCTCTGCTTTTGAGAAATCATTTGACTTGTCAACGTCACAACGAGGCGTTGTCGAACGGCGAACCCTTTCAATAGCGCGGCGAACACACAAACAAACACATGCTCAGACTCTCTCACTCTCCCAACTCATGCAATTGTTGTGGAGTGTGAGAAGAAGGAGCAGAAGAAGAAGGAGAAGGAAAAGAAGGAGAGAGTGCGCTGCCCGTTTATCAAATGCTTTTCGAATGTTGTGTGACATCTTCGCGGACTGCGCTGCCGACTTTTCTGCGTCTCTGCCCCTGTCTCTCTGACTCTCTCTCTCACACTTTTTGCCTGACGCTTCCTCTGCCTTTGCCCGGCTGCTTCAACTTTTTTCAGTCAAAGTCAAGCAAGAAAAAGCGCAAATCAGCCACAATTGCCTCTGACAGACGCAACCATCGCAAGCTTGTGTGTGTGTGTGTGTGTGAGTATATGCAATGCTTTGTGGCTGTGACAGACTGTGTGTGTGTGTGTGTGTGTGGCTTTGACGTTATTTGTGCTGCAAGCTGACAGATTTTCGTTACGGCAGCATTAAATTGAATTTTGACATTTCTTTGCTTGCATATGCGAAATAGACACACACACACACACATTTACACATATTACACACACATACACACACAGACACTCATCCCTATTTACACATGTACGCGTGTATTTTGTCGTATTTAAACTGAGCCACCAGCAAAAGCAACATTTACTTTCGATCGAACAGCTTTGCGTCCAACTCACAAATAACATTTTATGTAAAAAAAAAAATTAAAAAATAATAATAATATTTATTTATTTATTTTGAGAGTGCTCTACTAAGCGATACCCTGTACCCTGCTGCGAGCTGCCACAACAAAATATTTAGATCAAATAAATGTAAACGAATTTTCGAAAATGTTTTCTGAAACAAATTTTTATTCTTATAAAATTGTTTTTTTTTTCTTGTAAAGTTTTGATTAAAATTTGTGTGTTTCAGATTTAAGTACATTAAAAAAAGAAACAAATTAGTTGAGTTTTGGTACTCCGTTCATAAAAGATTTTTGGAGAAATATTTGAAAATAAATTTGGATAAAAAATTCGGTTTTCAGATTTAAATAAACTTAGAGAGATATCTAAAAAAGTAAAATATTTGTTTTTCTTACTTTTTCAACGTAATTTTTGGCATCGCGAAAAAGGAAAAAATAAAAAATCTAAAATTTTAAATACCCTGCATTATTATTATTTTCTTTTTTTTTTAATTAAAGAGATAAATTTGTGTGGCGTGATTTTGATCGAATCGACTTGGACTTTGATGCCCATTGGCTGCCAGTTGGCCACGCAGCTACACAGATTCCCACCAGAGTTGCCAGGCACCTTGAAAATTAATTTCTCACGTTTCACGTACAATTTGTATGGCCGGAAGCGTTTTCAATGCGACGCCGCCTGCCTGCTGCCCGAATTGGCAGCAAAATTCCCTCATCCCCGGCAACTGGCTGCTCGCTAATGAAGGTTTCATATTGCTGTTGCTGCTGCTGATGTTGCTATACCCTGTAATTAAGAGACACCTGCGAAGCGTACACAACTTCAATTGCATACTCATAAATTGCTTGTAAAAACAAGGAATTTTTCTATAACTCCCGATTATATTCCAAAATAATTATTTTCACTCAAATGCGAAATTATTAATTTGATATTTTTTTTATAATCCCAAAATAAAATTAAAGACTATATTGAATACTGAATGCAAAAAGAATTTCGCCTTAAAAAATATAAAATTTTTATTTCAGAATTTTAATATTAAATTGAGTTTTATTTAACTAAATTAAAAACTACTGATTAATTTTAAAATATTTTATAAAATTATTTTAAAATATAAAAATAAAAATACAAAACTTGAGCAATTTTTACTGACTTTTTTTAATAACTGTCTCTTATTTTTAGTACACGCTTAATTATAACTTAATTATAATCTTATCTTAATTTTAAGCTCTATCTATATCTATATCTATATCTTCATATATCTCTATGTCTACTACCAGTATTTATGACAGGGTATTTTGTGGTCCATCACTTGCGCATGATTGCTTCCAGCAACTAAGTTCTTAGTTTGTTGTTGCTTTTGGCTTGGCCGGAGCACACAAATCGCCGCACGTACAATGAGTCCAATTCCGCATTTGGCTCAGACTGGCCAATAAGGCCACGCACCAAAATGCACTTGTGTGCATGCACACATACACACAGACACACACATATACACAGACACACACAATGTAGCTGGACAAAGCGTGTAAAGTGATATTTATACCCTGCGCTTATGATTTGCTACAAATAGGGTATCAACAACTTTAACACAAGTAAATATTTTTATTCTATAAAATATATTTTTAAAAAAAAAACGTGTTACAAATTATATAGAAGCAAATTTCTTTTTATAAATTAATTTTAGAATGCAATAAAAATAAATTAAAAGCTAGCTGAAATTATTGAACAATTTTTTTTTGTTTACAGGTCATCTTCTAGTCGTTCATTGCCATCCATCGAAATGTTTACTTATTATTGTTGCTGTTGCTGTTTCTGTTTGGTTATTACTCGTATTAGCTTGTGTCCAGCTTTTGCTTTGTTTCTTTCGATTCGCCCCACTCCGTCCGTCCGCACAGACCCCTCCCCCCCTCTGGCATAGCGTGTCGACCGCGCGCCTCTGTGCCAGAGTTGTCATGCGTGTGCTCAAATTGCAGAGGATTATGGGTCTTAATTTTATGATTGCTTCTTTAATCAGAGACCTAACTGCACGCCAATTATGTCCTGGCCGTGCTAATTGTTTCTATTGCTCTGATTCTCTCCATTTCTTCACATCTCTTTTGTCTTCTGTCTTGTTGTATTTCTTACCATTTTAGGCAGCTCATTTGATGCGGCCCTAATCGATGTGCGTTATTTGCGATTAGTCGAGCGCCAAATGAGCCACGTATTCCCAGTGTTTTAGATGGAGGGGGCGCAGGGGAGCTTAGGAACAGGCGCCTTGGCTTTCATTTGTCTCCCCCTCGATTCTGACCCTCCTCATAAGCCGCTGGCTCAGAGTTTCGGTTGGCGATGTGAAGCATAATGAATGCGTGTTTTACCATAATAAAATGTAGCGGCATTTCCACAACAAGCCACAGAACAAGGCACACTCCACATACCTGCTACACTGAGCGAAAATACGATTTAAGAAATATTTCAATATTACAAATATTATGATCATAATTTTTAAAATAAAAAAATAGTTTTATTTCATTTAAGAAATGGATTTCTTATTTTATGTTTTTCTTTTAAAGTCCGTATTCTAATGCATAAAAACAAATACGCCAAACAATTTAAATTTTCAGATAATTTTGAAAAAAAATTTGAAAAAAAAACAACAAAAAATTTTTTTAGAATGCACAGATTTTAGTTAAATGTACAATTTGCCTAATTTATATGAGACCCAGCTCTAACTATCTTTAAAATTGTGGGAAATATTCACCTTTTATCGGTTTGCGGACAGACGGACAGCCAATATACTAGTTTGACTTCGTGAACGAGTATAGTTATTTGCCATTGCAATATTTACTTTGAATAGAGCTAACGCATTTTGTCGAGTGTATTTTGCTGGCCCCAGGTCTGATCCGGTGGCCACCCGCAAGTTGTTGTTGCTGCTGTTGCAAGCAATGCAATAAAACATTTTGCAATGCATTGCGGCACCGCAATCATTTTGCAGTGCAACATGTGGCGGTTGGGATCAAACAACAGAAGCACCGAACAAACCAAAATCCGTTACCCAAACGCTCTGTTAACCCCTGTTCGCCCCCCACCGCCCCTTTTAGCACTTGCCCGGTTTGTCTAGTCATGCTGAAAAAGTCGTAAATAAATAATATGCAAGTACATGTTCCCTGCAAACAAACGGAACAACAATAAACAAATTTGTCTGGCAACGAATGGAAAATGCTCTAACTGGAGACTAACTAATATGAAAGTTGATAACAACAATTAACTTAATTAACTAACCTTAAACATTAGCCAATTTGAGGTTGTGTTAGGTTATGTTATCCTATTTTAGGTTAGATTATGTTACACTATATTAGATTACGCTCGATTTTGTACGTTTAAATAAGGTTATGTTAGTTAAAGTTTGTTCGTATGCGTTTATGTAAACTAAAACTATATTTGAAAGGCTGTATACGATTATTATTATTTGTGGGGTTAGGTTACACTGTTATATTATGTTATATAAGTTTATTGAGTAATTAAGGCTATATAAAATTAGGTTTTGTTAAATTATGTTAAATAAGGTTAGTTTATTTGAGGTTAGGTTGGGTTTAATTGGGTTATGTAAGATTAACTGAGACTTAGACTTCAGTTAAAAGACAACATAAAATATAAATAATAGATATATAATATTTAAATGTAAACAATCAAAAATAAATGCTTCATTATGCTTATTTTAGTTATTAGTTGATTGGGTTTGGTAAAAGCCTGTCTCTATTGTCTCA
Organism: Drosophila paramelanica; assembly: GCA_035043915.1. Lineage (NCBI taxonomy): Eukaryota > Metazoa > Arthropoda > Insecta > Diptera > Drosophilidae > Drosophila > Drosophila paramelanica. Next base: position 2,765,132 of record JAWNMO010000557.1, on the reverse strand, counting down.
CGAAATTCAATATACCCACGCTTAGCGCATTTTAAAAACTATCTGTGTTTGACAAACCAATGCGGCTAAAGTGTAAACTGGAATCCAGGAATTGTTTCCAAACTTTTTTGCAGCGTACTTAATAATACAAATTATGTAAAGTTTATTATTTAAAGTAAACATTTACAGAGCCTGGCCCAAAATTGGACAACAATTAAGTATAAACAACAGCAAATTGCAATTTCAATTGAGCGTTAAATAAAGTGGTTTTGATAATATGCGAAATTAAAGCACTTGACAACACTTGCAGCACGCAATTAAAAACGGTAAATGACAATTTGAAAGTGTCAACAATTTATCGATAATAATAGAAGCTGTCGTTTGCTTCTATTGAAAGCGTTGAGTGAGTGTTGAAAAATGTTTAAAAAAAAGGAATTAAATTAAAAAAAGTATACAAAAAGTAAATAAAAGAAGAAATATAAATTGTATGCAAAACTTTTTGATGTTTCAGCTCAAGTTAGATGCGATCTGTGTAATATGGAGGGGAGGGGAGGGGAGGGCAGCGAACGGAAATAGCCAACGGTTTTTTTTCGTGTGTGTGCGTACATTTTTTTTCTGGCGACTTAACTAATTAAAACTTTAAGGCACTTGCTTGTCTTCGGCACTTTTTCAGAGTTTTATCATAATATTTTTTTAATATGTATATTATTTTTTTGTAATGGTTTTTTTTTATAATTTGCCGGGATTTGCCGTCAACGGGGCATCAAAGGGGTTGCCAATGACAACGTTTGCCTTTTCGTCCACTTTAATTTGGCGCTGGCTTTGTTTTTCATTCAATTCGATTGCAAAAATAGAATTTGGGTTTTGTTTTTTTTTTGAGAGGGGAGGTTTGGCTTTTGCTTATCAGCGCATGATTGTAAAGACGAAGAAAAACTTGAAAAGCTTTTAGGCGGTTTTCGAAAGGGCAAAAAGTTGCTTCGAGAGCGGGGAGACTGAGAGAGAGCAAGCGAGATAGAGAGAGTCATTAAGTTTATTAAGTGCCAGTGCAGATAACCTAAATGAGTGCATGCCAAATGGAAAAGCAACGCAATTTACGCTTCCAATGCAGGCCATAAGTAGGATTTTCCCCCCTCGTTGCGCCTACGCAAATACCACCTAACGGTATCTGGCCATGGCTATAGCCGTGGCTATGGCTAATGCTCCCCGGTAAAGTTTGCCAGCAAAGTACACGAACAAGTGGATGAGATAGCAAACAAAATTCGGGGCTGTGGTGCCGGCTCAAATTGCCGCTGCAAGCTTGAAAACTTCGCCAGGGACCGCAAAGATTATCGCTATCAGCTTAAGAAAGAACACGGCAAAAAGAGAAAGAAGAGACAGGGGGGGAAGAAACAAGTAAGAACATTGCAGTCGGGTATCGCTGACTGCTCAATACGCGTTCAGAGTAAAATAACAGTGGAAAACGAAAAAACTGTAAACTTTTTTCACTCGATCTTTAGAGAATGCCAATCGAATAGTGTGTACCAAATTTCGTGCTCTACAATTTTGAGTTACATAGATTTCAACAGTTTGCCACGCCCCCTGTGGCATATCCAAAAAAAAATATTGGTGAGATCTCTAAATAAGCCCCTCAGTAATCCATCTGGAATCTGGTCTGCATCTAAAGTAAATATATAAAAAATATTGGTAGTTTATCTGACAAAAGTAACTATTCAAAAATTTCAAATCTCTCGCTTCACAATACTGAAATTGCCCAATATACCCTTTTCGCTTTCTGATCGAGCATTGAAAGCAGATAAAGACAGTGTATTCTGGCCGCATTAAATACTTCTAAAATTAGGTTCGCATACATATCGCTTATCGCGAGCGCGGTTGCTCTGAAAATAATTACATTGTTATGCGTATCAATTTTAGTCGGCCTTATCGTCGTTATGCATATAAACGACCCACTTACAATTGATAACAAATTAACAGCAATGTTTTTGTGCGAAAATGTACACCGCAAATAGGTTTGAAAAATAAGCGTTCTATGCAAGATAGGGACTTATAATTAAGATAAGTATCATAGGTCTACATGAATATGCCTTTTTCTTTGTTTTTTTATTAATTTAAATTCAAAATCAAATCTCATTCAAAATTTATTTTTTATTTATTTATTGCTATTTATCATTTTCCAAGCAATTTTTGAATTTATATTAATATGCACTTAAATTCAAATTCAAATTGGGGTGTTATCGATTACAGCATGTGAAATCCTAGCTGGTCAATAGCTTGTTGCTATGACACGCACAGTACGGCAGCACGCATAGCAGTACATGTTATCGATAAGAGTATGTTTACAATTGTTGATTTTTTGCCTGGTACGCAGCTCACAACTGTTGCTTTGAGAAATTGCCAGCTATATATAATCTAAATTGTAAAAAATATTAATAATAAGCATAATAAAAGCAAGCATACTTAAAATGTTAATCAAATATTACTTGCTTGCTAAAAATGTTTGCGGTTTTTTTTACCGCTGCCTGCTGTGCACAGCGTACTTGTTTTGAGTGCCAGCAGCAGCTTATTTAGGCTTGGAACAGCGCCAATTTTCGAGCACACGACAACTGATTGCCGCCAGCGACGGGGCGTCGCACAAGTCCGAGTTGTCCGCTATTGTTTTTGTTTTATTTTTTTGTATAATTTGTTATTGCTGTTTATTGTTATAATATCAGTTTCGTTGTCGTTCATTTCTGCCTTTTTGTTTGCTTGTTGTTGTTATTATTTCTGTTGTTGCCTTGACGTTGCCAAGTACAGTGGAGCATGGCGAATAAATGCAGCAGCCCAAGTGTACGCCAGCTAATACAGTTCACCAACTGTCGCCTGGTGCGCGACCATCGACTGATCAACGACGATCTCTGGGTGCGCGACGGCAAGATCATCGATCCGGAGCCCGTCTTCTTCGACGAACGCGTCAAGGCGCATCGACGCATCGATTGCGCTGGTGCCATCATCGCACCCGGCTACATTGATCTGCAAATTAACGGTAAACCTAGAACGGCAGCAGCAGTCACATCTAAAAAACAGCTGAATTTCGCTTTCAATGGCCTGTCAAGGTCGCCCAATTAACTTTTACTCAAGTTACAGCTGCTATTTTTTGTTTTTTTTTTGCTGTTTTGGATTACGTCGCATAATCTGCCGTTTAATCTAATCAGCAATCGCAGTTGCCCCACTGTACCACGCACATCGACAGAATTGCAATCGCAAATCGCTATGAAAGCGACAAGGCGGGCAAGCGTGTGCGACAGGGAGAGCGCTAGTTTTTTTTTGGCATTTCATTCACAATAGTTGACAAGCTTCCATTTCGCTGCAACAGGTGGCTACGGCGTCGATTTCTCGTACGACAAGGAGACGGTGGAGGCGGGCGTTAAGAAAGTGGCCACCGGACTGGTCCGCAGCGGCGTCACCTCGTTCTGCCCGACGCTGGTGACCTCACCGACGGACAGCTATCACACGATATTGCCGCGCATACCGCAGCGCGTCGAGGGCGGCGCTGGAATACTGGGCGTTCATTGCGAGGGACCGTTCATCAATCCGCAAAAGAAGGGCGCACACCCGGAGCACTGCATACAAACCATCGAAAATGTAAGTACAGTGAACACTCGGTAGCAGAGGCTCAAGTCATTATGAAAAACCATAACTATCAAAGAAATGCACTCAAAAAATATGGTTTTTATTATTGAATTAGTTTTCAATTCATTTCACATCAAATATAGCAGTCTAAAAAGTACTAAATAATAATTTTCTAAACAATAATAATTATTAATTAAAATAACAACAATATAAATATAAATATAATACGCAAATATATTTTTTTAGAAAAGTATATAATAAAAATAAAAGGGTTCGAACCAATTTAGATGGAATTCTAAAAATACTAAATACCAATTTTTTTTATAATAATAATAATTTAATAAAAACACTAATAATATAAATAAAATACTAAAATATCTAAAATATCTAGAATTCGAATGTAACTAGTATTTGTTTTGCAGGGCCTTGATACGGTGCGGTCTACGTACGGCCAGTTGGAGCGCATCAAGATCATAACGCTGGCGCCGGAGCAGGTGAAGGATGCGAGCGTCATCGATCAGCTGGTGGAGGCGGGCATCACCGTCGCCCTGGGCCACTCAATGGCCAGCCTGAGCGATGGCGAACGCGCCGTCAAGCACGGCGCCACATTGATAACCCATCTGTTCAATGCGATGTTGCCGTTCCATCATCGCGATCCCGGCCTGGTGGGACTGCTCGCCTCGGACCAGATACCCGCCAATCGAACGGTCTACTTTGGCATCATTTCGGACGGGGTGCACACGCATCCGGCCGCGCTCCGCATCGCATATCGCACCCATCCGCAGGGCTTGATACTGGTAACGGATGCGATATCCGCACTGGGCCTGGAGGATGGCCTGCATCACATTGGCCAGCTGCAGCTGGAGGTGAAGCAGGGCAGAGCCTTCATCGCAGCCACCAATACACTGTGCGGCAGCATTGCACCAATGGACGAGTGTGTGCGCATCTTTCAGCGGGCCACAGGTGGGTACTTGAGTGGATTTCCGGCTCAACACAACTCTCAACTCGCTCCCCATTTACAGACTGCTCCACGGTTTATGCCATTGAGGCGGCCACCGTTCATCCCGCCCGCTGTCTGGGCATCGAGCGTCAAAAGGGCACTCTAGACTTTGGCTCCGATGCGGACTTTATACTGCTGGACGATGGACTCCAGGTGCTATCCACCTGGATAGCGGGCGTCTGTGTGCATCAGAGCAGCAAATAGCTTTCTTTTCAATCTCCCACATCAACTCTCTCTCTCTCTCTCATTTAGACAAACTGGCTGTTTTTTTTTTGTTGTTGTTGTTTCTTGTGTTTTTTGTTTTATTGGATTAGATGACGCTTTAAATTGTTCTTTATATTTAATCATTAAATCATTTGGTGTGGACAACTACGCTAAATCCATATACATTTACAAATAATAAGTATTACGAACAAAAAATAATTAATTTTATATTTATATATATAGTGTGTGTTTTTGTATATATATATATATGGTAGGCGCATTGGCCAAGGCTAAGAACTTTTCTTATAGACACGCCCCTTTTGCCAATTTGCTTAGCGTTCTGTTAGTGTTGTATTTTATCTGCTGTTGAAAACATAATTACAAGTAAACATACAGTACGATATCATTATAATATGCAACTCGTTTCTAACCTCACAATTTCTGCTTCTTTTTTCATTTTTATTTAACTTCTTTTTTGGCAATAACAAAACGAAAAGCAAGTTCAAGCTAAGCTAACTAACGGTAATAACGCAAAGCAGGTAGCCAAAAAAAATAATACATATATATATCTCAAATATATTAGCAATACATGTGTGTACGTATGTATATATGTGTGTGTGTGTCGGTCGGCATGCATATGTATACATATGTATATAAAATTTGTTTTTAGAAAAATCTTAGTTACAGTTACATTTTTGTTGAGTTTTAAGCTAAAAAAAAAAAGTACATAAAAAGTTGGTATTTTTGTTGTTGTTTTGTTGCTTTTGTGGTATATAAGTAATTATCATATGCATATGCAAATACATTTTAAGTGTGTGTCCGTTTCAGTTCCGTCCGTTCCACGTTAGCTAACTAGGGCCGCATGCCACAAATGCTCGTGACATGCAAAAAATGCAGTTTTATTTGCTGTTTCGTTTTCACTTGGTGCTTTGTTTTCTTCTTTGTTCTTTAATGTTTTTGTTTTTGCGGTACGCTGCGTTTCTGTTTCATGCCGTTTCGTTTCGCTACGTTGTGCGTTGACTAACGCACGCTCTGTTTACATGTGTGTGTGTGTTTTTTTTTGTTGTAAATTTACTCCAAATTACATTATACAATATTATTAAAACTTTAGGTAGGTTCTTTCTTGGTTGTTTCTGCTGTTTAAGTGTGCCTAAGTTTATTGCTTTGTTTCTACTACAGTTGTTCAACTGCCGTCCCGCCCTTGTTGGGGTTATGACACTTGTTAGTTTTTGTCTTCAGTTGTTGGGTTTTTGTTCTTAATAGAAATGTCATGTGCGTGCAAGCGGGACAGCACGCGAATGAGTACCAATGTTGTTGCTTTTTTTGTTGTAGGCTGCGGGGTTTCCACCCAGTAGAAAACGCATTTTGGTATTTATTTTGTTTGTTTTTTTTTGTTTTTGTTCATATAGTAATATTAAACAACGACCTATAAAAGAGTTACAAAGGAAACACACAGGAAAAAAAAGCACTAGGTTTTTTGCCAAGTTTGTTATGTATATGTATATGTATGTTTGTTTGTATGTATGTATGCATGTGTATGTGTAGATCACAAAACCAACCGCGAACATTAAACTAACAAGTGTCATAGCCCCATTACGCACAACACTTATTGTAGGCGCCCGGCGCCTTGTCGCTATTGCTGCGATCAATGACCACCCGTTCTTGATTCTCGGCCGATTCGCGTCCAGATGTTTTATCTAATATGGCCTCGGCAAGTTCACAAAATGCGCGCTCAATGTTTATATTTGATTTGGCGGATGTTTCCATGAACCGTATACCATGCTCCCGAGCAATCTACCAGAGAGAAAGAGAGAAAAAAATAGAGTGTAAGTGCATATTTATATATGTGTTTGTGTGCAAAAATTTAGTTGTGTATTCAATTTACCGCCTCTCCGCGTTCTTTGCTGACCACACGCTTGTCCGACATATCGCACTTGTTGCCCAATATCATCTTCTCCACATCCTCGTTTGCATGCTACAATGAGAGAGCGGGAGAACGAGAGAGAAGGAGAGATTAACAAACATTGAGTTGATATAGGGCAGGGGCATTTTGTGCGCTCACCTCGTCGATATTCCGCAACCATTTGACTATATTCTCGAAACTTTTCTCATTCGTTATGTCATAGACGAGCATTATGCCCATCGCGCCGCGGTAATAGGATGTGGTAATTGTGTGAAATCTCTCCTGGCCGGCAGTGTCCCATATTTGTAGTTTAATTTTTTTGCCCCTGAGCTCAACTGTTTTGATTTTGAAATCGATTCCTGTAAGGCAAACAACAAAGTCGATTAATAAATAACCTTCAGTTAAATTGAGCAATGACGTCACAAATGCGACGTATTTATCGTTTATCGTAGAATGCAGTATTTGATAACGTTTTAATTAGAACTTGAATTTGCTGCTTTGAATCATAACACAAACACATACAGATATATGCGTCACAATAATCAAGGGGTTAACCAGCAACAAAAACAAGAACAACAGTAATAACAGTCACAACAACAATTTCTAAGTGGAATGCGATTTATGCGGGCTCTGAGCAGTCCAAAGGCTATCGCATCCGGCGCAATAAACCATGTAAAGGCCACAGGGAGCACGTACATATATTTATATAAATATATATATATATGTATGTAGATGTACATATTTGTGCGTACATTTATTTTGAAACAAGCTGCAATTCGGCCAAAGCCTGTTGAAATTTCGATGAGGGAGAAATGCCACGCCCAAAATGCACACACAAGTGTCCGTGTCCTTGTTGTTTTTGGGCGCCGCCTACACATCAACATCAGCAATTGACAATGCCGCTTACAAGCACACGCACAAATACACGCACAGATAGCCCAAGCAACTCTGCAGGTACATGCAAACACACACACACATATATATATACGTATAGATTTGTCTGCCTGTGTGTAACTGGAGACTGCGATGCGCCATTTACTCACCTATAGTTGATATAAATGTGGATGTGAACGCATCGTCCGAAAATCGGAATAGGATACAGGTTTTTCCAACACCCGAATCACCAATTAGCAGCAGTTTAAAAAGTAAATCGTACGTTTTCTTTGCCATTTCACGTTACGGCACGCGCACAGACGCACACTAAACCACACACACAACCACACGCACGTACACTCAGTCACACACACACACGCACAGTTTATACAGAACAAAGCACATACACACACGCACACAACAACAAGACGAGCAGGTGACAGAAGAGTTATATGTTTATATTGCTTTTGTTGATTGTTGTTGTTTGTTTGATTGTTGTTGGCGCGCAAGTTAGGTGTCAATTAAATTGCTTTAGAACTTTCATACGCTCAAGCACTTTATTTTCTACGCAATGCAATTGTTGCTGTTCGAGTTGAGTGTGACCGCAACAATATACGCGCAAATACCCAGAAAACTTGCTGCCTTTTGCATACATAGCGATGTTATTTAGCGATATATTTGGTATTTTGCGCACCAAGATTTTGCAACACTTAAGAACGCGACCTGCATCAACACTTGTACATTGTGAGTGCTTAAACTTAACTTTTAAATTACATTAACATAAACATTTTTAGTTAGAATAGCAAATTAACATATGGTATTCGGTTATAGAGACAAATTCAGACTTTATTATTACTTTATTTATTAATATCGATACTTTGGCAGGCAACTCTACACATAAATGACATTACCCAACACTCAAGCCGCGACATACATATAAACAAAGGGTACACAATAAATAAATATTAATTATCGCCGTTGCTTGTGTGCCATTATGGACCTGGACTGGCAAAACAGTCTAACAGAGATCAAGGACCGCGGCCAGTACCTGCTGCACTCGGAGAAATGGGCCGATTGCCGCTTCCTGGTTGGCACACAGCCAATACAACGCATCATCGCTGGCCATAAACTGCTCCTGGCGATGGCGTCGCCCGTTTTTGAGCGCATGTTTTTTGGCAATCTGCCGGACAAAACGGACCCCATCATCATACCCGACGTCCAGCCGGAGGCGTTCGAGGCAATGCTCGAGTACATCTACACGGATCGGATCACAATCGGCTCCTTTGACAAGGCCTGCGAACTGTGCTACGTGGCCAAGAAGTATATGCTCCCGCATGTGGTAACACGCTGCACCCACTTCCTGTGGGCCGATCTGAGTCCGAAGAACGCCTGCCGTGCCTACGAGTTCGCCAAGCTGTTCGACGAGCCGCGTCTGATGCAGAGCAGCATGGATCTGATAGCGGCCAATACACGTGAGGTGTTGTCCGATCCGAGTTTCCTGGACATTGAGGTGTCCACACTGATGGCCATACTCGATCAGCATCGTCTCAACATCGACTCCGAGCTGGATCTGTTCAACTGCCTGCTCAAATTTGCCAGCGAACGCGGCATCCTGAACGCGAATGGAAACGATGATGTGGCCAGCGGCAGTGGCAAATCATCCGCTGCCGGTCCAGAGCATCCGGACGTGGTTGGCAATGAGATCATCAACGATGTGGTCGTCGAGGAGATCAAAATGGAGCCCGATGTGGCGGCCATGGTGCGGCACATGCATCAGGACGAGGATGTGGACAGCTTCAAGCAGGCGACGGCGGCCAGCGGCTCGCCCTGCAGCTCACCGGTGAACGCGTCCAGTTCGTCATCGAATGCGAATGTTAGTGCGGCGACGGTCAACGATGATGTCGTCATCATTGACAGCGATGCATCCGGGAATGCCAACGAGGAGATGAACGTCGCCGAAGCGGCGGCCAATATGATCAATATGATGGACGCCCAGCGCACCATTATGGACGGCGCCATGCTCCGGCAGGCGGTGAAGAAGATACGCTTCCTCACCATGACGCCGCAACAGTTTGCCGAGGGACCGGCACGCTCCAAGCTGCTGCAACAGCACGAGGCGCTGGCCATCTTGATCAAGATCTCCAGTCCGACGCTGAACGATTGCAACATGCCCGAAGGCTTCTGTGTGTCGCGCAGCACGCGCAACTTTTACGAGTCGTCGCATCGGCAGCGCGAGCTTAACTCCTCGTACCGCCACGCCGCCGGCTGCAGCAGCAGCAGCAACAACGCCGCCAATGCCCCCTGCTTTCCGGGCACAATTGCGCGCAGCAACGGGATCGCCGCCAACGCCAATCAGCCGCTGTTCACCCGCCAGCGCATCAGTGTCCCGCTCAATCTGGGCGCCGCCGCCGGCATGGATCATGTGCCCATCAACGCAGGCTTCAGCTTCGGCGACGAGCCACTGGCCCTGCCCAATGGCGCCGCATTCGCCGATGCCTACGAGGGTGCCCCACCACCAGCCGCAGCGGCAGCTGCTCCGCCCGGCAACGACAACGATGGCGCCAGCAATTCGCACCACGACATGACGCGCTCCTACTGCATGCGCTCCATGACGCGCCAGTTCGACTATCGCAACACCAGCGTCACCGACTGCGGCGTCACCTTTCAGGTAGAAACTGGCAGCTTGCCCATTTGGTTAATTCCCAAACAGTCTCCTCTAGATTCCACGCAAAGAAGTGGAAAGATGTCCGAAACTGGATTGTATATTCCATTTACAAAAATGCCAAAGCTATCCTAATTGTTTTTTCATGTAGATTTCACTCAACCAAGTGGAAAATGAGTGAAATTCAGTAGTAAACGGTGGCTTATATTTAAACAAGTGGAAATCAATTGTTCATCCGAAATAGTTTATTTTTTATTTTAAATTTAAGATAAAACATTGAATACAATCATTTTTGTAGATTCCACACAAATAAGTGGAAAACGAGTGGAATTCAATTGTCAAAACTTAGTTGTAGATTTAATTTCATTTCGAAGCTGTTGTCTGAAATCCGAAAGGGAAAAACTGAGCTAAACCGAAAATGATTTCACCGGAAGATTCCACCCAAGCCTGTGAAAAACACGTGTAAAACGGGTTTGAGGATTCCACCTAATAAAGTGGAAGTTATTAACTGAACTCTTATTTTTATTGCTATTTTCTACAGAGTTCTTCCCAGGAAGTCAAAAAACAGCGAAATCTTCTTTGAAACATTTTTAAACATTTTCAATTTATCCCAATCCACAACGAGGGGTAAAAATTAGACTAAATAAATACGAATTTTGTACCCAGACCCAGCCGGGTAGTACCAGCTAATATCCTAACTCATCTAAAATCGATATTAATCGAACATTTTCCGCTTTTCAGGTGGACACAAACATTTGGATACTGGGCGTTCAGGTGCCCACGCAGGTGCTCTGCGGCGAGCTGATGAATTCGGCTGGGTTTGCCGAGCGCTACACCGAGGTGCTCTATGCGCACATCCAGGATATGCACGGTTCGAGGATAACGTATACGCACTGTACGGCACGGGTGCGATACGATTCGCATCTGGACATCACGTTCGATCGGCCCGTTTATATCTATCGGAATCAGATCTACAAAATCTACGTGGTGTTCAACAAGATGGGCTGGTATCCGATGTACTCGTGTGTGCCGGATATGGTCAGGCAGCGGGTCAAGTTCATGTTCAATGTGGGCAATCCGACGGAATCGGTACGCGACGGACTCATCTATGGGATCATATTCTCAACGCCGCAGGATCATGCGCGTCATCTGATCGACTGATCGCAACGCAGAACGATGATCGAATTCTGATGTGATAGATTTATTATTATTATTATTATTATTTTTTCTTCTTCTCTTTTTTGGTAGTAATAGAGTACAGTGAAAGCTGCCATTGACGGTTTACGATTTACAATTTTTTCTTATATTTGTAGCCAACTTTGCTTCATTAATAAATATTACACTCAATTTTCGAGTAAATAAAACCTTTTTTTAAAGTATTTAATTAAACTCTGAGTAGTTAAAAATTATCCGAGCGTTTTACGTGTGAAACATATTCCCAATTGTACCGTTATAACAAGAAAATAAAACCAATTCTTTTAATTTTTCAAAAATATTACAATAAATAAATTTAAAGTTTATTGCATTTAGTGCTCATTTTGAAAACAACATAAAAAAAATATACAAATGATGGTTAACAATACATTAAAAAAATAAAAATAGAGAAGAATAATCGATATCGATAATTATTGCAATATTTGATGCTAGGAAATGGCAAAAGTGCAAGCAGGACAGAGACAGAGAGAGAGAGAGAGAGAAAGAGAGCACAAACAAGTGAGAGACAGACAGAAAGAGAGAGACAATAAGTGAATACAAGAGAGCGAGAGAGCTGAAGTGAGCTTTGAGCGTGGCCCAAGCAGCTTTACATACATATGTACAGTTGTGTGCAAAATACGGTCACACTATTTGCCATAATTGGCACAACCGCCGCTGGCGTATTCGGGCTCCTCGCAGGTGAGCGTATGCTCATCGAACACCTTGTCCTCGCCGCAGCTAATGAGACGCGGATAACCCTCGACGCAGGTGATCAACCGATGGCAGTCGCCCTGCACGGGGAACCGGGGGAATGGCCAGAAGCGTGCGGCAACCGAATTGGGATCCACTTTGGTGGGACACTTGAAGCCAACAACAGCTGCAAACACAAAGATGCATTAAACAATTTGGATCGCATTTTTTGTGGTGCTCCATTTCTTACCCTCGGGATTGCAGTGATCGAGCAGCTGATCGGGCCAATTGCAGCCGTGGATGCGTTCATCGTACGCCAGCCCGGCATCGCAGTCCTGCTCATGGGGCTCCCCGTGGGCGCACTTTATGTACGTGGTCGAGCATTCCTTGGACACCGCATACAAACCAAATTGATACTCGCAGCCAGGCGTTGAAATGGGCGTGGCTGCAAGAGACAACGGCCATAATATTATATGAAGCCTGCTGCATTATGTTTCGCCACTAGCGCGTGATCTTACGCATAATTCTACTTTTACACGATTTTAACATAAATTGCATACAATTAAAAAACTTTTATTTAACGCACTTAAATCTGTCTTAAATCAAATTTAAATATTATAAGTTTACGTTTCCATAAGACAGCAATTATGCAAACGAATACTTATAATTTGAAAGAGATTTATGTGCATATTTTCTATTAAATGAGCTACTCACGATCCCATTGACGGCCCTTGCAGTCGACGGCCCAGTTGTAGTTGCAGTGATTGTGAACGGCGCCTTTGCCATCGAACAGTAGTCCGTTCTCGCAGGTCTCCAGGGTCAAAGTACCGTTGGTGCAGAGGAAGAACTGGTCGCAGTTCTCGGTGTGCGCATACGCTTGGACGCCATACTTCTCGGGGCACTCGGGTGCACCGACGGCCAGACCGTGTCCTGCAAATTCATAGTCGATAGGTATTGTTATCGTAGTTGTTATTGCAAGTGTTATCGATAAAATTATTGTTATCGGTATCGTTAGTGTAGTCGGTTTTTCTGTTAATTATCTTTTTACTATACACCAAATCCGTATTGCTTTTATTATCGATAATATCTTTATTAACCCTATCGATATTTTTATCACAATCATTTATCATTACAATTATGATGGAAACTGGTAGCAATGATGATTTGATCGTATGATCATCGTAGTCAATGTCGTAATTGCTATCGGTTTTATGTGATCGATATTGTTATCGTTTTATCGATATCATTATTGACAATTTACTATAATTATATATATTGCTACAAGTTAACGATATCGGTTCTTTGCATTTTTAATGGCATTACATATTTGATCGATATTGTTATCGAGAACGTTGTGGGTTCTGTATTTGATATTAATTATTATTATTGTACTGTAAATTTTTAATATGTTTGCAATTATAAACAGCGTTGTTATCGATATCGTTATTGCTATCAATGACCATTATCGGTATCGATAACACAGCTGTCACAGCAATCAGCAATCCGCAATCGCTGACAGCGGGAAGTGTCGTCAATGTTGTTTTCCCACCCATTGCAATGCCCATTATTAAACTTGAACGCGCACTTCCTTCCTTCCCACAACTTGCGAGCGACACAGACTGGTTTTTCTTAGTGTATACATGTGTGTGTGTGTGTGTGTGTGTGTGTGTGCTCGCTAGTGCAAGTGAGTGCAAGTGACGTCCGCTGTCGGCGCCGGCGGCAACGGCTTTCGAGCATCTTCGCGTCTAGCGCCGGCGGCGATGATGTAACCAGGCCCAAATGCCCGGCTCAGGTAACAGGTTGAATGCCGACGCGTTTTTGACACTTTTCAACTGTTTTCCACTTGATTACCGAGCCACAGATTATGCATACATATTAAAATCGTCTACAGATTTCCGGTAATTACTTTCCCAAAAACTAATCGAGAAAAAAACTAAAAACAAAAAACGTTTTCGCAAATGAAATCGCATATTCAAGAAATGGTTTTTCAAATTTGAAATTTTTCATATATTTTGTAGTCAATCTTTTGTAGTGCTAATCGAAAACTCGTTGGGCCGGTGTGTGCCTGTATTTTAGATCTAGATTTTATAATACAATGTGATTGCCTTTGATTATCAACTGGTTTGACAGGCCGAGTTCTGCTTTGACTTTGGTAGCATTTAAATGTTTGGCTTTTGTTTTAATTAGGAGCCCATTCGTCTGTGGCTTTTGAATAATACACTATGCAAAAAACTAAATATAAAACTTGAATATAAATGAAAACTTAAATAAATATAAAACTTGTTAATAGAAAAAAAGATTTCAAAAACTATTTTTAGAAATATTTTATTCTAGTCTAGCTTAAAATTTAATTATACAAAAACAAAAATAGAACAAAAATCTCAAAAATAAAGAAACTATTGTTAGAAATATTTTATTTCTAATTTAGGAATGGAAATTTATTTATGCTGTTAAATTGAGTATTTGAACTAAAACCCGAAAAATATTTGAAAAAAATTTAAATGCAATTTCAGAATTTATTAAAACCTTTAATTTGTATAGTTATTCTATAATTTATAGTTTGCTTAAAGGCGAGTAAAATTAACTTTAAAAATGTTTAAAAAAAACTCTTCCAAAAAATCAATTTTAAACTTTATCTTAAAACATTTCAAAAATATTTAAAAATTTCTTTGATAAAATATAATAGAAACCGTTATAAATTGAATGCTTTAATTTTTTTCATTATCTTAACTGTTAGCGAAATTGTGTCCAGTGTATATATATGAATATATCGTTGGTGTAGGTAGGTTGCTCAGCTAACCAATCAAGCTGAAATCGCCAACAGGGTGACTCAACGTGGGGGCCAGGTGAACAAAAGCAAAAGTAATAACCGATCGCCAATTGGCACTGGATCTGCATGCCAAATGAGCTGTGAGAATGTGTGGTAAGCGGAATGGGCTGGGGTGGGGTCAACCCCCCCACAGACTGGCAAGCTTCAGGGTTAAACGAGTGCGAGCTGTGCAGCTAATTGGAGCAGAAAGCGGCGAGAGGGCAATATGAAACGTCTAATCTTTGGTTCAGCCTTCGATCAAACCAGTAGACAGACAGTTAAGCTTGGGCAATTAAACTGGATTTTGGTTTAACAGTAAGAACAAACAACAAAAAGAGAGCGAAAAAAAAATCAAATAAGGTTGGTTGGTTTGATACAATATTCAATGCGATTGCGATTGGAATTTTTGAAAGTAAAAGCTTTGAAGCCCAGACCCAGCCCAACCCAACACGCAATGGAAGGTTGCGCTAATGCGATTCCAGTACTTCCAATAAGAGCGAGCACATTCCAAAAAAAAACACACAAAAAATTACAATAACAAAAATGGCTACCACTTACCGTACGCAATCAATGCCAGGATCAGGACGCAGCTAAATTGCGCTCGTTGCATGTTGCGGCGAATTCGAAAACTAAATAACGGAAATGCTAACAACAACAGCAACAACGGCAAAAAAACGGCAATAGCAAAATTGCAAGAAGGTTGCCCAAAAAAAAACAATGTAAATAAATATCAACAACAACAAACGCGACGACTACGGCGGCTTTTAATTTGAATTCAACAGCGCGACACTTAAAATTCCGCTGCACGTTTTAACGGTTACGCGTTCCAAACTCAACTGAAAAGATTTATACCGCGCTCAAGAAGAAGAAGAAGCAGAAGTAACAGCAGCAACAGTCGCAGCAGCAGCGGCGGCGACAGAAACAAAAGTTTTGCAAAGCTCTTTTTTTCTGTATTTTATTTATTTTTTTTTTTTTTTTTGTTATTTTTTGGCTTCTGCGTTTGCGCGCGTTTCGTGTTTGAATTTGGGGTTGGGGGCGCTGGGCATAAAAAAGGGGTCGCCAGGGGCAGAGGCTATGCGGCATAAGTACATGTGCACACACTTAAGCATGCGAGCATGCATGTGTGTGTGTGTATGTGTGTGTATGACTATGTTGTCACAGCGCGCTCGCAACGATAGATCAAGCGGTGTTTTTTTGTTTTTTGGTACAAATACGAAATGCAAAACGTGATTTGGGCATTTTTGTTGTTGTTGCTTCCAACATGTGTGATTGAAAGTAAAAGGCAAAGCTCGCGCAGCCGTAAGCTTCATTCATGATTGCATTCGGCTTGCCTCGGGCTCGTGTGTTTGTGTTCGTGCTTTGCTTTCGTTCGTCTTACCGATTACCGTTACATTGTTAACTATTGCAAAACTGTTGTTACTCTTGCTTCTGCTGTCGTTGTTGTTGTTGTTATTGTCGTCTGCAGGCAGACAACGGCGATTACATAACCAAAATAGCCCGAAAGCTGTCGTTGCCTGCAGCTCGCTGCACTTTTTGCATAAGGGTATGACCGTTTTTTCATCATGTTTGCTTTGCATATAAAATTACACTCTGTTATATGAATACATATAACACTTTAAGCTGTCAAGCAACTGTAATGTTATATTGTTAAGTAGATATTTAAGATTCTTCTGGATAACTATCACATGCGAAAATTACATATTGAAAATGCAAAATTATCATCGTTGCCAAAGTCGAGGCACCAAAAAAAGTTCCGAAATTGTTTTAAAATAAAATGAAAAATACTATTGTAAAGTCGTTAAAAATCTAGAATTCACAAACTTTCTTAAAATAAACATTTTTTCTTCTAATTTTCGACCTTGTACTGCATATATATACCTAATCAGATATACAAACTAGAGAAAAATTAAAAAAATCTTTCGAATTTTGGGAATCATCCTAAATCTATGAGAATTGAAAAAAAAAAATATTTCAGAACATCCCCACAGATGCGTAAGGGTATTTATGCTTCAGCATGATGCAGTTGACCTTATTTGGCCCGCTGTTCATTGGCCAAATGTAATTAATGGGTATTGTGTTTAGTTGACAAAGGGTTAATGAAGCTCGCGCTGGCATAGAGCGAGGTTTAAAGTCATCGGAGCTCCTAAGAGGGGCCTTATTTCATAATAGGAAGCGAACAATGTTGAGGAGATTGAAATGAGAGTATCTAGTGTTTAGCCAAAGACAATATAAACACTAAGATGAGTAACGCAGTACACCGAAATCCTACAAGGCAGCTTGATATTTTGCAAAATTGAGAACGAAACGATATCGATGCACTTGCGCTCTCACAATTTAAAGAGCGTAAAATTCTAAAAATAGAATCCACTCTCAGCTTGGCATGCTAAGTGTCGTGAGAGCATTTATGTTTGGTCTTGGTTTCAATTTTAGAAGGCCGGCCAATTTTAATAACTTTTGATTTTCCAGCCGCGAGTACACCCTTTCCCTGAATAGGCTATGTTTACTTTTTTAGTGCTTTTTACATTTTACTTCAAAACTTTGTTATATGTAATTGTTTATCAGTATAAGGCAATATGTTTGCTGCATATATACTGAGTTTTAATTAAACTAATACATTAAATATGTTTTATATAAACATTTTATATATGAAAAGTATAAATAAGGGTATTTTTGCCTCGACGCACCAAAACAATACACACATTGTCGAGCCAATGCATAAGTATGCGTGTCCGCAACCCATAATATGCATGAAGATCTAAAGGTTGCATATATTTTCAATACGCGACGTCACATCTTAGGTTTCGTTGCGAGTGTGCATAAGCTGATGTGACGTCACGTCGATGCGTCGAATTATGGACCATTTCCCTTTTTACTATGCTACTCCGGCAGGCAAAATTTCTAGCTACCTGCGCCTTGCTTAAGCCTGTACCCCCCTCCCCGCACACTTCTCCTATTTGTTCTTTATTACTCTTGGACTTCGGCATTGAATCGTGTGGCTTTTCGCTCTCGAAAAGCCACTCGGCTGGTGTGGCGTTTGAAGAGCGAAAAGCCACTTGAAAAGCCACACCAGAAATTTTTGCGCACGTTGAAATGTATGCGCGTTACTCATCTTAGTGTTTATATTGTCTTTGGTTTAGCACTAGATTTATGACATATTGATTTTTCCTCGATTTGGCCGACTAAGCAGGAATTTACTTATATGCTATATATAAATAAATCTTTCGCACTCGCAAGATAAAAAACACAATTGGCATAATTTTAAGTCTTGTTATTTAATCGAATGAGTTGGCAAATGGAAATGAATGTTATGTTTGGTTTTTGTTGTTGTTGTGTGAATGTAATCGTTTACAAATTGCGATCAATCAGTGATCATCAGTGCAGTCCACTCGTATTGCATTATAGTATTTAAAAAAATAGATGGGAAAAGATAAAGAAAGTAAAACAGAAAAATGTGGTTCAGAAAAGTAAAGGATAGTACGAAGTATCAAGGATTTAGTGAAGAACTGTAGCTTGAAAAAATAAATTAAAAGATTAGTAACATAATAACCTTTTAAAAGATATGTAAGGGAGAATAAGCATGTTTAAAAGAAGAATCAAAGAAAATATAAAACTAGTTTATACTAAAAAAAAAGCTTCCCTTAAGATCAGTTTTCAAAACGTATAAGAATGAAACTTTTTAAAGATCCGTTAAGATAAGTAACATAGAAAAACTTTTTTAAAGATCAGTTAACATAAGTTCAAGAAAAATGTGTATGAAAAACGGATTTTTAGAGAGAAAATATAATTTTTGAAGAGTTTAGAAAATACCAAAACAATAGAAAGTTAAGACAGAAAACATTTTTAAAAACATTTTGTAACAAATACAAAGATCAGTTAGAAAATTATTTAGGAAAGAACTTTAGAAATATAATTATCTATAATGAAATGAAACTTTATAAAGAATCAAAGTATATAGAAAGATTATAGGCAGCCTTAGATAACCCATAGCATTCATAAAGAAAATATATATAATAAACTATCTCAGGAATCGAAAAATTAAAAAAAAATTAATTGAAAGTTGAAAGTAACACAAAAAGATAAAAGATAATAAAAATAGATTACACAAAAAAAATAAAAGTTTGTATTTTATAAATAGATACAATAAAAGGGATGGAAAACAATAGAAAAGAATGTAAAATAGTACAGATAGTTCATAGAAAACAGTTTATTTATATTGTTTTTTGTATAGTAAGTAAAAGAAGAACGGAAAATATATACACAACGTTTAAAAGAGCAGTATAGAAAGTCAGTAAAAATAGAGGAAAAAGATAGATAGATAGAAAAAAATTATGAGAACAAGGCAAAGTGTAGAAAAATATAGGAAAAGAAAAGAGAAGTTACTCGTTGAGATAAAGTAACGAGTGGCGAGTAGCGACTAACGAGAAGTCTGGGAAATTAAGTGCTACACATACGCGCTATAGGAATAGGCTAGAAACTACTAAGTTTAAGTGACTACTACGCGCGTCCGGCCAGAGACTACGGCGCTTACTGCGGCTTCAGTTCTACTTCCGTATGTCTCTCTGTCTGTCCAAATGTCTATGTGTATGTGTGTGTTGTGCATTTTCTTTTGGGTATCTGTAGTAGACGCGCGTAAGTGTGGAATATTGTGGGCAGTGCGTGTTTTGATTTGTTTTTTATCGGCGGGTGGCACGCGGCTTGACCGGCTGGCTTAGTCCTTCTTGTCATCGGTATCCTTGTACCAATCCTCGCAGCCGGGCACGTTCTCGGGCGCATCGCACATCTCGGTAACATCGTTGTAGACCTCGCCCAGCTGGCAGCCCAGATCCCGTGGGTCCTCACCGTTCAGGCACACATAGAACTTCTGGCAATCCGAGGGATGTGGATATTTGGGGTGTGTGACCACCTGACCGCGCACATCGGTCTTGGGCTGATCCTTGGGGCAGGCAAAGCCGCTCTCGGATTTCTCTGCGCAAACAAAAAATGAACAGAAAGCGAATTCGAAATGTTAAAATGTTAATTCTCAATTGAATTTTTTCTCTCTCTCTCTCGCTATCTCTTTTTCCTATGTTAAAGCTGTACTCACTCTCTGGATCGCCGCAGCCCTCACGCTTGGCAGTGTCGGGCCAGACGCAGGTGCCGGAGTACTCATCGAAATGGAGGCCAACGGTGCACTTCATCTCCAGCGCATCACCTTCAATGCAGTTGTAGAAAATGTTGCAAACGCTCGCATCTGGATGCGCAAAGAAGCCGTTTTTGCGTGGACAATATTTAGTGGACTTGGGCTCCTCTGTATTTGAAAGAAAATCCAAATTTTAATCGGGTTTTAATTTGAGCCGTATGAGAAAAACTTACGCAGCTCTGTGCGATCCTCGCAGTCCACATTGAAGGGCTGATCGCATTTGTTGACCTTGCGATTGAGCGGATCAAAGACGAGGCCATCGGCGCAGAGTTTCGCCGTGGCCACGCCGTCGTGGCATTCATAATACTTGTCGCACTGCACCTCATCCGCGAACTGACCGTTAGGCTTGGGGCACTCGAAGCCAGCTGCATCTAAGTGGAATAAATAAAAAGAAAATGGAGTTGAAGATGGGGCAGAAAAGTTCATTAAACTTGTCCGCTTTCACCGAACTGGCTACCCAGCAGAAAACTGTAACAAAAACAGACAAACGAACGTGCAATCGATCAGTTGATCGATTGTTGCAGCAAACCGCATTTGGGTTTTCAGTTGTTGTTTTTTTTTCCTATTGCTAGCCCTGTCTGGCAACAGCTGCGGTTACATAATCTTTGCGGCTTTGGGCTTGGCTATATCGCAGTCCCAGTTTTCAGTTACAGTTCCAGTTCCAAGTCAGGCGTCCGGTTTTCCTCACACGCCCAGGCCCAGACGCAGCCGGTTTCTTTAAATGTATTTTTCTATTACCTGTTTCGCCAAACGAACTGCGGCATTTAATAAATGCAAAATAATGCGAGATTTGAGCGGCGCTTAAATGTCAGACAGGGTCGACCCATGACATATAAATATTCGCAATTAATTGCTTCTCGATAAATTTACGGAATGCAAGCCTGCTTGTACAGAGAACCGTTAGCTGCAGCATAGAGAACTTGCACCAATACGGACACACATACATGCATACATTCATATACTAATATGCGGGCAATGTCAATGTGATTAGCACAAAGTTGCCAATTTATTTCAAAATTTTTATTTGCTTAGGTATTTTTTTTTTTATTTTATTGCTGGCTAAACAATAGCCTGGCAAATAACAGAGTTGCAAATGGGTTCGTATGCAAATATACTAAAATTAATGCAAAATATTCACTCACTTGTCGCCGCTACACACAACGTCACAGCAATGGCACATAAAAATAATTTCATTTTCTGTTGATTTTGGAAAAACTTAATTTAAGAAATAAATGTGTCACAACTATTTGTGACAAATCCTTTGAGAGACAAAAAAAAATTGTTCAGCGGACAACTAAAATCGCGACTTAAGCGTGCGATGGTTAAACTTAAACTAACAACGGAACGCCAAAGAGGCGCACTTTTCAAGACTTTTTCACCGGCAACGGCAACGCTCGGCGTTGGCAGCGGCGTCAGCGTCAGACGTTGGCGACGCATGGGCGCAGGCGCGCCAGACGCCAATGCTAACCTGGGGGATTGCTGCGGGTTAGCCGCAGTGGCAGCGAAGAAAGGCAAGGCAAATCTGTAATGAAGCAAGTAAATACACGAACACTGTGTGTGTGAGTGTGTGCACACATAAACTGTTCAATTTGTATGTGCCTTGAAGCCCAAATAAAATACACGAAAAAAAAAACAAACAAATACACAATTCATATGCGCCAGCGCTTTAACTGAAACTTTGCCGGGTTAACGACGCGCATGCAAATGCTTAACAATTTACAGCAATAAAGAGCCAAAGCAGCAGTAACAAAAATAACCAAAAAAAAAATATACAAAATTAAAAAGAAAGAAGCAAACGTAAAGATAACAAGCGCAAATGAGTATTAAATTAAAGACAAAACAGCAAAACCTTTCAAATAACAGCAACAACGGTGCAGTTCAATATGAAGAGCTGTGCATAAGTGTGTGGTGTGTGTGTCTGTGTGCCCGTTCAAGTGGCATCACCGGTAAATGCAATTTGAAAACGTCATCAGCCTTTCGCTAAACTGAGTGCAGCGTGGCCAGACTTTAAACAGGTGGCAGGCCTTGGAGCAGGATGCGCGGCAGCCAGGCAAAATCAACAACCACACGAGCTCTAGTCGGCAGTGACCGACTATGAAATACCCTAAAACCAGCTGCAAGCTAAAAATCACAAATACGCACGTCGGAAGCCCTTAAATATAGCATTCGAATATAAATGTTGGGGCGAGGTGGGAAAGGTATCCAAAAATGAAATTTTCTATATTTCATAAATAAATTTGAATTTCTGTACTCTCTGAGATATGCAAAGAAAGCCATGTTGAAGACAGGGAGACGTCGCATACATTGGCACAAAAACATTATGCCCATAATTTCAGAGTATAAAAAGATGGAAAAGGAACTGTGTCAAGCAAAAAAAAAAAAGAAAAAAATGTTTATCTGAATTCATATGCAGAGCATATACATAATAAAAGCATATATATGTATATATGTAAATGCGAGTATGCTAAATATGACGCACACGCAATGTCCGAAAAAAACAGAGAAAAAAACCCGTTGTCCTTGGGCTATGTTCAGATAGCCGGCAAAACAACACGAGCGTAGTACGAGTATGTTAAAAAAAAAAAAACAAAAAACTAAATTAAAAATAAAAACAGAAACTGAAAAGAAACAGGCTGACAAACCTAAAAAGCAGTTAGCAACTAGTTAAAGTTAATTAAAAAACATATAAATACATACATATACACTTTTACTCTCGTTCGGCATGAAGTAAATGCCAGTCGCAGGTCCGGCAACTTCGAGCAGCTTCTAAGAAGCAACAACAGCAACAACAACAATGAAGCGATATTAAAGCTTAGCAATTTAATAATATGAGCAATTAATTTGCAAATTATGCGCGCTTCGAATTGTTGCAGATTATAGATATATGTATGTATATATATATATATACACATTTATTTATTTATGTGCAAACGGCTCTTGCAATTAGCGAAAAGCTGTTGAGAAAAGCAAAGCTAGAAAAAAACTGTAATATTTGTGTGGCCGACGATTAAATACGCTTGCTGCAATGAAAGTTATCTATTATACATTATGTTAATTTAATTTTAACTATGTTAATTTAATAAAAAAAAACAAAAAAAATTTTTTTTTTATAACCACCAATTTTTAAGCAATCATTGCTATGGTAGCTATGGTAGCTATATAATAAGTGGTTTGATCCGTTCGATTTCAGCATTGTCAAATTTTATGATCATACTTTTAAACTATAACATGTAAAATAATAATATAAAAAAATATATAAATGATTCAAAATGTATTTATTATTTTCTAGCGTTTCACATTTCCAGAAAAATGTGTGATACCTGCTGCAAGGGTATCAAAAAACAAATAAAACCGCTTTACAGTTTGGCAACGCCGCCGACAGCATCAAGTTTTTTTTTGTATTTTATTGTAGTTGTGTTGCTGTTGTTGGTGTAACAACTGGCAGATGCGCTGATTTATCATGATCAACATGATCATTATCAGCGGCTGCTGTGCTGCCTGGAGCACAAGACAAGACGCAAGATTTTGTAATTCAAGGTTTTTTGTTCGTTTGGACTGCAATCAAATTAGCCAAAAAAGAAAAAGCTCTTGCAATCGATGGCTTCAGCTTTATTACGAAGCTCAATAACAAAAAAAAAAAAAAAAGAAAAACAAAAACAAAGTCGCCCCACAATCAGTTAATGTTATTGGCATTACGAAATCAATGCATATGCAATTTATAGGCCATCAAGTTGCTTTTTAAATTAAAGATGCGCCAACCCAAATAACAGCTTAAAGAAAAAGCCAAACTTTTTTTGTTTTTTTTTTTTTAATGTATTTATGTGTATTAATGTAAAATTTTAAGGCTGGGCTCGCAGTCAAAAGTGAACGAACCACCAACTATGTCATTGTCATTGGATGTGTGTATGCAGGTGTGTGTTGTGTGTGTGGGTGCCATAAGATGTCTTTCACATGGCATTTGGTGCCAGGTCAGCCGGACAATTAACAGGTAATTACGGAAAAGGCCGCTTAATATGCCACACGCTGGTACATGCTCACCATTTACAGTTATGCGGCGTTGCATGGGAGCCGCCTGCAATGACAATGAATAAAACAAGTTACATTCTCGTTTAGCTTTCTATTTTCATTTGGCCATTTATAGTGACAAACAATTGCGGGTTCTTATGATTTCACTTGACTTCCAAATGCGCAGTGCATTAATTAATTTTGAACGTGCTGTTGCTGTTTTTCGTTTAAGCCATGCAACAACAGCTGTTTGGTTAGAATTTTAAATCTGGCGCCTTAAAAGCGCTGCCGGATCAATGAAATTGCATCTCAAGTAAAATGCTGCCACTTACATTTTTCGTCATCCAGTCGACAGTCAGTATTTTTGTTATATCGATTACCAGTGAATTGAATTTTTTGACGCACGGTCACACTGTCGCTATTCGCAAAACAGCAGTCGCATTTTCAATTGGAATAAAATGTTATTTAAACAATTTGCAAATATTTAATAAACGAGTAACCAGCGTAAAAACAACATTTAAAAGGTGAGTTACAAAGTGTTTGTCTGTTTCAAGTGTTGTGCAGCAAATTAATTGTTTGATTGAGACGAAGTTAAAAATTGGGCACACGAGCGAAAAGCTAAAAACGACGTCACAACGACGACAGCGCTGTTACTGCTGCTGCCAATGTTGCTGCTGCGCCGCCGTCATCACATCTTGTGGTTGCCATTGGACTATTGATTTTTTTGCATAGTGTTAGACGCAACGTATTGTCGGCCATTTGATATATGGTTTGTGTACTTATCTAGTGAAAACAAAGTAATTTGCATACACACACACATACACACAGCACGCACAGTTGTGTGGCTTTCTTAACTGTTGGCCAGTTGCTGTTGTTGTTGTTGTTGTTGCTATTGGAGGTGACATCATCAAAAGCAGCTGCGCTAACCAATACTGCTCACTTGCATTGAACTTTTGGCCAAAACTGATTCATAATTCGCCTTTAATCTTATTTACATTTCAGCTGAAGCTGCTCTCGAACTGCACTTGTAGTTGTAGTTTTTATTATTGTTGTAGCCAAAAAGTGACCACCCCCCGCACTCCACACCTGTAGTAACGTAAACCACACCTCAGAAATGGATCGCAAGGCTGAGTTGGAGCGCAAAAAGGCCAAATTGGCCGCACTGCGCGAGGAGAAGGATCGTCGTCGCCGCGAAAAGGAAATCAAGGACATGGAAGAGGCAGCCGGACGCATCGGCACCGGCACCGGCATTGACAAGGATCAGCGCAAGTGCGTAGTTATTCAGTTGTCCCGTTTGTTAAAATGAATTGTGTTTTCTAAATGTTTGTGCCCTTGCAGAGATCTCGATGAAATGTTGTCCTCGCTGGGAGTTGCGCCCGTCTCGGAAGTGCTATCCTCGCTGTCTTCAGCGAACTCGCTGACATCCGATAATTCTAATACACAAACGCCCGATGTCAGCCTGCAGGCTACCGTTAATGGACAGGGGTATATATATAGATGTGTATATAAACATATGTAGGCCTTTCCAGGGGCATGTCTTTAATTTAAAGATGGTTGATCTCCTGGAAATGTCTACATTTTAAACTGGAAATGTATCCATTTTAAACTTGTTTTTCTGGCCAATTTGCAGCGGCGGCAAGAAGCAGCCCCTTAATCTGAGCGTTTACAACGTGCAGGCCACAAACATTCCACCAAAGGAGACACTCGTCTATACGAAACAAACACAGACCACCAGCACCGGCGGACACGAGCGTGATGGTGCGTATACGATAATCGATATACCCTATACTCCATACCATAACTCTATAGCATATGTAACAAATAGTATCCTATGCTAGCTCTAATGTAACCCATAACCGAATCATCATATATATTATATATATGTATATGGCTACTGTGTAAACACTTTCCATAGTTTGTTCTCTTCAATCTATTTTTTTTTTAATTATCATTTTTTGTGTGTGAATTGAGAAAATGTATATGTAACTGTTATTTGCCTCTCTATTTTGCCGTCTGTTCGCTTGCCAACTACAGTATGTACTCAATAATATGCTAATATAACAACAGAACCCGACACAACCCCACCCCCAAATACCACCCGCACATTGTCCTTTGCCTGATCCAACTTTCAATTTGTTTTGCGCTTTGACTGAAAGTTCAAATCCGAACAATATATATATATATAGAGCAAGCATATATATACATATACTAAGTGAAATAAAATAACAAATACAGTTCTTTCTTGCCACTCATCGCCTCTGTCAGGATATATGGAGGACTGGTGGCGTCCACGTAAAGGTACTAAACATAGTTTTAAGCAGCCAACAAAACAATTTAGGCAACAGCATACAATTCATTATGGTAACCAATTCTATAATATATGCTATACAAAACAAACAAACAATAAATATGCTCTTTTCAAGTTTTCCTTTTTATTTTTCTTTCATATTCATTCATCACGCGTGGTGTATTTCATCATTATTTTGTTAATTTTTGATTCATTCATCCATTGGCTGTTGCTTTTGTTTGTGTTTTTTTTTCTTCTCTGCATTCGCTGCTTATAAACTATTTAGGCACTGTATTCTTTGTTTTTGTATTTAGGCATTGATTGAGCGCATTTAATAATTTGTCTATTTACTTTTTCTTCCCCCTTTTATCTGTTCTTGGTACGCACGCAAAAAATACTGCAGCTCATGCTACGGATTATTATGGTGAGTAGTTGTTGAGTTTTGTATGTAATAATTACCTAAACCAAACCTCCAGCCGCCCCAAACCCCCCCTGTCTAAGAAATCCAAGTAGAAATCCCATTTGTAACTAGATATCTATAATCATATGCCTATCTCTCTATCTTTCTCTTTATCTCTGTATTTCGATCTGTTTATCTTTGTCATTCTCCTTCGCTCGTTGTATGTAGTTACTCGCTATTTATTAGCTCTCGTTACTTAATACTCGTTAGTTTTATGTATTAATGTAGTTCTCGGTAATGTACTTCTAGTACATAAATGCTTTTTACGGCCTTTCTGGTACAATACAATATATTTCTATCGTTTTTATTCAATTTAATACTTATTGGAATTATTTTGATTTATCTGTAGCGCCTAGACAGCATCATATGATATTCAGTTTGTATCAGCATTATCTCCTATATATCTATATATATATATAAATATCTAAACGAAGCGTTTTTAACTACGTATATGAAATTGTTCAACTCCACCCAATTTATAAGTTTTTTTTTCGTTAAATTCGTTAAGTAGTTGATTTTTAGTTAAGTTTTTTTCTTATTATATTATAAATGCTATATATAAACCTATACTTTATTCGTTTGCTTAAGAACCAACCAAAAAAAAAATGAATAGCTCGCATTTTAATTTTGCGGATAATCAAGTATAACAGTTTGTCGTTGCAACTGTTATACGTTAGTCGTATTATTTATTAGAGGAGGTCTGCCTGGAATTTTTATTTTTAGCATAACCAAAATTTTACATATATATATAAATTATATATTCATAATGTGTCTAGCCAACTTTTCCAACGCAAGTATCGAGTGTATTTATCGATTATAAACCTAAGTCTTGAACAAAATGTAAGCCACAAATACACACAGACACGCACACACATACACACACACATCCAACACGAATGCATGTAAAAGCACTGAGAAATATCATGTACTATATAATAATCGACATATATTTATATATACTTGAACTTAGTATTATCAGTTATAATCTTAACATTGTATTATAATTTATTAAGGTCGCCTTGTTTTGGTCGACTTGTGTGCTAATTTTTTTGATCGAAAAATCATGATTTATGTTTTATCTATATACTCCAGATGACTCATATAAAAAACGTCTGAAAACATATATATTCATATAATCGGTTGCTTTTATCGTTTCGTTCATCTACTTTATTTTTGTATGCCCTTTGTTATATTCACGAAGAAGGAAAAAACAATCTTGATTTATTTAAAGGGCGGTGATTTAAGGCCAACTTTTGTGCCTTGATTTCTTTTGATTTTTTTTTGTGAAGAAAGAAAAAAATGAAAAGCAAAGAAATACTAAAATCAACAACAACTATGTACAATATATTTATTTCTTTATATTTCTTCAAGATGAATACAATCTTAATCCGGGTTTAGAGTGGGAGGATGAATTCACAGGTAGGTACACCCAAACAAAGGGCTCTTTGAAAACAGTGACGGAAATCGACATGAAGCAAAATAGGAACGTGCAAATTCTAATAACTACGAATTGATCAAAAGCGGAAATACAAAAATGAAGAAATTATTATTATGAAAAAAACATATATATTCAAACTTCGCGCTGGCTGACACACACTCTAGAAACACACACACACACACAAACAGTTTACACCAACTGCCCCCCTCTCTCTATCTCTGTATCTCTCCATTTATCTGTCTCTTTTTCGCTCGCTGATTATATCTAATTACCGTTACATGCTGTACAGTTAATGAAAAGCCCATGCCATAATGCCTGCCGCATGCATGATTTAGCATCAAAACAAAAATTTCCCATTTGTATGTTTTTCGTAACTAACCTCAAAATTTAAAAAAAAATGTTCATTTCATCATTCAATTTTTTAACTGCGACTAACTATTGTTTCATAACCTATTGTTTCTAGATCCAGATACTGAACGAAAATCACTTAAATTTGTTTATTTACTTTTTAATTTTTTAAACTTTTTTTTTTGGGGAAATCTAACGCTAGTTTCGAAATGTTTCGCTCTTTGGTTAACAACCCTGTCTTGCAAGCCTCTCTTTTGTACTCTCTCACATGCCACGCAGCCAATCACAGGCAGACACACACATTCACACACACACGCTCTGCCTCTCTTACACACACATACAGATCTCAGCTTCCTTTTCCACTCTTTGTCCCTCCCGCTCACTCTCTATCTTTCTCAACAAGCACAGCAAGCGAAGCGCGTCGTCGGCGGCTCTCTTTAATGTACCGTTAACGGTTAACTGTACCCCAAAGCACACACTCAATAAAAAGCGACCCCTGTCGGCTGCTTATGTTAAATGTTAAAAAGCAAAGAAATTAAACAAAAAATATGTAATATATTCCTAGTATAAATACATAATTTTAAGCGAAAAAAATTTATAAACTGGGTGGAGTAAAAGCAAAACAAAAAAACTGATTTATTGTTAAACACTACGATTACGAACTAGAGAAGCAAACAGTGTTTATAGAGTTTTGCAGTTAAATGTGAAACAACATAACTACCAAAATACTTACTACATAATTACATTATAATAATACTCGAGATATGCCTCTGAACTCTCTCTATATCGGTCTCTCGCTATCTCTCATCTCTCTCTTTCTCTATTTCTTATGCTGATACACTACATACATTGCATATGTACATATACCTACTTATACATATACTTATTAGCGGCGTATGAGATTAAAAGAATTTTTACATTTTTTAAATTTTAAAAATAATTAATTTTTTTTTTTATTAATTGGCTTTGTTTTAAGTTGTATGGTGTAAAGCGTAAAGCACAACTAACAGCATCAAGTGCATATATATATACACACACACACACACAGACGCGCACTCACACACACACCATGTACTAAATACTTGTTTTGTCATATCTATAAAAAATCGTTTACTTTTTGATATAACACAAGTATGAAAGCGTGTGTCTGTTCCTCTCTCTCTCTCTCCATGTTCCTCTCGATCAGCCTCTCTTAAAAATGCGCCTGATCTCTCATTTTGTCTCTCCCCTCTATGTTTTGCTTCTACTCTCACACACAGCTGTGCCGAGTTCAAGTATTCTCTCTTTTCCAACACTGCGAATCCAGCTAACCTCACTTTCACCCACCACACACACACACACACACATACACACAAACACAAAAGCCCTGTAACAAAGCCAAAAAAAAAAAAAAAATTTACAATTTTTGCAAGAAAGACAGAGACAACAAGCAAAAACGAAGCTATGTAAAAAGAAAATGAAACGCCACGTTGAACCGTTAAAGCGTCCGTTAAAAGCAACAAAAACAACAAAAAGAAACGCAAACCAAAGTAGAATTGTTCCTGTTCTGTCGATTGTCATGTTCCTTTAGCTGTGTTAGTTTTATACCTTAAACAGTGCTTGCATTTGATGCCCAAGGAGACGACGAAGAGAGCTCGCTGCCCCATTTGGATCATGGCTTCAGTTCCAAGCTGCCGCCCGGCTATCTCACCCACGGCCTGCCCACGGTCAAGGATGTGGCCCCGGCCATCACACCCCTGGAGCAAAAGAAGGAGCAGGAGGAGAAGAAGGAAGGTGAGTACAAACTGATCCAGAGATGGTCACGAATATCATATCAATTAGAGTAGAGAAAAAGGCGTGTTCGTGTCACGAACCTTGATTAAAACTAAAGAAAAAATACGAACCTTGTTAAAATCGTGATCGTGATGGTGATCGCAAAAGGATTTCATAGAAATAAAACTAAACACTGTTAGTTTTAGATATAGAAATGAATTAAAACAATTATTGTATTTTTCGTGATTATAAATAACTATGTTCTAACTATGTTCACAAATTTTTAAGGGAATCCCTGTGACACGAAACTGTAAAAGAAAAATTGTGAAATTTTTGATTTCTTTTAAATCACATAAACATTTACGAATATTTATTTATCGTATATTTCCCGTGACATTGATATTTATTTATCTTCTAATTCTCGTAACACGAACACAAACTAAACCATTCTCAATTGTTTGTTGCAGTCAAAGAACTGTCGGAGGAGCAAAAGCAGATGATCATACTGTCGGAGGACTTTCAGAGATTCGTATTGCGCGCCGGCCGCGTCATCGAGCGCGCCCTCTCCGAGAACGTGGACATCTACACGGACTACATTGGGTGCGGCGACAACGAGGAGGCCAACGATGAACGTTCCCATGCGCGACTGTCGCGGAATCGTGTCTTCTATGATGAGCGCTGGTCGAAAAATCGCTGCATCACCAGCATGGACTGGTCAATGCACTTTCCGGAACTGGTGGTGGCCTCGTATCACAACAACGAGGAGAGTCCCAACGAGCCCGATGGCGTTGTGATGGTCTGGAATACAAAATTCAAGAAGCAAACGCCCGAGGATGTGTTCCACTGTCAGAGCGCTGTGATGTCCACGTGCTTTGCCAAATTCAATCCCAACTTAATACTGGGCGGCACATATTCCGGCCAGATTGTCCTCTGGGATAATCGTGTCCAGAAACGCACCCCCATTCAGCGTACACCATTAAGCGCCGCCGCGCACACACATCCCGTCTATTGCCTCCAGATGGTGGGCACACAGAACGCCCATAATGTCATCTCGATATCATCCGATGGCAAATTGTGCTCCTGGTCGCTGGACATGCTCTCCCAGCCGCAGGACACACTCGAACTGCAGCAGCGCCAATCGAAGGCAATCGCCATAACGTGCATGGCCTTCCCGGCCAATGAGATCAACAGCTTGGTCATGGGCAGCGAGGATGGCTACGTTTATTCGGCATCCCGTCACGGTCTTCGCTCCGGCGTCAATGAGGTATTCGAACGTCATTTGGGCCCCATTACCGGCATCTCAACGCACTACAATCAATCGTCGCCGGACTTTGGTCATCTGTTCCTAACCTCATCGATCGATTGGACCATCAAGCTCTGGTCCCTCAAGGTGAGTGGGTGGAGTTGGAGTTCGTCATTGTTTAAATTTCATTTTAATTGTGTGGCATTCGTTTGCAGGACACAAAGCCGCTCTATTCGTTCGAGGACAATTCGGACTATGTGATGGACGTCGCCTGGTCGCCCGTTCATCCCGCGCTCTTTGCTGCTGTTGATGGTAGCGGTCGCCTTGATTTGTGGAATCTCAATCAAGACACCGAAGTACCGACAGCATCAATCGTTGTCGATGGTGCGCCAGCGCTCAATCGCGTCTCCTGGACACCATCCGGTCTCCACGTCACCATTGGCGATGAGGCCGGCAAACTTTATGTCTACGATGTGGCTGAGCATTTGGCGCTCCCGTCGCGCGATGAATGGTCGCGTTTCAATGCGACGCTCAACGAGCTCAAGATGAATCAGAACGACGAGGTCTAATATATATATATATATATACAGAGATATATATATATATTTAAGCATATATGGCACAATCACAGACATCGTTCACAGTTAGCCAGGATGCGTTTCGTATAAAACCCAAAATGTATTCTTAATCGCATTGTGGCGGGCGGAAATGAAAGCAAACGAAAGAAAATTTATTTATATAACTATTATTTTGCATTTTTTCTAAGTGTTGTAATAACTTTGCTTTTGCCCAAGTTATGAAACAACTGTTTTTTTTTTTGTATTTTTTTTAATACTCCGCCACGCCTCGCTTTAGCCCATTTTCTACCCATTTTCCACGATATGCCCGTTTATAGCTAAAAAAAGGCTTTTAAGGGGGCATTCCCCTGTTTATAACCCAAGCTGAAACCCAGATTCGTATTTAAGTGTAGAACACGAAAATACAAAAAAAAATATATATATATTGAAAAAATCAAGAATGCGATATAAGATATATACGATTTTAGTTTTAATACGAAATGATATATCCGATGTGCTGTATTGAAAGGTCTCCCAAAATGCAAACATATTCATTGGTATTGTAATTTATTTGATATACATATTAATAATATGTTTAGAACTGATTTGATTTCGTTTGCTGTTTATTGATTTTCCCTAACGAGCTGTGTATAAAAAAAAAAACAAATTCAAGAAAATGGATAAAAACCCATTTGAGCTGTTTTTGGATATCAATCGGCAGCAAATACAAACAAATAAATATACACACACAAATAAATATATATATATATTATATAACGCGATATTTACATACACAAGCATGAAACGAACAAGTTGAGAATTAGAAGAATGAAACAAAAGAGAAATTTAATTGAATTGTATATTAATATCTCATGCAAGTGACAACAACAACAAAACTAATACTATTTAACGAGATTAAATAAAGATAAAAAATATATGTATGTAGTATCTCTCTTTATCTGTTTTAATTAGACAACATTCATATCTGGCTATTCATTCGTATTCAATTGACTCATGCGAATGGCATGTGAAATGAAATTATATAAGGCAAGTAAGTGCATTGCCATTTGGACAGTGAAGCCGTAGTTAAAGCGAAATCAAAAGCTTCGTCATAAAAAGCTCGCCAAGCAGCAGCAGCGGCAAAAACAACGACAGCGCAATGTAAGTGTCAGTATCAAAAGTCAAAGGCAAGCGACAAGTGCGAAGGCAGCGCCAAAGAAATTAATAATAAAGAGGGGCAAAAAAAACTTAACGAGCCACAGCCCACGATTGAGGTATTCAAAGAACTATTCCGTTATTCGGTGCTAAAAACAAAAGAGCGCTATTTAAGAGAACGTGACGTTACAATATCGTTTTGTGAGTTTTGTTTACATCGCATTGGAGCTAAATGATATAGTTGTCTGATTGCAACAATTTTAATAAACATAAGTGCAATAATACGTTTCATTCGTTAAACGTTAAGAGCGAAATCGTTGTTATTTTCATACAAGCGAAATTTCGTTATTGCAACGTCATAATTTTAAGAGCTGCAAATTCTTTGCATAACCTGTGGCTACAATACAATACGCACTCAAGGCACGCAGGGTAGCGCAAATTTGCCGAATAGCAGTTAAAAAAGCAGAACAACAACAACAAATGGATTACAAGGTGAGTACATGAATATCGATACTTTGTGCATTTATGCAAATGTAAATGTGCTGACTCATCCATTGCAGCCAGTGCCCTGTGTGGTGGCGCGCCGCCCCTTCGATGCGGCCAGCGACAGCCAGGAGCTGCGCGCTGCGATGCGCGGCCTTGGCACCGATGAGGAGCAAATCATCGAGGTGCTGACCACCCGGAGCAATGAACAGCGTCAACTGATTGCGGCCGCCTACGCAACGGAATTTGAACGGGATCTGATCGATGATCTGAAAGGTGAGCTGGGCGGCAAGTTTGAGGATGTGATTGTGGCGCTGATGCGACCGCCTGTTGAGTATCTGTGCCAGCAGCTGCACAGTGCGATGGCCGGCATTGGCACCGAGGAGGCGACCCTGGTCGAGATCCTGTGCACCAAGACTAACGAGGAGATGCAAAAGATTGTGGTCACATATGAGGAGAAATACGGACGCCCGTTGGCCGAGCAAATGTGCAGCGAGACATCCGGTTTCTTTCGCCGTCTACTAACGCTAATCGTGACCGGTGTGCGGGATGCGCTGGACACGCCCGTGGATGCGGCACAGGCCAAGGATCAGGCGTCACAGCTTTATGCCGCCGGCGAGGCCAAACTGGGTACCGATGAGGAGGTCTTCAATCGCATTATGGCACACGCCAGCTTCCCCCAGTTGCGGCTTGTCTTCGATGAGTACAAGGAGCTCTCCGGCCAGACCATCGAGCAGGCCATCAAGCATGAAATGGCCGATGAGCTGCACGAGGCCATGATGGCTATAGGTGCGTATGCAGTTTCTCTACGGGATTAGTCCGATTGTTTAAAGCTGTAAACGAGTATGGCGCAGTCGGTTACACCCGACTGCAACTTTCTCACCTATTTATTAACTTTTTTTTGCTCTTCCAGTGGAGTGCGTCCAGTCGCCGGCGGCATTTTTTGCCAATCGCCTGTACAAGGCCATGGACGGAGCGGGCACCGATGATGCCACAATGATACGCATCATTGTCTCCCGCTCGGAGATTGATCTGGAGACCATCAAGCAGGAGTTTGAGCGCATCTATAATCGCACCTTGCACAGCGCCGTGGTCGTAAGTGAATGCCCATGTTATTTCGTATAACCTGAACCCATGGAAAGTGAGAATATATAATCTGTCTGTCTGTCCGTCCGTGGCAGAGACTTAAAGAGTTCGATGTTATATAATCTTTAACGAAGTAGTATAGAGCTGAAACCTTGGACGCAGTTACCCTTTTCAAAGTGATAAGGTTTTTATGCCACGCCCACTGGGAGGCTGGCAATTCAATAACACTTCAAATCGTAAATCGATTAAAGGTATTTCCAACAATTTAAAGTCAAAGACACCAAATGTGGTATGTGGGGATGGCTACTGACCTCTTCCAAAGATTGTAATCTTGACATTCCAGCCACGCCCACTAGAACGCCCTTCAACCAAAGTTTTTCCAAATTTGGAAGGCCACCTCGACCTTTAAAAATTGGTACAAAAATTTGGACATGTAGCTCTCGGACCCATAGGTCTTATATTTCAAACACCCTAAATTTTGTCAAAACTGAACCGATTTTCATGATTGATGGCATTCTGGTCATGATTTTTCATTATCATCAATTTTATATTTAAAATCAACAAATTTTTGAGAAATTATTTTTGTAAATTTACTTAAATTTGAAAAAAAAATTTTTCAACATATAAAATTGCGAGTTTGCAATTTTAATCGATTTTTTTGGCCACAAATAGTATAAAAAACAACATTTAACCTGATTCTGAGGGGGTCAAATTTTTGGTCAAAAATCATGCTAAAATTGAGAACATTTTGGACAAGTAGAACTCTCGGACCCATAGATCTCATTTTTAAACACCCATAAATTTGTGAAAACTGAACCGATTTTCATTTAGATCGATTCTGCATTAAAATCAATAAATTAAAAAAAATTTTTTTTTTGTTTTTTTTTTTTAAATCATGTATTCCCCCCTTATTCATTTTCGAAAAAAAATTTTTTTCAAAATTTAAAATTGCGAGTTTGCAATTTTAATCGATTTTGCTGGCCACAAATAGTATAAAAAAACACATTTAACCTGATTCTGAGAGGGTCAAATTTTTTGTCAAAAATCATGTCAAAATTGAGAAAATTTTGGACATGTAA
This sequence comes from Drosophila paramelanica, assembly GCA_035043915.1. NCBI lineage: Eukaryota > Metazoa > Arthropoda > Insecta > Diptera > Drosophilidae > Drosophila > Drosophila paramelanica. The sequence continues at coordinate 2,729,140 of JAWNMO010000557.1, read as the reverse complement.
AGCTCTTGGACCCATAGGTCTCACATTTGAAATACACATAAATTGGTCAAAACTGAACCGATTTTCATGTTTGATAGCATTCTGGTCTTGATTTTTCACTAACATTGATTCTACATTTAAAATCGAAGCTGGTCAGGTTCAGGTTATCCGCTAGTCGGCTGTTTCCGGCTAGTCCACTCTTATTTGTTTATATCTGTGCATATATCTTTAAGTAATGCATTTCGTACTTTTGCTTTATGTATTCTTGCCCCCAACTTGATCTTGATATTGATCGTACATTATCCCTACATTACGCACTTTGTTGTTTGTGGTATGGCTTGTGGTTTGTTGTTGTTATTGTTATTGGTCCTAGGACGTAAGTATTGGTTCCTTTATTGGATAGTCTCTGTTTGGTGGTGGCATTCCAAAATTAGCTGCATATGGGCAATTCCAGGGCTAAATATTCAAAAAAAAAAAAGTCAACAACTCTTTGCCCATCCTCATTTATGTTGAGTACAGCAAGTATCATTATCATTTTATAAAAAAATTCAAAATCTGAACAAAACAACCCAGTTTCTTCATACAATTTATTTTTATATAAACTCACATAAATTTTACTTAAATAAATATTGTTTATTTTTTTTCTTAAAAGTGCTAGTTTTTAATTGTATATATATATATATATATATATATTTTAAATACGATACGCTTTGCTTTATTTCACACTCAAGCTTTTGTTTATATCAATTTTGATTTTGATCATAATATATTGAACAACTAACAAAGCGTTAACCAAAATATTGTCTGATATCTTTTTGCCATTGCTTTTATTTAATTATTGCCTTTTAAAGGGGAAATTTTGCATTCCATAACTTGGTTTACAAAGAAGCATTAAAAGAACAACCTCACTAAAAACTAATTTAAAGCAAAATTAAGCAAGAGAATAAAATAGTTTAATTTTTTTGACCAACAGTTCCTATAATAGGAGCACATTTAAAAAGCAATAAAGCTTTTCATACATAACCTCTTTTTTTTTGGTCGATTGTTCCTATAACAGTCCGATCTTGCCAAGTTTGTTAGAGATATCTTGAGATATATCATACAAGAAATGGAGAATGTTACCGAAAGTTTATATAGCAGCTATATGATATATTAAACCGATATTGATAATTTTAAATATATTAATCACAAAAAATAATTTTTTACTGAATTTGAAACGAGCACTCTTTGGCAGCTATATAATATAGTGGCCCGATCCGAACGAATTAAAATTTTAATTTAAAAAAAAAGTATATTTAAACACTTTAAGCTGTCATGAAAACAATCAGACTTGGCTCTAAAGTTGGCAATAAATGCTGTTTAAGAATATATATATATATAGATGTGAATATACATTGTGGTTTTCTTTTAAACGTTTTGTGACAAAATTGTAATAGCCTTCAAAAAAGTAAGTTCAACTTACCGACCCCTTTTTCTTTACTTATATTGGCAATAATAAGTAAAGTTAAAATCATTCAAGTATATTTTCGACGTTTTATTTTTTGTTCTGGAAATGCCCATATCTAAAGTGTGTCACAAATTTAACAACAATTTCTAATTCACCCCATTTGTATTCTCTTGCAGTCGGAAACCTCTGGGGACTACAAACGCGCTCTGACCGCACTGCTGGGCGGCGCCTAAGTTGGATTTAAATCGGGCTATATAATTATATCAAATATTTAACGCTCTTCTTAAATTGATTTATAGTATTGTAGTGCCTTTAGAGAAAAACTCGCTTTTAATGTTTGCACAGTGCGCACAGTTGTGGCAATAAATATACGTACATATACACAAATATATATCATTTAAATATATATATACCTAGCAAAAATGGATACATGAAATTTTTGAACTTAAACATTTAAACTATCGATTTGGTGCCTAATGCACTGGCTGGGAGAGGTGGGAGGGGATAACAGCTACCCACATCCAGATGAAATTGGTTTCAATACTAAATAAGCAAAACAAAGAAAATCGGGAAAAACGCAACTACTTAAAGAACAGTTTGTGCAGCTCCTTGGTCTTTACGGGCAGAAAGTTTTGCATCTCATCCGGATTCGTCCAAAAGCTGGTCGAACTCTGCAAATAAGAGTATTTGAGTAGTCGTATATTTATAAAAGCAGTGTCCACTCACCTGCAGCTCACTGCAGGGCGCCTCGCGATGAATGTACTCCTTCAGTATATAATCATTCTCGATCTCCCAGTGGAAACGCGTGTCGTGCATGCGGATGAGGACATCATCGATCCGCAGAAAGTGACGCAGAAGCACAAAGAAACCGGAGGGCATAACGCGCTAAAAATATATATGCAAGCAAAAAACATCTTAAATATATATCTTAAAAAATGTAGTTAAAAAACCATGTAACTGGAAATTTGTAGGGCTCAATCCAAAAAAAACTAAAATATTCTATAACTCAAATTCGTATTTCTGGTAAGTTTAGTTCCTATGATCTACGAACTATACTCAAAAAAACATTGGCTGAACAACGATATTTATCGATCCTATTTATCCTAAAAAAACTAAATAAATCATTGATTGATTACATTAAGCTACTATATCAATATAAATATATTAAACATTTTTTAAACTCTAAATATCATAACCAAATCCAGCAATTATGCTCAAGAACTTTTGAGCATCAGATTACTATATCATATTATGTAACATAGAAAAAATCGGAAAAATTTGTTTCTTCAGATAACTTGTGCAAAAACGGCAATAAGGAGCTTTAGTATGACCAAGTCATCGGCTATATACTGGCATTCATTATTATATCATATAGTTATTATAGGAACAAACGCTCGCAAATTGAATTTTTTTCCGAGGAGATAGGTTTCTTTTTCAATATAACTTTAGAAAACTCGTCAATAACGAGTTGTGTAATGATCCTAATACATAGCCAAAAACCTTATCAGATAGGAATATATCATATAGCTGGCATAGGAACAATCGCAAGTTGAATTATTACAATCAAAACTAATTTGAAAACTCGGCAGAAACGAGTTTTGGCGTGATCCTAAGACAGGATTTAATTCCAATCAACGTTGGACTACTAAGTAATGTAGCTATTATAAGGGACAATTGGTCAGATAGCACAGGAATATAAATCGCAAGTGCAAGGGTATTGAATCGTCGGCAGCTGATAGATAACTATTGTTTCTTGATCACTTTGTAGGGTATATAAAGCACATCACTTTGCCGGCTACTCACAATGCGCACGCTCATCACAGAGATGCCATGATCGTGCAGCTCATCCTCGTACAGTGTGAGATCATGATAGAAGAGAATATTCTCGCGCTGCATCAGCTTCATCTTGTTGAGCGTCTGCTCGGTGGTCTCGGAGCGGAATTTATCATTCAATGTGCCCTGATATGTGGATGTAAAGGTCCAGTCGAACGGCTTGTATTTCTGTTCCATGTTCTGCTCCGAGCTGCAATTTAAGAGTGTATTTGTAACCCGATCATATGGCAATCTTTGTTGTTGTTGTTTTTACCGCGTTTCGCGCCATTCCTGGGCGCAGGCGACTTCGACGGGCGCCTGTTTGCCATTGGAGACCAGAGCCAGTGCGTTCATCGGCTTGAACTCCATGAGGGCGCCATCCTTGTGCTGCAGCACCAGCTTATTCTTGTGGAACACCATGTCCGGCAGATGTGGCAGCTCCAGCGAATGCTGATATGTGCAGAGATCACAGCGATTGGCAGCGTCCTTATCGCAGCACTTGTCGCTGCCCAAATGGCACATGCTCTTTAATATGTGCGACTTCTCGTAGCTGATGGACCAGTCATTGAAGCGTATGGATTCGCAGTCCACCGGCAATCGGAGCATACCGTACTACAAACAAACAAACATATATGTATGTGCATGTATGTATAGACATATTTATGATATATATAATTATCGCTGTGTTTGTAACAAAATGAGAATTACACGCGCTGTCAGATTGGCATTTGCTTACTTCATTCGCCATAGAGATGCTGCGGTGGTATTTGTGAGAATACTAGCAATTAAAAATATACTCATATATAAATAAAACGCGAATAATTCAGCAGTGTAATTCCGTGTGTAGCCTTTATCGATTTTCAAAATCGTTGCCAAATTTGTCATCGATATATTTTGTAAGCTTATGCAAAATTCGAAACTTCAAACAATTGACAAAAAAGTTGCTGCTCTCGAGTATCAATATAAATCATATAGCCCAGCAATTGATGGTAAAGGAAACATAGTAAAACTGTGAAAAATAACAATGCAAATTGATGCAATTTCGATCGATACATCGCGCCAAAAAGAAAACATCGATTAATCGCCGGCATTGTCACCACTAAAGCGAAGCGGCAAATGTTTTTGTTTTTGTCAGTTATTTCACTCAATTATTTTGCTGTAGTTTAACAACTTTTCATCTTGAAACAACTTCATTAGAAAACGTCTAAAGAAAGTTCCCACCGTGATGATTGCGTTAAAGCGCCTGCCACGGTTTTGCATGTTACGCACACGCGGCCCTATGCCAAAATTCTCCACATATTCGGCGCCAAGAATGTGCAAGGCGCAAACAACGGTAAAGGAGGTAACCGACATTGCCGACACACTGAAAACCGGGCTGCGCGCCCTCGGCCAGCCGACGAGTGCCACGCATCCCCATCTGATCAAACCCAACGAATTGGTGCCCGGCGTGGAGCAGCGCGAGTTTCAGGCACGGCGCGCACAGCTTATGCAAGGTCTGCAGGCCTATGCGGAAAGTATTGGCGGCGATTTCAATGGACGGACCTCAAAGTGCCACATGGTATCTATATATATATAGATATATATATTATTCAACTCGTATTAACATATCTTATGTTGCAGCTGATAATTGGGGCGGCGTCCAAAAAGTATATGAGCGGAAAAATTCCATATGTGTTCCGTCAGAGTTCGGACTTTTATTATTTAACCGGTTGCTTGGAACCGGATTCGGTGCTGATGCTAACCATTGATGAGGCCGGCGTAGTGCAGTCGACGATGTTTATGCGGCCCAAGGATGCGCATGCGGAACTTTGGGATGGTCCACGCACAGGACCCGATTATGCCATACAACTGTTTGGCGTCAACGAGGCATATCCCATTGATACCTTCAGTCAGATGGTGGCCGCGCGTGTTTCACAGCTCAAGCCACATCTGTGGTTCGATCTGAAGCACTCGGAGCTGCCCAGCGTGACGGATGTGTTACTCCAGGTGTGCAATAACGAGCGCACCCAACTGCTGCCCGTTTACACGTTTTTGGAGAATATGCGACTGATCAAGTCACCCGCCGAGATGCAGCTAATGCGACGCACCTGCTCGATAGCCTCGCACGCCTTCAACGAGGTGATGGCCGAGACACTGCCGGGCCAATCGGAGCATCAGCTGTACGCCGCTATTGATTTTAAGTGCCGCATGCGCAACGCCAGCTATTTGGCCTATCCGCCGGTGGTGGCCGCTGGCAAAAATGCCACCGTTATTCACTATGTAAACAACACACAGCTGCTGCAGCCACAGGAACTGTTGCTAATGGATGCCGGCTGCGAATACGGCGGCTACACCAGCGACATAACACGCACCTGGCCCGTCACCGGCCAATTTACCGAGCCACAGCGCACGCTCTACGACATGGTCGAGCAGCTTCAAAAGGAGACAATCGGTGAAAGAATCCGCAGATGGCTCTTTTTTGTCATCTCTAATCTTTCGATTTGTTTGCAGGTCTCATTATGCAGCCAGGCGGCGAGACGTTGGATCAAATGTTCGAGACGACCTGCTTTAAGCTGGGCAAATATCTGCAAGAGATTGGACTTGTGGCCAAGGATCTGAGCGATCACAAAGAGCTGGCCACGCAGGGCTACAAGTTCTGTCCGCATCACGTCTCCCACTATCTGGGCATGGATGTTCACGATACGCCGCATGTGCCGCGCAACACGCGCCTGCAGCCGGGCATGGTCTTCACCGTCGAGCCGGGCATTTACATTGATGAGAAGCGCACGGATGTGCCGCCCGAATTCCGCGGCATTGGCATACGCATCGAGGACGATATACTTATCAATGAGCACGGCCAGGTCGAGGTGCTCACCGCCGGCTGTGTTAAGGAGCGTCGCGCTATCGAAGATCTATTCAAGTAGTCGCCACCGTTCCCACCGACTGGGCCCATCAAAATTCCTAGTCATAGATTAATTTAAGCACATTTACTTGTGATCGCTCTCGCTGCCCCACAGACAGACTCACACATATATAAAAAGAAACAATTTAGGAAAATGATTATAATAGAATATATTTGACTGGTCATCACAATCGCTTAAAGCTTGGCAAATACGGGCTTCTCATCCTTTGTGAGCTGTGCGGCCACCGACTGAGCAAAGTCCTCCGATTGCAGATTCAGTTTGTTGATAATACGCTGTAAAAAAAAAAGAAAAGAAAACGGGGTAAAAGGTTAACAACAATCTCTAAAAAGTTTGTATTTTTGTATTCCAAATTGAAATTTATCAAACGGAAGCTTCGTATTTGTATTACTTTGCCTTTTAAATGCATAGTTTATATTTAAGACACAAATTTAAAAATCCCTAGATTAGTTTTCCGCTTAGTTTCCAACTTAGACAGGGGATTACTAAACAACGTATTCGCTAGTTTTAAAAAAAAAACTGTAAAATTTTTCCCAGCCATTTGCTTTTCATTTGAATAAGCTATCTAAGGTCACTTACAATGTGATCGAGTCCCTCCTGATTGGTGTGCTCCAGCGAATAGACCATGTTCTCCTTGGTCGTTTGCACGGCAATGGGACTTTTGCCGGCAATATCCTCGGCCAGGGCCAGGGCGCCTACCACCAGCGAATCCTTGTCGGGAAATACGCGGCTGACGAGGCCGCTGCGCTCGGCTTCGGCCGCCTCAAAACGGCGGCCCGTGTAGCAGAGTTCGCGCGCCAGCGACTGGCTGCCAATGGCCTTCGGCAGGCGCTGGAGCGAGCCGACATCGGCGGCCATGCCGATGTCTACCTCTTTGACCTGGAAGAACGCGTCCTGTGTGCTATAGCGTATGTCCGCAGCGGTAATCAGATCGACGCCGGCGCCAATGCACGCCTGATGCACCGCCATGATGACGGGCTTGGGACACCGCTCGACGGCGCTAATCGAGTCCTGGTACAGCTTAATTGTGCGCTCCAGCACAACGCCCTTGCGTGCCACATCCTCGCATTCGGCCAGCTGCTGGCCGAGGCTCATCATCGAGGTTAGATCGATGCCGGCACAGAAATGCTTGCCGGCAGCGGACAGAACAATCGCCCGGCAATCCGGATTGATGGCTAGCGTTTCAAAGCAGTCTTTGATCTCGCTGCGTACGGAATTAACAATAAGTATGCATATGTATTTAAGCTATTCGCACCTACAGCCACATGTCCCTGTTGATGGCGTTTAGCTGTTTGGGCCGGTTCAGCTCCACATGGAAGACAAAGGGCTTCGGCGAGCTGATGGCCAGCGTCTTGAACTGTGCAGCCACGGCGGCGGCCGCCTGTGTGCTGCTGTGTGTGTTGTTGCGATGGGGCTGCATTGCTGCAAGAAAGGTAAATTCAGGTTTCGAATGAAAATCTATTCGGACTTTGTACCGTTCAATTGGACTCGGGGTTTTAAATTAACTGAATTCAAGTACGACGTTCAATCTAATCTCGGACTTTGCGTTGGTCACACTTACCAGCAATTCTGGGTGATAGTCGGATAATGCTTGTGAATCTTGGCAGCGACATAATTGCGAATTCAAATGGTGTTCACAAAAATTCAGCCTTTTATATGTGCATATATATATATATATATTTAGAGCGGTTGTTGACACTTGTTGCTCTTACCGATACTTTTTGAAAAAACGATAGCACTACGCTATCGATACTGTACAGCTTTAAGCAACTTACAAACATGGATGCAGTTGACATATAATTTTATGTTTATGAGACTCTTGCAGACATATTTTAAATTAAGCATATGTTTCGTAAATACTGCCGTTTCTGTTGATACTTGTTGCGACAATAGAGACTTTTTACAAAAATTAATAGCTTATTGACGTCACCGTTGACACCTAATTCACTTATTAGATGTTTTTTTGAAGCTTGTGATTTTAGAAAACGTTAGACAAATACCGTACCAAATACAGTACCAAATACTGACCCAGTAAGGTGTTTGCGTTATCGAAACCTTCTTCCGTCAACCGTTCACTAAGAATTTTGCCAATGCCGGCCAGTTCTGTAACCGACTTCTCGCCCATTGTCTTATTAACAAAATTTTTGTGCTGTTGCGTAGTGCTTGACACATTCCTTCGTTCGGTTTTTTCTTAATTTTATCTAAAAATATATTTTAAACGCTTGTTGACACTTGTCGCACATATCGATATCGCACGATACATATCGATGGTAGAGTTGTACATCTTCCTTTCATTTAATAAGTACATTTTATTGTTCAATTGTTATTGTTTGAACAAAACACAATTTTGTAACAAAAAAATATAATGGCGCTTAATACATATAATGTCATATTTAATTATCAAAGTACAGTAAAAAATTAATGTTTTAAATAATTGATAAATGATATTAATTTAAATGCATAAAACGATAATTGGAATATAACGGTATTTTTTCTATGTGAGTTTTATGTGAGTTGTTCAATTGAACGATTCAACACAGCTCTACTCAGCTTCTCTGACGTCACACTTGACCATCGCACTTTCGTTCTTATCGGGTGGGAGGAACACGGGACGCAAAACATAAACACATATGTATGTACATATAATGGCATCTGATTCTGTTGTCGCTGATAAGCCGCCGCCGGCGCTGCATTTCCCAGCTATTGCCAATTATCAGCAAAGGCCAAGACTAAGGCAAACACAGTTATTCAGATAAGCGCACTAGAAAGAATCAAAGTGAAATGAGTGATTCCCTGGACGTGTTGGTCTTCGGCTCCGCCATCATAGACTTCATCTGGTAAGTGGACAACGGACATTAGTTGGCTACCTCTTATAGCGTACTTTCAATACCCAGCTATACACCACGCCTGCCCAAAGCCGGCGAAACACTGCACGGCCACAAATTCCAGACGGGATTCGGTGGCAAAGGTGCCAATCAATGCGTGGCGGCTGCTCGTCTGGGTTCCCGTACGGCGCTCGTAGCCAAGCTGGGCGACGACAGTTTCGGTACCGATTACCTGCGTCAACTGCGCGCCGAGTCGGTCAACGTGGAGCACGTGCAGCAGCTGAGCGGCGCAACGACGGGCGTTGCCCAAATTGCCGTCTCCGATGACGGCGAGAATAACATCATCATTGTGGTGGGCGCCAACAGATTACTGGACGCCAGCGATGTGGCAGGCGCAGCAAAACCTTTCGCACAGGCCAAGGTACTCGTCTGCCAGCTGGAAACGCCCGTTGAGGCTACGCTGGAGGCGCTGCGCCAATTTCGGGGCGTGTCCATTTTGAATGCTGCGCCCGCGCTGGAGCAAACGCCAGCGGAGCTGCTGAAGCTGGCGAGTATCTTATGTGTGAACGAGTCGGAGGCGGCGCTCATGACCGGCGTGCCAAGCATCAGCAGCATCAGGTAATGGAGAACCTGCTGCACAAATCGGATAATTTTATTTGATTTGTTCCACAGCGATGCGAATGCGGCAATGCAGCGGCTTATTGAGCTGGGCGCCAACACGGTGATCATAACGCTGGGCAAACTGGGCGCTGTTTGCGCCACAAAGGAGGCGCCCACGCGGCACGAGCATGTGGCTGCGCCTTATGTGCCGCCCGAACTGGTGGTGGACACAACGGGCGCCGGCGATGCCTTCATTGGCGCCTTGGCGCACAACCTGGCCCGTTATCCGGAAGAAAAACTGACGGCGCACATCACAGCTGCCTGCCAAGTGGCCTCCAAGTCGGTGCAGCTGCCGGGCACGCAGGCCAGTTTTCCACATGCTTGAGAGCAACAAACGCAAAGAAAAAAAACCAAACGCTTAATAATTAAAAAACAAAAAGAACAAAAACAACAGCTTCTTGTCCTTTACATATAGAACTGTTTTTTTTTTCTTTTTTTACAACATTTAATGTGCTATTTATGTTAAGTCGTAAGTATAAAAAGAGAAATGAATTGTTTGGACTGCTTAACGCTCAATTTCGGTCATTAAAGACAGAACACAAAAACAGAATTTGGCTAATGCAATTTGCATGGTGTGTTGTACGTTTGATGTTGGCAAAACAATCTTCTCCAAATTAATAAATGTTTGATAATTGTGTGCTGCGCTCATTTCTTGCCAGACTTTTTAATTCCGCCACCGACGAGGGGTCCTTTTTTGGCCGCCTGCTGTTTAGCAGCTTCAAGCGCCTTTTGTTGGTCCTTTTGCTTTTGCTTGAAGGCAACATCGTCTTCGTCGAGCTCCTTGCCCTCCTTCTTGGGCGCCTTCAGTGGCTTCTTTTTACCGCCCTCGCGACCAGTCATCTTCTATAGTTGAGAATATTTATATTTTTAATGATTTTTATAGCCTGAATAGCGTTGTAGAATTGTCACTCACTCGCACGTTTTCCCAACTTTTCTATTTAGTGTTTGAGAACGAATAAAAATACTGAATGTCAGATATACACAGAATTTCAATATCGATACTTGTGTTTTCCAACTCTACAAAAGAAAGTGTGCACATTGTTTTTAGTGAAATCCGTTCAGCTTATCGCCAAAAACATACACATTAATGTTTATTAAAGAGCATAATAAAATATAACGTTAACCAAGTAATATACAAAAATGCTAAGACTAAAACTAAAGTTCTTTTCACTTAATTGAATTAAAATATATTCAATATATCGCCATAGTTATTGTATCTATCGATAGCTATTGAATTAAATCGGTTTTTTTCCTGAGTGCCACGATAGTTTAGCACACTGTTCACTTTTTACGAACACTTCACGAATTGCGTTCGTTAAGTGAGCACGCGGCTAATTTCGACGCCAAGTGGGAAATTTTATTCTTCAAAAGAAGTTTTTATTCTGTGACTTTTGTAAGAAGTTTAATAACTGAAGGTATTGTGCTTTTCTTTTATACAACTCTTTATTTTTTTTTGCTGCGAACTACAAAAAACGGACAGTGCACCCATTATAAATTCGCCATTGATTTTTTCTTCACATTCACCTTGCACTAGATTTTAGTTATGTAATGTGCTATTTTTTTTGTTGTGTGTCGGTGTTGGTTTAATACTCCGGTGTATGAATCTAACTGTATATTGTAGCCAAGCGCCATTAGAAACATGTATTATTATATATTTTTTTGTTAAAAAAAAATTGTTTGCAAAAACTGCTGCATAAATGGTGCTTACATAACCACAAAATAATTCGCAGGCCAAAACAACGTTGTACCAAATTTAAATTCGCAAAGAGTCAGCCTCTATATAAATAACAAGGTAAAACAGTCGTCCGTGTCCATGTCCTCTTTTTCAAGCACCCATACATACACCTGCAAAGTCTTAAGAACGCTCACGAGTTCTAACCTAAAAAATTTTCGCAAGAAAAAGTTGAAAGCAAGCAGAATAAAAAGAACAGTGTGCCACACAGGCAAACTGTCGCACACATGCACACATATGCATGCACAATTTGCGACAGCTGCTTTTCCAATGAATCTAATTGAATATCTCGATTTTACCTGTGTATGTGTAGTATTTTCATTTATATTTTTTTTAGTTGGAAGTGTGACAATTGCGGCTAGAAAAGCGGCACTCACACACAGTTACATAGATATAAGTTCCATGTGCTAGTCGTGCTCTCTCACTCACTCGCACGCTTCGCCATTTACACGCGCAAAATTCGCAGCGGTTGAATGTTAGTGTGTGTGTGTGTGTGTATTTTTTCTTTTCTTTTTCTTTTGCATTTCTTTTGTTTCCTAAATTTCTAAGAGCACATTTCTTTTTCTATTAACCAATGACCGCTTTATTTTCTGTCGAGTTGAAAACCCCGAAAATGTACATATACATTTTACCTGCTTTCTGAAAAATGCTTACAATAACTAGAACCGGTTCATTGGCGGTGCTGCCGCTGATGCTGCTTGACGTGACGTCAGCAAAGCAAACGCGTCATGTAAATTGCCGCATGTGATTTTTGTATTTATTTTTGCGCTTGTGGCATATTTAGCGCCATTTTTCATGTGGATTCCAACTGATTCCGTACATCGATAACATAGTTGGCTGTCCTGTCTAGTGTTGTGAAACAACGTCTTCAATTGCATATTCTCATTGAAATGGAGCTCAGCTCCATAGTTGCCAACTGGTTGTAAATGGCAAATAATAAACAAATCGCCGGCCCTCGCCCTGATGCGTCAGCAACAACGCTTCTGGAAATTTTATGCAAACGCTGCACACAAAGGTCGTTAGTTGAGAAGATATTGTTTATTTGTCTGTTGCCGGCTGTGTCTGGCAATGCTTGAAAGAACAACATCAGATTTACATGTGTGCATATAACAGTCTTGCCGCATTTAACCCATTGAACTGATTTCGCTGCAGGGCCATCGCACTTGGACCCATTTGCTTAAAATAGCCACAATTGAGTTTGAGGCCGCAACTTCGCTGCATTAGTTTTTTTCCCCTTGGCGCGCTGCCAGTATTTGTCGCTGCTGCGCCGCAGACGGCTAAGAATTGAACCGTCCAGCGTTATTTTTTTTTTATGTAATTGTCGGCGATAAGAAGACCTTGAAAAATTCTTATATAAAATAGCTGTATTAGTAGCTGTGTTTATCTAATCGCAGTACGCAGATTTGAGTTGCGCTCCCTTCCGTTTGCAAAAGCCCTGTGACGTCGCTTCGCTCATTGTATCTAAGAGAGAGCATGAGACAGACAAACTAAAAGAAAGAGAGCACCGCGCACATGCGTCAATTTTTCACAAGTCACATGCTACGTTGTTGATGCGGGCGTCAACGCTGCTCATGGTGTCGGCGCGTTGCCAACTGAGTTAAAAGTTTACATTTTTGGCAAGCATTCATTTTGCGAAGGCGCTGCAAACCTCGAAAGGGGTAAATGAAAAACAATTGAAAGAAATACATTTATATATTATATGATTGGGCCAACATTTATGCATTGTATTTTGTATATACTTCTTTTTCTCACTTTCTATTCCTATCAACGTTTGGCCCATAACTTCTCCTGTTTGTGGGTTCATTATCGCCTAGCTAACGGTGTTATGCAATGGGATTGGCATTGAATTCTTGACAGTCAGTGCTACCCAGACATATGTACATATAGACAAGATGATAAGGCGCTGATCTGCTCATTCTCTGCCTATCACTCTTTCTCTCTCGATCATTTTTGCGTATGCGCACACGTGCCAAAGCTTGTGTGTGTGTCTGTGTCTCTGCCTCTCAGTATTTTGAGCTTAAAACGTTAAAACGCTTTTGTTACCGTTATGTGGGGCGCTCACACTCTCTCGCAACTGTTGCGCTGCGACTGCGACGCGTGAGAGCACCTGAACTTGAATTCGCCTCTGCCAGCAGAGGCAGCAGCAGCAGCTGACCAACGCAGAGCAGGCTAGCTCGTTGCTTTCGCTGTGCGAATCGTTCACAAGCAATTTAGTTGCCGTCCGGTGCAGACCTTTCGCAAGGAATAAGGATAATAATAATTTTTTTTCGGTGCTGTGATATTTAAACACAAACAAATTGTACGTATTACAAATAAATTGCACTTATTGTGCATGAACACGAATGAATGCAAAAATAATTAGACGATATAGTTAAAAGAAAAGAATTGGTGAACAAATATAAACATTTTTTTTGCTTGCTTGGAGTTAAGCAACAATAGAATTTTTTTTTGTATTGTTACATAAACGTGCAAAAGCATTAAGCAACTGATAATTGGTAGCAACAAAAGCCTATTGTGTTTACAATTGAATATGAATTGGTTAAACAATATATATCTATATATTTTTTTCTGGTGACTGAAGCAGTTATGCAATCGAAATTAAAGAGTTGCCGCCCCAGTTATGTTCATTAGCCATGACAACAATACAGTGCAAAGCAATAAACAATAACCCCTCATCCAGGAAATTGTTACACGTGCAACTTCGTCTTGCTCTTAATTCTTTTCCTTTTCTTGTGCCCAGTTGAAACTATTACATCACGGTTGCGCGTGCTCTTTGCAAAAGCTCTTTCAATCGGCAATAGCAGATTCTTCGACCCCTGGAGATTAGATAACAGGGCAACGCTTTTACAGTTGATTGCTGCACGCCCACTACTGTTCGCTCAGTCAGCACAACAAAGTTCTCTTTAGTGCCGCTTTCTCTCTTTCTGTGCGCTCGAGCTGTGCCAGGTGTTACATAAATACGGTTTTCGTCAATGAAATGTGGCCTAGATGGGGGCTAGCTGCTGCCGCCTGCCGGTGGCTGCTAATTTAATTTTGTTGCCACATTTAAAGCAACAACGAAAAACAATGAAACACTTTTGCTGCTGTTGTTCATACACTTGAATTCTAAATTTAACAAGACAACAGAATGAAAAGAAAGCTCTCTCCCTCTCTATGACACTTTAGTCAATGTCAGCTGCGCGAACGAACACATGTATAGCCGTCCCCTTTACACAACCAGTTAGCATTGGTTTTTGTCCACAGCTGTCTGTGCTCTTGGCATTTCAATTAAATTGAAAGCGCTATCAACTATGTTATACAAGCGATATAATTATGCAATATGTACATATACACATATGCATGTGTGTGTATGTGCTCATTGCCAAAATTTTGTTACATTCAAAACAAACGTATATCGGGATGTTGTGCTTTTGCCACGTAACTTTTATAAAAGTCATTCCCCCCTTTTATATTCAATTCAAAGAGTTTGCGTTTATTGGTCTTTATTATAACTGGTTCAAACAGAACTCAATCAGATTGCAGCTAGATGGGTGCTCGTTTGCATAAATGCATGCAAGAAAAAATAAATAAATAAAATAAAAATTCGCTATATAAACACATGGCAGTTGGGGGTTTCAATTCTAAAACTGATTCATAAGCAGAAATAAAAAACCGCGACCAGTTTGCCGACGCTGTTTCACTCATATGCACCAATACATAAACAATTGCGAAGCCGCCGCTTGACAACGGCAACTGATATCGGTTGCTTATGTGTATTTCTTTCGTAAAATTAACACATATGCACATATTTAAAAATGCTGACATATGCACTCAGACAATAGTTGAAGTAAACTTGCTATTTAATTTAATGTATATTTGTATTTTATTTTAATATGCACAACTAAATCATGTTTAACCTAACCTAGTTTAAGTACTTTGCATGTTTAACCTAACCTAGTTTAAGTACTTTTTCATTTAACCCACTCTGGTGAACATCGCCGCTTCAAATTACAAAGCTCGTCTAACTTTCGATGACCGTTTGATTGTGCGCCTGCATGCAAAGTACTCGATACGTGGCGGCAGGTGGCATCGATTAATTGGTTATCGCGCGGTTTCGATTGCTTTTGAATTTGAGCGTTCTATGGACGCTATTGTTGCTTTCCCCCCATTTAAGTTTCATTTATGCATGTAACATTTTCATTTGGTTTTGGTGGCTATCATTTTTTGTTAATATTAAAACTGTGTCAAAGTGAAATGTGCTTTTAAACAAAACAAAAATCATTATGCAAGCAAAAATCAAGAACTCAATATCATTAATCAATCATAAACATAACCTCACAACTAATAACTGACTGAGAAATGAATGAATCAGAAGAAGATGATGGAGAAAAATGAAGATGGAAAGACAATTTTTTGTTAATTTGTGGCAAACTTGTGCGCACACATTTGTGTTTACAGCAAAATGGGCAAGGATTTTGATGCTATGGGATTCGTCAAGGACTTCGCTGCCGGAGGCATCTCCGCAGCCGTCTCAAAGACTGCCGTCGCACCCATTGAGCGTGTGAAACTGCTGCTGCAGGTTCAGCACATCTCGAAACAAATCACCCCCGATCAGCAATACAAGGGTATGGTTGATTGCTTTATCCGCATTCCAAAGGAACAAGGTTTTGCTTCATACTGGCGCGGTAACTTGGCCAACGTTATTAGATATTTCCCAACTCAGGCTCTGAACTTTGCCTTCAAGGACAAGTACAAGCAGGTGAGCATCTATCAGTCGCATCCCAATTTTGATTCAATCCAATCTATAACCATGCCTTGTTGGCACTGTATTCTTAGGTCTTCTTGGGTGGTGTTGACAAGAACACCCAGTTCTGGCGTTACTTCATGGGCAACTTGGCCTCTGGTGGTGCCGCTGGTGCAACCTCTCTCTGCTTTGTCTACCCATTGGACTTTGCTCGTACTCGGTAAGTTGGCAATCATATATGATCGATTCTAAAATATGCCCACTAATTGTGAATTTCTCACTTTGAATGATTATAGCTTGGCTGCTGATACTGGCAAGGGTGGCGCTCGTGAATTCACCGGTCTGGGCAACTGCTTGACCAAGATCTTCAAGAGTGACGGTATCGTTGGCTTGTACCGTGGTTTCGGTGTATCCGTACAGGGTATCATCATCTACCGTGCTGCATACTTTGGCTTCTATGATACCGCTCGCGGTATGTTGCCCGATCCCAAGAACACACCCATCTACATCAGCTGGGCCATCGCTCAGGCTGTTACAACTGTTGCTGGTATTGTGTCCTATCCATTCGATACTGTGCGTCGTCGCATGATGATGCAGTCTGGTCGCAAGGCCACCGAGGTCATCTACAAGAACACACTGCACTGCTGGGCCACCATTGCCAAGCAGGAAGGCAGCGGTGCCTTCTTCAAGGGCGCCTTCTCCAACATTCTCAGAGGCACTGGCGGTGCTTTCGTGCTTGTGTTGTATGATGAGATCAAGAAGGTCTTGTAAATTAAATTATTAAATTATTCAAACAAAACATAAACGGCAACAACAACAAACAAACAAACAAAACAACAAACCACTACCAGCTAATTATATTATAAAATGAAAATTGTAACAGCAACAACAACAGCAGTAAATGTTTAAATGACAGCAAGAAACATCAACAGCAATAACCCCAATATAATTATGAAATTATATTATATATAATAACTGGAATATAATTTAATTGCACTTGCGTAAATAGCAAAACACTTAAGAACATCAATAATGGCCAGACAACAAACACAACAACAACAACAAGAGAAGCAAACAGGAGCTGGGAGAAACGGAGCGACAAACATCCAAACTTGAACCCCACAACACAAATACACACAGAGAGAGACAACAACAAAATCAGACGAACATTCTAGACATACATATATATTATTTATAAGCTAGTATTCTTGTTAAGTTCGACAGGTGATGTTGGCAGAGCGTGGATGTTCATTGCCGTTGCTTTGTTTCGCCTCAACCACGCCCCTTTTTGCCAATCAGTTTGTTAAAGAATCGAGTGCGCAATGCCTGAGAAATAATACGAACCCATTTCTTAAGCCTCTGCAGCAACAACAACAACAAACCAACAAACAAATCAACCTGCGGTTGGTTAAAAATATAAAAATTGATAAAAATAGTAGACAAATTGTGTTTTATTCAAATTCACGTCCATCATAATTTTCCTTCTTCAGCTCTAATTTTAAGTCGAGTAAATTAGGCGAATCAATAAAAAACTAAATAAATAAAAATTCACCAGTCTTTGGTGAATTTTGCTAGATTCGCCTGAGGTGAAAATGGAAAAATGCATACTGACCAACTTTAGGAAATCTACAGGTATTTCAAATTGTCAACTTCAATTTTGATAGAACTTAAAAACAACAACCCAGGCACTGCCGGGTCCTGCAAACAGGCCAGGTGACTTACAAAAAATTATTATAACCAAGTAGTCGATAGTATTTTATGCTAGTTATTCTATTTGAAATTCAAAATTAATGCGTCACATTCAGCTAGTTTTATTTTGGACCCGACTTTCAAAAAAATTAATATATAATATATATGAAAGAAAAAAAAATAATTAAGAAATATATTTTAACGTTTTATTTTCTTCGGACCTAAATATCCTTCGCAAAACGAAGACAAAAAGCAAGGACGGATAAAGCCGACCATAGATCCCAAGAAGGCAAACAACAGACGGCAAAGCAACTAAAGATCGTAAAAAAGAACGCAACAGAAAATTCGGCAAAATGGGTGACGATGGTGGCGCCATGAGGAAGGATAGCGTCAAATCCTTTCTCATCGATTTCATGATGGGCGGTGTTTCGGCGGCCTTGGCCAAAACGGCGGTGGCTCCAATCGAACGCGTCAAGCTCATCCTCCAGGTGCAGGAGGTATCGAAGCAGATACAGTCGGACAAGCGCTACAAGGGCATCGTCGACTGCTTTGTCCGCATACCCAAGGAACAGGGCTTCGCGTCTCTCTGGCGTGGCAATTTGGCCAATGTCATACGTTATTTTCCTACACAGGCTCTTAACTTCGCCTTCAAGGATGTATACAAGTCGGTGAGTGCATTGCATTAAACGCTCTCTCATACGCATTTTTCAAAGCTCTCGTTGTATACGCACCTAATTCGCCTATGATCTCTTATACGCTGACTTATACGCTTAAACGTTCACTTATATACCATAACTTATAAGCGTTCACTTATACGCTCTTGTATATTTTCTTATACGCTCATCTATACTTATACATTAACTTATACGTTCGCTTATACGCTAATATGTTCCCTTATACCATAACTGATACGTTGCGTGCTTATATTTTATCTTAAACCTTCACTTATACGTTTATTTATTTAATTGCCTATACGCTAACTTCTTCGTTGTATTCTCTTTTACGTTTTCCCTGTCTGAATCTCTTCCTCTCTTTAGGTATTTCTTGGTGGCATTGATAAGAAGAAGCAATTCTGGCGCCATTTTATGGGCAATTTAGCATCTGGTGGTGCTGCTGGCGCCACTTCCTTGTGCTTTGTCTATCCTCTGGATTTCGCACGTACTCGGTAAGTCCGTAAAAAAATTTTTTGGAGCAAAGAAGTGTAGGGCGATAAATAGATTTGATCAAAATGCCACGCCCCCAGTGGGCGTGTAAACGAGTATATATTCCAAATTAGCTATGCTTATCCGAATTGAACATCAACTTTGTACATTCGATTAAAAAATCGTTATGATAATCATCGATGAGTCGATATATCGAATGATTATCGAAACAAAATTGGATTTAGCATCACTATTCGGAAGAATATTTATACGAATGTATAACAATGTTGACAGCAGGATCGGATCGCAGCTAAGTTGAGGGTATCGCCTAGTCGAGCACGCCCGATTGTTCTTTTCTCCGCTTTGATGCCCTCTTCCTTCTCCATCCCCAGTTTGGCTGCAGATGTGGGCAAGGGCGGCCAGCGGGAGTTTAACGGACTGATCGACTGTCTGCGGAAGGTGGTCAAGTCGGACGGATTAATTGGTCTGTACCGTGGCTTTGTGGTGTCCGTGCAGGGCATCATCATCTATCGCGCTGCATACTTTGGATTCTACGATACGTGTCGCGATCACTTGCCAAATCCGAAAAATACGCCATTCTACGTTAGCTGGGGCATTGCCCAGGTGGTGACCACAATTGCCGGTATCGCATCGTATCCGTTCGATACGGTGCGCCGTCGAATGATGATGCAGTCGGGCCTCAAAAAGTCAGAGATGCTGTACAAGAATACCGCCCACTGTTGGATGGTGATCGCCAAACAGGAGGGCCTTGGCGCCTTCTTTAAGGGCGCCTTCTCGAATATTATTCGCGGCACTGGCGGTGCCCTTGTCCTGGCCATTTACGATGAGTTTAAGAAATATGTTTAATTGCCAACCAACACCACGGATCAGCATGCACAACCAGCCCCGTAACCTTAACCAGCACCACATCCACCTCCACCACCATCATCTTCAACATTATTATTATTATCGGCACCGCATCTACCCCACTCACCACCATCCAGAATTAGCCAGATGAACAACAATTCGCACAGATGAACTGGTGGCAAAAATGTTGTCTTAAAATATGGCGAAAAGATCTGGGTGTAAATTTCGACTTAAAAAGAGTACTGACAAAAATGAGCTAATATATTATTTTCATTGATTATTTAACTGAAGCTTCAAAATTATGCGTTAACTCACGGTGCTTTCTGCTTATGTTTCCCTGTGACATATTTAAATTAAATAAAATTATTTAAAACGGTGCTGAAAATTGATGAAAACATCGATATTTTTACCGATAAATTCGGCCACATTAGTCAAGTTCTTCACCAACAAATCCGATTCCATTAATTTATCCATTTTCAAAACGCGTACAAATTATATATTACACAAATGAAACATTTTCGCAAACATTTAACAAATTTTTGTGCATTTTTTTTTTTTCAAAAAAATTTGCCAGGTGTGAAACTCTACTCAAGGTAATTCTTAAAATTCGATTTAAATTGATTGCATTGATTAAAATTGTAGTGTAAAATCTAATTTAAATGTATTGTATTGATTAAAATTGTACGCTAATTTACATTGCCAAAGTATGTTCTCTTTTCTATGCATTTATAAGTAAATTATTTAAAAGACCTATTCGAAAATGTGCAAATAATTTTCGCCCAACAGAAAAGAAACGTATCAATTTGTGTTTTTTCAAGCAGCAAAAAATGCGAATAATTTATTGAATTTCATCAATCACTAGGGTTAATTATTAAATACACAGGTGTCTGTTTTTTTATATTAATTTATAATAAAGTAAAATTTACAAAAAACTTGTGGGGATAGTGTCAAATATTTCGTTAAGTGTGTGACTCGACTAAAGCTTCACATTCGTCAAGTTGACTACCAACAGCGGTTAAGGAAAAAAAAAGATTTACAATTTGCTTACAGTTACAAAATACAAATAATTTATTGAACTTTTTGTTTTCTATTTATTTCGGTTTTTTGTTTTGTTGCCTTGTGTATTGAACTTAAATGTTAGCAGGCGTTAAAGTTAAATTAAGCATTAAAATAACATTAAAAACAAATCAAGTCGCACGTTGAGCGGGCCGCGAGAGCGAACTGAACTGATCTGAGCAAGCTTTCGATAGAGCTTTTTTGTTGAAAAATGAAGGGAAGAAATAAAAATACAAAAAAAAAATATAACAACTTTCCAAGCAATTACACAAATTGCACTTAATCTTATTCTACTTTTTCGTAGTGGGTGTGCCTCATGCGTTAAGCGTTTTTCTTCTTCTGTTTTATGTTTTGTTGTTTTTGGGTGCGCATGACTATTATAATTGTTCCGTTATGGATCGAGTCGAATCTGGATCGGGATCAGATCAGATCGCTCGGCAATGCTGCAAATCGCTTTAATGCGTGGCGCCCGATCTGTGCGCCAGGAATAAGAAGTATGTGCCCGCCGCATAGGCCAAAAAGTTGAACAGTCCGAAGACGCCAGCCGCCGTATTGGAGCCATGTCCCTTGTCATTGGACTCGGCCCACCTGGCCAGCTGCACGATGAACGCAATAAAGTAGAGCAGGGTCAGCACAGCGGTCGTCAGCAGTTCCTGCAAGTGAAATAGAGAAAAAGAAAGAGAGAGAGTGACAGCTATAGTGTATTGTCATTTAACTGTTGTACTCGCTCGCACTTACGGAGAATATCCAGTTGACGGCTACGTTGAGTGCCTCGCGTATGCCCAGGAAATAGGCTGCTATCAGCAGGATGGTTATGATGAAGGATATGACAACAACAAACAGGAAGAAACTTGTTGCAGAGGCCAGGGCTGGCGAGGCACACGCCATACAAATGATGCCCAATACCTGAAACCAGAACCAAATCAAACCATTCAGAAAGTATGTACATATATATATTTTTACTCTAAGAAATTCATGATCTTAATTGGCATATGAGGAGGAAGGGAGGGGAACAACATGATGTCACCTTGAGCAATTGAGCTTTGGTGAGCAGTTAATTGCCTTTTGCACACATACACCTAAAACAAATCGGGGAGAGAATCTAAAAGTACGTTACGATTTGGACATGCACATGAACGGTCAGATCGTTGGCCTACTCGTTTGTGGGCGTTGCTTCAAATCGATGACACAGATTTCGATGACATGCTCATTTGCGCTTCATATACGTTTAGCTGGCAATTAAAAGGCAATGAGCATTAGGCGGCATTCGTACAGGTGTGCCTAAAAACAAAAGGCAGGCGAAAAGTGAAAGCTGAAAGTTGCAGACATTGCCAAAGCCAAAAGCGACGGCGACCTGTTGGCATGGCTCGCAATAACAAAAAAAACAACAACATCATCAGCAGCAGCGACTGAAGTCAACTGGTTCTTGTTTATGTTATTGTTTGTTTTTCGCTTGTTTTGTTGTGTGTGTGTGAACTAATGATTGCGTGTAGTAAAAGCGCCCCTGTCGAACAAAGTTGATTGAACTGCGATGCGAATGCAGCCTGCACTTGACCACAGACATTTTTTTTTTTTTTCATCACATCTAGGCAACTCTGGTCACCAGACAAATTTGCGTGATCACGTTTCAGAAATAAAAATAAATGCGTTGAATATATTCAAAATTGTGTGTGTGTGTATGCATTTGCTAATGGTATATGTATTATGTTTATTTATTTATTATGTGTAGCAGTCAAAAGAATATATATATTATAGACATTTATTTATGTTGCTGACTATTCCACACAAGAGAACTTTACGCTTCAATAGCCTAGACACTGGCCTAATTTCATGCGATGTGATCATTGATCATTTGATGCCTCTGCTGGTAAATTAAAAATATGGTAAATCTGCCGCAATAAAGAACTGCAAATACTCGCTTGATCGATGACGCGAGACAGCAGAGCTGTTATGTAGCGCAATTGGCAACATATCGATAAAACGCGACACCAACAGGTCGCAGGATCGGAAGCGGCCTTTTTGCTTTTGAAGTTCAATGGCGGCACGATAACAACTCAGCTGCAACGCTGTAAGTTGTGTGACGTCACCGAACAGCGTGTAAATAAACAAACGAAATTGTGCGCTCTTTTCTATATAAGTATGTGTTGACTGGGTTAACAAATAAATATAGGCAAACGTAATTGCTTATGACTGAGCCGGCCACGCGAATTCTAACTTAAAGATGAGCTCATTTGGCCGCTTGTACTTAGTCAGCGTTCACTTAAACACACACACACACACACACATACGATCTACCAGCCGTACTTAACCTAGAAAATATGTACATCATTTTGCATTTTGAATTGAAACGCTTTGTGCTCGTATTTCCATATTCTTCGTATTAACTGTCAGCGCCAAACGCCTTTGGTCGAAAAATTCTTGAGATTATTGTGTGGCGCGAGACAAAAAAACTAACGAATGAATGAATGAAAACAAAAAACAAATTTTGCAGTTGGTTGTAACCAACTCTGCGATACCCTGTTTACAATGTAATAACAAGCAAAAACAGTGGAAAACGGGTTTCATTTCAACGAACGAGAAGATTATCGATTTTAAAATCGATACTTTGATTTTTTTTTAGGATTACTAATTCAATTTAAAATAATATTTAACTCTATTTAAAGCAAATTATCAGTAAGCTCTCAAATTTAATGATTCTAGCTGCAGCCTTATAAACAAAAAAAAAAACTAAAAAAAAAATAGCAACAAAGTATTCGCTTTGGGCCAAAAGCACAGCAATGTGTAACAATGTAGTAAATAGACATGAAAACATGCTTTATAGATACGATTAAACGAAGGCCCGTGCCAAAGGCACAGCTTCCGAAATACTTTTATATGCAAAGACATATATACAATATGTATATATATAGAATAACTTACGTAATGCCTATTTGGATATTTCGAAATAGTCAAATAAAATCGTGGGTCGCAACGGAACATTTTCGGTTCTTATCGTTGTGCCCATCCCCAAGCAAATTTGCATATATGTACGCAGATTGGTTAAATATGTGCTATAGACACGATTCATACACATGTATATAGAATATACTTACAACGCAAATCTATGTCTGTGTGTGTGACAACAACAGGTTTGTCAACATGTTGCCCAAATGTTTGACCAACTTAATGGTAAACAGGCTGAGTTGTTTTGTTTCATTGGAACAGCGGACTGGAAACTGGAACTGGAATTGGAACTGAAACAATCCTATCGGTATATAGAGCTATAGACATGGTCCGCTGATACGACGACAGCCGGCTGCGTTGCGTAGCCAAAGTCTTAGCCAGCTGTCGTTTTGTTTGTCAGCCCGTTTATTTGTTTGATGGTCGATAAGACACATAAAAGTAGTACAAAGAAAATGTAAAACCACAAAAAAAATTCCCAATAGACTACGGATCGTATGAGTAATGCCTGAACGATGTTTCTTTTTTTGTCAGGACGATCATGACGGGGTCTAGGTCCGATTGGCTAACGTTATCGGACCTGCCAACAGTCAGTTGGCCAACAGCTGCAGGGCGGATAACGGTGCGTATGAGTAATGCGACTAGGCGCATGAGTCAGGTGGGCAACGCTATATGCCCGGCCAGGATTATCAGCTAGTTGTAATCGTGCTGTATATCGATTTTCATGCGATTAGTGCGCACTTTACCGAAGAAACAGTGGCAACCAGCAAGCAGCGCACGGCCACAAAGACTTTAGCTTTAGCTTTAAAAAACAATATGCAAAATATGCAATGGATTAAATCTAAATCTAAAATGTTATTGTTTATTTTATTGAATTTTTAATCTTATTGTTTTTTAGATTAAACAGTTAGTTTCCCAAATCCAAGAAGAGTTCTATATTGAGGTCTCATATATTGGGATTTTTAAATTTGTAAAAAAATTCCTTATGAAGTTAATAGAAAATAAAATTAAGGTATCTTAATTATGAACGAAATTAGGCAAAAGCTTATTAACAGATTGTTAAACAAATAAAACCTTGAAAACTTCTGAATTTATCAAAAAATTATAATCAGCACTTTTATGCATAAAACGCTTCTTTTTTCCTATTGTTTATAGAAGTTTTAAGGCATTGCAACTTGCTAACCAAAATAGAAATGTTTTGTTTTTTATTGCATTCGATTTATTGAACGCAATTCATATTGATTTTAATTGTAGCCTTAATGTGCATATAAAAAGTTGATAATACTTAATTTTTAGTTATCGTTTGCAGCTTAATTTTTACACTTGAGTTCTTATGTATGAGCCGACTATCAGTTGTCGAAAGAAAGAAGCAAAGCAACGTAGATTAGATAAGCCTGAAAGAAATGGCATTTAATGCTGAAGACGCATTCTGTTCCCTAAAATGTGCATTTAAATACCCCAAAAACCAATTCGAATTAAAAACAACAAAGTACAGTTGCGACCTGTAAGCATTAGCTATTTGAGAATCACATAGAGGGGCACCCAATTAAAATGTCAATAGCTGGTGAACTGTAGGGGGCGCCAATTAACTGCAAACAACATTGCTTTTCGTATACACGAACCTATTTATGTGGTTAGGGTAATGATATAATTTGTTTGTCTCGCAATGGAGCTCTATTGATTTTCTAGCCACAATTTGTAGCCAATAATAGTTACTGTTTGCATTATTAAAGCGGTGTCCTTGGCACTGTCACATATTTCATGTATATAGTGTATATATATATGTATATGTATATATATAAAGAGAGAGAAAGAGAAAAGGGTCATTATAAATTATAAATTCTGTTGTAACAAGTTGTCAAGCATTTTTTTTGGTCTTAAAATTTATTCTTAATCATGTGCAAACAAATTAAATTGAGTATAAAATATTTGTTCAATTATTTGAACTATTTTTCACAATAGAAATAAAGAGGTTTGTCCTAAACTTAGGAGTATATATATATATGTATACACTTAGAAAAAAAAGAATAGTTGGCTATCTAAGCACATATTCAAAAATTTAACCTTGGTTAAAAACTTTTTTTTTAATATGAGTAAAACATGTTATTGTAAAATTTTTATTGTCAGTATCTTTTTTTCAATTGAAATTTTGCTAAGTATTAAAAGCTAATACACAACTCAAAGCTTGGAATAGTTTTATTTAAATTTTGAACCTTTACCGCTTATTTCAAATTCAAAAAATTCAAAATTTTGTTTTTAAATTTTCAAGCAACATTAAAATGTGTTTTTAAGATGAAGTGAATTTCAAAATGAATTGCGAAATATTTAAGAAGGAATTTGAATTTGCTATGAAGGAATTATATGGTTTCGTAGGGTAATTTTTCGCTAAGTGTATAGATATATGTGGCATGTGGCATGTGACATTGATAGGTTTTGTTGAGCTTGTTGCAAGACAATCTTTGGCTGATCTTTGCCCAGCGACGCTTTCTCCAAAGCAAAGTTGTCGTAGTATTGCTTGTGTGTGTGTGTGTGTGTGTGTGCGTGTTTGTGTGTCAAATGCAAAGAGCAACTGTTGTTGTTGGTTGTTGTTGTTGTACTTGTGGTTGCTGCCGTCTTTGTTGTTGCGTGTTGGCGGCCACCTGTGGGCGGGCAAATATGCCGCTATATAAATGTTCATATACAATATATATATATATATAAATATATATATTAATATTGATGGCTGCAGTCGGCCCAGTCCATGTGCTCCAAGTGCTCGTTGTGGTTATTGTGGGCTGTGGCCATTTGCATGGCTAACTGGTGACGGCTTCCCACGTTTGCTTTATACACACACACATATACACATGCACATACACACACAAACACACATGCACACATTTCTTAACTTTCTGCGAATACGCACAGCTGTTCGAATTTTTTAACAAATTTTC
This sequence comes from Drosophila paramelanica, assembly GCA_035043915.1. NCBI lineage: Eukaryota > Metazoa > Arthropoda > Insecta > Diptera > Drosophilidae > Drosophila > Drosophila paramelanica. Next base: position 2,702,438 of record JAWNMO010000557.1, on the reverse strand, counting down.
ATTATATTTTGATCATGAAAATAAATCAATTCTCATATACACAGACTTCCCGAGGGATCAAATTCAAATTGGCAGCACTGGCTGACCACATGAACCGCTCACGTGGCCCCTCGTTAGGCCCTTTTCCGCGCCTATCTTATCCCCATAATGAGATCCCATAGATAGCTGATAAAAAAGAACAGAAAACATGCTCGACTAGAAGATTTTCTGCACTTTACCAATGGAAATTCTTTGATAAATTGGGTGTTAATTGTTCGAATATAATAAAAAAATTCAATACGTTAACAAAAATCCAAAATCAATTAAAATTAAAAAAAAAGAACACTATCTTCATATGTTCTACAGTAATTTATATATATAAATTTCCAGATAAGATTAAGTAACAAAAGGTTTCACAGCGATATTTATCGATTTTGGGTCAAACAAACTTCGTATGGTAAACAAAAATTTAAGAATCAAATTTGATCTTATTAGTTTTAATTTCAAAATAACGATTTTTATCGATTTCAAAGAATATGATCATAGTATCGATTAAATCATAAACGAAACTAAACTCAAAAATAGGCAAAAGAAAGTATTAACTAATTTAGTTTGATCGACGAAACTTCATAATGACCTTTAATTTGCGCGCCTATTCGCAATAGATACAGGGTATAACAAGATGGCGGCCAGCTGGCATGAAATGTGCATTAATTGACAGAAGGCGTTGAGAAATCTATAGATAAAAGTTCAATTTACAAAGCATATCATTTTGACTAAATGCCTGATAAGCTGCAGAGCGAAAGGGGCAACGAGAAATAGAAATACAGAGAGAGAGAGAGAGAGAGAGGGGACAATGCGGCGTATACGCAATGCGATATTGTTTTCACTGTTTCCAGGTGCTGCTTTAGATTTTCATTGTGCCATCTGTTCGATGGCGATACTCACCAATTGCACAATCTTTATTATGCCCGGCGCCGTTCTGTAATAGTCCATATTGATGCGTATGGCGCTCCAAAAGCCGCCATTGTCGCCGGCGGACGGATTGCCGCCAGGTGGGCCAGTTGTTGTTGTTGTTGTTCGCTCAACGTTGACGACTGTCTCGACCATTTTGTTGTTTTTGTTTTTGTTGTTGTTGTTGATAGCGTTTCTTGTACTGCTGTTTACTGTTACAATTAACTAGTTGGTTAACTTATGCTTTGCGGCTATTTTTATCGATATAAAAATGCAGAAAAAAATAATAATAAATTCACTCTCAAGTTGTCGCACAAATTGTGAGATACGATCTTGTCGTCGCGATTGTCACAAAAAAACAAGACAAAAAATTTAAATATATAGTTCTATTCATATACTACTTATAGATACATACATATATACGAATTTAGTATGTATGTAGCTATATATGTATGTATATGTGATTTATATGTACTATATTTTTAAACATGTATATAAATGACATCCGCGCGCGTTTGGTTTTAAATTTATAGCATATACATACGCAATCCGTGTTTTTTTTTAAGTTTGAAAAAATATATATAACTGAAAGCGCGCACAAATTGTTTGCTGGGCTGCAGTTCTGTGTCCACGGCTAACGAGGCGCGTCTAACAACTGACGCTCGACTCTGACTGCTGCTGCCGCTGTCGTCTCCTACCTGCCTGTATAACGGTTAACTGAGCGTACAAACACACACAACGTTCACACAATGCTTGTTTTTGTCGTTTTCTAGCAGAAAATACCAAAACAAATACTGCATTCACTCTCTCTTTCTCTGTTTGTTTGCGCTCTACACACACACACACACACACAAACACAGATCGCCTGGACAGCCCTTTCGTTCCACTATCTTGCCTTTGCTGGCATAAGCATATATATGTATATGAGTCTGTGTGTACCGCCCGTTACCTCCCCAACAATTGGGAGCCGAACATAATCAGGTTTGCATGCCGACCAGAGCCGAACGTTTGCCGAGCCTGAGCAATCGGTAACAATGTAATAAGTCGACTACGTTCTTAACATGTCTTCTTTGCTTACTGCAACACATATACATATACATATTTACAATGGTTAGAAGATTACATCAAGTATTGTGCGCAGGCGTCACACTTACGTCACAATGAAACTATTTAATATTTAATGTAACTTTCTGAACTTTAAGCCTGTGTATAACAAATTTGCATATAAAACTGTTAAAACATAAAAGAATTTCACAATTTAAAAGCTGTTATTTGCAGTTCTGATTTCATAACAGCAAAATATTCGCTGTTACTTTTAAATTGGCGCCAATATGCGTCAAATATCCCAAGTACCACGATCGAAGCTCATGTGTGACCGAGCTTTACCATCTGCAAAATACCGTACAAGTATTTTAAACGCAGTAGCACAATTTGTAGGCACTGCCAAGGCTGCTTAAGTAATAATCGAGCCTAAATTCGATTGTTTTAAATTATGACTTATTTCGATTTACTAACTGGTTGCATAAATTTCGCAACTAAACTATGCGCATTCTTAAGTAAGCGACACTATATTTATTTTTGTTCATTTTATTAAACATTATTTATACTATTTTGCTGTGAAATTTAATTCATTGTAATAGCGAAAACACTTGAGACACAAAAATACTACACGATCATACATTTTGAATACGTGCAAAATACTGACTAGTAAAAATACCAAAAATGAGCGTGTGACCGTTTGTTGGTCTAAAAATGCCTTTTCGGTATATTTCGGGGCAAAATTTAGTGTGATCGTAAATAGGTGAACAATTTGCTGTGACGCTGCCATTTGGATTTGGGCTCTGTGTCTCCTGTAAAAATCCTCAAAACAAAAAGCGTATAACCAAGTGTTGGGCTACGTTCAGCTAAAGCGAAAATTTGCAACTGTTGCATGCGCGCAGCCCAGACAACAATCAATGTGCCACACATTGCATGTTTACAAACACAACGAAAACGCTGCTGCTCTGATGCTGCTGTTGCTGCTTGTTTCGCCAAAAGTTGCTGCCAAAAAATAGACTAAAAAAAAATACACAAAAAATAACAGCACGAAACGTTCAACGTACTGCAAAATTAGTGCAAATCAAAGGAAACCACAAACACTGCACAACACTTGCCTGGACATTTTGGATTACATTCATTAAGATATATTAATATATATAATAAGTGCGCTGTCCGCTGCCCGCTTGTTTGTTGCCTGCGCGGCACTGCTGGCCCGCCCGTATGTGGCGTTGGCGACCGACGGCCTGCTGTCGCTTAGGCATACCGAATACCCTACACCGCCGACCATTTAAATCCTCAAGTGGTTTTGAAACACTCGTGACCTCATCAATTGTCAACAACAAAAACAACAACAACAAAAACAACAACGTGAATATTGACGGCTGCGTGGCGCGTGCGTTTTATTTTTTATCGCCATTCCTGTGCCCGCAGCCCACGCACCGCAAGGCGTGCAGGTAACCCAAAATCTCTGACTGCAACAATTTGAATACATTTATGCCATTTCTTTCGCAGCTAATCCCTCTAAATTTGTTCCGCGCCCGGTCAAAATAGCTTTTGGGCCACAAAGCAGCAGGTAAGCGGAGCTGGCACAGGCTCTTCCCCAATCTAACCAATTATGCACATACGCTCATTCATATTCCATCTGTTTTAAATGCCAACAGTGCTGCGCTAAAGTTCCGCAGGAAGACAGCTACAAATCCGGAGCAGGCGTCGCATTTAACCCAATTGCATGCTGCAGCTGACAACTGGACGCCAGCTGAAGACAGGACGTTGAGCAAGTGGTTAGCATGGATGTGGAAAGGCGGCGTCGGTAAGTAGCTCAAAGCAAAGCACAACAACAACAGCACCAAGAACAACAACGACTAAAATGAGACCCGAATTGCAACTAGTGTTCAATTAATTGTCTAAAAACCGAATGAGCCGCTCAGATTTGTTCACTTAAGATTTACAAATTTAGCGAAAAACAAGTAAACGTGCTCTAGAAGTGCTTGCCCGACCAGGCATTCACCCTGTAAACCTTGCCACAGTTAAGTTATATTTTTTATTGTCCGATTCTTACTAAATGCTGTGCTTAAAAATGCCAATTTATTACTAAATAGATAGTCGAAAATAATGATATACTTATTTCTAAAGAAAGTTAAATTTACTAGACTATTGTTGCTGAATCAGGTTTAGAATATATATGGCAATATACTCCCTTTAACATTTAGTGGGTTACAGGGTGTTTACACATATATATAAATATATATATATATATAACATCAGTGCCAAACACCTTCCATAATCATGTTCAAAGCGGCAGCATCAACGGCGGCAATCAAATTGACAAGCGAGTGAGCAAAACGTTTTGGCCATGCCCGTGCCCGTGCCCGGCGGGCGACTTTTCATAAATTTGCCATTTTCGCATTAAAATTTGTAAGCAAACCAAATGGCAAAAATAAAAAAAAAACAAAAACGAAACCAACTTAACGATTGCAATTGTCGAAAAAAAGCGCTGTCAGTTGCAGGCGGCGCATCGCAGTGCGTGAAACGCGTTTCGCAAAATATAATATATATATACATATATATAAATATATATAGATATAGATATAGTTATATAGAGTCTTGATCAGCTGGAGCAGGATCCGCCCGGTGTGTGCGAGATGTGGTGTTGGATGCCCGCCGCACTGCATCTGTTTGAGCCGGAACGGTACGTTCTCGTTCGCAATGCATATAGATATAAAAATTCTTGATTTTCATAAACCATACACGAATTACCTGTGAGTGTGCAGATAAATACATACATTCGCCCATTCAAATGGGCAGCAACCAACAAAAACATTTGGCCATAACGAAAGCAGATGCCAATGCACATTTGCACACTTGGCCATAAAAGCAAAAACAAAACAACAGAAACAAATAATAATTATAAAAATAATAATAATAATAATAATGGTAATGGTAATGGTAATAAAAAAGCGCACACAACCATTCGCATTGGCATTGGCACGGAAATGAATTTCAATTTGAATTTGATTTTGTGCGAAATTGTTTTGTGCTTCAGCGCCAAAGAATAATACGTAAAATGAAGAAAAATTCTGCGGAAAATGCCTAAATTCCCAACTTGTCTTGTTCTCTCTATGTGTGCGTGTGTGTGTGTGTGTGTGTGTTGGCGAACTTTAACATCAGCTTTGAATGTGTGCGTTTACAAAGCTCACGCTAAATAAATGCTAGCCAAAAACTAGCTAAATTGGAATTTTTGTAGCCAGAATAAGCGTTTTTTTTTTTATTACAAATATGCTCGAAACGCAGCGCCTTGTCTCGATTTAGGTGCGTGCATAAATTAAATTTTACAATTATATTGTCTCTAGGTGACGATAATGTTGTCGTTGTTGTCAACGTTGTTGTTGCTGTTTAATATGTGTTATTATTTTTGTGCCGCATGTTGTTGCTGCTGCTGCTGTTCATAATTATGTTGTTGTTGCCATTGCCAAAAAGAAAAACACAAAAATTGTTTTGAACGCAGCATTTTTGAAAATTCCACTTTTCCAAGTTTGTTGTTGTTGTTGCATTTGCTGTTTGCTATTTTGTTTTTGGCTTTTCTGTCATGCCGTAAGTGGCGATGATGAAATCACAACAATTCAAACACCTTTTAGTATCAATTTTGCGCCGTCTGTCATCGGCACAACTCTACTAGACTTTGAGTCTCTCCCAGCGCCAGCGTGGCTCTCTCTCCCTCTATCTCTCTCCTATATATAAAAATTTATACATATATACAGATATCGGTATCTTTCGAGTACTTCTCTACTTGTTTAGACAAAATTGCTTTGCGGCCAATTAGCCGCACATTTCAAAATCAAAACAAATCGTTCGTAGAATTCTTTTTTGATTATACAAATGTGTATTTTCCTTTCTTATTTAAAACTTTTGTATATTGCAATTATTGCCTCAGTTTTTTCAATAAATAAATACAAGCTTAACAGTATCTTTATATTTATGCATCTTCAATATATTTAAAGAAAAATATTAAAAATTTTAATTTTTCCTTTGTTTTATATTTTTTAATATCAATATTTCGAAAATTATGGTAAATAGAAGTAATATTCTAGGCAACCCTTAAAAAAGCTAAAGTTTAAATTGCCAAATTGCATTAACTGCAATTTATTGCTCTAAAATTTCAAATATTTCTAACATAATTCATTCAAATTTATACACATTTAAGTTGTTAATACCGTTTTACTCAGCTGGTTTCCCCAGTCCTTTTATCAGTCAATGAGTCAGTTTGTCAACCTTGCCAATTTTTTTTAATTGTATATACGCTTTGAATGAAGTTGCAGCTGCTTCTGCTTCTGTTTCTGCTGCTGCTGCTGTTGCTGCTGGGGGCGATAGCAAACCAACTTCTGCGGTTTTTGTCAGGGGATAGGACCGGGGTGGGGCCACTGTCAGTGAGTGTGCGTGTGTGCGTGTGTGCGCTTTGTAAGTTCTCGAGTTCACTCAGAAAACAACGCAGCCCAACATAGCAACTAAAACGAGAACTTTTAACAACAGGGCTAACGAATATTGAATACCCTTGCAGACAGCTTTGGCAGCTGAAGAAATTCAAAAATATATATATGACAAAAAATGTATATATAGAAGATATAGGCAAATTTTTATAGACGAAATAAAAATAATATAAAATAATTCACATATTAAATTAAATAAACCAAATAAATAGTAAAGTAAATATATAAAACTTTAATCAAATAATATATATATTTTAATATTTGCATAGGCAAATTAAAAAAAAAAATGTATAAATAATAAACAAAACTTTGTTATTTATTTAGTTATTGAATTTTTAAAATGTATTTTTTTTTTTTTTTTGATTTTGTTGTTGTTTCGAGTATTATTTATGGCTATAAAAACGTTACATATTTAGCGTTGCAATTGATATGCCCTAGCTAATGTAATAAAAGACAGTGTATAAAAACGGAATACACGCTCTTCTTGTTGTCTGTCTGTCTGTCTGTTTATCCACATGCACAGAAAGAAAGCGCGACGCCTCATCGCATAAGTAAGCCATATCAACGGCTTCACACACAAACTCACACACACACAACGCACACACACACAACAAACAGACACAGTATCAAGAATTTATCAAAGTCAACAGTTGAGCGTTCTCGCCGCGATAAACTCGCAACTGCATCTGTTCTTATTATTGTTTCCCCAGTTGATTGCGACGAGCGAATTCTCAATGAAATTCTCTCCCCTCCGAAAAGATAACCAACTAAAAAACTGCATTAAAAGGTTGCTAGAACATCGACAATGTCGGTGCCCATTTGTCTGCTGGGCGAACCTGAGTTGGAGTTGAGTCACAGCTAAATGTTAATAAAAACATATATTTATTTATTTGATGATAGGCAGCGGGGAGGGGAAATGTCCGTACAAACATATAGTTCGATATAGCCTATGAGTAATCGAACGCGCTTTTCCGCATTATGTA